>CAJGYO010000018.1:72820784-73521986 GCA_904845875.1 Miscanthus lutarioriparius
CATTCATTCATTGATAAGGACTTGTTTAGTGCATCTAATCATTCATATCATGTAATAGGCTCATTCATGAAAATCTAAATGAATTTGATGCTTGTATGGTACCATCATTACTTATAAGCTTGATATGATCTAGTGGTAGCATATATGACATATTTGTGAGCTTGTGAACCTAGTGTTTGATCTAGAAAATGAGCTATAAGTGTTTAACTCAACATGGTACAAGATAAACTCCTATATTTGGAGGTGTGAAGAAGCTTGTCCTTGGATCAAACTGATTTTAAAATATCTTTTGCAAGTTATCTAGATTAGTTCAAATTGAAAAAGGCATAATCTCTCACCTAACATGGTTTCACCCAACTCTATCTAAAATATGAGCTCACCTTTGTGCTAATTGTTGACAAAGGAGTGAGAAATTCACAAAAGATAGTAAGAGATAGGAGAGAGCAAACAAATGAAATAACTTGGTAAGGGGATGGGGGGGAGCAAGCTCATAAACTTGTATATTGCATTTGTATATGCATTACATGTTTGCTTGCATGGCACAAGTTCTAAATTCCTCATCCATGCTTATATGGTGTATGCTAGATTGTGAAAATGATTGATGAAATGAAAACTAGCATGCATAGGATAGCTAGATATTCCTTGTTCTTTACAAGTGGTACTAGAACCTTGCTTCTAAAGTTGATCTCACGAGATATCTAGTTTGTCTTTGCTTTCAAGTGGTATCTAGCAAACCATGGTGCTAAGGATGGTGTCTAAATAGCAACTCCAATTGGTATCACTCTTCAAAGGTCCATTCTTTACACCTTAGCATCATTTGGTAGCTATTACTCTCCCAAACTTCCAATCCATGCATGTGCAAGTTTTCAAATCCAAACTCTTAGCATGTGTAGGGAGACTAATATCTACCAATTTGGAGTTGATGAAACTTGTCCATAATATTTACACATAGTAATATGCTTGGGCAAGCAACATGATTCCAAAAAAACTTCATTGAATATCTTTGTAAATGGGTTTGTCATCAATTGCAAAAAGGGGGGAGATTAGAAAGCCCTAATTTGGTTTTGGATAATTGATGAAACCTTTGCACTAACCTTTGTCATGAGTTGTGATATGAGGCTTGGTTGGCGCAATCCAAGTGTGAAGCATGGTGGCACTCAAGAGATGGTGTTGGATCACATGAAATGATGAGATGGCCACATGATGATGATTGAAGTGCTCAACTTGGAAAAGAAGAAAGAAAAAACAAAACCCTATGGAGATCAAGGCAAAGGCAAACAAAACCCTATGGAACACCTCTTAGCGTATTGAGAATACCAAGTGTTGATTCATTGATAGCAGGGACTAAGCGTGCCGGCAAGCAACGTGAACATCAGGAGAAAAATCTTGTGTAACTCTTGTGTGTTTGGATTTCTCCCAGTGGATTGGATTGTCTACATAGTGATTGGTTCATTCCTCGTTACGTGATGTATAATCACCCTACTCACTCCATTACTTTAATTTCTTGCAAACTAGTTGTACCAAGCTCTTTAGTATAGCTAGTTTTAAGAGCTTGTCTTTGTAGCCTAGTTTCATCTAGTGGAGCTCTTTGGTGTAGCTTTATTGAGAACTCTTAGTGAGTAGTGACTTAGCCTCTTGTGTGCCTAGTGATTATAGCTACTTTCAATTGTTGGGTAGGGTGGCTTACAACCCCTTATAGAGCTAGAGCAAGTTTGCTTTTTGCCATTTAATTTACTAATAAATTGCTCTAGTGAATTTGTAGAGTTTTAAATAGGCTATTCACCCCTCTCTAGCCATATTAGGGCCTTTCACAGGTGCAGCGTCCGGTCCTTCCTCTTCTCCTATGTCCTGTCAAGGACCGAGGAGCCCGCATCATCTTTAACGGCTGTGACCCGAGAACACGCCACAGAGTCAGTCATGCCTAGAGCAGCGTTCGGTCAACTTGAGGAAACACCTCAAGTCTCAAGACTTTGCCACCCTTGATCAAATGTGTCAACCACCAAGTGTATCACCTTGTGCATGTGTGTTAGCATATTTTCACAGACATTTTCAAGGGTGTTAGCACTCACTAGAATCTAAATGCATATGCAATGAGTTAGAACATCTAGTGGCACTTTGATAACCGCATTCACGATGGGTTTCACCCCTCTTAACAATATAGCTATGTATCCTAAATGTGATCACTCCCACTCGGTGTCTTGATCACCAAAACAAAAGCTCCTATAAAATATACCTTTGCCTTGAGCCTTTTGTTCTTCTCTTTCTTCTTTTCTAAGCTTAGAGCACTTGATCATCACCATGGCCTCCATCATCATCATGATCATCACCATTTGCTCCACCACTTGGAATGTGCTACCCTATCTCATGATCACTTAGAGCAATGGGTTAGCACTTAGGGTTTCATCAATTCACCAAAAACCAAACTTGAGATTTCATAGGAGACATCTTGAGCTCACCATCTAGGGCGGAGACGGTGGTGTTATTCGGCCAGGATCGTCCGTGTTCTTGCCTAAGCCATGTTGTGTCCGGAGAGGAGATAGAAACAACGCCATGAAGGCTGAATGGGAGTTGAAGGGTCGAGATGGCGGACTAGAGGGAGGTGAATAGTCTTTTCTAAAAAACTTAATCGCGATACGCTAACCAAAATAAGCATGGAATTAAAACTATTGGTTTAGCCAAGACTACACCCCTCTATCTATATTCTCTAGCACCTTCCAAACATACTAATTAAGCAACAAAGGTGTCGGGCTAGCTAGAGCTCACCTAACCAATTCTAGGAGTAAGGTCACACAAACCTATGCCACTAGTACTTTAAGCAACAAGGAGCTCCTACACATGCTAGTAAGCAAAAAGCACAAAGCAAACTAAGCTCACTAGCAAAGCTCAATAACAAGGCAACCAATGCCAAATTAGAGAGCGCAATTACTTATCTACACAAACTAAGCAATGTGACTAACAAGGTTACACAAACCAAATGAGCACGTAAAGGGAGCTACTTCTATGCTACACAAGCAAGATAACTAGTAAGCTACACAAGCTAACTAATTACAAGAGCAACTACACAAGCACAATGTATGTGAAAGTAATAACAAGCTTGTGTAACAAGGATGCAAACCAACGGGAAGAACAAGGTTGACATGGTGATTTTCTCTCCGAGGTTCACGTGTTTGCCAACACGCTAGTCCCCGCGTTGTGTCGACCGCTCACTTGGTGGCTCGGCGGTAATTGGCATCACCCGCCAAGCCCGCACGCGTCGGGCACCACAAGAACCTACCCCGAAAGTGAGGGTAGCTCAATGACACGCTCAACTAGAGTTGCTCTTCACGGCTCCTCAAGTGGGGCGAGCACAATACCCTCGCATAAAGCTCTTCTCGAGCACCGCACAAGCTTCTTGCGGGCTTCGACGGAGACCACCACCAAGCCGTCTGAGGAGGTGGCAACCTCCAAGAGTAACAAGCACCACCGGCTTGCAACTCGATCACCTAGTGCCACTCGATGCAATAAGCACTAGAATCGCTCTCTCACACAATGGGATGATCACTATCAAGCATATGTGAGATGGAGGCTCCCAAGCACTACTACACAAGCCACCGAGAGGCTCTAGTGTGCTCAGCTTGCCGGTTCAAGGCCGACCATGGCTTCTATTTATAACCCCACAAACAAATAGAGCCATTACCCCTTCACTGGGCAAAAGTCAGGCCGACCGGACTATCTGGTCAAAGTTGACTGATCTTTGGACCACGTCCGGTCGCTTAATGATGACAACACGTCACACTGCTTCAAATCTGACGCCTCGATCTCAATGGTCATATAGCGACCGGACGCCAGCTGCGGCATGAAGCCCGGACACAGCAACCCCAGTGTCCGATTGTTTCTAGTAAGGTACCAACTGCGACCGGACACGTCCGATCGGTCACGATCGGACACAACATCAGCGTTCGGTCCTTCTCCACCTTCTCTTCATCGCCTACGTCACCATATGTCAGCCTGACCAGACGCACCCTGCCAGCGTTCGATCACTTTTAGCACCAGCATCCGGGTCGAAGACCGACGCATACCGCCTACGTGCATATGACCAGACGCCGTAGGACCCTAGCGCGTCCGGTCACCACGTGACCAGCGTTGGGTCCACTGCTGTGAGACCCTATCTTTTTACTATATATAGCGCCCGGTGGAGTTCCTAACCCTTCTCGCCTCCTTTTCATCACCGGTTGATCCACATCAACTCCAATTTCATCTCCTTTATAAATGTGCCAACACCACCAAGTGTACACCATCATGTGTATATGTGCTTGCATTTTTAAAATCATTTTTCCAAAGGATTAGCCACTCAACTTGCCACGCCACTCAATCCTAGCGACGATGCAAAGTTAGATCACTTTCGAGTGGCACTAGATGACCGATATGCAAACAAGTTTGCCCTCTTGATAATACGGCCATCTATCCTAAATCGGTCATCAACTTCTCTACACACCTATGACCGGTGAAATGAAATGCCCTTGGTTATACCTTTGCCTTGCGCATTCCATTCCATCTCCTCCAATGTTGATGCAACACATGCACCAACATGATCATCAATGATATGATCCACTTCATATCATCATGTGATCATATTGGTTCATTGATCTTGACTTCACACACTTTTTCACCGTTGCCTTCGTCCCATCGGCGCCAAGTCTTGCTCAAGCTTCACCGCCCGCCGCGGTCCATAAGCCCAAAGCTTCCGACTTGCCCTTCACGCTTGCAACCGGTCCATCAAGCCAAGTCTTGTCTTGATCTTCTCCACCTTGATCACACGACTCAATGTCATGTCTCATGTGCAATAAGCTCCTTCATCATAACATGTGTGAGCTTTGCAACATCTCCAAGCCATTTTACCTTCATGGCATATGTTGCTCACACATATGTACACTGTGGACTAATCACCGTGTATCTCACATAAACACAATTAGTCCACCTAGGTTGTCACTCAATTACCAAAACCACACAAAGACCTTTCAATCTCCCCTTTTTGGTAATTGGCACAACTCTACAAAGATATGGAAATTAAGCTCTTTTGGATTCATGTTGCTTGTCCAAGCAATTTTACCATGTGAGAATGATTTTGGACAAGTACCACAAACCCGAGATGGTAGTGTTTGCTCCCCCTACATATGTGCTAGAGTGTTTGGTTTGAAGTTTGCACATATGCATAGATTGGAAATGTGGGAGAGTAATTACTACCAAATGATGCTAAGGTGTATAGAGTAAACCTTTGAAGTGTGATATCAATCGGAGTTGCACCTTTAAGTTCATCCTTAGCACCATGGTTAGCTAGATATCACTTGGAAATAAAATCACTAGATACCTCGTGAGATCAACATTAAAAGCAAGGTACTAGCATTACTTGAAGAACATACCAAGTGTCTAGCCATCATCATATGCATGCTAGTTTTCATTTCATCAAACAAATTCTACAACTAGCATACACCACACAAGCATGCATATTGAATTTAAAAAACTTATGCAATGCAAGCAAGCACATGAATATGCACATATCAAATGCAATCAATCAAAGTTCATGAGCTTGCTCCCCCTACTTGTGTGCTTCTCTTGTCCAAGAATTTTAATCCATCTCTTTTCTTCAATGTTGCTCCCTCTTTGTCCATGTCCATGTCCAGCCTCTACTTCTTTATTTCAATCTCTCCCAAAGCTTTCTATCTTATCTCTTCCCCTTGTACAATCTCAATCTTAAAGCTTTCATATCTTTGTACAATCTCTCCCCCTTTGTCATCAATTTCCATAAAAGGTGTACTTCTCCTTGATGCAAAGGTATGCATTTGGGGTAGATGGTTGAGACTTGAATCTTGCATTTTTTTTATGGACATCACTTGATTGTTGGAATGACACTACTTGTAGATACCACTTGTAACTTGTGCCACTTGTATCTTGTGTAGGGCTTCTTGAGATACCACACATAGGATCTTTGATCTTGATATTAATTTGTGTGACATCTCCCCCTATATGATAGCATGGGTCATCCATTTGATACACTTGAGCTCTTGTAGGTGAGGGATGCATTCTTCATTTGATGATCACTTAAAGTTGAGGATCACTTGTGGAACCATCGTCTTACATGATTGATACCATGTGTAGATGTGATATCACTTGAAAGAATCTTCTAGTATGAAACCACTTGTTGAATTTATCAATAAAAACCATTTCTTGAACCTTTGTTATCTTTATGAGTACCACTTATAGGATATCACTTGTGAGTTGATCTAGACATCACTTATGAATTCTTGATGAAATACTTGAGTCTAGATACCACTTGTAACAAACAAACTAGATATCCATTTGCATTGTTGTCTTTTGCTTGTACTCTTATCGCTATCATGAGCTTCTATGGTTGACTTGAACTAAATTAATTTGCTTAAGCTTCTAAGTCCGGTTTGAACCAATGACAAGCTTCTTCACACCTCTTGCAAGGGTTATCTTGCCAATGTTGTACTTGTCACTTGTTAGCAATCCAAATTAAATAAAGTAATTGGTTTTACTAGCTCATGAACAAATTCATATACTAACCACTAGATCAATTTATCATTCAAGCAATAGTGGTAGGCTATGAATTTAAACATTTCATTTGTTATGCATGATTCTATGAAGTATGAACTATATGCACTAACTGCATACTAGTAAGGGATGAAATGATCATGCACATTACAATGATACATTTGCTATATTGGAGTAGAGGATAGTCACATAGATTCTAATTCATTACTCCAATAGCAATGTGAAGTCCAATTATAAGCTTGGTGAAGACCAATAGATACCATTTTGAATTCCATTCTTCACCCATATGAAATGAATACAACTTATGATCAAGTGCACTTTCTTGTTGTGGTTGGCTTGCTTCATCTTTTGATCAATGCTTGCATGAGAGCACTATTTGGAATACCACTTGAAATATCATGACTAGATCTCTTTTGGGTGTTGCTTGCTTTTCTTGGTCAATCCTTTAGATTGCTTCAACTAAGCATCTCAAACGCCCCTCGGATCACCACTTCCATGTTAGCCTTCCAAGTACCACACTTGGTTTACCTACATATAGACGGCAAGCCCCTACACTAGGGAGAAGTGACCTCTCTCCAAAGAACCATTCTTCATACTCACTTGAAATAGCTTGATTGATTGATCCAAGTGATGGACTTAACTTGATGAGTAACATTGATTCCTTCTTTAAGTCCTTTTCTTTCTATCAAATGATCTCCAATCATATCTAGAATTTAAACTTCACCTTCAACTTGAGTTTGATCTTGATCTTCCAATTTGAGTACCGAATGTGTGCAAAGTACACTCCTTAATCAAATGGCTTTGTACTCTTTGCTTGTCATGATTCTTAATCATCTCAAAACCAAACTTAGGTACCTCAAACCCTTGTAAACATATTTCCAACTTGAGGATATTTCAATCAAAGTGACTCTAGATCAATCCAATATTTGTTGTAGATTTTGTACTCTTCAAACAAATATGCATATCTCCCAAAGTACAAATCCAAATACTTCAAAATTTGGTGGAGGTGTGCATTACTAAGATATCTAGTAGCTGTAAAAATTTGAGCTTCATTTGACTTCTATATTGCTATCAGATTTTAATTCTTCCACCAGTGCTACATGCCGAAAACTGTTGCACTATAGCTGACAAGATCCACTCCAAAACCGAAGCATTTCTTATCCAAATTTCATGAAATTTCTACAGAATCTCATACCATAAGTCTAGAGCATGTACACCAATTTTCATGCTAATCCAATAAGTTGTGATCACTCAAACATGGCTAAGATCACAGCTAGCTCAGATTTTCAATATAGGACAGATTTCAATCACTTGAGCTATACTTCATCAAGTATGAATCAAACTTGAAACTAACTTGTTTGAATACTTCCATAAGATATATATCCATTCAAAACACTTACTAAATATTATCTTATGAATTTATCCAACACAAATTAATCCAAAATTGATCACTAATCAATTATCCATTCAATCAATTTATAGCAAGCAACTTTGCATATTTGTCCATTTCAATCAACTCATATGCACCCAAATGAAATGATCAACAAGAGATATACCTTGGTTAGCTCATGATCATCCAACTTTCAAGCTTCAACTCAATTATTTGCAAACCATCAAATATATTCAATGAACCACTAACAACTTGAATTATAGCACTTGTATATTGATAGCACTTGGACTTCACTCAATTGTCATAGCATTGGGTTTGGGTATGCACTAGGCTTCATATCTTGACTCAACATTTGATGGTCAATATGAAATCAATTGAATCAAGTCTCCAATGTCAATGGTACCTACAATCAATCATCCACTTTTTAATGGTACCCAAATAAATTTGGGTTCTCTCAAGTTAGGAGCAATATACTTAGGCATGGCCTTAGTATGAGTAGCGGGATATTTTGCAATAGCAACCATAGAGGTACCATTACCATCCTTTCTAAGCACATTATCATCAACAATTGAAATAGGCTTAGAAATGTCACCTAGGGGGCATGAATGTGCCATGTGTCCCCTTTCTCGACATAAGTAGCACTTTCTCTTTGATTGAGCCTTCTCTTCCTTGCTCATGTGGTGCTTCTCATTGCCTTGCCTCTCATGGATTGCTTGATCTGTCTTCTCAAGCTTGGTAGGACACTTAGAGGCAAAGTGTCTCATACTTCCACACTTGAAGCACTTGATGTGAGCATAATCTTTCTTCTCATCTTCATTCTTGCTCATCATCTTGGCATCTTGAGTTTGCATTGGATGCCTTGCCTTTCCACCCCTTCTTGTTTTCTTCTTCTTTATCATCAAAACACCACCATCTTCATGGTTGATCTTGATTTGCTCTTGGGGTGTCTTCTCTTGCTCAACTTGTGGCTTTGGTTGAGGCTCTTCTAGTTGCTTCACCAATTGTTTGGTTGGGCACATTGAGGTAAGATGCCCCCATATGCGGCACTTGAAGCACTTAACATGCCTTAGTCTTTCTTCTTCTTTCTTCAACTTGAGCTTTTCTTTATTGGGGCAATCATTTGCAAGATGTCCCACTTTATGGCACTTGAAGCACATGAAATGAGAGAGCTTCTCTTGTTCTTGCTTCTTCATCTCTCTTTCATATCTTCTCTTGTCCCATCTTTTGCCCTTGATCTTGCTCTTGTTGAATCCAATGCCACTTGTGTCATTGTGGTTTTCTTGATGATTGACTTTGCTAGTCTTGAAGCCGACTCCACTCTTGTCACCAAAGTTTCTTTGAGTCTTCAACATATGCTCAAAGGTGACTTGAGAGTTGTAGCATCTCTCTAACTTGTTGCTCAATTTCTTCACTTGTTCATTGAGCTCATTGTTCTCCTTCAAAAGGTTAGTCTCACAAGACATAGAAGTAGAACAAGCATCTATATGTGAAGAGCATGTCATATCTAATAAATCATCACAAGAGGTGGATATATGCTTCTTGCCTACATCACAAGGGTTAGCAATAATATGTGATTGATCAATTGATCCATGTGATGAGCTCTCATTACTTTTAAGTTTCTTTGTAAACATTTTAATGAGAGAAGCATGTTGTTCTAATAATTTATCATGAGATGCAAGAAGTGTCTCATGATTCAATTTTAGCTCATCATGTGAAGACTTAAAAGCATCAAGTAATTTCTTATGTTCTTCACAAGAGTTCTTTAGAAATGAGTTTTCATTTTCTAATTTCATTGTTTTAGCTTTCTCATTTTCTAAAGACATGGTCATGCTAGCAAGTCTACTAACAAGCTCATCATATGAATCAACATGATCAACCACATTATCATTTGATACCTTGGTGTCAGCTTGTGACATGAGACAATGTGGTGTAGTTGGAGAGCTAAGTAGTAGCATCATCATCATGGCTTGAGTATGAACCAACATCGTCAAGATCACCACCAAGTGTGCTTGAGGTAGAATCTTCATTTGCAACACTTGTGGCATCATCATCAACCTTGTCAAGTGAACTTGTAGTGGATCTATCATCATCATCATCACTTGACCATGAGGTGGAGCAATCTTCCACAATCACCAAATCATGATCATGCTCGACACACTCATGCACCTCCTTCTTAGGCTCATCCTCCTTCTTGAATTTGCCATCATCCCATGTGGAGGAATCACCGAAGGTTTCCTTGATGGACTCCCACATCTCACGACCGGTTCCCTTGATGTTTACTTGTTTCATCAAATCAAAGCTTAAAGCATTCATTAGATAACAACAAGCATGTGCATCAAATTCATAGAGAACTCTTTAAGCTTTGGTGAGATTTCTATGATCCATGACATGGGTGAGACCGCTAGTGACAACCCACCAAAATTTAGGTCCCTTTGCACGAAAATGATCAAGCATGTGATTTTTCCAAAGTGCAAAGTTTGTGCCATAAAAAATGTGTGTCTCACAAACATCTAGCCCATTTGACGTCATCCTCTCGGGTCGGTGAAGACCACAAATGAGAGACCGGGCTCTGATACCACTTGAAGGGTCGAGATGGCGGACTAGAGGGAGGGTGAATAGTCTTTTCTAAAAACTTAATCGCGTCTGCTAACCGAAACAAGTGCGGAATTAAAACTATTGGTTTAGCCAAGACTATACCCCTCTATCTATGTTCTCTAGCACCTTCCAAAGATACTAATTAAGCAACAAAGGTGCCGGGCTAGCTAGAGCTCACCTAACAAATTCTAGGAGCAAGGTCACACAAATCTATGCCACTAGTACTTTAAGCAACAAGGGAGCTCCTACACATGCTAGTAAGCAAAAGCACAAAGCAAACTAAGCTCACTAGCAAAGCTCAATAACAAGGCAACCAATGCCAAATTAGAGAGCGCAATTACTTATCTACACAAACTAAGCAATGTGACTAACAAGGTTACACAAACCAAATGAGCACGTAACGGAGCTACTTCTATGCTACACAAGCAAGATAACTAGTAAGCTACACAAGCTAACTAATTACAAGAGCAACTACACAAGCACAATGTATATGAAAGTAATAACAAGCTTGTGTAACAAGGATGCAAACCAACGGGAAGAACAAGCTTGACACGGTGATTTTTCTCCCGAGGTTCACGTGTTTGCCAACACGCTAGTCCCCGTTGTGTCGACCGCTCACTTAGTGGCTCGGTGGCTAATTGGCATCATCCACCAAGCCCGCACGTCGGGCACCGCAAGAACCTACCCCAAAAGTGAGGGCAGCTCAATGACACACTCAACTAGAGTTGCTCTTCACGGCTCCCGCGGGGCGAGCACAATACCCCTCATAAAGCTCTTCTCCAGAGCACTGCACAAGCTTCTTGCGGGCTTCGACGGAGACCACCACCAAGCCGTCTAAGAGGTGGCAACCTCCAAGAGTAACAAGCACCACCGGCTTGCAACTCGATCACCTAGTGCCACTCGATGCAATCGCACTAGAATCGCTCTCTCACACAATCGGATGATCACTATCAAGCATATGTGAGATGGAGGGCTCCCAAGCACTACTACACAAGCCACCAAGGCTCTAGTGTGCTCAGCTGCCGGCCCATGGCCGACCATGGCTTCTATTTATAACCCCACGAACAAATACAGTCGTTACCCCTTCACTGGGCAAAAGTTGGGCTGACCAGACGCTTCGGTCAGGTTGACCGGACGCTGGACCATAGCGTCCGGTCGCTCGATGACAACCACGTGTCACCTGCTTCAAATACAGTATGCCCGATCTCAACGGTCATATGACGACCGGACGCTGTAGCATGAACTGACCAGACACAGCAACCCTAGCGTCCGGTCATTTCCAGTAAGGTACCAGCTGCGACCGGACACGTCCGATCGGTCACGATTGGACACAACATCAGCGTCCGGTCCTTCTCCACCTTCTCTTCATCGCCTACGTCACCATACGTCAGCCTGACCGAACGCACCCTGCCAGCGTCCGGTCACTTTCAGGGCCAGCATCCGGTCGAAGACCGACGCATGCACGCTCTCTGCCGCCACTGACCGGACGCTAGCGTTCGGTCCACTCTGTGAGACCCTATCTTTTTTGTATAGGGCGCCGGTGGAGTTCCTAACCCTTCTCGCCTCCTTTTCATCGCCGAGTTGATCCACATCAACTCCAACTTCATCTCCTTTATAAATGTGCCAACACCACCAAGTGTACACCATCATGTGTATGTGTGTTAGCATTTTCACAATCATTTTTCCAAAGGATTAGCCACTCAACTTGCCACGCCACTCAATCCTAGCGATGATGCAAAGTTAGATCACTCAAGTGGCACTAGATGACCGATATGCAAACAAGTTTGCCCCTCTTGATAGTACGACCATCTATCCTAAATCCGGTCATCAACTTCTCTACACACCTATGACCGGTGAAATGAAATGCCCTTGGTATACCTTTGTCTTGCGCATTCCATTCCATCTCCTCCAATGTTGATGCAACACATGCACCAACATGATCATCAATGATATGATCCACTTCATATCATCATGTGATCATATTGATTCATCGATCTTGACTTCACCTGCTTTTCACCGTTGCCTTCGTCCATCGGCGCCAAGTCTTGCTCAAGCTTCACCGCCACGCGGTCCATCGCTCCAAAGCTTCCGACTTGCCCTTCACGCTTGCAACCGGTCCATCAAGCCAAGTCTTGTCTTGATCTTCTCCACCTTGATCACACGACTCAATGTCATGTCTCATGTGCAATAAGCTCCTTCATCATGACATGTGTGAGCTTTGCAACATCTCCAAGCCATTTTCACCTTCATGGCATATGTTGCTCATACATATGTACCTGTGTATCTCACATAAACATAATTAGTCTACCTAGGTTGTCACTCAATTACCAAAACCACACAAGGACCTTTCAGAGGTGAGAAGAAAAGCGAAGACATACGCTTGTAGATGGCGAGGAATGGAAGGTAATGATAGTGGTGAAGCGGTCGGTGGCATTCCTCCTATTAGCATCAGCGATGGTGGCATGACGCGAGGCACGACCATGGGCAGCCGCTGGGCATAGCCGTGACCTGTTGTTGTGGTTTCCTCATTTGGGGTGGTGGCTTCGCTGCCCTAAGGCCCTCTAGGTGTAGCCACCGAGGTGATGGTGGCGCTCCCATTTTCCCTCGAGCGGGCCGATGTCGGGTAAGAGGAAGAGGGAAGCGGTGGAGAGAGGAGGCCGTGGCGCCCTTGGGGGAGGGGTGGGGACGACGGTTGGCAGCACGGCCCTACCGATGTCGATGCCAAAGGGAGGGAACGCGCACGACCGGGGTCAGAGCGGTTGTTGATGGTAGTTAACAACCATTATAAACCATCAATAAAATATGTATAAGGACACAATTGTGATCACCAACAAAGATCTAGGGGTTTAAACTAACAAATTCCATGAGTTTTGGTGAATCTATATTTTCTGTAGGGTTTATCTACAAAACCATCAAGGCGGACCTACAAGTCAGAATTAATCGTGCTTATCAACCGCGAAACGGGCACCAGAAGGTTCCAGAGGACTACAGAGGACACCACACCAAAGCGGGAGCCGAGGGGCTGCCATATGGGGCCAGCCGGCCCCACCTGTAGGCCGCCCAGCCCCTGGGGCCACCCATCAGCCTCCGTCTCGTTATGTTGGTTCTCCATCACCTCCTAGGTTGCATCTACGCCGTTCTTTAAGTTGGTTTGATCCAAGGACTCACAATGGATGCTCCAGCCTATATATATCAGCCCCTACCCCTCTCCCTCAGCAGATCCCTGAAACCCTAATTCATATCTTTAGAATCAGAACCAGCAATCAAGAGAAGATTAGTCCTCCATAGGATCTAGTCTTATCAATAGAATAGTGAGATAGAGAGTGAGGGAAGAGTTTGGAGGAGGTGCCGGCCTATCGGTGCTCACTCTACGGCTTGTACCTTGGCGGATCCAAGTTCTACTTGAGCTTGCTTCTGAGGATTCCTGGTAATTAACTTCTAATTCAAGTAAGCATCATGTTTATATTGCTCATCAGATTCACAACTCTTTGAGTGCTTTAATCTATAGGACGCTCTAGGTTAAAGTAGTAATTGTAGGTGTAAGCGTGGTACTTAGACCGGGTTACTTGTGGATGTACCCTACATTCTGGATCGGTGGTAGCTCATGAGGGTGACTCTTATAGCCTCGTTGAATCCTTTGTAGTCCACCTCCTGTTTGTAGGCCTAGCATGATTTAATTACTATAGAAAACATACTCTGCTTGTGCTTCCCTTAGTAATATCCCCAGATGAACAAAAGAAGACATAGCTTACCAGAGTTAGAACTAGAAGACCTTTGTGATCTCCTCTATACTCCTATTTATCCTAACCTTTTTGCTACCCCTAGTTAAGTTAGACCATAGTTAGTTTCACACGTTTCCCTGTGCATACGATACTTGGAATACCTTCGGGTGAAAGCTACAGCGATATCCGTGCGCTTGCGGATTTATCTGTGTGCGTTAAAATATACCAACAAGCTTTACGCACCGCTGTTCTTGAGAAAGCAGTTCTTGAATTAACAAAAACCTAGCTTAACATTTTATCTTTTGTTATTTCTTTTGTTTTACTTTTTCGTTTAGCATGGATTCCACTCCTATCTATCAATATGCTAAACCCATGAGCGCAAGCCTAAATCCACTAGAATCCTTAGACCCTATCATAACACCTGGTTATGAGCTGCGCTTGTATTTAATAAAACTAATTCAGGATAAATCCTTCTCGGGAGAAGGCGATGAAAACCCATACTCACACCTATGGGAGTTTGAACAGACCTGTGCATGCTTGCGTATCGCTGGCATGTCTAACAAAACCTTAAGATGGAAGTTATTCATGTTCTCTTTGATGGGAAGAGCTAAACAATGGTACTGCCTAACCATAGGAAGTATGCAAGAAGATTAGAAAACATTATGCTCTAAATTTTGTTTACATTTCTTTCCCATCTCTAAGATAGTCAGCCTTCGAAAAGAGGTTCTAAATTTTAGACAACTAGAAGAAGAATCTCTTGGTACATCGTGGGATCGTTTTAATGAACTCATCATCACTGGTTCGGACCTTGCCATTCAAGACCCTATACTTCTTCAATATTTTTACATGTGTCTTAGCAAGGATTCCAGGGAATCCCTTGATGTAGCCTCTAGAGGAGCTTTCCTTCATTTGTCTGCTAGTGAAGCAAGGGCGATGCTTGATAGAATTAGTGGAAAGACTCCCTGCACTAGCATTCATTATGAACTCCCCGAGAAAGAGAAGAAATCATCTCCCGATCAAGAAGAGGAAGTTCTAATAGCCAAAGCACAACCACTTCAATCCCAAGATTTAGCTATTAATCCTGAACCACCAATACCCCAAAATCCCCCAAAAGAAGGAATTCCACCTTTGGCGTAGATTTTGGGACTGCATTAAATTCTCATAAGAGACCTTCAAGCGAATATAATTCAAATCCTCTCAAGAAGGGATCTCTTAGAAAGTGTCCTTATTCTCATGTGGGACATTGGGAAGAATTCAAGGATGGCATATCTAGTGATGCCATAGAAGGAGAGCCAAGCCATTTAGAAGCCAATCCTATCTTCTCCCCTTCTATACCCACATTAGATGTCTTATTTGAACCCATCTCTCAACCCATCCTTGACCCCGATGATCCCTCTTATGCTCTTTCTCCTAAGTCTCATTATGACCCTAGAAATCCATTAAGACAACCAAAGCATAGGAGTCAGGAAGACCACAAGGATGACCAAGAAGAGCAACGACAATGGCTGGAATGTATTAAGAATTGGCTGGAATGTATTAAGAATTCATATGCCATTGCTAAAGATTGGATGGACAAGGATGAAGCCTTATGGGTAGAATCTAAACTTGGCTTAGATCCAAACGTTGAGTTTAAATCAACCTCTTTAATAAACATGACTCATCCAAGTTTGGAGGAGGCTTTAGAGAAGATCACCCTGAGAGTCTCCAATCTAAGGAAAATATTGCACATTCATGAAGAAACATCCTTGGAGCTTGAAAAGGAAGATGGCATTGATGAGCATGGGAGTTATTTCATGAACACCTCATCAAATCCATGCTCACATGAGAAATCTCCTACATCAATTGGTCTCTCTAATATTGCCACACATGAGATCTTCAACCCACTTAAACTTTCTATTCCTAAAATTTTTGAAAAGGTGGTTGTAGATGTATATGTTTATCATAAATATTGCAAATCTCGTTGCATGAATCTTGAGATAGGTACACGAAGGTTAGTGTTGGAGGGGAAACCACTTCACCAATTTGAAACACAAATTGAAGGTTTCCCAAGGATGAGCTTCGGTCCTAAAACAAGCACTTTCGGGAGATAATATGAGTTTCCACCTTTTGTTGTCATACCCTTGTGAAATGAGCAAAGATTATAATTGTGAAAATATTCTTTTGGGTATTTTTGTCACTAACCATTCCAGGTTTGAAGCAAAAAGATCGAAGGATGACGACGCTAGGTATGTACAACCAACCACCATGCAACATTGAATCACATCCATCCAAACTTAATTTTGCCTTGCAAAATTCAAACGCGGGGGATGAATTTCTCTGGAAAATCCTATGCCATGTTACTAAATTATTTTGGTTGTCTCTATCTTTAAGGCATGCTCAATTTGCTAAATAACAATCATGTTCTTCCATCTCCAATTAAATAAATCTCTATAATGCTTTCATGTTACCTTTGTTTGCTATAGTATGCTTAAGGTTTAGAATATTTTCATACACCCTTTTGAATTAGGCATGGTGCTTAGTTTGAACCAAAAGATGTGCTGATTTTACTTCCAAAGGCTTTTAAATTAAGTGTGGTGCTTAGGTTAAAATGTCTTCCTAAATCAAATTAGACGTGGTGTCTAGATTGATTTTTGAACCAAGAATATGTTATAGTAGATACTGGTCATTTTGTTAGACTAACCCCTATCGGAAACTCTCAAATCAATTTGGGTAAGTCACGAAATGAATTTAAATCGGAGATGAAGCAAGGCACATGATGAACTCCAATAACATTGCGCAAAGAAGACATAATTCATTCATAGTCATTCGCTTTGTCTTTAGCTGCAAGTTACCTTTGCCTTGAGCCATGCCTGTACAGAACATGATAAACAAAAACTATGTTAAAATAATTCTAACACCATCTTTTCATTAGCATAGAGGGAAATTATAAAATTCTGGACAAACAACCCATGTTTCAAAATTGTATATTCCTTCGGGTATGTGTTGTCTACTAATCCTTTGTAGGCATAAAACAATGAGGGAGGAAAAAGGTCTAACAAGGTGTTAAAAAAATCGAAGAGCAGAAAGATGGCATGACAAAAAGATGAGAAAAAAAGGTGCAATCTTGAAGATAAGAAGCTCATGAATAGCTCAAGATGCAAGGCTAGCCGAAAAAAGGAAAACTTCAAGCAAAATGGAAGGACCATCACGAGTCATCTACCCTTCGTCATATGGTGACATCACGCTTCAATGACAAAGGTAACATCCAAAGGTAAATGGTCATTATTTAAAAAAGCTTTTCCTTGATTCTGGTAGGCACACAAATAAGAAACAAACATGTTTGAGTTACAGTTCTACTTGGTCCAACCTGATTAACTCAACATGTTTAGTTCTTCAAGCTTGTTCCTTTCACCACTTTCTTGTGGCCATAGTCTTAACCAAATAAACTAAAAAAATGCACATCCTATCTCTAGAAGCTGATAGTCATAATCAAGTAAAGATTGATACATTATACACAGATAGACAATCCTTCCATGGGTTAAGCAACTCAATCTTTTCTGCCAAATAAACATAAATGCTACATTCATGCTAAACCTTCTGATCTTACCACCTATGTTATAATTGAACGCAGCACTTAACATCAACTTCATCTTGTTCAATGTGCCTAAGGTTAGAGAAGAATAAATAAAGTTTTGGTTTTGTTAGTATTTTTCCACCAACAGAGCCCATGCACTTGATCTCTACCTTGTTTTATAGCAGGACACACTTCAAGCAAAGTGTGGGGGAGTTAGTTAATTCCCCCAATTTCTACAAGTGAAAGTTCTGAGCCTGTCAAACCAAAATTAAAACTCAAAATCAAGAGGGTTTGGCGGAAGAAGGTGACACTACCATTAGTGGCGTCATCACAAGAATCCTCGTCTTCAGAGCAAACCGAGGTATCAATGAACTTCACAAGGAGAAGTCTGGTTCGAATGACTTACAATACCGAACCCTCACCGAAAGAGCTAGCTTGGGGGAGAAGCACTCCCGTGTATCCAGGTAAGTATTCTTTCTCCTTTTGTTTTAGATTTTAGTTTCTTTTCAATAGTTAAGAAAATGATGAATGAAACAAAATAAAAAGTTATCTTTATAATAAATATATATAGCTATAGTAATAATGTGTGATCTAGTAAAATTAAAAACAAAATAAAAGTTGTGTCTAGTTTGCTTTAACTTATTTTTAAGAGTTGAATAAATAAAGAGGACTCAGGATAATCTCTTGAATGGAAATGATGAATAGTTGCTCTATTATAATTCCTTTCAAGTACCTAGTTTTCAGTCTTAAATTCTCCTGAGTTTTGGATAAGATTATTTTGATATAAGGATTTGCTTTGAACTTGAAACTCATGGGTAGCATATGTTTGAACTAAGTCTAGGTAATTGACGGATATGATATGAGAAGGTCTGAGTTGTTGTTTATCTTGTTCCAAGTGATACTAAAGTTCTGGAGATTTATCTTTTGAAAAACACAAAAATGCTACATGATGAGTTCCTGTATGACAAAGCTTGAATTCCCACTAGAGCCATACATGTTATTTAGGCTAGGAAACTTCCACATATATGTTGCTTGCTTTTGCATTAAGTTTTGTCAAGCTTTGTTGACCCTTATGAGAGGTTTGTCATGCTCTTAAAATCAAGATCATGTACACACCATCCACATATGCACTACTCCTACACTGGGGTAGGCGTAAAAACATGTCTTCCATCTAGATCCACCTAAAAATGTTCTACTACTACACTAGGGGTGAACACAAAAACATGTTTATTAGTTTTTTCATCCACTCAAAATAAATGCTCCAAATTTTTGTTGCTATCTCTCAAAAGTTTTGTTGCGAAAAAGAGGCATGGGACTATGCAAAAATTATTCATAAAAAAAGGAAAGAAAAGAAAAAAAAGAGTTGAGAAAAAAATGAACAAGTGTCCGAGATATTTAAAACAATGGGTACTTAGATGCCCGCCTAAAAAATGAGAGATGAATAAGATACCCCTGCTCTCTAGCAAGTGTTTCCAAGTTTCAAGAGAGAGATAAGTTTTCAAGGAGCAAAGTAGAATTAGGATTAGCCACCATATATATCCACCATATATTCCACACATATGCACATCTTGATTTGATTGTATGACTCAACTCTCTTTGGATCCATTGTTTGACTTTACAATATATGCATTGCAAGTATGCTCTAACTTTCTCCCTACCTATGAACTCCATATAAGCCTTAGTGGTAGGAAAAGAAAAAGGCATAACATCTTTATTGCCTTAGTGAGGATCCACAAATACCACATATATTGAGAGAATTGAGAGTATCATACAATGGAAGCTCTAAGTTTTATTTTGAAAAAAAAAACTCTGAAATAATAGTTGAGCAAAGAACTTGAGACATAGTGTCGGGTTCATAAACCCAGGGTCCCTTATGGACCGGCTTCCCAATAAAGGCTCGGCCCAATAGACAACGTTGTGAACGACACGCAACTCCTGGGCCGACCCAAAAACCTAACAACACGCCAGAAGGGCGATCCAGTCTCCGACCAGAAGGCCTGGCCAAAAGAAGAACGACGCCCGCTTCCAACTCTGGCCCGCCTCTCCAACCGGAAGGCCTCAATTCTGACTCCGGACCGCCTCTCCGATCGGAAGGCTTGGCCGAAGAGGAACAGCGCTCGCTTCTGACTCCAGCCCGCCTCTCCAACCAAAAGGCCTGGCCAAAGAGGAACAATGCTCGCTTCTGGCTTCGACCCGCGTCTCCGACCGGGGATGCACCGTACCTCTGCTTACAGCTCTTCTCCAACTGGTACAGTCGGAGCCGACTGGGGCCAACCGACCGGGGACGCCCACTCGGTGAGGAACAGGTAAACGGGCGGAGCAGGTAAAGCAGGACACTCGAGTCAAACTGTAATGCCGGGGACCGTACCCTGTACACCTGTAGGACAGTACCGACACTACATGTCAGAAGGGTGCCCTGCAACATTCCAGACATGTCAGAACCCAAGCAGTGTTGCGGGCGCCGAAGTTTTACCCTACAGTGTTATGGGCGCCATCAATTCCCATACCAGGCGAACACGGTAGGACTCCCCACATGCCTCTGAGCATCAACAGTGTTATGGGCGCCATCATTTACCATACACGGTGAACACGGTAAAACCACCCACATGCGTCTGACAACAACAATGATGTGGGCGCCTACCATCATCTTATACCCGACGGCGTGGGCAACAAGACTTAGTATCATACGTACTCTCTCTCTCTCTTGTAAGGTCGTCCCCTTCATCTATAAAAGGGGACGGGCTCTCTCCCAACTAAAGGATCCAGGAACCATCAGTTCACTTACATCGATTCTACACACAACAACAGAACCACCAGGTTCAAACCTCGAGCACACGCTCGAATACTCAGCGCACGCGGGAGCTCTTGTCACTCTCGGCCCTTCAGACCAGAGTCCGACCGGGCCTCTTGTACCCCCCCCCCTCCCATCTTTTTCCCTTCCGTTTATAACCCCACAGCAAACTTCGAGCACCCAGGCTCAGGAATAAAGTCACCGACCAACTCAAACTAGACGTAGGGCACGTTGCCTGAACCAGTATAAACCCTGTGTCATTGAGTGCTAGGCCACATCCGATCGCAACGTATGGTAAAACTACAAATATTTACGTGTTGGTCACTTTCTGCACCGACACATAGTGCTTGACTTAATCGTTCTGTCTTTTAATTGCTCAAGACCGAAGTGAAGGCTAAGAAGCCCCATTGTTGAAGGTAATATGGGTAAGTTTGAAGTCAGATCGGTTTATTCTAATCCAGAGGAGAATTCTTGTTTGAACACATGTGTACTTTTAAGGAGTGAAACCATCGTAGCAACTCCTGATCCATTTTTGCTGAGTTTAGCTTTGCTAAGGGACTAGCAATGGTTAAGCTTGGGGGAGCTTGTTGACGGTAGTTAACAACCATTATAAATCATCAATAAAACATGTATAAGGGCACAATTGTGATCACCAACAAAGGTCTAGGTGTTTAAACTAACAAATTCCACGAGTTTTGATGAATCTGTATTTTTTGTAGGGTTGATCCAGAAAATCATCAAGGCGGACCTACATGTCAGAATTAATCGTGCTTATCCACCATGAAACGGGACTCCAGAGGACACCACACCGAAGCGAGAGCCGAGGGGCTACCATGTGGGGCTGGCCGGCCCCACCTACAGACCGCCCGGACCCTGGGGCCACCCATCAGCCTCTACCTCGTTATGTCGAATCTCCACCGCATCCTAGGTTGCATCTACGCCATTCTTTAAGTCGGTTTGATCCAAAGGCTCACGATGGACGCTCCGGTCTATATATATCAGCCCCTGACCTCTCCCTCAGCAGATCCCTGAAACCCTAATTCATATCTTCAGGATCAGATCCAGTAATCAAGAGAAGATTAGTCCTCCATAGGATCTAGTCTTATAAATAGAATAGTGAGATAGAGAGTGAGGAAAGAGTTTGGAGGAGGTGCCGACCTGTCGATGCTCACTCCATGGCTTGTACCTTGGCGGATCCAAGTTCTACTTGAGCTTGCTTCTAAGGATTCTCTGGTAATCAACTTCTAATTCAAGTAAGCATCGTGTTTATATTGCTCATCAGGTTCACAACTCATTGAGTGCTTTAATCTATAGTACGCTCTAGGTTAAAGTAGTAATTATAGGTGTAAGTGTGATGCTTAGACCAAGTTACTTATGGATGTACTTTACATTCTGGATCGGTGGTAGCTCACGAGGGTGACTCTTATAGCCTCATTGAATCCTCTGTAGTCCACCTCCCGTTTATAGACCTAGCAGGATTTAGTTACTATAGGAAACATACTCTGCTTGTGCTTCCTTTAGTAATATCCCCAGTTGAACAATAGAAGACATAGTTTACCAAAGTTAGAACTAGAAGACCTTTGTGATCTCCTCTATACTCCTATTTATCCTAACCTTGTTGCTACCCCTAGTTAAGTTAGACCGTAGTTAGTCTCACACGTTTCCCTGTGGATATGATATTTGGAATACCTCCGGGTGAAAGCTACATCAATATTCATGCGATTGCGGATTTATCTGTGTGCGTTAAAATATACCAACAGCGGTCGACGGTGCGGGAGGTGAAGGTTTGACAGCGAGCGGGAGTATGGATGAGGAGGAAGGGGCGTGTAGATATTTTCGACGACGGCTCTGGAATGTCCGAACGGAGGGGCGAAGGCTGATTGGGGAAGCACTGGTAGTATTGGCTGATCGGACGGACGGAAACGAAAGGGTAACACGATCGGACGGATGAAAACGTAGGAGTGACGTGGATGAAGGAGTTTGGGGCTTTGGTATATAGGAATAAGGTTTATGGTAGATATTGCAAACCTCTGTTACACCCTCTACGTTATTGCTGGTATATTTCTTCAAACTCTGATATATGATGTGAGAAAACAAAAGTTTACAAATTAAAGCTATATATGCTGCTATATATTTATTCTGGAACAGGGACGGATGCATGATAATGTCTAGGGAGGGCTTCTTTAACCTCCAGACTGCTCCAACCTCTCCCCAAGGTGCATCCATGGCAAAAAAAAAAATCGTAGGAGAAGCTAGGGGGGCACCGCTGGATCCATCCTGTTCAAGAATCAAAAGATGAATCGATTGAACAAAACCAGACTAGAATTGAAAAAAATAATGAGAAACACAACTGCATCTCCTTATTTTGTATGCTAGTATGTTAACATCTCCTCTTTTGTCCTGTCTTTGGCCCTGTTGTGAGTGATTCGTATAAAAAAAACAATATAAATAAATAAATAAAATTCTATCTCTGGTGGCCAGATAGTTCCGGATATTCCGGCTAAAGAAGAAGATTTTCTCATGCAGATCGAGAAAACTCTCGAACCCCACCCCACCTATACACAACGGCACTATGGCTTTGTGAGATGAGCTAATCATAGACCTATGCTTTAGACGTGGGGCAGACAAAGAAGTTTTTTTTCCTAGTAGCTATGGCCGAAGCCACGAATAAAGAGTGAATCCCTCGTTACCTCTGACCAGCCAGAGGAGTTACTTAGCAGCCAGGCCGTTCCCATATAAACAAATGAAATAAAAAGGGGAACGGAAAGGATGAAGTGAATCAGAAAACTTGGCACAAGTACAATAGAACCAAATGTGTGCGTCTAAGTATCCAACTATAGCAAAGCTGTGAACTGGAACAAAGCGGCAGAACGTACGCTTTACACTCCACTGGTGCTTTCCTCTCGGAAGCTACGTTCCAGTAACTGCAGATCGCGTTGCCACGGGTCGATGCAAACTAGGACACCCGAGAGGACGGACACCCTGCACGACCTGGTGGCCTGTTCCAGCATGAGGTTTTCCATTAGGATCGCTCTCACAAATTTAACTATCGCGCCATGAAAATGCTCACAAGTCAGAAACTAATAACATATATAGTGGCTTCGTCAATTTCGAGGATTTATCATTGTAGTCTTTAAAAAGGATCTTTATAGAAGTAGGATTTGTATGCGTGCGTTAGCAGGAGTGAGTGTGCAGAGTGTCTGAGCTGTAATATGTAATTGAAAAAAGAAAACTGTGGGACTGGGATGGGACCTGAACCATAAAGAAACTAGTACCACATGGCATATATTCATTCTGACATGGACCATTTTCAGAGGAGCAATAGGAAGCAAGCTTATATCCGATCGATCAAGACTCAAGAGGCCCTACAATTCGCAACCGCGCGAACGAAAATCATGCTCCGTGCAGATCTTGATTATCGGCATCCGTAAAAAAAAATCAGAGCCAAGAATCCAAGATGCATCCAGTTGAAGGAAAGGACATGACCCCCATGCCATTGCTAATAAAGCCAGCCAAGGCACTGTCGGGCATTGACCATTATGAGCCGTTTCGCACGCCCACAAGGAAAGCGAAGCTGTGACGGGCCATCCTTGTGTGTAGGGTCCCTTCCCTTCCCTTTGGATGGCCAATTGGACGATGAATGGAGTTTTTCGGAGGACCAGTGGAATGGTGCACTGCTACTGCACATTGGCCTTCCCAGATCTTTGCAAGTGTTTTTTTTATCTCCACTAGTAAACCCCCGGGGCATGGGCGGCGGCAGGGGTATGCACCTGTATTCCATGGAATACCCAAGCTTTTGAGACAAAAACAAATACATATTATACGTATACGTATACAACTATTGTAAAAGTTGCAAAGTTGGCCCATAAGCCCATCTAGAAGCCCATGATGTTACAGAAAAGGCAGAAACTCCTCCGAGTCCCGTCCCTGCATTTCGCTTCTCCGACGGTCGACGGCGGACATTGCAGCACCAGCAGTTCGGTACTCTGTCTCTCGCCTCTCGCTCGCATCGGCTGGGAGCCTGGGATCTACGGAAGGACGGAAGCGGTGGCGGCTGGCGGCACAGGCACGTAGCAGCACGGCAGCCTCCCCTCGGCGCTGGCAGCCCGGCACGCCGCTACCTCGGCGCCTCCCCCTCTGCCGTCGCCGCTCGCCCCTCCCCTTCCCCAGTTCGGCAGTTTCCTTGCCCTACGGCGCTGCGCGAGAGGTCCGATCGAGGCGCCGAGTGACGAGCGCGACCTGCGCGGCTGCGGAACCGTTGAAGTTGAAGCAAGGTGAGCACAGTAACACAGCAGTGTCAGATCCATTCTTCAGAGTTAAAATTTAGGATTTCGTTTTCTTTTTTTTTTGCATTGGATTCTTCTAACATAGATGAAGAAGAAGGGTGCTAGCATATTTACATTGTGGGAGAAAGCTGCAAAGGCAAAGAAAACAGCTTCCACATCCACACCAAATCCTCCTCGTGTTGAGGTTGAGAGCCAGTCCCCTGCTGAGAGCAATCCGCAGCTAGCAATT
Source organism: Miscanthus lutarioriparius (assembly GCA_904845875.1). Taxonomy (NCBI): domain Eukaryota; kingdom Viridiplantae; phylum Streptophyta; class Magnoliopsida; order Poales; family Poaceae; genus Miscanthus; species Miscanthus lutarioriparius. Next base: position 72,845,903 of record CAJGYO010000018.1, read on the forward strand.
GTGGAAGCACAGGATGATGGTGAAGCAAATGATAAAGATCGAGCTCCCCAACCGGACACGGACAGAGTTCCCCCAACTCTAATTGTAGAAGATGATATCATTAATCAATTCCAAAAAGGGGACCGTAGAGTTACATTTTATTAGCTTTGATATTTTGTAATCTTTCTTAATTATTAAAGACAATGGCACTATGCCACTATATTCAGAGGTTGTACTTTGCTTATTACTATTGCACATTTGTATCGAAATTTTTTTATGTATGCGGAATACCCAGCTATGAAATCCTGGCTCCGCCACTGCCCCGGGGGGCTAGGAGAGGAGCATGCGGGAGGAGCTGCTGCCATGCCGCCCACCCGCACCTCGGCTACATAGTAAGGTCTTGTTTGGATCCAAGAGGATTTTAAAAATCTAGATAAAAAAATCTGATGTGTTTTATTGGATTACGTGCAGGTGTGTTAAAATCCACTAAAATCATATCGTGTTTGGATGAGATTCTAGGATTTTTTTTATCCGGATTCCTCGAATCCCACGGTAACCAAACGCTACCTAAATGCTAGAGGCCAAGGCATGGGGGCAAGCGGTAGAGGGCAGCCACAGTGGAGCAGGGATTCGAGCCCGGCACGGGGCACGGGACACCTCCACCGTGCGATGCGAGACTTCGACCACCATTCCGCCCTCCAGCTAAAGAGATTTGGAACCTTGTGCTGACCTTAGAGCATTTTGATGTGCAACTAATCCAGCCACATGTCCAGCCAATAGAAATTTGTGCTTGGTGGGAGGAAGCAGCTGCCACAATCACAAGGCAACGATGACAACACTTCAACGGGGTGGTGATTTCGATGTGGAACACTTGGAAAGAAAGAAACAGAAAGATTTTTTAAAACACTGCCATGGACGCAAGACAGGTGACCTCCAAAACCAAAGAAGACATCGATCTTCACTCACGGGTCTTTAACAATATAACTTAGCCCCCCTCTGTTTCTTCCCTAAGGGGAGTGGAGATTGTTCTTTTTCTATATGTAGGTTGTGTCCTCTGGGGTGTTTTAGGTCTTCGATCTTTCTGTACATAAACCTCTACTTTTCTTAATTGAAAAGTGGAGCTCCCGCCAAGTATTCTTTTAAAAAAAGAAGACTAAGTGACGGGTGAACATGTGTCCCTTTTCTTTTCTCTGTGCAAGCATGTGTCAATCCTAATTGAACTTTTTTCTCTCTCTCTCTTGCAGTATTTCCTATGCTGATTGCTCTGTTTGGAACTGGACCTGCGGGGGAAAGTCACCCTCGGGCATTGCATTAAGAAGAAGAACCTTCTCACGCAGATCCAGAAAACCCTTCAACCTCTCCTTTATACACACGGTGGCACCGTACTCTCTGTGAGAACAGGCCGTTCCTGAGACATGTGCTTTAGCGTGGGACAGAGAAGACGATTTTTTTAACTCCAGTCTGAAATTCGCTCCCACGGAGAGTCGAACCCGGGCCTGAGGAGCGCCGCTGCGACGCGTTGGATCAGAGACCCTTTGGCGCTCTGTTTGGAACATTGCGATTCACGCACCACTCTTCTCAAGAAGAATGGGAACAAAGCAGCAGACTCCTCCCGTTGTCGATTTTCACCAGCACAGGCCTAGACCAAAAGACTGCTGCCGCTCCAGCAAAGCAAGCACGGGACCGTGCCGTGCCATGCCACGCCATGCCGGGCCGTGCGATGCAGCCTGCCTCCTGCGCCTCTGCAGCAACAAGACAACACGGCGGATGGATCCCCAGGAGTAGCGCTTTTTTATTACTCCTGCCCCCTTGTCCTCACTCCTCGGTCCTCACCGCCCACCGGCCACCGCTGCTGCTGGCTACAGTGCTCACCACCACGGTGGCCGTGGCTCACCCGAAAAAACCCATCGGCCTCGCCCAGTCGCGCCGATGCCCAGTCAAAACCTGAGCAGTATCACTGTATGTGAGCTCACCGCCCGCCCGCGCGCCAACCGCTAACGGAAAAAAAACGACTTCGCCGGCCCGCCCGGCCGCCGAGCTTACCGCGTCACGCACCGTGCATGGACAGGATCCCGCGAGCTCGGAATAGCAGTGGTCTAAGTCTCGCATCGCACGGTGGAGGTGTCCCGCGCCCCGCGACGCGCTGTCAGGCTCCGATCCCCGCTCCACACTCTGGCTTGGCCTCTGCCGCTTGCCTCCATGCCTTGGCGTCTAGCATTTACTATTTAGCCGAGGTGCGGGTGGGCGGCAGGGCAGCAGCCACCTCCTCCCGCGTGCTCTCCACTCCCAGCCCCCCGGGGACTACTACAGCACTAGGCTTAGTTGGCCACAGCCGCGACACTGCTCCGCTCTGCAAAGCATTGCCTGGTTTCTTGGCATGGCCGCCGCGGGGACGCAGCAGCTGGGTCGGCTTCTCGGCGGTCTCTGGTTCCTGGCCGCGTTGTTGCGGCCGGGCAGCGCTGCGGCGGCCGGGCAGCCGTCGGTGGCCACCGTCGATGCGCGGCTCGCCGTCGCGGCGACCGGGGAGGACTTCGTGTGCGCGACATTGGACTGGTGGCCGCCGGACAAGTGCGACTACGGCACCTGCGCCTGGGGCCGCGCCGGCCTGCTCAACCTGGTGAGTGACAACTGACGACACGGCCGCGTAATTAAGACCCTGTTTGTTCGTGGTCCAAGCCAAGGACACGCGAGACGCGAGCTCAGCTGGCTGACGCGCAGTTTCTGTCTCTCCTCTCGCGCAGGATCTCTCCAACAAGGTCCTGCTCAATGCCGTCAGAGGTAGGCGACGACCGGCGGCGGCCGTGGCCGCTCCGCTGTATTGAGGGGTTCTCCCAATCCCCCATCCCAGTAGCTCTTTGCCAATGCGGTGGTGAATTTTGTTTGTTTCAGCCTTCTCGCCGCCGCTGGTGCTCCGCCTGGGAGGGTCGCTGCAGGACAAGGTGGTGTACGGCACCGCGGACCTCGGCGGGCGGCCGTGCGCGCCGTTCGCCAAGAACGTGTCGGAGATGCACGGCTTCACCCAGGGCTGCCTGCCCCTGCGCAGGTGGGACGAGCTCAACGCCTTCTTCCAGAAATCTGCGTGAGTTTTCATCGATTTCAGCCACTGAATTTTCAGTTCTGTGCTCCTCTTTGGGCTGTGAGAAATTCATCGGGCGGTGCATGTTGCAGTGCCAAGATTGTGTTCGGGCTCAACGCGTTGAATGGCCGCGTTCCGTTGCCTGATGGATCCGTGGGAGGGCCATGGGATTACACCAATGCGGCGTCACTGATTCGGTACACCGCGAACAAGGGCTACCGAATTCATGGGTGGGAGCTTGGTATGTTGTTTTATTGTGCATTTCATCATGCTAGTTGGTTCGAAATGCCCCTACTGTCTGGTCTGAAAGTGAGAATTTTTAATGATGTATAACTTGTTTCTGAAAGTCTCTTTTCATATGCCTGGTCTCAAAGTGAGAATTTTTAATGCATAACTTGTTTCTGAAAGGCTCTATTCAGTATGTCTATCTATTTTCAGAGAAGGGCTAGAGTTTCTGTTCAAACATCTTTTCAGTGTTCTCTAGTTTTCTGAAATTATTGATGTTGACATGTGACATGTCCAATCTTTAGGACAGTAGCATGTGTGGTTAGGCTGCCCAATACCAATTTCTGAATTATCCACAGCTTTTATACCTAATAATAAATAACATTTTGGGTCCCCCCAATTTTGAAAATAATTCTCCAAAAAAAAATTAGAGTCACTAGCTACAATTTCAATAAAAAATGCAGGAAATGAACTCAGTGGTACTGGAGTAGGAACTCGGGTTGGCGCGGACCAATATGCTGCAGATGTGATCGCCCTAAAAAAACTAATCGACGACATATACCGAAGCAATCCATCAAAACCATTGGTGCTTGCTCCTGGAGGATTCTTTGACCAAGCCTGGTTTAGCCAACTTATTGACAAAACCAAGCCAAATCTACTGAATGTGATCACCCACCACATTTACAATTTAGGACCAGGTATACTCACAGCTATTTACTTGCGGATAATTTGGTTGATGCATACAGAGCTGAAAAACAATTTGCTGAACTGAACATCGCAGGAAAGGACACGCATCTGATTGACAAGATCCTCAATCCATCAACCCTCGACGGAATGATAGGCACATTCAGCAATCTTCAGGGGATGCTGAAATCCGTAGGAACATCGACCGTCGCATGGGTTGGGGAAGCTGGAGGCGCTTACAACAGCGGACGGCACCTTGTCACTGATGCATTTGTGTTCAGCTTCTGGTAAGCTAACAAGTTCTCCGGTGTCGAATTCTGTTTAGCTGTTCTTGGATATGTTTTTGAGCTCGTTTTGGTGATTTTTTTTTTCAAGGTTTTTAGATCAGCTTGGGATGTCAGCAAAGTATGACACAAAGAGCTACTGCAGACAGAGTTTGATTGGTGGCAACTACGGCCTGCTAAATACCACAACGTTCCAACCAAACCCTGACTATTACAGGTAAAAATACATAATGTTCTTAATGGCTAAAGTAGTATAGTAGGTATAAACACTTGACGAAAAACTTAGCCTTGTACCGGCGAAAAGAACTTGTCTTGTGCTGGAGTACAAGAAGATTGGATGCATCGAACAAGATATAATCCTTTGTCCTAAATGCATAGAACTACCCCCAATTGCTAAAAAGGTTGATCTTGCAGAACAAAAAAGAAAAACAAAGTTGCCAATTTGTCACTTCAATGACAGAATTCCTCCCAACTTTCTGTGCAGTGCTTTACTGTGGCATCGCCTCATGGGAACCAAAGTTCTAGCAACAACATTCAGCGGCACGAACAAGATCCGCGCATATGCGCACTGCGCAAGAGATTCAGTAAGCAATTCAGTACCTATTTCATCAGCAACATCACATCGGCAGCCAAAAAAACCTTCATCTCCTAAAGAATTCACGCTCAATCTTTACTCTGCGTGCGTCCTCCTCGTCCAGCCAGGAATCACTCTACTGCTGATCAACCTCAGCGGCAACACGACGACCCAGGTCTCAGTGACGGTGACGACCCAAGGGATGGTGGCGGCGCACAAGCATGGCGCAAGGAAGCACGTCGGCGGCAGGAAGTTCCGGCACGTCCACGGCCCCAGCTTCACCGGCGTCGACGAGGCAGCCGGCGCCGTGAGAGATGAGTACCATCTCACCCCCAAGGATTGCAACCTGAGGAGCCAGGTCATGCTGCTGAACGGCAGGGCGTTGGCCACCGACGCGGCGGGGAACATCCCGACACTGGAGGCTGTCAAGGTGGATGCGGCACAGCCCATCGCTGTGGCACCGTACTCGATCGTGTTCGCTCGCATTTCACATTTCAATGCCCCGGCATGTAGTTAGAGTAGTAGCTAGATGGGTAGTAGATTCATAATGGGTTTGGCGTGATTGGTGATGATGGACAGCTAAGCTTTCCATCTGGTAAGATGAGGTGAAATGAGGTACAAGGCATCTGTCGAAAGAAAAGGGATGCAATTCAAGGGTGAGTTTGTTTTCTTTTTATTCTTAGAATTGTAGAAGGTTGAAGAAATTATGATGAACAACGATGGGAAGGGGAAAGGCTCGTTCCCATTGTCTTTCAGTTCATGGCTGGAAACACGAGTGAAACAGATTTGAGAGTGGTATTGGCGAAATTTGCTGAGTTCAAGGAAAGTATCAACTTTTCAAAAGCAAAAATGGAAAGCATCTAAGAAGAACTTTGCTTGGAACCAAAGAAATTCCAGAATATTGTGGTGCACCGAGAAAAAGGAGAATTTGATTTGACTTCAAGTTTCAAGGTCTGTTTGGAAAAGAGAAATTCAAAACAGAGAAAATGAATAAAACACAGGAATATGAAACGTGTGTACGTTGAAAATAAATAAAGGATTGAAAAACACATGAATTTTATAGGAACGGGTGGTTGGAACACGAGAACATAAGACATGTTTATTCCTCCATTCTATCGAACAAGGACTTATCATCCCTCCATTCACATGTAGGAAAAATTTCCTAGAGTTTAGAGTGGATGTTTTATTTCCTCCATTTTATGAAAAGCAAGTATTTTCATAGAAAAGGAAAACTTCATTCCTCCGTTCCAAACACTTATGTCCAATCCAAACAGGGCCTTGGGTTCTTTTATGAACTTGTCGGCAGCAACCATGAGAGTATACAAACAGCATTCGTATTCCGCAATAACGCAGAGCATAACATTGGATGATTAGAATGGGCATCAACAGAGCAATACAGAGTTACCACCAGTACAATGCAACAATCATGTATCATTGTTCAAAGATTTCAACATCATCGCCATCATCGAAGGGACTGGGAAAATTTGCCAGACGCAGGACATCTGTTCTCTTCTACGTGGAGCTACAGGGAGTAAGAGTAAGGCTAACAGTAACGCCTCCAGGAGGCCCAAAGAGAGAATACAAACAGCAGCAGCAATCCTGAAACAGACTAAAAAAACAGCAGTGCAGCTAGACGGCTAGCGCACAATACACAAGAACTGGCGATTTGGCAGGAGTTATTCGAGATGTCCACGGTCGGTTGATCGTATACTTCTGCTGTGCTTGGTGTGCCCCTTACAGATACTTGAACAGAATGCCACCTTGGGTGGCGAAGAAGGGGGCAAACACGAGGGACTCCACGGCCATGAGCTTGATGAGGATGTTGAGGGACGGGCCCGAGGTGTCCTTCAGGGGGTCACCAATGGTGTCACCGATCACAGCAGCCTTGTGGCAGTCAGATCCCTTGGGGCCAAGGGTCCTCGCGTGCTCGCTGGCACCAGCCTGAAACAAGCAGAGGGTGAAATTGAGGAGAAAGTTAGCACTGACCATAGATGAACAGACATGGTGTTCAATGAGACTTTTTCAGGACATTCACCTCAATGTACTTCTTGGCATTGTCCCATGCACCACCGGTGTTGGAAGCAGAGATGGCAATCTGTCGAAAGCAGAAATCCATAAACCCTAGAACAAGCAAACACATTGAAGTGAACAAAGAGTAGAAGGCAAAGCGCGCACCTGCACTCCAGAAACCAGGGCACCAGCAAGAACGCCAGAAAGAGTCTCAACACCGAAGAGGGTTCCAACAATGAGGGGAGTGAGCATGACCAGAGCACCCGGAGGAATCATCTCCTTGATGGAAGCATCAGTGGAGATCTTCACACAGGTTGCATAGTCGGGCTTGGCAGTTCCCTCCATTATCCCAGGAATGGTGTTGAACTGCCTGCGGACCTCCTCCACCATCTTCAGGGCGGCACTTCCAACACTCTTCATGGTCATGGCAGAGAACCAGTAGGGAAGCATGGCTCCAACAATCAAACCAATGAAAACCTTCGGGGAGAGGACATCGACAACCGTCACTCCAGCTCTGCTGACGAAGGCGCCAAAAAGCGCCAGGGACACAAGAGCAGCTGAACCAATGGCAAATCCCTGCAAAGAGATACAGATGAATTAAGTTACCAGGGGAGTACAATTGTTCTTTTGTTGCAGATTACTATCTATTACTACTACATAGGGATACAGATGAATTAAGTTAATAAATGAGTACAATGGTTCTTTACTTCTTTTGTTATCTTCTACCTACTACTTCATTCTCATATGTTAAAATATTAAGGAATACATAACCTACCAACAGTGCCAATAATGACAGTGGCAAATGAACAAGTTGAGCCAACAAATGAATAAAAAGCATTTTTACCTTTCCAATAGCAGCAGTTGTGTTGCCAGCAGCATCAAGAGCATCAGTTCTCTCACGGATTCTGTGGCTCATTCCAGCCATCTCAGCAATACCACCAGCATTGTCACTGATGGGACCATAAGCATCAATAGCAAGACCAGTTGCGATTGTGCTCAGCATACCAAGAGCGGCAACTGCGATGCCGTACATTGCAGCAATGGAGAAACTGACATAGATGCTAATAGCGATAGCGAAAATCGGGATGATAACCGACTTGTATCCAAGAGCGAGACCAAAAATGACATTAGTGGCAGCACCAGTTCTGCACGAATCGGCGACATCTTGCACAGGACTGCCACAGAATAAACATGTTAGGATTAAAACACCATCACAAAGAAATGATAACAAGAAAAACATAATAGAGACTGGTAGGATGCGAACCTGTACGCATTGCTAGTGTAGTATTCTGTGACAAAACCAATAATCAGACCAGCCCACAGACCAATTGCAACACAGAAGAACAAGCCCCTGGAAAGATATGGCAGTTGTCAAGACGGTACATTCCATTCTACAAATAAATGGCAAAGGTTAACAAAAAAAAAAAGCATACCAGTTGGAGACCTCCTTCTGAGTACCGAAGTTGTAGATGGTGAACTTAGCTGGAAGGGCCAACCAGCTGATTACAGCAATACCAACAGTCATCAGGACGGTGGAGATGATGAGCTGCTTCTTAAGTGCAGGCTCAATTTCCTTCACAGACTTGACTTCAAAGAAATCAGTAGCAAAAAGGGTGGTGATCAAGCAGACGATGATACCAACAGAGCTAACAAGGAGTGGGTAGCACATCCCAGTGAAATCATGGTCGATTCGAAAGATGAAATAGACGCAACAACAAGGGCAGCACAGGAAGACTCAGCATATGACCCAAAGAGATCAGATCCCATTCCAGCAATGTCACCAACATTGTCACCGACATTATCAGCAATCACCTGCAAAATAAGATTTAAAAGTTCAGGGAAGGAAATGCCATGTATTAATGATTGTATAGCTCCTAGAATTGTCCTAAAATGAACACTATATGTCAAGAAAACTTACAGCTGGGTTCCTAGGATCATCCTCAGGAATGTTCCTCTCGACCTTTCCAACAAGATCGGCACCAACATCAGCAGCCTTTGTGTAGATGCCTCCACCAACTCTTCCGAAGAGAGCCATGGATGACCCACCAAGACCATAACCAGTGATGGACTCAAAAAGACCCTCCCAGTCATCACCGTAATACAACTTAAATACATTAATGGTGATGTACAGAACCACAAGCCCACTTGATGCAAGCAGGAAACCCATAACAGCGCCAGAGCGGAAGGCAGTGATAAAAGCCTTGCCAACACCCTTCCTAGCTTCCAGGGTAGTTCTGGCATTCGCATATGTGGCAATCTTCATGCCAAGGAAACCAGATACCAAAGACGTGATGGCTCCAAGCAAGAACGACACAGTGCTAAAGAGTGCAGTGAACAGTGCAGGCTTGCAGTACTTGTCCTTGCTATAGGTGCAGGGCTGGCTCTTCGTGCTGAATCCTCAACCGAAACCAAGGAAGAGGAAGATCACAACAGCAAAGATAGACATGAAGATACCAACATATTGGTACTCAGTGAAAAGAAACGATGTTGCTCCTGTCCATAAAAGAAAAGACAATTGTTAGACATCAGTTATATGGTTAGGGTCACTAGGATGTAAATATAACACCACACAAGATTATATTGCGCTGCCCATGCAAACTATGCACAATACAATAGCACACTAGTCAAGCAAGATCAGAAAGAACACCAAAACTATTGGTCCAATTTTATCTTTCCAGTATCAGCAAATAAATAACTAGTGCCTAATACAGACTGACACATCCAACATCCATTTGTCAACCACACAGGGAAGTAACAAACTCATGGCACCCCGACCAGATAACTCCAAAAGTGCTTATTTTCCTGTGTCCCCATCTCAATCATAGAAAATAGCACATCCGGTCAAAGATTGGTGACACGCTTAAAACAAAACCCCACATATGGGGGCATGTATCTGATGAGCACTAGGCCATCCATGCTGATCTAAATGGGAAGCTCAGAGGTCAGTGAACAAGCGACACGTGAGTGACAGATGGCAGAGAATCCCCATCCCTTACCCAGGAACTTCCAGGTCCAGATCTACCTAGCACTAGAGACATAGGATCCCATGTATTGATTAAATAAATGGTAGCTCAAGTCCACCAAATGGTGCCCTGCCCAACTTGCTACGTGTGCACATATAAAGTTTGTTACAGATCCATCACGCACCTTCCATTACCAAGTTTTGGTCTAGAAGCAAGGGGCCAGGCGAGATCAGAACATTTTTTTGTCAACTGAAAGCTACACCTTTACTGCAGCACCGACACAGAGCAAGAACACCGCAAGGCATTAAAAGAACTCTTCAGCAAAGCCTAGATCCATCACCCACTACAAGCATCCAAAGCCAAAGCCCAGATTCACACTTCCAAGGGGTGAGAAAAAGGAATTATTTGCCAGCCCCACTTGGGACCCGTGAACCGAATACCAGCAAAACAACAGTAACATATCACATGAACCCCCATTTGAAAAAATCCACATTTGGGACAGGTGCCAGTAGTGACCAAAATTATCATAAAAAGTACATAGTTTGGACTCTGGAGGGGGGAAGGGGTAGTACAGCAACTGGCAGCCCCCACAGAGGAACCAACACCCCCCACAGAGATATTTGTCTTCCATTCCGTAGAAAACATGCAGTCTGAAACTCGTTTCAGTCCAAAGAAAAACATCATTCTGTGATGTCTAGCCAGTAAGCTATGGTCCCCGAAGAGGGTAAAAATAGAATGGCATTTGAGCTCACCCAGGCACACATCCTGATATTAGGAACTTCACGGCCAGATCAGCGTGAAATCCACTAAATAAATTAACGGATAACAAAAGTCTGGACCTTTTACCCCCCGCAAAGATCTCAATTTTTCGAGAAACGTGTGTATATCTATCCTATAATAAACGACAAATATACTAAGAACGTAATCCTCGGTTGGCAAACGCGCCAGAGCAGCGCGAAATGCGTGGATCTAAGCGGACCCAGCGAGCGGCAGCCCCCAGATCTGAGGAATCCCCGGGCTCACCTTCGGAGATAGCGTTCTGGATCTCGGCGCACTTGACGACGACGTTGTGGTCGTTGAGCCCCTCCTCCTCCTCGATGAGGTAGTCGCCGTAGCCGTTCTTGCCGCCGCCGCCGGACGCGGCGGCCGCGGCCGGGGAGAGCTTCACCCGCGACACGATCACCCACTGCACGACGGCGAAGGCGATGCCGATGACGGCGGCGACGGGGATGAACACCTCGGTGGCGAGCGCCGAGAGGATCGCCATGGCGCGCCGGCGGAAGGCCAAACCCTAACCCTACGCGGGGAACGAACGCACGGACGCGCGGCGGCGGCGGGGTGGGGGAAGGGGGGGAGAGGCGACGGACGCGTCTCGCTCTGCACGCTCTCTCCCCTCTGCTCGAGGCGCGTGTTCTTATATAGCGGGGAAGGTGAGTGTGGAAATGGAATTGGATGGAGGTGGCCAGGAGAGAGAAGAAGAAGGGGGGGTGGGTCGTGAATGCAATTAACTTGGAAGCGGTTAGGCGTAAAAATTGCAGGCCCGTGTGTCAGTGTGTGGGGTGTCCCGTTTTATAGCCTTTTGTTGTTGCTGGTGTGGTGGGCTGGAATTTTTTTGATGGCAGGTGGGCCCAGGAGATAAATATCTTTATCTTTTCTTTTGTTCTTCATTGTAGGCGGGAAAAGATCTGGATAAAGGGTAAGGGAGCGAGCTTGCACTGACGTGTCATTTGCTTTCAACATTGGATAAGCTAATTATCTTGGATACTGCAATGGCAATGTGATTACTCCGTCTTCTTTGGGCGTCAACGAGAACAAGACATTTTTTTCCTTTGAAATGAGCTAGGAACCAGACAATATTCATTTGCAAATTAATAATAAAGTAGTAGAAAATACAAGAGAATAACCATGTAGGCTAAACGTGGGGAGAAAATAACAACAAAACAAACTATAAAAACTACATCAGTCATAGCCAAAAAAAAAACACTTGGACAATCGTTGCTAAAACTATTGTAAACCCATCTTAATTGCTTAGGCGGTTAGGCCCTCCGCAGTGTTAACCTGGATTGAAGCTTGAAGTGGAGAGAGAATGTTTGTGAACCGCTCTGGCACTGCAACAAGTGATGCCGATGCTAGAAATTTTGAGAGCGGCACAAGTACTTGCCTCGGTGCTAACTCTGATAAGGACAAACTGCAGCAAAGTTGTTGGTCGCCGCTAGTAATGCCATCACGCTGCAGCCTTGGGATAATGATGCCTTTTTCGAGCAATGGGACCCATTATTTTCTAAGCTCCACATATTGCTAAAAGTCTTACGGTTCTAATCTCCTACAACTAAAAAGAACTAAAGTAAGACAATTTTTTGGTGCGACAGACTTTTTTTTTTTGGTCACCCTTCCCTCCCTTGCGATACCGCGGCTCAGATAGTCAGGTACGCCTCACGCAAGGAAACCTCGCGCAAACGCCTCGCCATCTCGGGAAGGAAACCTCGCGGCCTTGCCATCTCGGGAAGGAAACAACGCGCCTCGCCATCTCGGGAAGGAAATCTCGTAGCCTCCCTCAACCTGTGACTCATCCATCTCGGGCGACAGTCATCGCCATCGCGCGGCCTCCCTCATCCTCGCTCATTGGGCAGGCACCCGGTGATGGTGTTCTACCACGGCGGCGCGTTCGTGATCGAGTCGGCGTTCACGGCGCTGTACCACGCGTACCTAAACGGGGTGGCGGCGAAGGCGCGCATGGTGGCGGTATCCGTGGAGTACCGCTTTGGCGTCGAGCACCGGATGCCGACGGCGTACAACGACTCATGGCGCAGACGCTCAATCTGGGTGGTAGCCCGTAACGCCGCGTCCGGCCGGAGCCGTGGGCTGCGGATCGGCCAACCTGCCCCGGCTCTTCGTCGTCGGGGACAAAGTCTGACGCCAACATCGCACACAAAATGGCCATGCGCGCGGGGCACGCAGGAGGGCGGCGGCGATCGGATGGCGGCGCAACCATCACGGGCTCTGTTCTCGGACCCTTACTTCTGGGGGAAGTAGCAGTGGCCGGGGAGACGACGGACCCGGCGAGGCGGCACTAGTACGAGGCGATGTGGTCCTTCATCTGTGGCGGGCGGTACGGCATCGACGACGACTTCTTGGGTGGACCCGCCGTTGATGTCGGCATCGCAGATGGCGGCGGTTTCGCATGCTCGCTGCGTGGCGATCACGTCGTCGGGCTTGGGCGACTTCCGCCCACGCGGCCGGCGTCTGTGGCGGCGGCGGCGCAGCAACAGCGCAACGTGGGGACGGGGAGATCGAGCCGCATAAAGATGCCCCACAAGCGACACGCCTTCTTCCGGATAGGCCCAAGGACCCCAACTCCATCAAGGAGTCGGCCTTCACACCGCTTCCTCACCCTAGAGTAGAGTAGGTAGCCATCACGGCGAGGGCCAATCGTGAGGATTGTTGGTTGCGGTACATGATTAATTAATAGAGATTATTATTATTGCTAGCACCGTAGCATGTTTTTTTTTGTTTTTTTGTGTTTGGATCTTGATAGGGTTCTCGAGAGGTGATGATGATTTGGTTGATGGCGAGCACGTGAATTTGGGGATGGTAGCTCACCACACTTCTAACATCGTGAGGAAAGCTGTCTGCAGAGTGCAGCATGTGATGCTAGCTGTCGTATGTTCGCTTCCGGTTTCTCTGCGAGTGATGCGGTGGAGTTTGGTCCACCCGTGCCCCTCGGGAGAAGGGTTAGTGGTGCGCGTGCTCAACGCGATTGCGGGGAGATGTGGAGGCGGCCAAGACATCAGCGCCCCCATCATGCTCGTGGTCGCGTCCCACCGGTTGTGTCCATAATGAGGCCCAACACCGTGTACTATGCCATGGCACGGTGTGGGCACACTGACCTCCGGGCGCATCGAGGTCGTGGAGGTGCTCCTGACCACCAACAGGTATAGGGCGCCGTGCTTCTGGTTAGCGCCGGTGTACTCGCAGCGGCGCCCCCGACGGGCGTGACTCGTGAAGTCGTGATGCAACCAAATCCATTTGCTTGTTGCATTGAAATGCTTAGTTTGTGTCGGGTGCTCTATCAGTATGGGTTTCAGTGATGCAGATGTACTGTACATCGTCATCATACTGTTGAGTGGTTTTTCAGTGGTGCATTCTTTGTTTCAGGATTTGGATTTGTCAAGACAAACTGGACAGATGGTGAAGCAGCAAACAATTTGGGTCTTTTAGTCATTCATGAATTCGCAAACCTGGTAAGTTCACTTGCATCTCAGAGTAACTTCATTTTTAGGTATTCCTAGATCTACCACTACTCCTGTCCGACAAATTCAATTTTGCAGTTTTGTTACTTGAAGTTATTCCTTTCAGTCTTGCATGCATGTTTCCATCTACCACTATATGTTGTCATCAATCTATAATATACTTGCTTGCATCATCGTGCGTTGGACATCTACACTATTTTTCACCATGAGATAGTAGTAGAAAATTGAGCAGTAGCAGTTGGAATCTTTGTCAGCAGATGGTAATTCAATATCATATTGTGGTTTGATATATAGTAAAAAATTTAGCAGTAGCAGTTGAAGTCATCGAAACTCTGAAAACTCCTTTTATAAAATTGTAGACTTTATTAATATCTAATTTTCATTATGGTTTTAGTCATCTAATCATGACACTATGGAATACTAAGTAGAATTAGCCAACCAATAGTACACATAGAGCAACAAGTTCGCCTCGTAGAACTATTGAGATACTACATTCTTAGCTGTACAATATATTTTATGAAGACTTATATAATATTGATATTGATGTTACCAACATCATGATAGTATATCTTTTAGATAACAGACACACGCTCCCGTTGCAACTCACGGACATTTACCTATATTTCATAAAATGCCTCTATAAATTAAGTTACTTATTTTATATTGATTATATTCTATACACTGAAATGATAGATTGTTCGATCTCATGATCTTTTGTTGTTCGTTCAACGCTCCATATTTTATAGATTTGGTCAAGTGCCATCCAAGTTTAAGTAAAATTTCACAAGAGACTTAAATTAAGGTTATTCAAGACTGCATGCTTGGTTCAATGATTTACAAATTCTTGATGTAGAGCTAACAACTAAAGCAATAAATTATTGTGCCGAGCTAACCATAAAAGCAAAGAGCAAGAAGAGACCAGGGTTAAAGCAAGGAATTCCTGTGCCGAGCAAACCATTAAATTAAGCAGCAAGCTTGTGCTTCAACAAGTTCCAATGCGGAGCTAACCGAGTTTTCCAGCATTGAATCAGTGTTTTCCAATTCTTTGTATACCATAAGTAGTCTGTATTATTCCTTGGTTTAGTAATAAATTGCAACAAGTTATCAATGTAATTTATTTTGATTTAGTTAAACTTGTAATCATGATCCATTCTGCAACTATTGTTGCGATAAATATATCTATGTTTATTCAGAATGAGCTTTGTTTACTTGTAGTAATAAATAATTTTCTGCCACCTCGAGTGTTTGGAGTTAATACAAGTACGCCATCGACTCCATCTCAACCATAGCAAAGGTGATTCATCTCTTCTCATGCGCTATGTTTATTTGTAGAATTAAGTCCATTGTACAAGTGCACATACTAAATAATTTGTAGGGACGGCGGTGCCGACTCGCGAGATCCTGCGTGAGCGCCGTCACCACCGCGGCATGCGCGCGCTGCTGCCGCTGCCGCCCGCGCTGCTCCTCGCGCCGTGCCTGACGCCGCCGCCTCGGGCTGCCGCTATGGTTAGGTTTTGGGGGCATGGGTGACGGGCGGTGAGGGTGGAGTGCGGGAGACGGGGTAGACAAAGGGACGAGCAGGAGGACTGGAGGAGGAGATGCGCGCCGCAGCAGGAGGCGGAGCTCGGCGGAGCATGCCCAAGGGACAAGCGGGTTCTGTACGATTCACGACTACCCGTGCGTGGGGCTTAACGGGCAAGACCCGAACCGATTTCACGGTTCATATATTTAGTTGGCTTGATCCGACGGTCCATGTGATTTTTAGTTATATATTTTTTGTTAGATTTACATTTCAAGAACATGTTTATATTTACTCGAATATTATATTTAAGTTTATATATACGGCAGCTTGTGCATAGCATTTGTGAGCCTGCGACACCGAGCTCTTCCGTGACTGTGTTAATTTCACGAACTTTGCCTTTTGGATTAATTGTCACTTTAGCATCGATATTTAATTTCACAGTATTGTTACCTTATCGTGCGATCCGTGTGTTTTTAGTATAAAAGTTTAGTTGTCCCGTAGCAACACACGGGCACGAACCTAGTGAGAACTATACCTTTATGCTATTTGGCTATTTTGAAGCATGAGTTGTTAAAATACTTATATACTCCCTCCGTCCACGAATCGACATCCTTTGAGAAAAATGTGTTTTTTAGAGTCTACATCGTCTAAAGTGGTCCCTCGCGTTTCCTCTCGGGCTTATTCCCGAGCAACGCCTTGTATGGCATGCAGAGTTACGACGTGATCCTCCTTCCGTTATCCTCAAATACGACTCTGTCCACTCCTGTCGGGGTTATGACCCCGGGGTGTCTCAAGGCGCCGATTAGTTGGCAGGCCACGCGGCATGCAACTCATCGGGTTAACAATGACCCGAACGACCGAGACCCAGCTAGGATGAGCACGCCGAACCAACGCCTAGCCCAGGGTCGGCCACGACCTCTTCTCCTGCCTTAGCCACACGGAAGACACGTGACCTCTCTCCCGTCACGACCCCTGGGGCAGAATGGGGAGCTCAGTGTGTCTGCTCTGACAAGAGCAGGCATGCCGCACTGACCTCACAAGGATCGAGGGGACAACAGTCACCTCGGTCCGATCAAACGCCACCCCTATGCCACGCCACACCAACGAGATAGCACCACACAACGGTGGCAACGGGTACGAAACCCAACATCCGAATACGGACCGACAGGACGCGCATATGATCCCAACCACTACGGGATGGGATCCATGACAAGGGTCTCAACCTAGAGACCATCTCAACTTGCGAAGAGCCCTGACCCCAACGATAGGTGTCGTGGCCCTCAGCCTCATGAAGCGACCAGGCGAACGACGACCAAGGGCGGCTATCTACTATGTGTACGACGTCCCGGGGAACTTAGAGACAACGGCGAAGACCATGAAGGATGCCACGTTGCACAGGACAGCTGACGAACTATCACAACGGCTACAGTGCTGCCACGGCCAGCACAGTAGCACCACGTCAAACCCTGCCGCGACATGGCCACAAGACCATGACGACAGCCACGCCCGGGCAAGCATAAAAAGACGGCGTAGCTTGCAAGCCAAGTTAGTTATGACCTCCCTCAGGCTCTCGACCCTTCGGTCGGGAGAACCTTCTCTTTGTAACGAGCCCTAGCCCCGGACTCTATATAAGGGCGGCCAGGGCTCCCATCTCGGAACATCTTGACATTTGTTCATCCTCTACCATTCCATCCATAGCAGTAGGGCTCCTGGAGCTTCTCTTCGGGCTATCCCTCGTCTAGAATAGGTTCTACCACCTCTTTCACCATTATTGCATCCCCCATTGTAAGAACTTCAGAGCATTCAAGCGAGAAACACGCACTCGATCTTCTCTGAGACGGGACATATGGCTCCGGCCTGAACCAGTATAAATACTCATGTCTATTGGATACTACCACCGTCTTTCTAGAGCAGCGCGATAATCGTATAAATTTAATAGTCCGATTTAGGAGCAACACCGATGTGCTGCAAGTAGCTCCACATCGTCGTGCTACCACGTCGTAGCACCACCGATTCGCTCCACGACGCCACGCTGCTGCATGCGATGGATCGCTAGGACAACACAGATGAGGTGCACTACGTGCGTGGTGCCAACTGGGCATCAGATTCCAGCGACAGTGTTTTTCTCGTGCCCTTAAATCCGGCTTGATCCGTATCTTTTTTTATCCGGAACAGTGTTTTTTTTCTCACAAATTCCTCAAGAATTCCTCCAAGCGATCAGGCCCAAAGATGAAGAGCACGTGGCTGACGCGAGAGCAAGGAATTGATCAGCATGTCCGAGAGCGAAGTGCAGTTAGTGATGGATACTTTTGTAGGTGAGACTTTGGTGCTGAAAGGTGATGCACTAGTGCCTATTTTTTTATCTATGGTGGTCGAATTTTGGTATGGGCGGCAATAGATGGAAGGTCGATCACGGCGTGAGAAGAGAGGAGGTGCATGGGCGCGCGATCGCGGCGTGAAATTTCCTTGTGTGGCCGTGCGGGGCTTCCTGCTTAAGCGCGCGATTACGGGCGAGCTAACGGCGTTTTCAACGGCGTGAGCGCGAGGTTACTCGAGAAGTGAAACGGGCGCCAGATCATTAAGAGTAGCGCAGGGATTAATTGCAAATCGGCGTGCCTTTGATGCTCCTTGGTCATTGCGTCAGAGGCTAAAACGATGCTGATTTATGGACGGAGGGAGCACGATCACATTAATTTTCCATGTTCCAATCAGTGAGCCCTTGTGACTTGTGAGGCTTATTCTTGCTATATTTAACCACAATATGTGTCTTCCCTGTCTTTACACAGCAATGCAACGAAAAATTGGCTCCACGGTGATGCTAAAAAAAGGTCTTCTTCTGGACTGCATTATTTAACCGCACCCACAAAGATGAGTAGCCCTTCTTCTTTTTGGTTTGTGTTCGAAACAACTTGCCTTTGTGTGGATTCTCTTGACTGCATTTAACCACAACCACGATAAGATGAGTACTAGTGTGTTACTGTACTATCAAACGGTGGTAGTGATGATGAAGGCCTTGCAATTAACACGTCGTCGCTGAAGACAGCTGCTCTCAACCTTTTTCACCACTTTGCACCTGCAGCCTAAAAGGTATTTCCACCTATTTTGTTCAAATTATTACTGTATCAGTTTTTGCGCTTTGCCATGTTCGTTTAGCTGAAAAGTACTACTAAAGTAGGCGTAAGTGGTGTGTCGATGCTAAACTTCAGACTTATTCGGACACATGAAAAATCTCTAATTCAAGAAGTCGTGTAAAAGAAAATATGTGGAGTATACATATCATAATTCTGAGAGTATAACTCGAGTCAATTTACTCCCTCAAGCCATGGAGCTATCTCAGCAGCAACGTTTTGGGAAGTTATGGGGTGCACGTCCACCGACTGATGAGTGGTTAGTTTAAGCAGACCTTTCTCAGCTGGGCCGTTCGGTACACTCTAATGCTTGATTGGGATCTCCGTCCTACTGCTAGCTCACTGATAGTGCTTTATTATATATAATTCAGTGGTTGGTGCACATAATAAAACCATGCACACACATGGCCCTTTTTGAGTTGTGTAATAAATTGCGTACCAAGTTACATTTCAGAAGTTGGCTGGTCCTCTTCTTGAATTAATCCCCTTGCAACAACATGGATATATATGTTGAGTTCACTGGTAGCATTGCTCACAAAAACCTTTCATTGACCTAACCGTACTTTGTTTATAAAGTACTTCATATGGGTGTGGTGTGGTGTGGCTCGTGAGATGTCTGGACAACTTGAGTAGCTATTACGCTATTTTAAGGTTTCTCAACAGATCCTGCCACTTTGCACTTAAATGGCGATCATGCATGTGAAATTTCCAGTGTGCTGCATTTATGGTGGGTTATTGGTGGCCGTCAGGCAATAGGATGACGCAACAGCAGATCCTTTTTGTACACACTGGTCGAAATAGAAACGCGTTATTAGTGAAAATATATTGATTATGCTAACTTTGGTGAAGAGTTTCATTGTGTTATTTCCAAAAATATATAGATGTAATGAAACATGGATAAAACAATCACTCTTAATGTATAGTTTTATACTTTTGTTTCATAGACATTTGATCCCATAACTCATCTAGGGGTAGAAATCGAGTCATATCTCTTTATTATCTCTTTATTTAAAAGTGTTGCCATGTTATCAAAAACGTTTATACAACAACCTATCAATATAGATAAAATTCTCAATAATACTGGCCTGATGAACTTGTCCTTTCCAAGAAAACTATTCATATACTGCCTTCGTCCAAAATAAATCAACTCCTAAAATCACACTAAGTCAAACTAACCTGACTTTGATCAACTTTATAGTGAAGAATAACAATATTTGCAATATCAAAAAATATAGTATGAAAATTTTCATGTGTATATAGTGATACTAATTAATTTAATATCATAAATATTGTTACTCTTTTCTATAAATTTGGTTGAATTTAAAATAATTTGACCTAGAATAACTTTATAGATTAATTTATTTTGAAATGGCCATGGCATATCACATTGGCTTATGAATGGGTATGGTGATTAATCGATGATATATACGTTGATTCATAATTACTGATGTAAGTGGGTTAGCCCTCAAACACGATATAGATTTGATTTTGCAGCTTGCTTGTGGCAACCGACAAAACTAAACCTATATCAGTATATTAAAAGATATATTATGAATATTTTCATGTGTATATAGTTATACTAATTAATTTAATATCATAAATATTGTTACTCTTTTCTATAAATTTGGTTGAATTTAAAATAATTTGACCTAGAACAACTTTATAGATTAATTTATTTTGAAATGTTCATGGTATATCACATTGGCTTATGAATGGGTATGGCGATTAATCGATCGATGATATATACGTTGATTCATAATTACTGACTGATGTAAGTGGGCTAGCCCTCGAACACGATATAGGTTTGATTTTGCAGCTTGCTTGTGGCAACCGACAAAACTAAACCTATATCAGCATATGCGGGCTCGCGAGCTAGCCCAATTGCATTTCTATTCGTGATATACGTAAATCAGAATTTGATGCTGACTTCTAGGGCATCACGAAGATCGTCGCACTTTGAAAATCTACAGGGGGAATTATATTTTAACATGGATTGAATTGAAGTCCCTTTTCGCTCGCAGGGAGAAAAAAAAAACTTACGTACCGAGCTACTTGAGCTCCTTGTCTGTTTCTTTTCCTTTTTTTTTTGTTAGAAGAGCTCTTGCCTCGTTGGTTAATCAATTAGACAAGAAGTAAATTTAGCAGATGTATAAAAAACATTTCCATAACATTTCTAAATTCTTATGTATTCTACTAGTTTCACATAAATAGCTATAGAATTAATATTGATCAAAGCCTTAATAAACACATAAATAGCCTCTCATAGGTATTATATGAGTCACATACTAAAACATATAGCACGGTCTGTTAGATGCACTCAATCCCCATATTGTGCACAGATGATTCACACTAAATAAGATACACCTTTCATTTTTAAATTATAATTGATTATTCACATCAACTTTGTTCTAAGTTATTTTTTTCTAATTTTAATCAAGTTCTAGGGAAAAAATTGTAACAACACCTACAAGCCGAAATAAATATACTGTCAAGATATATTTTAAGAAGAATTTAATAAAGTTAATTATTCGATATTATGGATGTTGTTGATTTTTTATGAACTTAATCAAAATTTGACGAATTAGGACAATATAAGTGAAACATAACTTGGAAAAAAATAAAGTACTCTGCCCCACCCCTGAAAAAGGAAAAAATAAGTATGCATCTTTCTCCAACGGCCATGCAAATTGACAAGTCAATCTCCATGTACTCCCTCCAGCTCCCTAAAGGAAGCCGTTTTAGATAAGGCTTGAGTCAAACATTAGGAATATAAATCATGAATAACTTTTAGAAGTCAATATTATACTTTGGAGATTGTGCCATTGTCGAAAAACGACATTACTTTAGAAAACTGGAGGGAGTAATTAAGACTTACACGAACATCAATGAGATAGCTAGGGATGAAAACGGATCGGAGCGGAGCAGATAATGACTTTTCCATATCCTAATCCATTTTATTTTATTGGATTCGGAGCGGAGCAGATATTATATGGATTCGGTTGCGAATACGGATTTTTTAGATGTCGGAAATTGTATGGATTCGGACCGGTGTCGGAGCGGAAGCGGACTTTTTTAAGTTGGATAATATGTGCCTACATGTTGTTTTTTATGATGAGAAATAATTCATTAACCAAAGTCATAAAGTGGCAACAAAACTCGAAATAATCACCATCAATCCACCACTTCGATTTAAGAGCTCACAAAATTAATACAAGTTCTCAGTTTAGATTTAAGAGTATAAAACAAGCGTGTAAAAGAAATAAATATTCTTAACTAGTATATATAGTTGACGCTAATTGGGCAAATTGACAATTAGTAGGATCACCATTTCATGTCGTGTGAAAAGATAGTTAAATTAGTATATATAGTTGACGAGCATTGCTCGTGGGCTACAATATAATAATGGGTTGGGCTATAGTTGACGAGCATTGCTCGTGGGCTACAATATAATAATGGGTTGGGCTAACTTGTATTCTTGCCACTTGGGCTCCTTAAAATCATTGGATTATCCTATTGTAAGCGTCGAATAATTCACGTTTAATTATCGGATAATCCATATCCTCCAGATTTTGCCAATCCCATATCCTACGCCGCATCCGCATATAATCGGATTCGGATTATCCGCATCCACACGAATTTAAAATCACTTCTCCATATATCCTTAAAATTCGGATTCAGAGCGGATCGGAGCGGAGGATTATCAATACCACTTTCACCCCTAGAGATAGCTACATGCATGTTCTTTCTTTCTTTTTGCCTTTTTTTCCCGAAAAAGAAAATTAAGTAGTGTGCTCCAAATTTAAAATCGATCTCCAGCTAATAATTATACCCGTCCTAAACCACCATGATCCCTACCACGGGGTATATACATACGTACATTCAAACGTCAAGTTCGATCCCATCGCTCGCGCTCCGCTACTAGTTGCACGTCGTCTTTGCTGTCAAACCATGTGGCGGATCTCAACAGCGCGCCGTGGAAATCATGAGATGAGCGCCCAAACAAAGACCGACCGACACTGGACAGCTTGGGCTTGTTCAGTCGACGAAAGTTTTGGAGAAATGGTACTGCAGTACTTTCGTTGTTATTTGGTAATTAGTGTTTAATCATAGTCTAATTAGGCTTAAAAGATTCGTCTCGTGAATTTCGTCTAAACTGTGTAATTAGTTTTATTTTTTATTTATATTTAATGCTTCGTGCATGCGTCCAAAGATTCAATGTGATTGAAAATCTTGAAAATTTTTATAAAATTTTGAAAACTAAACAGACAATTGGTGTACATACCAGCATCGCGCTTAGCTTAGCTAGCACTAGCAGCTCGCGATCCCGTCCCGGCGCATGGGGGTGGCGTCGTGCCGACCGACCGACCGACGACCGACGACCGACGTGACGCGCGCGCGACTCGCGTCACATGATTGGGGCTCGGTTGGTGCGGACGACCGGGACGACGGGCCAGCGGCGGGCGACGGCAGCTGCTGCCTCAGGTTCCAAGGATCCGACGGGGCAGGGGCTCCTGCCTGCCATGTGCTTGAGCTGCTGGTGCGTTGTGACGGCGCGCGTGAACGGTGGCGTCGCGTCGCCCGCGCGGTCAGGACAGGCCACGGAACGGATCCGGCCGGCCATAACAGCCCCCGGCGGTGATCCGATCGGCCCGCGCGCGCGCGGGCGCCACAAATGCGCCGCCCCCGGCTTTAGGCCTACCTGGCTTCCTCGCCTTTGCGCCGCGTCCGTGTCCGTCCCGTCCGGCAGGCTGTGTTGGGGCACGGTCACGTACTGCCAGTCTGCGCCATCATGCCATGCCACCACTCGCCGGATCGGGGCAGAAATATCTACTGCACGTAGGAGTATGTTTTTTGGGACCATCCAAGCAAGAAAACCACAGTACAATGTCAGGATTTGTTCTAGATGCTCGCTCGAGGAGAGGAGCTCAGCTCAATTTTGCGAGAATGTTGGCAAGGCGTGTGGACTCGACTGACCCGTTGCTATATATGCGGTGCGCGCCCGAGGTAGAGGTAGGTACGGGCGTGTATGGCTGGGTGCTGGCCTGCTGTCTTTGGCACTGTGCTGCAGTAAAAACTTTACTGCGAGACCGTCAGCCTGTTCGGCTGGGGCTGAAACGATCGTATATGATCGTGGATTATTACTGCTGTCTGGTTTAGTGTGAGAGAAAAATACTGTTTTGACTGGGAATTTACGATCGCTTACGACCAAACGAACATAACACGTATATGCACAGCTGACTCGCCCGCCCACTTGCGGCGAGGGATGGCGAATCGGCAACCCTGCAGCACAGGAATGCACATGACATGCTTCGTTCAAAACGGTAACGTTCAGACCAAGTTCAGTCGGACGATCTTGTGCTGCTGCTGCTGC
Organism: Miscanthus lutarioriparius; assembly: GCA_904845875.1. NCBI lineage: Eukaryota > Viridiplantae > Streptophyta > Magnoliopsida > Poales > Poaceae > Miscanthus > Miscanthus lutarioriparius. The sequence continues at coordinate 72,869,969 of CAJGYO010000018.1, forward strand.
TACTGTAGCCAACGCGATCCATCAAACCATCAACAGGCCTGCAAAAAATGCATCGGTCCGTTCCTGGAACGAACGTCGTGTGTGTGCGTGCCTGATGGCTGATGTGAACGTTCCGCCGTTGGCGCTGCAGGCGCAGCAGCAGCCCCATGCATAAAAAAAGAAAGGGAAGGTGCGTGCGTGAGCGGCCGGCCGGCACGCTCCCCACCCCCGCCCGAACCCGACGGCAGACGCCTCCAAAGGCCATGGCGTGCGGCGCGGACGCCGAGGCCGCGCGATAACGTGGTCACAGCTCGCAAGCGCCAAACGTACATGGCATGGCATCGCTGTCGATGACGAGGGCCGAGGGGGATCCCACCGATCGATCAGGCGCGCCGGACGGACGGACGGACGACCGGAAACGCAGCGGACGAGAGCGACGCGCACGCGCACGGGCGCGGCGCCAACGGCACGACGCACACGCGGGAGCGCGCATTCGTCGGTGAGGCGCTCGATCTCGTGCTCCACCTGCCGCAGTGCCGCCCGCCGCTGGGCGCTGGCTGTCCGCGTCCAGTGACGTACTACGAAGTATTCTTGGGTTGGACGCTACCGCTACCCACAACCCAGTAGGTCCGTCCGCACCCGCAGCAGCCATGACGATCGAGGGGGAAAAAAGGGAAAAGGCAGAAGAGCTCGAGAGGAGATGAAGTTTGCTTTGTTCAGTCATGCAGAGATCAGAGATGGGTGAGCAATTGGACATGCATATCCGATCGCAATCGCAACTCCAACTCGCAAGTAGTAGGTAGGCGATGGATTCCTGGCCATGGACGTACTCGTAGGTGCTACGCGTTCCCAAGCACGCATTCGAGATCTCATCTCCTCGTTGCGCTCAGGCTGTGCTCGTCGATGATACTACAGGCAACTATACTGAGGCTGTGTTAGTTCGCGAAATTTGGGAATTTGGTTAATGTAGTTTTTCGTTTTTATTTGGCAATTAGCATTCAATTATGGACTAATTAGGTTCAAAACATTCGTCTCGCGATTTCCAACTAAACTGTGTAATTAGTTTTTTTTCATCTGCATTTAATGCTCTATGCACGTATCGTAAGATTCGATATAATAGCTACTGTAGAATTTTTTGGAATTTTTTTTTGAACTAAACGTAGCCTGAAGTGAAGTGATGGCTATAAATGCACGGCACCAAGCATCGTCGTCCCTGAACAACTCGTAACTACCTTCGACGTCGCCGTCACGCTCACATGGATAATGGATGGATCCTTGGAGCAGTGTACCAGCAGTACAGTACTAGTGTAGCGAGTGCCGCCTTGCGATTACTGACTAATGTCCCTTTTTAAAAAGTCCTCCGCGGATTAAGGGTTTTTCCTCCTAAACTTTAGTCGCTATTCTATAAAATGTTTAGATACATGTATGGAGTATTAAATATATACTAATTACAAAACTAATTATATAGTTTACGACTAATTTAAGAGATGAATCTTTTAAGCCATATTAATCCATGATTTGACAATGTGGTGCTACAGTATATATGTGCTAATGACGGATTAATTAAGCTTAATAAATTCGTCTCGTAGAGTATTGATAGATTCTATAATTTATTTTTTTTATTAGTATTAAATACCACATACGACATCCTCGTGTGACACCTTCTAATTTTTAGTCCACGGCTCAAACACCCCTAAACAAGTCCGGCCGTCTGCGTTTCGCTTCACCCCGAGCTGGCGCTGCCATGCCAGTGCCACCGGTGGACAGCGCAGACGGTGTCGTCGTGACCGGTTTCATCATTTATGGCAGCGCGGCCTCTTGCCGTTCTCGTGGAGGCGTCATCTGACCGACCGCCCTATCGTGCCACGGACGGGATCGCGCCCTCGGATCCCATTCCCTGCTGCTGCACAGCACAGGGACGGCAGAGCGCAGAGGCAGGCACACCAACAGCCAGCTCAGAGATCCGCAGGAGCTGGATGGATGAAGGGCCTGTTCGCTGGTTGGTGCTGGTGTTGGTTTGAGCTGACTGGTGCTGGTGTTTTGTGAAAGAAAAACACTGTTGGCTGGCTGGTTTGGACTGGCTGAAACCAACCAACGAACAGGCTGGAAATCCACCCAACCGCGTTGCTTCCTCCTGCACGTCCAGACGTCTGGACTGGCACCGTGGACGCACAACGTACTTCGGCTAGCTAGAGATGGCCAGGCCGCAACGCCACGACGCCGTCCGACCGGTCGTCGGGGACTCGGGGTCGAGCCGGCCGGCGTTTGAGCGGACGCGGGACACGGTGGAGTAGTGGCAGCACTGGCACGTTCCAGGACCTTTTTCTTTACTACTGTCCTTTTACTCTTCCGATGCATTGATCAGAGCGACGATACGGATACGGTGGGAGGGCCTAGGCGTAGGAGTAGCATGTTTTGTTGGGTTGTGTTCCAACAAATCGATTCGGCGTTCGCCGTTCTCAAAAAAAAAAAAAAAAAAGAGAGATTCGGCGTTCGCCAGCTCACGGGCGCGTGGATTCAGGTCGCTCACGTCGGTGCTGCCGGGGATAAGATAGATACCCTCGGCCCTCGGTACATCCCCCGCGGCAGCCGTCGGGGCAGCAGGAGCGCGCCCACCCCCACCAGCATATTCCGCCGGAGCTGGCGTTCACACTTCACACGGGCACAGTGCACTCGCCCAGCGTTGCTTCCAGCTGTTCGCAGCAGTGCCAGCGCCCAGCGACACGCCATCATCAGTGCGGCGCGGGCACTGGCTACGTTACGACGACGCCTGCCCCGATTGTCCGTTGCTGGATTCGCTTTCATCGGAGCTGAGACGTCGTGGCGTGGCGTGGCTCACTGCCCGGGCGCACCGCGCACGGGAGAAGACAGCCCGGCCGCCGCGCCCGCGGGCGCACGCGCACGGCTGCCGCGGTGCCGCCCCCGGGTGGCCGGGAGTCGTGGCAGGCGGCTGGCGCGGAGTCGTGCCGTGGCCGCGGGCCTCCGCTGCGTCCTATGCTGCACGCTACACGTGACTGCGCTCTGTTGGGATTCTGTATGCCGTCATCGGCTCCATTCTGTTGCATTTTTCGTTTCGACTTCACCACTCAACAGTCACCAGTAACGGGTTTCGACTCGACAATGCGATAGTTCCACGCGGATGCTGTACCGTGTGCCTGACACGATTCCCATCACCGTTGGACAAGTCCAAAGAGAGCAGCAGGATTTTGCACATCTGAGAGAGGATGACAGTACAAGCCCTTCATCTGAAGTCTGTTCGGTTGGCTGGTTCGTATCGTGACTGGTTCGTATCGTTGCTGGTTCGTTTATGTGAGAGAGAAGTACTGCTGGCTGGTTCATATAAATAGTATCCATGTGAGGGGCAGGCCAGCCAGCCCCAGCCGATCGGGCTGCTGGTTTCTATAGCATTAAATATTCTATCATGTAAATAAAAAAGTTTATTAAGCAACTCCGACAGTTTGGCTAAAATTAGTTGACAAATTCCATTGTTTAGCTATTCTGTAAAATAGAAAACTTCTAAAAAGGAAGAGATCTACAACAGCCTTGCTATTTTACAAAGTCATATAGCCAACGCCAGTAGCCTCCCAACAAGAATAGCCAAGCTGATGGAGTTGCTCCGACACTAAATACCGGGCGTTTTCGCTTATTTTCATACCTGCCCCTGGCACATGCTTATTCAGCCTACGTGGAGTGCTAGATCAGCCACTGCCCGAGGTGCGTGGCTAATTTGGACCGGGATGGATGACTAAAATAGATTAGGGAGCCCAAACTGCACTTTGTTAATTCAGAGACCGGATGAAATCTAAACAATAGCTTAGGGACCGACCATGTAATTTACTCAAAACATAATATGTCTAGAAAAGATAAAACATGCTATAATTTGAAACGGAGGGAGTATGACATATGGACAAAAAAAAAAGAACAAATGAGAAAAAAAAAACTAAGAAAATAGGCACACACCTAGCGGTAGCAAAACTATTCTTAACACTTCGGTGGCGTTTGGATAGTAAGTGGGTATGGGATATGGAGTTGTGCTGGGCTATGATGGGCTGGTTTTGGGTCAGGGAAATGAGATTGTAAATCCATACTTTGTTTTTGGGTCTAGGTGGGGCCCACGAGGTAAAAAAGAAAAAGCACACGACAACTTCATCCACTCTCGAACCCACAGTTACCAATTCCGTTCCGGTACCGTCCGGAACGGCGGGTATGCCTCGTGCCGGCGTGCAGACCGGAACAGAAGAAGCTGCGTCCCGTACCGGCCAGGATACCGGACGATTCCGGCCATCTCGGACGATTCCAGCCATTCCGGGCGGGATTGAGAGTTCCGTCCATGCCGGTACCGTCCTCGAGGAGGAAGACGCTCGACTGCTCGAGTCCTGTTGTTTGCGCCCCCGCTCCAGCTGATGCATGCCGAACGACCTGGCACCATGGACGACTGCTCGAGGAGTCGGGTCTTGTTCTAGCACTCCGACCCCGCAAGCGATAGAAGTGCCTTTCTGCCGTCCGGAGTTTTTTACTCAGCACTCATGGGCTCATGGCGTTGCGTTTTTGCTTTGGTGCCTTGCTTGCTGCTTGGAACGGGAGGTCTAGAGGTAGGTGACGGCGGTGCACATGTGGAGTGTTCCTGAAACCTGGACGTGAGGCTGCAGTTAAATTCAATTGAATGAGGTTAGTAGTTCCCTGTATTGAGTTGGGTAAAGCCATAAAGGCCCAATACATACTAGCAGGCCGGCCGAAGTTGCTGTTCTTCTATTTTCATTATCTGTGAGTGATTTCTGATATTCTAAAAACTTGTATATTCCAAAAATATATAAATTAATGAAAACCGGAAGGGTACACTCGTTCCATCCGGAATGGAATTGACAAGTTAGCTCGAACCTGCTTTATGCCTTTATCCGTTCACAGCGATGCAGTAACTCCAGATCTCCAGTCAACCTCATCCACTCTCCCGTTAAGGGCTTCCCCAACATTGTTTTTTTTTATTAGTAACCCAAGTGTTATGTAAGATCGAATAAAAAAAATAGGTACTCTACGCTCGTCATAGGATCTGTTTGGTAGGATAGCTAACCCTGACCTGGTTCTCTGGAGCCAAGATGAACTTGATTGGTTAGTTGTAGATGGGTTGTAGCCTGGCTTTGAGGAGCCATCCGTACGCCAATCAAATACACTAATTGCTAGCCAGGCTTAGGTGGTGTTTAGTTGCCCCTCTTAAAATTTAGTCGCTATTCCATCGAATGTGTAGACACATGCATAAAGTATTAAATATAGACTAATTACGAAACTAATTGTATAATTTACGACTAATTTAATCTTCCCTTCCCTCGAGCTTATGGAGGTGACCGATTCGTTATTTCCGGATCGAAACCCACCCCTCCTGTTGGGTTTGGATCGCTGGGTTATGGTAGCTGCATTTCTCTTTCCCTATCTTGATCCATTTCCATTTCCCACTAACCAAACATTATGAAATTTACCCCACCCCTCATTTCCGTATCCCACCCTTCATTTCCCAGAAACCAAACGCCACCTTCACGTACGTGGCCAACCATCATCTCTTCTCTTCAATACGAATCCAGAGCCAAGGTTCGGGCGGTAGATATGGCCACGTCGCCCGTTAAACTGATGACCGTTGGATTCAGCGAGGAAGCAACATGGACCGTTCGATCGCGGTCATAATGGGTCTGTCGCCCAGCCGTGAACCCGTGCGTTCGCGAATCGTCGGGAATCCGCGCTGATCTCCTCCGTCTCTCCGCCGCCGCACCACGCTGGCACTGCTCCCCAGTCAGGCCGGACTCACTCCTGCTGCGGTGCGGCCCGCCATCGTCGCCCACTGCCAACTCCGTCGCCCTCCGCTCCGCCCGTCGCCCTGTCCAATCCCCGCTGCTCGACGCTCCGCCACTCCCAACCATCTCCCTTACCCGAGCCGACGCAGCGGCCGACCGCCTCCTCAAGATCCTGTCGCCTGCCGGCGCCTCCCTACCACGGGCGAATGATGAAATGGGAGGAGGACGGACGTGGTGGTGGCGCATAGCCCATCCTCGGCCATAATAACAGTGGAGACTAAGCCTGAGCCGGAGGCGAAGCCATGGCAGCGGGCCGCCGCGCCGCTCGCACCTACTGCTCCCCTACGTGGCTTGCGCGGCCGCCGGTGGCCACCCATCAGCGCAGCCATGTGCCACCCATCAGCTACAGACCCACGCCGTCCGCGCCACCCAAGGCCCGACGTTGCCGCCGGCTACCTGCGACAAGACTGCCACACCCTCCGCTCGTGCAGGCTGCTCCTCCTACGCGCGCCGTGCCGAGGTCCATCTCTGTGGCCTTGCTCGCGCGCCGCCGTCGGGACCCTCCCCTGCCACGTGAGCCTATAACTGCCCTTGAAGAGGTTGCTGTCTTCGTTCAGATGCGCCACCACCCCCCAAGTCTCTGCCGTGGAGGAGGCTGTTGCCTTTCTGCAGATGTGTGGCCATGTTAGTTTCAGAGATCTGCCCCTACCTGAGCACCTGGTGATGGTGGATAGTGCCCAATGTACAGCTGTTACAAAACTCAATTCTGATAAACGTATGCTTCATCTTGATGAGTTGACCCTGAATCCATTGATATAGACAGAAGAAAATTTCAGATTACTTTTTATGCTTGTCTGAATCCAATGTTACTGTCTGGTACTTTTTAGTATTACCTGACAAACAAATTATGTTTTGTGGGCTGCTTGGAACTATAATAATATCTTGAAGATAATTTGTGTGGTTTTACCTTAATGGGAGTTTCACAATTTGTATAGACAGAAGAAAATTTCAGATTTACTTTCTATGCTTGTCCGAAATGCTACTGTCTGATTAGTATTACCTGACACACAAATTATGTTTTGTGGGCTGCTTGGAACTACAATATCTTGAAGGTAATTTGCGTGGTTTTACCAATGGGAGTTTTGCAATTTGATTAGATCCATTTATCTGAACGTGTATCTGAAAATTAATTGAAGCTATGCCGTTATACTTTCATTTTGTGTGCAAATGTTTTCCTAATGCAGCATAGACCGGAGAATTTCTTAACATTGAATAGAAATATTGGACTAAAACATGTGAGCAAAAGTTTTAACTAAGGATAGTTCACATTTTTCTGTTACTGTCTGACATTAAGGTGGTTGCTCGGTTGTAATTATTCATTGCCAATTGTGACCCTGAAAAAAATGTCACATCTCTAATCATAAACTATGTCAATTTGCTATGAGAACTATAAAATCATTATATATAACGAACACATTTACTATAATTTATTTATCCAAGCTTGTTCCTTACAATTCCTGGCGCTTCTGCTGTGGATGCTCTAGCGACATCTCCGGTGAGTTAATGCTATGATTACAAGGAGAATACAATTTCTATTTCTCAATTTAATCTGATTAGCTCCTGTAATTGTTACTTTTACGATGACCATTTCTGGCATTACATACATAACATGAAACTTGGTGTTATCGGGCTTGTAGGATGCAGGTTTAGAATGAAACCCTATACTAAGAAATGCAACAAAGAAGACTGTTCACCTCACTCAGTTTGGTTGGAGGTAAGTTCATTATACACATACACTGATACTAGCTTGTTCCTTACAATTCCTGGCGCTTCTGCTGTGGATGCTCCAGCGGCATCTCCGGTGAGTTAATGCTATGATTACAAGGAGAATTTGATGAACAGAAAAATTTTAAGAAAAGAACGCTTCTGCAGCTGCAAACAATAGATCATTTCACTGAAAAGGTTAGCTAAAAAAAAACAATTTCTATTTCTCAATTTAATCTGATTAGCTCCTGTAATTGTTACTTTTACGATGACCATTTCTGGCATTACATAACATGAAACTTGGTGTTATCGAGCTTGTAGGATGCAGGTTTAGAATGAAACCCTACACTAAGAAATGCAACAAAGAAGACTGTTCACCTCACTCAGTTTGGTTGGAGCTAAGTTCATTATACACATACACTGATATTAGTTACAAGATATTAATGACACTGATCAACCATTTGCTGTAATTAACAGGTACAATATACCATTCCTTAGTACTGATGAAACCTACAGAGTTGAGTTTATGTTCTTCGAAAACAGGGGAATAAAGTTGATTGGAAAAACTGCTGAAAATCTTCACAAGCAGTACAAACATACGAGATTCCACCTGAAATATCTACTTGGATTGGACATAAGTTCACTTATGTTGTAACAAACGGCTCCTCTTCTACTACAAGCTCTCTTTTGGTGAAGAGCTTGACTTGGCAAGTTTAGCAGGAGCCCTTTTCCTGAATCCTAACATACTGATTGATGCACTTGTAGCCGCGAGTTCACCCACCGTGTGAAATCCGTCTCCGTGTCCACTTTCAGCACGCAAGAGGTCGAGGCTCTCCAGAAGGGCAGCGTGCCAAGGAATCATTCTTGAAGGAGGGATACCCATAAAATGAGGCTACCTGACAGCAGGTAATGAGTAATTCAACCACTTTTATGTGTGTATCGTTTACTTATCAAACACATGCTCTGACTATAACCTATTGTTGCAACAACATTGGCAGGCAGTCTTAGGGAATTCATAAAAGCTGTCTATGTGGAGAGAACGTATGCTGGCGGTAGATCAAGAGATAAACAGATTCCATGGCGATAGTTCTTCCTAATTTAAACATAGCCCCCTGTAACCTGCCTGAAGTGTCTCTTTGGAGTTGGGTTATAGACATTTAATTTTACTTGGTAAAATTACACCAAAGGTAAGGTTATGGCAACACAAAATCATGACTGGTTAATAAATCATGAACTGGGCCATTGAATTATTTGAATTAGCTTCTCACAACATCAATAGCCTTCCTTCCCGATAAATTTCTGTGCTACTATCTCCCTCAATCTGTTCATTTTTTGTGGAGATTATGCTTGACAAAATCTCCCAAAGGAATTAACAATAAGAATTTGATTTAATTTGTAAACACCTGCCATAAGAATGGGGATGGCAACTCTACAGATCGAGGATTCCAGTTCCAGATGACCTTATCCGATTGACTGCCTGGTCCGGTACAAATGAAATGAGCTGATTCAACTGCTTCAGCCACTAATTGCTAGTACTTAACTGGTGTGCCTTGTGTAGGCTGTGATTGCATTTGCTAATTTAGGCTCCGTTCGCTTCGCTGAAAAAATAAGCCGAAACATTGTTTCGCCTGATTTGTTGTGAGAGAAAAATACTGTTTCGGTTGAAAAAACAAGTTGAAAAAGACGGATTATAAGAGAAGCGAACATGGCATTAGCCTCGATCTTTAATGTAATCAGGGATTAGATTCTGTTTGAGAGCTAGGCGGGCTTGGCTGTTTGTGTTGCGTGGATATTGTGTTGCACTGAAGAGTTGTGCTATTAAAGTTATTAGACATTCGTGAGAAGATGATTCCAGCTCCTCCACGGTACTGTGCCTGTACTATGTTCACGTTGCGCATTTGCATCTTTTTGGATACAGTACTACTAGTGTGTTAGAAGTAGAAGATAAATTAATGTCACACATGGCAGTATGTCAGTATATTATATAAGAAATACAATATATAATAAGCAAAAGAATGTGTGAGTACAATATATAACAATTTTGTCTGAAAAAGAATAGACAACAACTGCTCCGATCCATGACTCGTTCTTAACTACATTTTGTCAGGCTAGCCTCACGTTGAGGTGAAATTGGTTGTGCAATGCTGTCGCTATCTATTAACAATCTTTTTTTGAAACAATATCTATTAACAATTAAGAACGCCATATGATTTAAGTGTCACGTAACTGCCTCATGCTTTATCATATTTGGTTTTAACAATCATCGGTAACAATGTGTCGGTGTCGGGACCAATACTAGGGTACCCGAGGAGGAGCTAACAACCATCAACATTGATTCATCCGAACAGTCAAGAGCGCGACTACAGCTCCAACTGACGCCCAGGTGCGCAGGCTCCGCCTCGCCCGGCCTCTGAGGGCGGACTCCGCCTTGGCTGACCTCTGGGGGCGGGCACCGCCTTGCCCGACACCGAGGCCGCAGGCTCCGCCTCGCCCGACCTTTGAGGGAGGGCTCCGCCTCACCCGACCCTAAGGCCGCGGACTCCGCCTCGCCAGACCTTGAGGGAGGGCTCCGTCTTGACCGACCCTTGGGTTCGCGATCCGCTTCGTCCGATCCTTGGGTTCGCGCTCCGCCTCGGCCGACCCTTGGGTTCGCGCTCCGCCTCGCCCGATCCCAAGGCTGCGGGCTCCGCCTCACCCAACGGAGACCCATACCGCTGCCAACCACTCCAGGTCTAAGTGTATGGGTCTAGGTCAAAGCTCTGACACCAAGGAAGTGACCTGGCATGCCCCGATATAACCCGTGGCCGTGACGGGCCATACCTGGGGACTCACGTCAGGAACAACGTCGGGCGTACAGGTACTGTTCTGCCTAACCCTCGTACGAACACTGACAGACGCGTCAGTTCACCACAACGTCCGCCAGGACAAAGTGGAGCGCCACGACCGGGAGACGACGCCTGCGCATGGCGCCAGTGACGGATAGGTCTATGATGTGGAGCTGTCCCTGTTGACCTCTACAGGGTCGGCAGGACCCGCATGAAGGAAAAGAAGGACCCGACGATCCTGGAGGACTTCTTCTCCTTCTCATTCTCCTCTTTTCCCTCCGCTGTAAATCGTGCTTTCCCTTGGCCTTTAAAAGGGAGAGCAGGGCATCCCACGAAGGGCACTCGAAGGCCAAACCAATCACAACACACAAACACACAGCCGAGCAGCGACCAAGCTCTCGGCACCCATTCATTCTTTCCATCAGAGACTTGGGACATGTCCCTTTCTCGCTCGTTTGTAACCCCTACTACAAACTTTTAGTGCTAGTAACACGAGTAGCAGCTATGAACTGGACGTAGGGACATTCTGCCTGAACCAGTATAAACCTCGTGTCCTCTTAGCACACCATCCTAGCTAGACGCATAGTATTAAAAATTTACTCGTTGGTGTTTACTCAAAACACCGACAGTTGGCGCGCTAGGTAGGGGCCTTTTGCGTGTCTCGACATCCAACACCAGGCCTTGGATGGCTAGTCACGACGTCAGCTGGGTCCTGGGCGCGCGCGTGCGCTTTGGGAACCTGAACTTCATCATCACAACGGAGGGAGGGTTGGTGCAGGCCCCCGCCGCCATCCAACCTCTCCACTTCACCAGCCTTGAGGAGCTGCAGCTGTACGCACCGGAGGTCCACACCCCCGGGAGCGACCAGCCCCTCGGTTTTGACTACGGGAGGTTAAAGCGCCCGCTCGGCACCTTCCTAGGACCCCGACTGTCCCGGGAGGACCTACGCCACCTCACCCTCTCATTCGCCAATGTCATAACACAGCTTGCTGGAGGAGAGCCGTCCTCTCCGGAATACCTCGTCCGGAGCGCCCCGACAGCGCTCCCGTGCGGGCCGCGCACCATGGTTCCGGTGCATGAGCATCTCGGCCTCCACCATGACGCACGCGACACCCTCAACGCCCGCAGGCGTAACACGCCCTCGGAATAACCCGACGAGGATGTGTCGGTCCACCAGGCGCAACAAGGTGTCCGGCCACGTACCGTGGTTCCGGTGCATGAGCATCTCGGGCCCCACCGTGACGCACGCGACACCCTCGATGCCCGCAGGCGTACCTACGGTGATGCGAGGGAGGAGGCTAGCCACGGTTACCACCCACGTCGTGGCGGGCGCTACGATAGCGGCGAGGACCGAAGCCCGAGCCCCGACTTACCGGGACCCCAAGCCTTTGGCCGATAGATCCTCAAAGGCAAGGTGAAGCGGGACGAGGATGCTGGCGAAGGCGTCTCCAACCGTCCCAACAAGAAGAAGAACAAGCAGCGACGTGAGGGCTCGCTCGTGGCCATCGCCAACCGTAAGGAGGGTCGGAAGCCCACCGAGGGCACCCCGAACCACTTCGAGAAGCTACTCGAAGGGCCATGCCCGAACCATACTTTCCCCATCGAGCACCTATATAAGGACTACGGCCTCTTAAAGCGGTTCTTGTCTGGGGGCTCCAACAAGGGGGAGCATATGAAGGAGACCAGCTAGATGAAGCGCGCGACGTCGCCCTCCTCCACTCGGCCAAGTACCAGCAAGCGTTGCGCCGGTATCACAGCCGGTGAGTGCGGGGTCAAGCCTTCGATGTCGGGGACCTAGTGCTCCGCCTCGTCTAGAGCAACAAGAACCGACACAAGCTCTCTCCATCATGGGAGGGACCGTACATCGTCGTGGAGATGCTTCGACCAGGCACCTACAAGCTCAAGACCATCGATGGCGTAGCCTTCATCAATGTCTAGAACATCGAGCAACAATGTTACTTTTTCCCTTAATATACGCGCACTTTCTCTTATCAAGTTTTGCTATCAAACTCCTCGATCTTTAGTGTCATCCGACCCCAGCAATGACGGGGGTCGTGCTTCACTTGGGGGCTAATAAGAGCGTACCTATCCGATAGACATTCTCTACACTCGACCCTCTCTCACGTTAAGACCTAGAAGCAAGGTTTACGGAAACGAACGCTGAGTAAAACTGGTCGGACTGTGAGAAACCTACGCCCCGGTGGCTACGACGTCTTTGCTCACCAGTGTGATCAGAGTTTTTTCCGCACCTCGGGCTTTTTGGCCTTAGCTACGGAAATAGTCGGTGCGCGTCTAAGAAGTATATCCATCTGACAAACTTTCTCTATGCCCGACCCTTTCTCACGTTAAGACCTAGAAGCGAGGCTTATGGAAATGAACCCTAAGTAAAACTGGTCAGACTGCGAGAAAGCTACGCCTCGGCGACTATGGTGCCTTTGCTCACCAGCGTGATCAGAGTTTGTTCACTCGCACCCTAGGCTTTATGGCCCTAACAACGGAAGGGGTCAGAACGCACTAACCTTTTTATACAAAAAGGGGAGAAGGGCTAAAAAGTTGTTAGGTTGTAACAAAATTTAAAGAGCTTGTCTGCTTAAAACAAGCTCGCCGCCTGGCGTATTTGCCTAACTGATTTCTTAGGGGGGATGTTCTCATCCTCTATCTCCCTAGGTCACACAAGTCGATCGGATGGCTTGGCCACTGCCGAGAGATGGGTAAGGAGTAGTAGGATGCCCTGTGCAGGTTACGTCAACTCCGTCATGAACGACGGACCTGAATTCCACACGGACATATCTGGTAAGAGCTCCTCGAATCCATCACTCGAGCCATCGAGGTAACTTTACCAACCCACTTTTCTTTTCCAGTGCATGATCATTCATTCATCCATTCTCATGCACGCATTCATACATTCAGTCATACATTCATTCATACATTTATCCCATACATCCAAGCATTGCATATGCAAATTGTTGCATCACAACGCTTCGCGTCGCGTCACGAAGTGGTAGTCATCTCATTCGATATGAGCGGCGACTGACCGAGGTTCGAAGGCTGGCCCGCGAAGGGCTCAAGGTCGTCTTGCATCAACTAGAGCCAGGGGAGAAAAACTTAGATGAGCCCCAGTGGCCTTGCCCGACCCCGCTTAGAAGTGAACATGGACATCTAGACCTTTCTCGTTCGATCTTAACCTCGAGCCAAGCCCACATAATAATCTTCATCGAGGAGAGGCCAGCGGGCCACCTGAGTCGCTCTCTGGAGCAACATGGGCATCTACCGGGAGGCGGGTTAAGGAGCAGTGGAATGCCCCATGCGGGCTATGCCGACCCCGTCAGCGAACGACGGACCTGGATTTCACTTGAACATGCCCGTTAGCGAGCTCGTCGAGCATGACACTCAAGCCATCGTGGCAAGTGTTGTTAGCTCAACCCTTCCGGTTGCGAAAACCGCGGACGGGGTGACGCATGAAATTTGGCCGACCCCTACCAAGCCCAACGAGGCTCGGGGGCTCAAGCCGCTCAACCCTAGCTCAGGAATCCAATCGACCGGGGTTTGAAGGCCGACCCGCGAAGGGCTCGAGGCCGCCTCACATCGAACAGAGCCAGGGGAGAAAACATAGATGAGCCCCAGCAGCCTTCGCCTGACCCGCTTAGAAGCGGACAGGGTTATCTCAACCTTCTCGTTCGATCCTAACCTCTAGCCGAGCCCACAGGATCTCCATTGAGGAGAGGCCAGCGGGCCACCTGAGTCGCTCTCCGGAGCGACATGGGCATCTACCGGGAGGTGGGTTAAGGAGCAGTGGAATACCACATGAGGGCTATGCTGACCCCATCATGAATGATAGACCTAGATTTCACTCGAACATGCCCGATAGCGAGCTCACAGAGCGCGTCACTCGAAGCCATCGAGGCAAGCGACGTTAGCTCAGCCCCTCCGATTGCGGAAACCGTGGACGGGGTAACGATCACAAAGACGAGCCACCCTTGACTGGACCCCCACTACGCGTGGGGGCTCGAGGAGAGTTGGACTCGCAAGGAGACCAAACACACGGTCATAGAACGCTGGCTCAGATCCTAGGGAGGGGGTACGTGCGAAAACTAAGACTACTTTCGCTATCCTCTCCTCGATCTTCAGTGACACCTGACCCCAGCAATGGCAAAGGACCGGGTCTCACTCAGGGGCTGATAAGGGTATATATACACCCTTTTTTATAAGGGTATATATACACTCTTTCTAAAACAGTCGCCATGCTTGACCCCTTCTTTACGTTAAAAAACCTAGTGGCAAGGTTCGCGGAAACGAATGACTGAGTAAGGCTGGTTGAAATGCAAGAAACCTACGCCCCAGCGGCTACGACACTCTTGCTTACCAGCATGATCAGAGTTTCCCTCCTACGCCTCGAACTCTATGGTCTTAACAAATGAAAGGGTCAGAACGCATCAACCCCTTTTCACACATAAAAAGGGAGGAAAAACAAATTCGTTCACACCAAAACAAAAGAACAGTTTTGATCAAACAAAGCAAAATGACAAGTTTGTTCAAACAAGACAGAAGGGTCAGAACTTGTTCGCTTATTACAAGAACAACCGCCCGACCAATTGAACTAACTAACCCCTCCGGGGAGAACTATGCCTTCGATCCTATCCGCTAGGTCCTGCGAAAGGGGAGCCACCGTCGCTTCCATCTCCTCCAGCTCGTGGATTTCATAGCGAGGCGTGAAGCTGTGGCTCATTGTCTCCAGATCGATGCTATCCCCATAATGAGAATGAGCAATCGTGAAGGATTGATTAACCCCAGCACGAAGGGCGTTCCTCTCGAGCTAGCGCACCCGAGCCGTGATCTCGACGACATGGGCCGCGAGCGAGCTGGTCCCCTCTGGCCGTACCACCTCAAGGTCCTGGCAAACCACTTCGAGGGCGTCGCTTAGGATACCGAGCTCATCGCTCTCCGCCTAGAGATTCCTCCTCGCCTCAACGAGGTCCATAGCTAACCTGGTAGAAATGCCCTCGGCCTCTAGCTTCTAGGTCGTCATGTTTTCGAGCTTGGCCTAGAGGGAACCAACCTTCTGCTGCGCGTCGTCGCACTCTTGGCAGGCCTAGTCATGCTCTAGTAAGGCTTGGTCGTGCTCCTCGTGAGCCGCGCCACGTTTCGAGTGAAGCCTCTCCGCTGTTTGGAGCAGCTCATCCCGCTCCTTATGCAGCCAAGCGATCACCATGGCATCCAGGCTTGCCCTCTTCTCTAGGGCCGTGAGCTTCTCCTTAGCCCCCAGCTTCAGGTCCCTTTCCTTCTCAACCTCGCTTAGAAGGTCAAGGACCCACTGGTGGGTCTCGGCATCCTTCCAGAGCAGCTCATCCCACTCCTTCCTGACCTTGGTGGCCTCCTCGTCGTCCTTTCACGACCTCGCCGATAGGGCCGCAAACGCCTTTTCAGCCTCGTTAGCATCCCGGTGGGCCTCGGCTGTCCGTGACCGAAGATTGTCCGCCTCTTCGGTGAGGGGAGTCAGCTCGGCCACCCTTTGCTAGGTGGCAACAAGCTGAGCTATTACCTCCCCACGTAGCCACGCCTCCTCGACGAGGCGGTCCTAGGTCTCCTTCTGATTGACGAAGGAATCAAGACTTCCCCCGGCTGTGAGCTATGAGGGACTGCAGGGAGACGATGATCAGAATACAAAAAGTATATAGAAAAAGAAAAGGGTGAGAAGCAGGATCAAGCAAATACCCAGCCGGAGGGAACGATGACGTCGCGCAAGGCACCCCTGGCGTGGTCCAAGGCTTCAAGCACGGACGCGATCCCTACGTCGAGGCTCTCCCGCTCCATGCTCTCGGCGGCGTCATCGAGGGTGAAGAGCGTTGACGCTGGATCCCGTGGATCTGCCCACTGGAGCAGGGGCTCGCCCATGCGAGCGAGCCGCTGCCCGCTGATGTCAGGGCCAGGAATGACTCTTCGCTGGCCCCTCTCGCCGTGACGTCCCCACCGGGACATGCCCTCCAGCAACGGAAGGGGTCAGCGGTACGGGCATCGACCTCTCACCCAGCGCCATGACTCCCGGGGACCCCTCGGCCATGTCCCCCTCCGTCCGGTCCACGCCAGGTGCCATTGCTTGGGCCGCTGATGGCACGGGTCGCACTAGTGCCTCAGGAGCCACTGCAGTTGCGTTCGGCTGTGACCTGCCTGTCACGGCTGCCGCCACCTCCACCTGCATTAGCGAGGTCACGACCGACTATGTCGCGCCCGCCACCGTTGGCGCCACGAGCGTGGTCGACAGCCCCGTCTGCCCCGTCATCAGCAGCGGTATCGCAGCCATGGCCGGCCTCTCCACGACCTCCGAAGGCACCCCTTGAGCGCCCGCGCCCACCTATCTTACCGAGGGCACGGGCGCCACCATGGGCGGCGCCTGATCGGCCGGCGACGTAGTCACGCTGGCGTCGCTCCCGCCCAAAACGGGCGATGCTAGCTGACGGCTGCCATCTCGATTGGAGGGCGACGCTCTTCTTTGGCGCCAGCGCCAAAGGATTCCACTGCCCACCGACGCTGCAAGGGATGAAAAGCATAAGTCACGATGAAATCCGACCGAAGCAAAAAAGATAGAGGAACTAATAACTCACCTCAGTGCTGTCGGACGACAGATGCGTTTGGGGGACTCACCCCCAACCTTTGCTCTGTCTCATCGGAGCGAGTCTGTTTTAACCCTACCCCTGCTCCTGGGCAGATGGGCTCGCTCCCCTTGGCTCTTGGGGCATGACGGCGGAGCCACCCGCCTCTTCTTCCTCTTGTCCTCCTTCGCCTTCCTCAGCCGCTCGCCCTTGGCGCGATTCATCGCCCTCACGGCCAAATCCCTCGACAACGGTGCCAGGTGATCTGTGAGGATGAGATCCCTCGGCTGGTCCCACCCCTCTCAAAGTTAGTATCAAGGGGTCAGGAAATCAATTGTAGGGAAGGCAAGAGAAAGGGAAACTTACGAAGACAACGTGGCCTGGCTCCGGCGGCATCGGAGGATGCCCCAGCACTGGGTAGACGAAGTCGAGGGGGCACCGGCGTCATCCCACGAAGGTTCCATCGCCTCCTTGATGCGCTGCGTGGTCTTAGAGTTGGGGAGCGCCCCCTCGGCGAGCGCAGTTCCATCGAACGACGCCTCGGGCGCCATCGCATATAGCGGGAGCGCGTGCGTCATCAACGGCGCACCCTCCTTGCGTGGTAGCCCCGATGACGCCCGACCCCTTCAGGCCATTCTCCTTGAGGATGTGGATGGCGGCGATGTGGTCTTGGATCTTCTTTTTGTCCTTCTCCGGGACGCCCCACTTCCTCCATGACTCCAAGGCCTCTTCGATCAGGCACCCGGTGAACTCTGGCAGAGGGGCAGCGGTGTTGTTCTTGAGGTAGAACCACTACGAGTGCCACCCCTTGTTGGACGTTGATAGCCGCATCGACTCACCGACCCGATTGTTCCGGAGTTGGATGCCGGCGCACCCCATTGGCATATGCAGCTCTAGCCTGCCGCTTCTCTCCCTCTTCTTCTGGAGGGTGACGGCGAAGAAGTACCTCCACAGATCGTAGTGGGGGCTGATCCCCAGGAACCCCTTGCACAGGGCAATGAACGCCGCCATGTGCTGGATCCCATTGGAATTGAGATGCTGCAGCTCGATCTTGTAGTAGTGCAGTAGCCCTCGAAGAAATCTATGGGTAGGGGTCACGAACCCACGCTCGTGGAAGTGGGCGAAAGACACCACATAGCCATCGGGTGGCGATGGTAAATCCTCCTCGCCGAGCAGCAGCCACTCCTCGGCCGAGGTCCGTGTGTGGAGAAGACTACGATGGACAAGGCCCTCCATGCACTGAAATGTGATGTTGAAATGGCACCATGGATCCATTGGAGATGGGGGTGGATGGATGCGAGCTCAACGGTGGCGGAGATACGGAGGTAGGAAACCTAAGCGATTGGCGGCGGCGGTCGTGGCGGCGAAGGCAAGGATGCAAGGTATGAAACCCGGGGCACGAACCCTTTGGTTTTATAGGGGCAACGGGTGCGAGGAAACCAACCGTCCGCCTAGATCTCCGTGCCCGCCACGATTTGCCACAACGTCTCACCGCGGGACATGCGCACGCAATCTCTGTCCGTTCCTCTTGGAAAACTCACCAAACTTTTCGCCTTCCTGAACGGACCACGACCCATCACTGGTAAAAGGGATATGGATCCAAAAATGCCTCTACGGCCCGTCTGGGCCCAGGAGTTTGAAGGTTGGCCCATCGACAGGTTCGACAACCGCTCCGAGCACCTTTAGAATGAGAGGTGGAAAGGGATGGGCCCGCTAGCGGCCAGTACCCGGGTGCACGAGCGCCGTAGGCATCTCGGCCCATGTTCGAGTCTCGGTCAGTTATGATCCATGGTGTTTTCTCGAAGAAAGGCACATAACCGTCGGGACCAGTCGAACAGATCCGAGAACTATATGGATTGACCGCTGAGAATCTGAGGTCGGTCACCAAGCTGACCCGAGCTGGATCCCCACGAATAGGATGACAGGGGCCCCACTCGGACTAGCCCACTAACGACTCACGGGGTGCCATGATTCATCCTTAGAGGAAAATCGTGGCATGGTTTGACCCCTCCGTTTTTGTCGAAAAAAACGCTTGAGGGGAGACATTCGCAAAGCCGAACCGATCCTCGACCGAGCCCCTACTACGGGAGGGGGCTCGAGGAAGGAGAACCACCATCCCCAGCTCACGTTGTGGGCAACAAAAGAAGACCAAGGCCTTCAGAGTCCTCTCGTTCGGGAAAGCCTCTGAAGGAGTATTCTACTCCTCCGCAGGCTCGAGGCTACTGTCGGGGACCAATACTAGGGTACCCGAAGAGGAGGAGCTAACAGCCATCAACATTGATTCATTCGAGCAGTCAAGAGTGTGACTACAGCTCCAACCGACCCTAGGTGCGCAGGCTCCACCTCGCCCGGCCTCTGAGGGCGGACTCCGCCTTGCCGACCTCTGGGGGCGGGCTCCGCCTCGCCCGACACCGAGACCGCAGGCTTCGCCTTGCCCGACCTCTGAGGGAGGGCTCCTCCTCGCCCTACCCTTGGGGTCGTGCTCCGCCTCACCCAACCCCAAGGCCACGGACTCTGCCTTGCCTAACCCTGAGGGAGGGCTTCGCCTCACCCGACCCTTGGGTTCGCGCTCCGCTTCGCTCGACCCTTGGGTTTGCGCTCCACCTCGCCCGACCCTTGGGTTCACGCTCTGCCTCGCTCGACCCCAAGGCCATAGGCTCTGCCTTGCCTGACCCTTGGGTTCATGCTCCGCCTCGCCCGACCCCAAGGCTAGGCTCTGCCTCGCCCAATGGAGACCCATACCACCGCCAACCACTCTAGGTCCAAGCGTATGGGTCTGGATCAAAGGTCTAACACCAGAGAAGTGACCGACATGCCCTGATATAACCCGTGGCCATGACGGGCCATACCAAGGGACTCACATCAGGAACAGTGTCGGGCATACCGGTACTGTTCTGCCTAACCCTCGAACGAGCATTGACAAACGCATCAGTTCACCACGAAGTCCGTTAGGACGGAGTGGAGCGCCACGATCGAGAGATGATGCATGCGCATGGCACTAGTGATGGACAGGTTCGCGACGTTGAGCTGTCCCTCTTGACGTCTACAGGGAAGGCGGGACCCGCATGAAGGAAAAGAAGGACACGGCGATCCTAGAGGACTTCTCCTTCTCATTCTCCTTTTTTCCCTCTGATATATGTAACACCCCAGGTGTTTGTCACTAGTTAAGCAACGGGTTTAAGCTCAACCATGACATGTTAAGTGGTGATGGAGATGTCAAGATCAAACCTATGGAAATAAGCCCCAACCTAAACGCGGATATTGCACCCTTGCTTTACATATAGGCCCTTTTCAAGATATATGCTTGGCTGGTGTTATTGGAATATCTTCATGTGTCTCACATCAATACCCATCTATATGGATCACTGGAAAAGTTTCATGAAGTTTGGAATCAAAAAGTCACATGAAATGATAAGTTATATCCTTGTTGGAATGATTTTACTAAGTGCTTGAATTGCACTATTAAGTGAATCAGAACATGAGATGTCAACCAAACCTTGGTACCTTGCTCAAACAACTCTACTTGCACTCATGAATAAAAGTTATGAAGGGTTCATGTCGAGCAGGTGGCCAGAAAATGCTCCAATAGATAAAAAAGGGCGATTTAAGCTTTATAGTGATGCTACTTTGACTTGGTTTGAAATGCAGCTTAGAGTGTTTGCATGGCAGTGGAACCTAAATAAAAGTTGGAGTCCATGTTATGTACAACAAACTTTATGTTTGGACCAAGAGCTAGATCAGCTTGTAAGCAAGTCAAACCGAGGCTCAAACTTTGAATCAAGAACTGTTTTCAGCACTTGAAATTTGGTTAAGTCATGGATGACCTGAACGTATGATTTCAGGGCTGTGGTAATACCCCACTTTGGAACCTTGTATCTCCCAAACCAGGTCTAATTAGACTTTGAAGCTTTAATAAAAGTTGGAGGTGGTATGTAGATCTACAACTTTTATTAATAGAGTTTTTTAACTCGTCGTGGTTTAGGAGTTACAGAGGCACAAGCATGGGTCTCGATGGTTTGTTTGAGGTAGAATTGAAAATTTGAATTCGATGAACAGCGTCCGACCAGTGCAGAAGCTGCTCGCACTGCGTGGCCTCCCGTGCTGCGCGCCTTTCCGCCACCACACCGTCACAGCGTGTCATTTGGAGAAGCCGAGCCGAGTCCCGCCTCCTGCTCTCTCCATTCACTCTCTTCCTCTCCTTCCCATTCACTCTTCTGCTCTCCTCCGTCTCTCTCATCATCTGTCTCTCGTTCGGCATGGCCGAAAGCAACGAGCTGCTTCGTCGCTCGCTCCTCCATTGCCTAGACATCATCGAGCCTCCTAGCACCGCCTCAGAACCGCTTCCGGCGCCTCGACCGCCTCCCCAATCCTAGCAGGCGTGCTGCGCTTGCTTCATTGCGTCCGTGCGTTGTCGGCACTGCACACCGCCCATGCATGACATCTTGCCGCCCGACACGTGGCCAGGAGGGCCACATGTGCTGCAGCTGGCCGTGTTGCTGTTGGCGGCGTGCGCCATGCCTTCTGCCTGCCGAGTCCTCCCCTTTGCCGCGGCTCTCTGGCCGAGCCCGTACTGGCCCAAGCCGTGACTCCTTGATCACTGTGAAGAAGAGAACGCCAGGGACTTCGCGCGGAAATTTGAAGAAAAGTAAGGGGTCAAGTGAGGAATCAGTGACTCAGTTGAACAGTGCTAAAAGGGTATATTTGTTGGATTTAATTTATGTAAACTGCAGGGACCCCGATGCAAGACTTACATGTCTTTTCTTTTGTTTTTACAGATTTGAATGAGGAACTTTGAAAATTCATAGTAATTCATAGAAAAATTGTAAAATAGCAAATGAGGACTTTTTGGAATCCTTATGAAATTGTATATGTAGTAGATCTATAATATGGCATGTTTTAGTTTAAATATTTAGCTGCAAAAATAGATTTGTGCAGTAAGGTTGTAATGCTAGTTGAATTTGTTATTTTCCATAACTGCAGATATAGGGCTCCAAATGAAGTGAAATTTCTGTGGCATGCTACTCATGTGATGTTTGATGTGTGGTAAAAATTTCATAGTCATTGGTTGCCGCATGAGTGAGTTATTGGTTTATCTTGCTCTCACATGATTTCTTGCTTTAGCAACTTGTCTTTTTCATAGAGGTTGCTATACATATTCAAATGCTGTGAAATTTGTACAATAGACTATTGAGAGGATATGTGAGCCACTGTAATTTTTGTAGAATTTATTGTATACTTTTGGTATATGTTCATTAAGTCACCTTGTTATCTAAAATAAATTAAGAAATGCATTAAAAAATTTTATTTGGTCATGAACACTAGGTTTTCTGGTGTTCTTTAGTCATGTGTGACATGTTGGTAAAGTTTGTTTTGCCTAATTATGTGTTTGCAACATAAGTTAATATTTATTTTCTTGCAAATGTGGTTTATGGACAGATCTGGGAACTTAGCAAAGTTCTTCATAATAATATGCTTTGTTGTTAAACTTGTTTATATAAAAGTTGTACATAATTCATGTATCTAGCTTCTGTTAAAATTTGGTGTCATTTGGCCAAGTAGTTTGTGAGTTATGCCTATTTAAATTGGGTTTCAGAAATGGCTGCTCTCTGTCAATTGTGGACCACTTTCTGTAAATGTATAATTTCGACCTACTTAACTTATGAATCATGCTATGATGGTTATAGATGAAATGTAGATAATTTCATAAGCTTTCCAAAATGTCTTCTTGCAAGTCATTTGGATTTATGTAACTCCAGTTATAGCTAAATCTTGTAGCTGCTGTTTGCATGTCCAGAAATTGGCATATTCCAATTATAGTGTTTGCTTGTATATTGTTAAGTGTGACTTATGCCTTGAATGATGACTTGAGTTAGAGCACCTGAGATCTTGGGAAACTTGTGTTATGCTTGGTGTTGTCGTCTTCTTTGCCATCTTAGCATGATAGGTTGTGTGATGTTAGTTAAATAGCTATTGGTGTCTATGTCTTGCATAATCTTGTGTTGGTCTTGAATGCTTATGTGATGCATCTTGTGTTACCATTCATCACATTCATACACATGCATCTTGCATCTCATCTAGGTGCGCTAGATGAACCACGTGAAGGACGTGATGTTGGAGCCGAACCAGAAGACGGTGTATGGAGGATCTATCCCGAAGATAGAAGGACTAAGCGAGTGCTAGGACCTGAGATGTCACCAGGACGGTGCAAGCTAACCGAATCGACTTGTGTCGGATCCCAGTGCAAGCCCTTTGAGCATTCTAAGTCTCCCATGTTTTTACAAATATCTTGAGTATCTTTTATTGTTGATGATGCATTAAGTATAGGAATTGGTTGGAACCAATTGTTGCATTATATCCTTACCTTGTCCAGATAAAATCCTATGAATCCTAATTAAGTGTAGGATCGAATGATGCTTAGCTATGCTTAG
Source organism: Miscanthus lutarioriparius (assembly GCA_904845875.1). NCBI lineage: Eukaryota > Viridiplantae > Streptophyta > Magnoliopsida > Poales > Poaceae > Miscanthus > Miscanthus lutarioriparius. The sequence goes on from CAJGYO010000018.1 coordinate 72,893,332, forward strand.
ACTGGTAGAAGTCGGGTGATTTCCTGTCACCTGCGAGATGTAGGATGAGCTCTGGTCATGGTTGGCTATATTTGCTATCATGAAAAAGAACCATGTGTTAATAATGAAAAGAGACCGGACGGGATGACGGTAGTGCAGCAACAAGGCATGGAGGTCTTGGGTGTGAATCTATCCCCGTCTGTGTCGTTTAAGGACCGATTCGCTGTACGTCCTCATGTCATGTTGAACGCATGCCTATCACTTAGTTGGCCGGATAACTCGTTCCGACCGCGAAGCCGAGTAGCTCAATTTAGGCCGGAAGTCTGGGAAGTGAAAGTGTGCACCCTAGCAGTAGTAAGGATGTGCGGGGAGCTATTGGCGTAAGTCCGAGGTGAGATTGACCACCGGCGAGTGGACTCCACGAGGGTCTTGGCGCTGCTTTCGTAACCGCGATTCTGAGTTGTACCAAAGGTGACCCGAGGAAACCATTGATCAGGTGGATTGGGTGAGTGTTAGGAATACCCCTCTAGCTGGATAAGAATCGATTCGAATCGCCGTCTCTCCCGGATAGTGAGAACTTGACTGAGCAACGGCAACGTAGATTCACTAAATTTAAAGATATGGTTAAATGATGATGATGATGATTATTATGATTATGAGCCATGAAATACTTGATATGGTTATTATTGTTTGCAACTTAATTAAGTGATTGATTAGTACAAAAGCTAATATAGATGGTAGGGAATGGCTAAAAGTCACTTTGCTAGTATAGGTGGATAATGCTAATGATTACTCCAACTTTTATGCAAAAAGGTTGTCATTTCACTCCACCAAATAAAGCCTTGCATAATCCTTGGTGTCACTTTATTTCGGGTTTACGATGGGTAAGTCTAGTGAGTACATTCGAGTACTCGTGGTTTATCCCACCTTGTTGCGGTGAAGTTCTCGACACGTTGAAGATGGTGGCTAACCACCGTGGGCCCCAGGTGACTCTATATTTATTTCTCATCTATATGCTTTTGTCTGAGGATGTCACTTATGCTAGCAATGTATTTGGAACTTATATTAATGTAATCATTTGAAAGCTATGTTGTTTTCACAAATCGGTTTTGAAACCCAAACTTGTGCTATTACTTGTGAACCCATTTGTAATATTATTTCATTGCAAACTCTCATTATGTGATGTGTATTTGCTTAATCACGCGATCTTGGTTGTGATGTTGATTTACCGAGGTCATTCGTGGCACTTTCGGCGGACTACCGGGTTTATATGAGTGAAAGTATGTGTGTCAACGTGTTAGCGAGGACAGCCGTATTTGATCTTGTATAAATTAGGCGGTTCTATCACAAATGGCATCGAGCAAGATTAAGCATAATACTCATCATGTACATTGTTTTAAAACAAAGTTTTGGTTTTAAAAAGCCTATTTTAACTAAAACTTTAGCTACAGGCAAATTTGTCAAAACTAATTTGCAAAACTATGCTAGCGACATCCTCCTTTATGCCTAGTTAAGGACTATTAGGTGGCTATCTAAGTACTAACATGGGGGTTTTTACTTTCGTCGTCCATACGGCATGCTATAGTATGGATGCCATTCGCTTGAATGGTAATATATGGATCAATTGCCTCTACGCCCAGGTAAGTGTGAGTTGTGAGAGCATGACCGTCCAACTGTCGGTCTAGGGGAGAGTTAGCTGTGGTTACTGGAATATTTACATGTTACACCCATGTATATATGAAGGTACTTAATTGTGGGTATATCTGTTGGGTAGCTAAGGATACCGAAGTATATATATCTGGGGATGTATATATGGAGGGTATCTTAGTTTACTACTTTCATTGTGTGCTTATTTATCTCTTGTGGGGATGGGCTGCAATGAATTTGCCTACAGGTACGCTAACCACGAATGCGTAGATTAAAGGTAGCTGACGACTAGCTATATATCGAGAGAGTACGTGTTATGCCACCGACATAGAACGTGATTGCCACATTAGGCTGGCAATTTCGTGAGGACGAATAGGACGAGCATGCATCATGATTGTGCTTGTGCATAAATATGCTTCCCTCACTTTGTTCTAATATTAAGTAACTTGTGATCAATGTGATGTTACTATCTTCCCTGTGTGAAGCTAGACAAAATACCTTGTCCCATGCTGCTTGAATAGCTATGCTTGAAGGTAGTGGGTGATTAGTTTTGTCGTGTAGGTTTGCTTCCAAAGGAAATAGAGGACAAGTTATTAATTAGCAAAAACTTCACCCCTTTGAAAACTAAATTGCTAAATGTAAGTGAAACTTGTTTTGTAGAGATATCCACCTACTCAGTAAAAAGGAAATAAAAGATAACAGTACCTTACCACCAAGTTCGCATGTTTATGTGTAGTGGTGTTACTGTAGGTGACTGCTTATTATGTACGAGCTTTGTGCTTAGTAATAGTCGCTTAAGCTAATCGGATTGAGTGTTTCAAAATGCTCGCTTAAGACCATGATGTAGGCGTGGATGCTCGTTATCTAGGTAGTGCCGTAGTTGTCACCCTTTTGCCCTCGGTAAGCATATGAGTGTGGAAGAGCGCTATCCTAGAGCAGCGTCCAAGTTTTGATAATCTCATGGTTGTCGTCTCTAATTAAGTTCTCTCTTAGGAACCTAAGCCTGTACATGTGGTTGCTAGCCTTGAACGTTGTGCTACGAAGACCTTTATCCATGCCTTTGCTTAACCTTAGGCCCAAGCTTAATTCCCTTGAATGCTTGCATTGTGTCGTGGTTGTCTCTCTCCTATGTGGGAGGACCTTGCTCAAAAATCCTTGTCGGACTTCATTGCTCTTTCTCCTACTAATGAGCTAGTGCAACGCTAATCGCTATCTGCCCTGGCTTTGGAACCTTTTCCTCACAGATCATGTCGTTGCTTTATCAACTGAGTCCCTAGTCAGTGCAATGGCTATGTCCCTCGAATCTCGTGTATTTTGTCTCCAACTCTTTCAAGTCTCTGGACGTTTATCAGTCTTGATCTCATGTTGCTGCTCGACAAGACCAAATCTTATGTTAATCTTTATCTGGTAATCACTTGGGTGGACACGAGGCGTATATGAAAATTAGGCAAGGAGTCCCCTGCTCAGTTGTCTTTGTCAATTAAGCTATGTTCTCATGCGCTATGTTTTGATCTTCAGATCACCTCCTTGTTGAATCCTAATCTTGTGACTACCTTTGTTTGCTATCCCTTCTTCTCATTGTGCTTGCTCCTACGCAACCAAATTTGTGCCACGTGAGAATTCTGGTGGGTTGTATGTTCAGTAATGGTGCCACGATTAGCGATCTACAGTGCCGCGATGGAACCTAGGGCCTCCTTGTGGCCAGCCGGCACATGGTTGTGCTGCTGGGTGCGCGCTGGTATCGAGGTTTCTAGTCATGATCCATTACAGAACTACATCGATGTGTTATTTTCACATGAGCTCTTCCTTGGTTATCTCTCCATATCTTATCAAAGATACAATCCATCCATATATTAGACCAAAAGTAGTAGAGCTTCCTTCTGAAGTTGTCCAGAGGATAACCTTTGAAGAACTGGTCACCGACATAAACATTAACAGACTACAAGAGATGGTAGACAAGTGACTCCACTTGGTTGTCCCAGTATTAACGTCCATCACCTAGTGAACAACTTATGTACGTCTTCATTGTTGGATCAGAAAGGCATACAACACTTAATGTTGGACAAATGGTTAGTCGGATAAGAATCGAACGTCACATTATGATTATGACCTGGCTATCCAAGTCTTGATCATTATGTGCATGCGGATCGCACCGGCGAGATTAACTATCTCTAGTGTGACCCCTTGTCTGCTGACTCCAATGGCGACCATCTGTCATGCGTCAATCACAACTATTGTTGGCAAGAGTAAGAATTTGGAACTTTGAGTGTTGAGAAACAACTGATTAGTTACCCATAGTAAGGTTAATCTCCAGCTAGGTAGCAACTTATTGGTAGCTATGAAGACTATGTCTCACAGAACGATGTTAAGCAAAGAAACAACAAGGACATTCAGCAATGCAAGATGTTGTATCAGCTAAGTGAAGAACTAGAGAAAGCATGTGCCTAGTTTCGATCAGCATCTTTGTGCCCCTAGGTGCCACTAACACATATGTTCGGACTCTATTGGACGAAGCGCCGAAGGATATACAGGAATGGTTTCTTATCTCTGTAGGACAGTCCCTCCATGTAGAGTATGCTTTGTGTCCCAAAAACAGTCACAAGTCCAATGCTTGTGCATCGTCAAGTTGGTGTCTAAATCAAACGATTTAAGTTGTTCCCTAAGAACCATATATGGAAAACCTTGGTCTACATCCTTAGAGAAAAGAGCTGCTGTTGCTATACAAAGAGATCGAGAGTATAAAATACACACCTCAACGCGTGAAGCAAAGAAAAGGGAGAACACGAAAGCTGTCCAGATTTTGTGGCACTAAACCGGTTATCTTCAAGCCGGCGATTAGTGACTCAAACGAAGTTGGATTGACCCCAAACTTGGTGACCTCATTCCTCACTTAGGACACGTCGATGCCTTAAGTTTGTTTGAGGATTGGTTGAGTGAAACATCGGATTTGAGAGCTGTTTTGTCAATTCGGTTTGCTGCCATTTCAGAACAGAGCAGTTTTGGTAGATGAATTGTTTGGATGGTCAAACGGTGTCCGGTTGAGTTGAATTTTGGTGAGTAGTTAGAAGACCCATGGATCTACATTCCCACCAAAATTTGTGCATATTGGTGCAGTAGTTTGTGAGATATGAATAGAAAACCAAAGGGTACAGAATCTGCAATTTCACTGTGACTGCGATCATCCTTTGCATTAGATGGTTGTGTTTGTAATTCATGCCAAGAAATTACAACTTGTAGGTGTATTGCTGTTAGACAACCCTCCATAACCTTGAGAAGACTAATTGCACCGCTACAACCAGTTTGGATATTGGTTAACTAGCTTCTTATACCCTCAAAGGATGTTTACCCTGTCTATGATCACATCCTTTACGGGAAGTTGTGCTCAAGCCACTTTAGTAGAGAACTGCTTTTCAAACCTTGGGAACAAATATAGCACCGTTGCTAGGAATATCCGTCAACCGACTGCGATCTAGTGCAAAGTCCATGAGTTATGTGATATATCCCCTGGGGAAGTAAATGTTACAAGTATTTAGTCTACATTTGAATCACTCTTCGTACATCGAGGACGAAGGACAATGCTATCTTGGATTCCTTCTAATGTAACAATGCTTTATGGATGCCAAAGAAGGAAATTATGCAGACAACAACTTACGACAAAGAGCAAGTATCAGAAAGTGTCGTGACCAAATTAGTTTCTCTGATACTCCAAAGTTAAGTAGCCTAATGCTATCACTGATGTTGGAAACTGGATGACAAGTTTCTCTTCCCTTAAAAGTCTTTCGCACCGAATCTCAGGACGCGATTCCTTTAAGGGGGGAGGGCTATAACACCCCAGGTGTTTGTCACTAGTTAAGTAACGGGTTTAAGCTCAACCATGACATGTTAAGTGGTGATGGAGATGTCAAGGTCAAACCTATGGAAATGAGCCCCAACCTAAACGCGGATATTGCACCCTTGCTTTACATATAGGCCCTTTTCAAGATATATGCTTGGCTGGTGTTATTGGAATATCTTCATGTGTCTCACATCAATACCCATCTATATGGATCACTGGAAAAGTTTCATGAAGTCTGGAATCAAAAAGTCACATGAAATGATAAGTTATATCCTTGTTGGAATGATTTTACTAAGTGCTTGAATTGCACTATTAAGTGAATGAGAACATGAGATGTCAACCAAACCTTGGTACCTTCCTCAAACAACTCTACTTGCACTCATGAACAAAAGTTATGAAGGGTTCATGTTGAGCAGGTGGCCAGAAAATGCTTCAATAGATAAAAAAAAGTGATTTAAGCTTTATAGTGATGCTACTTTGACTTGGTTTGAAATGCAGCTTAGATTGTTTGCATGGCAGTGAAACCTAAATAAAAGTTGGAGTCCATGTTATGTACAACAAACTTTATGTTTGGACCAAGAGCTAGATCAGCTTGTAAGCAAGTCAAACCGAGGCTCAAACTTTGAATCAGCAGCTGTTTTCAGCACTTGAAATTTGGTTAAGTCATGGATGACTGAACGTATGATTTCAGTTTTCGTGTACCCCACTTTGGAACCTTGTATCTCCCAAACCAGGCCTAATTAGACTTTGAAGCTTTAATAAAAGTTGGAGGTGGTATGTAGATCTACAACTTTTATTAATAGAGTTTTTGCTAACTCGTCGTGGTTTAGGAGTTACAGAGGCACGAAGTATGGGTCTCAGTGGTATGTTTGAGGTAGAATTAAAATTTGAATTCGATGAACAGCGTCCGACCGTGCACAGAATGCTTGCACCGCGTGGCCTCCCGTGCCTGCGCCGCTCGCCACCACACCGTCACGTGTCGTTTGGAGAAGCCGAGCCCGAGTCTGCCTCCTGCTCTCTCCATTCACTCTCTTCCTCTCCCTTCCCATTCACTCTTCTGCTCTCCCTCGGTCTCTCTCACTGTCTCCTGTTCGGCATGGCCGAGCAGCCGAGCTGCTGCGTCGCTCGCTCCTCCATTGCCTAGACATCATCGAGCCTCCCAGCACCGCCTCCGCGTCTGCTTCCGGTGCCTCGACCGCCTCCCCAATCCTAGCAGCGCCGCCGTTCGCCGTTCGCCGTGCCGTTGTCGGCACAACAGCCGCCGCCGCGGCATGCCGCCGCACACGTGGCCAGGAGGGCCACGGGCTGCAGCTGGCCGTGCCGTTGGCCAGGCGCGGCCGCGGCTATGCCCTGCCGAGTCCTCCCCGCCGCTGCCGGCTCTCTCGGCCGAGCCCGGCCGACCCAAGCCGTGACCTGCTTCAGTCTGTGAAGAAGAGAACGCCAGGGACTTCGCGCGGAAATTTGAAGAAAAGTAAGGGGTCAAGTGAGGAATCCGTGACTCAGTTGAACAGTGCTAAAAAGGGTATATTTGTTTGATTTAATTTATGTAAACTGCAGGGACCCCGATGCAAGATTTACATGTCTTTTATTTTGTTTTACAGATTTGAATGAGGAAATTTGAAAATTCATAGTAATTCATAGAAAAATCATAAAATAGCAAATGAGGACTTTTTGGAATCCTTATGAAATTGTATATGTAGTAGATCTATAATATGGCATGTTTTAGTTTAAATATTTAGCTGCAAAAATAGATTTGTGCAGTAAGGTTGTAATGCTAGTTGAATTTGTTATTTTCCATAACTGCAGATATAGGGCTCCAAATGAAGTGAAATTTCTGTGGCATGCTACTCATGTGATGTTTGATGTGTGGTAAAAATTTCATAGTCATTGGTTGCCGCATGAGTGAGTTATTGGTTTATCTTGCTCTCACATGATTTCTTGCTTTAGCAACTTGTCTTTTTCATAGAGGTTGCTATACATATTCAAATGCTGTGAAATTTGTACAATAGACTATTGAGAGGATATGTGAGCCACTGTAATTTTTGTAGAATTTATTGTATACTTTTGGTATATGTTCATTAAGTCACCTTGTTATCTAAAATAAATTAAGAAATGCATTAAAAAATTTTATTTGGTCATGAACACTAGGTTTTCTGGTGTTCTTTAGTCATGTGTGACATGTTGGTAAAGTTTGTTTTGCCTAATTATGTGTTTGCAACATAAGTTAATATTTATTTTCTTGCAAATGTGGTTTATGGACAGATCTGGGAACTTAGCAAAGTTCTTCATAATAATATGCTTTGTTGTTAAACTTGTTTATATAAAAGTTGTACATAATTCATGTATCTAGCTTCTGTTAAAATTTGGTATCATTTGGCCAAGTAGTTTGTGAGTTATGCCTATTTAAATTGGGTTTCAGAAATGGCTGCTCTCTGTCAATTGTGGACCAGTTTCTGTAAATGTATAATTTTGACCTACTTAACTTGTGAATCATGCTATGATGGTTATAGATGAAATGTAGATAATTTCATAAGCTTTACAAAATGTCTTCTTGCAAGTCATTTGGATTTGTGTAACTCCAGTTATAGCTAAATCTTGTAGTTGCTGTTTGCTTGTCCAGAAATTGACAGATTCCAATTATAGTGTTTGCTTGTATATTGTTAAGTGTGACTTATGCCTTGAATGATGACTTGAGTTAGAGCACCTGGGATCTTGGGAAACTTGTGTCATGCTTGGTGTTGTCGTCTTCTTTGCCATCTTAGCATGATAGGTTGTGTGATGTTAGTTAAATAGCTATTGGTGTCTATGTCTTGCATAATCTTGTGTTTGTCTTAAATGCTTATATGATGCATCTTGTGTTACCATTCATCACATTCATACACATGCATCTTGCATCTCATCTAGGTGCGCTAGATGAACCACGTGAAGGACGTGATGTTGGAGCCAAACCCGAAGACGGTGTATGCAGGATCTATCCCGAAGATGGAAGGACTAAGCGAGTGCTAGGACCTGAGATGTCACCAGGACGGTGCAAGCTAACTGAACTGACTTGTGTCGGATCTCAGGCAAGCCCCGGAGTATTCTAAGTCTCCCATGTTTTTACAAATATCTTGAGTATCTTTTATTGTTGATGATGCATTAAGTATAGGAATTGGTTGGAACCAATTGTTGCATTATATCCTTACCTTGTCCAGATAAAATCCTATGAATCCTAATTAAGTGTAGGATCGAATGATGCTTAGCTATGCTTAGACTGGTAGAAGTCGGGTGATTTCCTATCACCTGCGAGATGTAGGATGAGCTCTGGTCACGGTTGGCTATATTTGCTATCATGAAAAAGAACCATGTGTTAATAATGAAAAGAGACCGGACGGGATGACGGTAGTGCAGCAACAAGGCATGGAGGTCTTGGGTGTGAATCTATCCCCGTCTGTGTCGTTTAAGGACCGATTCGCTGTACGTCCTCATGTCATGTTGAATGCATGCTTATCACTTAGTTGGCCGAATAACTCGTTCCGACCGTGAAGCCGAGTAGCTCAATTCAGGCTGGAAGTCTGGGAAGTGAAAGTGCGCACCCTGGCGGTAGTAAGGATGTGCGGGGAGCTATTGGCGTAAGTCCGAGGTGAGATTGACCACCTGGCAGAGTGGACTCCCTGAGGGTGCGACGCTGCTCAGAACCGCGATTCCTGAGTTGTACCAAGGTGACCCGAGGAAACCATTGATCAGGTGGATTGGGTGAGTGTTAGGAATACCCCTCCAGCTGGATAGGAATCGATTCGAATCGCCGTCTCTCCCGGATAGTGAGAACTTGACTGAGCAGCGGCAAGGTAGATTCACTAAATTTAAAGATATGGTTAAATGATGATGATGATGATTATTATGATTATGAGCCATGAAATACCTGATATGGTTATTATTGTTTGCAACTTAATTAAGTGATTGATTAGTACATGTGCTAATATAGATGGTAGGGAATGGCTAAAAGTCATTGCTAGTATAGGTGGATAATGCTAATGATTACTCCAGCTTTTATGCAAAAAGGTTGTCAGCTCAGCTCCACCAAATAAAGCCTTGCATAATCCTTGGTGTCACTTTATTTCTAGTTTACGACGGGTAAGTCTAGCTGAGTACATTCGAGTACTCAGGGTTTATCCCACCTTGTTGCAGGTGAAGTTCTCGACCTGTTGAAGATGGTGGCTAACCGCCGGTGGGCTCGGTGACTTTATATTTATTTCTCATCTATATGCTTTTGTCTGAGGATGTCACTTATGCTAGCAATGTATTTGAAACTTATATTAATGTAATCATTTGAAAGCTATGTTGTTTTCACAAATCGGTTTTGAAACCCAAACTTGTGTTATTACTTGTGAACCCATTTGTAATATTATTTCCGCTGCAACTCTGCGTATGTGATGTGTATTTGCTTAATCACGCGATCTTGGTTGTGATGTTGATTTACCGAGGTCATTCGTGGCACTCGGCGGACTACCGGGTTTATATGAGTGAAAGTATGGGTATGTCAACGTGTTAGCGGGGACAGCCGTACTTGATCTTGTATAAATTGGGTGGTTCTATCACACTGTAACTCGTGCTTTCCGTTGGCCTATAAAAGGGAGAGCAGGGCGTCCCACGGAGGGGACTCGAAGGCCGAACCAATCACAACACACAAACACACAGCCGAGCAGCGACCGAGCTTTCGGCACCCATTCATTCTTTCCATCAGAGACTTAGGACATGTCCCTCTCTCGCCCGTTTGTAATCCCTACTACAAACTTTCAATGCTAGTAACACGAGCAACAGCTACGAACTAGACGTATGGATATTCTACCCAAACTAGTATAAACCTCGTGTCCTCTTAGCACACCATCCGAGCCAGACGCGTAATATTAGAAATTTACTCGTTGGTGTTTACTCGAAACACCGACACAATGGCAGAGTCTTTACCAAAGATATGATAATAATAATAACAACATTGTCTTTTTTATTCGATAGAAAATAGATTTTGTTTACATAAATTGATGCCCACTTTCGAACTAAATAGAGGCAACTAAACATGCCATATTGGCATTGCCTATGTTTTTAGCCCCTGGACGGATGGAGGTTCGGACGGACGGTGCGTCCGGACACCCCTCCAGCGCCTCGCCCGAAATACAGAAATGAGCCCCGCCTACGTCCATCCACGCCCATGGCCCCGCGCCCCGCGTCCCATCCCGCTCCATCGCCGACGAACTCCGCGTCCTGGTTGAGTTTGAACTGCCACGGCGAGATGGAAGGAAGGGAAGGGAGGGGAGGGAGAGGCGCGCCGCGTAATGTAGGAGCCAAAGTCTTGCGGTAGGCCACTGTCCGCCAGCCACCGGCGCCATTACAACATGTGCAACACCCGATCTACTTTTGAAACATCCAGATGAAACATTTGCAATATGCGTCTAAAGACAGATGATACACTTAAAACATGCATCTGAAATACTTGCAAAAACACTTAAAACACGTGAATAGCCATTGCAAAACATATGCAACATTCAGATAAAACACTTGCAACATATATGTGAAACATATGCAACATCCAAATAAATACACTTGCAACACACGTCTGGAAAAAACATATGAAACATTTTGAATAGACGCTTGCAACATACGTGTATAGCCATTGCAACATATGCAACATCCGATCTACTTTTGCAACATCTATATGAAACACTTGTAACGTACATCAGAAACATCTGAAACACTTAAAACATACGCATGCAACATACGTTTTTCACCCTTTTTCGGGACGACGCAGAGCAGAGTGGGGGAACGGTTGGTTCCGGCTAGCCGATGGCCAAGGATGGTGGCATAGTCTGGCAGCGGCCAACTGCTCCTACGCCTGGACTGGGCCCGGCTAGCGACGGCCCCCTCTCTTGTCCGCCTAGCCACATGCGGCACCCGGCGCCTATGCGGTTCCCGGCGCCTATGCGGTTGCTATGGGGTTGGCTTGGCCAGCCAGCGACACCGGCGAGTGGCCAAAATCGGACGACGGCGAGGAGGCATAGCGAGGCGCGAGGAGCGTAGTGGTGCGACAACTCGTAGCTCTGCTCTCCTCAACCATGGTGGACGCAAGGCAGAGAAACGAAGAACAAGAGAGATACCATTCGAAGGGGTGCACGAGAGGGCGAGTGTGCGTCCTGAGCGAGGAGCGAGAGGCGGCGGTGGGGCACGATGGGCGAGGGTGAGGAGCGAGCGGCGTGGGATGGGGCGCGTAGCGGGGGAAGCGCGACAACACCGAGGCGGAGTGGGTGTGCAGTGTCCGGACGGACGGACGCCCGTGTCCTATCATTTATCATATGTTTTTCTCTCCTAAGTATGGCAACAATGTTTTTTAGGAGTGATTCGCAAAATGTTTCGGATAACCTAATTCTCGTTGTACTCCTTTGCCGACCATTTTGTCAGTGTTTTTATTTATCAAGCGAAGCACCAACGTCCAATGGTACGATGATAAAGTCTCATTTTTAAAAAAAAAAAAGGAATTCTGGGATGGTGTCAACTTAGCAATTTAGCAATCACTCTAATATATTCCAAAAAAAAAAACAATCACTTTAATATAAGTGCCGTGGGTTGGGTTGTTAGGTACTTACAGGCATCCACACCACTTAGCTAAGCCCATTGTTTGTTCAAAAAATAACGGACCTCAAACTTTGCGGCCCATTCGCTCAGGCTCCAGGTCTAGACCAAAAACTCATTTTACGTGAAGCCCAAACTCCTCCAGTAACATCACACGACATTGTTCGCACTCCACCGAGAGCTCCACGGACACCGAGCTGATGACCTCAGGTGCCGGCAGCTCTAGGGTCTAGAAATGAGTCTTTTATCTATGTGTCATTATAAAAGATGATCCTTATCTTTAGACCACTAACAAATTTGAATACATCTACATGCCATTGTACTATTTTTTTTCTTCAACGCCATTCCGTCTGGTTTACGCTGTTTACCGGTCCTGACACGGACCTGGCCAACGAAGATGTCCAAAATACCCCAATCTCCCCGTCTCTCTGCACGTCCGCGCCGTAGCTCTGCGCCACGGGCCGCTTCTTCCCGTCCGCCTTGCATCCGCGCTCGTCGCGCCGCTGCCCTCCCTCGTGCTGAGCTCGCCCGCGCCGCCCGCGGTGGCCTGGTCCCTTCACGTCCGCTTCCTCCCGGTAACTTCGCGGTCAACCTCCCTGCTCCCATGGCCACCACCACATTCTCCACGGCAGTGGCAGCGGCAGGGAGGACCAGTGGCCACGGCGACCTGGTTGTGGTGCACCGGCAGGAGGTGGGTTTCGACGGCTTCGGCTTCGATCTCAGCGAAGGGCGAGACGGAGAGCACGCTCAAGAGGATACGCGGCAGCGACGCGCCGTGCGTGCTGGACATGGACGACGCGGCCACCGTCGCGGGCGGCGTCGAGAAGACCTACGGCGAGGACCGCGCCACCGAGGAGCAGCTCATCACGCCCTGGACGCGCTCGCCGCCGCCTCTGCGCAGGCCCTCGCACCGCGGACATGCCCCGATGCTGACCCGCTCCCGCTCCCTACTCTCTCCGACGGCGCCGCAGCCTCTGACGGCGCCCGCAGCCGCGCCCGTGCTGCTTGTGGGCACAGTCTCCTCGCAGGGCCGGCCAAAGTAGGGCGCGTCCGCCGCGGGGTAGGCCTGGGTGCACGCGGGCCTGGGGCGCCAGGCCAGCGACGGTGGGGGCCACGGAGGAGGCCGGCCACTAGGCGCGGGGCGGACACAGCCGTGGCCAGAGCCGGAGCCGGAGCCGGAGCCTCGCCGTGGTGCGCGAGCGCGGGGGGACGCGGTTGTTGAGTCCGTAGATGGAGGAGGAGGACACCCACACGACGGCCGGCTGCGGGTCGGCGCCCTTGCAGGCCTCGAGGAGGGAGACGAGGCCGGCGATGTTGGAGTGCACGTACAACGCCGGGTTCTCCGTGGCGTAGCGCACGCCGGCCTGCGCTGCGAGGTGGAGCACGTGGGTGAAGGGCATGACGTCGAAGAGCTTGGCCAGGAGGCGGCCGTCGTTGATGTTGCCCTCCACGACGAACACGCCGTGGGAGCCCAGCAGTGCGCGGCGGGCCTTCTTGAGGGACGGGTTGTAGTAGGAGTTGAAGTTGTCGATGCCCACGACGCCGTCGCCGCGCTTGCAGAGCGCTAGCAAGCAATGCATGCCCACGAAGCCAGCGGCGCCCGTGACGAGCACGGACAGCCCGGCGCCCTCTGCGGACCCGGGGGGCCGCCGCGGTGATGCCGACGCTCGGATCTGGCGCTCCCAGTGCAGCCCGCCCCAGGACGCCGCGAAGTAGCGGGAGGAGGTGTCGACGAAGGAGTGGACGCTCAGGTACGTGGCCGTCATGGCCACCAGGAAGAGCGCCCACAGGAACATGGTCCCCCTCCCGCACGTATGCTGGGGAGCGCTGGTGGCGGGGGTGCTCCCGCATGCAGGTGGTGGAGCGGCCATGGTGGGGTGGGGCGCGTCCGGGGAAGGGGCGCACGCGACCTTGGCCGAACCGGGATCGAGCGGGGGAAGAAGATGGCCGGTGTCCTCGGTGGATGCCCGCTCCGGGGGCGTACGCCGTTTGGAGCTCCTCCTAGGCCGGGGGCGCACGCGGCCATGGTGAGAATGCGGGTAACGGCCGGGGGAGGGGCGCGTCGGGCTTGGGGTGGCGGGGCCTGCCGGAGCTCGCATGGCGGCCGGTGAGGGCGCGGCCCCGGCCGGCGTCGTGGGCGCGATGGTGCGGCCAGCATCGGCTATAGGGAAGAGAACAGAAAGAGGAAGGTTCGGTGGCTGACAAACGGCCTCCGCTATAGGCCAAAATGGTCATTTGTTTGACAGCGTTAGAGGCAAAAATTGGACGGAGTAGCGTGGAAGGAAAAAAAAAGTTATTTACAGTAGCACCTAGGTGTGTTTGAACTTGTTAATGGCATGTCAGGACCGTCTTTTATAATGTCATACAGATAGAAAGCTCTTTACAAATCCCCAAATCCTCCATTCGATTCGAATTCGATCTTCAGCCTCGGCATCGCCCTGCGCCGGCGCCGTCGACCATGGCGATCTCCTGGTAAGCTCCCTTTGCCTCCCCATTGCTGCATTTTCCCTCAGCATCCCCTCACACCTCCATCTCGCTCGGTCCCTGCTTTTCACAGAGATTGCTCTCGGGGGAGGCATGGAGGGCTGCTCCAAGACGAGCGGCGGCGCGGTGTCCGGTCTCCCTGACGACCCCTGGTGGAGATCCTCTCCCGTGTCCCTGCCAAGTCCATCTGCCGCTTCAAGTGCGTGTCCAAGGCCTGGCGCGACCTCATCGTCGACCCTGACAACCGTAAGAAGCTGCCCCAAGCCATGCAAGGACTGTTCGTCGAGACGTCCGAGGTCTCCGAGGTTGACGATGATGAATCGGATGTATTGGAGCATATCAGTTTCAGTTTCATAGACCTGACGGAAATGACTGGGATCAAGACCTTCATCTTGGATTCCTGCAACGGGCTTATCCTTTTCGGGCATCGTCAGGAGCCATCTGATCCCCTTTACTATACCGTGTGCGACCCAACCACAAAGCAATGGTCAGTCGTCTACACCTATTTGGCTTTCGCTCCGGCCTTGTCCTCTCACTTTCACTTGGTCCAATTCTAGATGCCCGATCTGTACGAGGAGATAGTGGCGTTGCATGTTTGCTCATCTGAAACTGGGACCTGGAGTCAAAACCAAATTGATGAACAAAAAGAGCAAGGGCAGTTGGAAGGCTGGCATCATCAGTTTACACTAGACAGGGAGACTCTCAACCATCTTTGTGCCTTTGTTAATGGCTTGCTACATGTGATTGTTAGTCACTCAGATCTACAGCACATACTTGTTGTAGATGGTAAAGGGAAGGCAAGAAGGATGATCCCTGTGCCGGGTATGGCTGATGGGAGGCCCGGGCACGCTTTTGTTTGTTATTTAGGTCAGTCCCAAGGGCACCTACATTGTGTGACTAAAAAGAACGAAAAACTATCCACCGGGGTTCTTCAGGATTATGATACACATGAATGGGTGTTGAAGAACACAGTGAACTCTTTGGATGTCTTTGGAGAAACAGGACGCTTCTTAGAGTTTCAAGTGGTTGACATTCATCAAGACTGTAATGTGGTTTTCTTTCTTCATGACTACTGTAAGCTGACAGCATACGACATGGACTGTAAGGAAGCGAGTGTCATTGCGACTTTCAAAAATGACAAAGACCAGTGCGATTTTGCTCGTTACGTTCCCTATTTCTTAGAATCACCGGATCTCACAAATAAGCACTGAAAATGTGTGCTCTAAGTATGAGCTAGCATCTTGGTTAAATTCCAATAGACTCAGGTGAAATGTTATGCTTGTGCTTGGATGTATGCCTTCTTAATTAGTACTGCAAGCCTGTTGAGACATTGGATGTATGCCTTCTCATGATTTTGATCTTATTAGTACTGAAAGCCTATTGAGACATTTATGTAGTGTACCTTTATGGATGCTAGTTATATTAATGAATGTTGTTGCACAAGTTGAACAATTTCGATTTTTGGTGATAAGTTTTATGATTAGCATGTTTTTTCGTGGCTGTGTTAATGAGCAATTATTTACTGTGAATTTAGTTTCTTTGGCCGTGTGTTTATTTATGTCAGTCAAACCAAAATTATCTTCCATATTTTGCTAATGTTGCATGTATGGAATTGTTTCAAATTGAAGGCTTGCAGTTACATCAAAAGTTTAGAACCAAAAAGTCTTATTTATGCTTGAGAGGTAATCTCTTTGGAGGAAACTTACACAGTTTCAAATGTGTTATGTGCAATTAATTGTCATATGGACATGCCACATCTTATCTTCCTAATAGAACATCAGTTGTAGTGTTGCTAGAGGCATTCACAAGGAACTTTGATCCAACCGGATCTGCCTGAAAGAAAGGTTAGTTCTCTCCTAGAGAAGTACAATGTTGGCACTAGCCTATGTCCAGTTCCCCGGCGCCTGCGACACTCAAGGGGTGTCCAAACTCACTATCTTCCGAGGCTCTCCTAAGGGGGTGTTTGGATCCGGTGACTAAAATTTAGGAGATGTCACATGTGGTGTTCGGATATTAATAAAAAAATATATTACATAATCCGTCAGTACTCCACGAGACGAATTTATTAAGCCTAATTAACCCGCCATTAGCACATGTTTACTATAGCATCACATTGTCAAATCATGGACTAATTAGGCTTAAAAGATTCATCTCGCAAATTAGTCGCAACCTGTGCAATTAGTTTCGTAATTAGTCTATATTTAATACTCCATGTAATTGTCCAAACATCCGATGGGACAACGACTAAAGTTTAGGAGGAGAAACCTAACACCCTCTAAGTTTGCATTTGTATACTGTGGAAGGGTTGCAGCTGCTCACTGTCGTGCCTCCAATGTTGATAGACCTACGAATCTTTAAATGCTTCTTCGAGAGGCAGCCAGTGGTTGACATCGTTGCTCCTAGTCTGCAAACGATCGATTGGGCTGATGGATATGATCCAAGCTCGGTCCAGCTTGGTGAGCTGGCACAGCTACGGATACTGTCAACCTTATGCTTTGCAGATGCATTGCCTGAGTGTCAGTACAAATGGGGCATTGTGATGTTATTGCGGCGCTTTTGGAAGATCCCTGCTCTTTTCATTACGATCATCTATCCAAATGTGAGTATACTGTATATGCAATTTGCAATTGGCATATATTTGTGTAATTTTGTGGAAAATTTGTTTTCTGCAATTCTGTCTATACATGGCATGAATTCATTGCTGCAATTGACTAACACCAAAGGATATCCCGCTCTTATGCAAATTTTGCATATGTTGTTCAGAATTCCACTTTCAAAATGACCGTAAATCGAAATGATTTCTGCTTTCTTATGCTTTTCTTATTGTCAATAGCCATTGACAAGTTTGTTGAGAAGTTAGCCCATCTTATGTCTATGCTCCTCATCTCAGGAACAAACTGCTTGTTCGCTGGGTTGTATTTGTCATCATCCGCAAGACTGGAAAACTGAAGAGCTCTGCTTGAATTCTCTCCAGGAGTTGCATATTTGTGGATTGAGCGGTGCAGATCATGATCTTGCATTTGTGAAACAACTATTGGGATGGACACCAGTGCTCAAAATAGTTACTATAAATTTTGATCCTTCGGTCACTGTCGATGAGGAGCTTTGAAAGGAGCTACATGACCTCTCTCTTTTTTTTTGAAACAAAGGCAGGAGCTCTGCCGCTCAATTAAGCCGAAAGAATATTATGTATAAGAAGGTTAGCCGGACGAGATGCCAGAAAGGCACCCGAGGGGCTAACCACCCCACGCGACGCAGCAGAGCACAAACACGACACACTGCCATGGGTCATCGTTGCGGATCATGGAAGCCGAGCTGCCAGCAGCTCCGACTTTCCATGGCAGACCACCCACTAGTCACCCCCGACGGGTCTGAAGCTAACGACACACTGTGCCTGGTTGGTGGGGTCTTGCTGCAACCGAATCTGGATGCAGGGGGTTGGTGCTACATGACCTCTCTAGGCCAGAGACTTGCATGGAGTTTTACCTATATCGTAACGCGGTGAAGGACAAGGTACTAGTAGGCTAGGGGAGCTTAAAGGGACGTGTCTTGCTGAGAAAGAGCCATGGCTGTAGCTTAGTGGGTATCCAACAGCTTTACCTCTGTTCAAGTGTGGGCTATGTGGCTCGTGATAAAACAAAGCTTCCCTATGACATGCACTAATTGCTACTTCCCTGGTGTGCCTTGTTTAGTCTGTGATTGCATTTGCTAATTTAACCTTAGTAAATTATTCAGGGATTAACTTCTGTTTAAGAGCTTCAAAAGGAACTTATCGTGATTCGTGAATTCTGGAGCCATACGGCCACTTGTCTAGGATGTTTGTATGGATACTGTGTTGCACTGAAGAGTTGTTATGGGACTCTGAATGAAACAAGATTTTTACCCTGACTATTCGTTAGAAGATGATTTCCAGCTGGTTTCTATATTCCAGAAACTGAACAGAGAAGTGTACTAGATTGGCTGCATATAAATAAGCAATGAGATGTGAGAATAAGCGACACAAAAGAACAGATCTGTTTCAGAATTTCAACAGTGCAGGTACAACTGAGGGACTCTTAAGTTGGGTTCCATGAGCACGAAAAACTTTTTTTAGCAATACTGCGTATGCCATTTTCCATAATATATCATGGTAATGAAGCTAGTTTAAGAAACCTTGCAGGGCTGTTGCCGCAGCAAGTCAGCAACTACCAACATGTGCGATCTTGTTGTGGTTATTCATGACTCAGTTTGGCTGTGGATGATCTTATTCTTATCGATATCGATGTTACAGTGTGATTGCAGCAGACCATTATATTAGGTTTGCTTCCTTCCCCTAATTTTCTGCTCCACAGGTCTTGAAATCACTGAAAAAGAACCCAGCAAATGTGCTTCTAAATTTTTTAGCCAGTCAGGAAACTTATTGATTTACAAATTGTTTTTTAAACTATTGCAGTGCTTTAAGAAGCTAAGATTTTTGTCAGTTGTGAGTTGAGTTAAGTTGGGCCAGGCGAGTTGGTTTTACACCAAAATGATCTGGCCTTTTTCCAGTACAGCCCAGCCTGGAAATGAGATCTTTTTTTTTTCCGACGAGAAATACTCTCTGAGCTCTTGTGTACTGGTGGCGAACTGGCTGGCCTCCGTTCAAAACCAAAAACCCCCAACACTCAGATTTCGTCGGCGACCAACACAGAAATCTCGAACGCCGGGAGAGACCCAACACAACCCTCCCTCCCCCAGATCTCGCCGGCGGCGTTGAATTGACGATGTGTGACATTTGGGAGGAATTCCGGTCGGCGCTCTGCATATCCGGGGGAAACCGCCGCACGCCCCCAACCCTCCCTCCCCCAGATCTCGCCGGCGGCGGTGACGAAGGTGGTGGCCGCGGCGAGGGGGAGGACCGCCTCAGCGCGCTACCCGACGACGTCCTCCTCTTCATCCTCAGCCACCTCCCGTCCGCCGCCGCCGCCGCGCGGACCAGCGTCCTCTCCCGCCGCTGGCGCCGCCTCTGGGCGCAGCTCCCGGTGCTGTTGTTCCCGCCGCCTGCCGAACCGGCCCTCGCGCTGCCCTCGCCCGCTACCGCCGCGCGGTCCAGGGTTCGCTCCCACCGCTGGCGCCGCCTCTTGACGCATTTGCCAGCGCTGCGTTCCCCGCTCCCCGCCGAACCAGCCCGCGCGCTGCCCTCGCCTGCCTCCGCGCGCGCGGCGCTCGCCCAACACTCGCCCCCCTCGCTGTGGATGCTGAGCGTCGTCGCCAACGACGCCGACCCTGCGGACACGGCCGCGGTACTCCGCCTCGCCGCGCCCCGCCTCACCAACGCGCTCTTTTTCCGCAACGAGGTACCTGAGGATCGGAAGAAGGTCCTGGCAAGGGAAGCCATTGAGCTGCCCTGCTTCGACGGGGCCGTACAGCTTTTCGTCCACTTAGGTTACCTTCACCTCGCACTTCCACCGTCGGGTGTGTTCACGAAGCTTACTGTGCTAGTTCTGAGCCACGGTTCCAAGGCGCCTTGGACATCGGCGATACCTTGTCGTCGGCCCGCTGCCCTTCGCTGCAACTACTCCATCTCTTCGACGCTCAAGGGGTGTCGAATCTTGGTATCTGTTCAGAGTTTCTCGTCAGTATGTTTTTGCATAACCTGAAAGGGTTACAGCATCTCACGGTTGTGTCGCCAATGCTGAGAGATCTGCATATCTTTAATTGCTTCTTCAAGAGGCAACCAGTGGCTGGCATCACTGCTCCAGTGGCTGACATCACTGCTCCGGTTCTGGAAAGGTTCGGGTGCCTTGATGAATATGATCCGAGGTGGGTCCAGCTGGGTGAGCTGGCGCAGCTACGGGTCCTGGCGACCTCCTTTGCAGGTGCATGGTATGGGTTGACTGAACATCAGTACAATTGGGGCATTGTGAAGTTATTGCAGCGCTTTAAGAAGATCCCTGATCTTCACATTACGATCTTCTATCCAATTGTGAGTATATGCCCGTTATCATGGATTTCAAACTGTACTTAAATATTGCTGAGTACAACCTTCCGGTAACTGCATGTTTGTAACAGAAACTACTTTGTAGTAGTACCGATTGCTAGATCTTAATGTAAATGTCATCAAGCAACTGACTAATCAATAAAATGACTAGTGAAAGGACCTTCAGTTGTAGGTACAATTGTACAAGCATCACGTGTATTGTTATGCTCACTTTTCTAACACTTGCCATATATGGGCATGAATTCAAGCATCGGATGTATACATGCATTTAACTATTTCATCTGGCAAACAAATGAATTGGGGTTTTTGGATCCCACCTCAAGACAAATGGACTGAATCTGCAGGGCACTTACATTCTTTAGCTAATTTATAGAACAGAGAAAATAAAAAAATGTATAATTCCACTGCCCTGTCAATAAATAAAGTCTTTATCAGGAATTCAGGATCAGTAGTTGAGAAGATTGCCAAATTACTCTTATATCCTGTCTTTATCACGATCAGTAGTTGAGAAGATTGTATTGATGTTGGTACCGTGCATCATGGTGTGACAACATGCCAATAATTGAAAATCATGCTAGATGACAACTCTGCCATATTTTGCCTTGAATGTTTTGTTTTGTTTTGTTTTGGTAATTGAAATAAGTTTCCTTACCAAATGGTGAATGAGTTGAAAGGAAATGAGTTCAGTAGGATATTTAGTTATCAGCATGGGTAGATACAACAACAAAGCTTTTTAGTTCGAAGCAGTTGAGATACGCTAGATATTAAACCCAATAAAATATCCAACCACTAAATAATAATAAGGTATAAATAATAGTTATAATGGTAAAATTTCCATGTATTCTTATTCATGGATAATATTTTGGGGGATATTCTGTCAAGTATCTCTTTACAAACTCTTCTCATGTTAGATTTTGGTAGAGGTTGAAGCCTGCCTCTCTTTACATTATTTTGGCCCGACTCAAAACTACTTTTACATGAAGCCAGCCAGCCGTTTCTCAAAAAAAAAAAAAAAAAAAAAAAAAAAAAAAAAAAAAGGAAGCCAGCCAGCCAGCCTCATTTGTCCGCACTCCACCGAGAGCTTATTTGCTCGCTCCGGCCGCAACCAGCCTCTCCGATCCACAGACACTGGGCGGACGTGCTCACGTGCGGGCGGTTCTAGGGTTTAGAAATCCCCCAAATCAATCGAATTCGATCTTCAGCCTCGGCACCGCCCTGTGCCGGCGCCGTCGATCACGGTCATCTCCGGTGTCTGGTAAGCCCCTTTGCCTCACCATTGTTGCATTTTTTTTCTGTCACATCCCCTCACACCTCCATCTCGCTCGGTCCCCGCTTTTCACATATTGCTCACGGAGGGAGGCATGGAGGGCACCGAGGGCTCATTTGCTCGCTCCGGCCACAGCCAGCCTCTCCACTCCATGGACAATGAGCTGACGACGGGTTTAGAAATCCCCCAAATCCCCATTCGATCATCATCCTCGGCACCGCCTTGCGCCGGCGCCCTCGATCACGGCCATCTCCGGTATCTGGTAAGCCCCCTTTTCCTCCCCATTGTTGCATTTTCCCACTCACATCCCCTCACACCTACATCTGGCTCGGTCCCTGCTTTTCACACAGATAGCTCTCGGAGGGAAGCATGGAGGGCTGCTCCAAGAAGAGCGACGGCACTGTGCCCGGCCTCCCTGACGACCCCCTGATAGAGATCCTCTCCCGCGTCCCGGCCAAGTCCGTCTGCCGGTTCAAGTGCGTGTCCAAGGCCTGGCACGACCTCATCACCGACCCTGACAACCGTAAGAAGCTGCCCCAAGCCATGCAAGGACTGTTCGTCGAGACGGCCGACTCCGAGGTTGATGACACTAAATTGGCCAGTATCAGTTTCAGTTTCATCGACCTGACAGTGAGATCCGTGCCTATGGACATCGACCCTTCCTTCTCCTTCCTGATGGAACGGACTGGGATCAAGACCTTCTTCTTCTTGGATTCCTGCAACGGGCTTATCCTTTTCGGGCACCGTCAGGAGCCGTCTTACCTATCGGCGGGTACCTATATGGTGTGCAACCCGACCACAAAGCAATGGTCAGCCGTGCCCGCTTGCGGCTCTCGTGAAGCGCTAAGTCACACCTATTTGGCTTTTGATCCGGCGGTATCCTCTCACTTTCACTTGGTCCAGTTCCAGATGCCCGATGTGGACATGGAGATAGTGTCGTTGCATGTTTACTCGTCTGAAAATGGGACCTGGAGCCAAAACCAAATTGATGAACAAAAAGAGCAAGGACAGTTGGAAGGCTGGCATCATCAGTTCACACTAGAGGTTCTCGACTTTCGTTGCGCCTTTGTTAATGGCTTCCTACATTTGATAGTTTGGGGCCCAGATAGACAGCACATACTTGTAGATATACAAGGGGAGGCAAGAAGGATGATCACTGTGCCAGGTATGGCTGATGGGAACCAAACGCACAACATTACATGTTATTTAGGTCAATCCCAAGGGCACCTACATTGCGTGACTATAGAGTCTGCTGATGAAAATAATGACAAACTATCCATCTGGGTTCTTCAGAATTATGATACACAGGAATGGGTGTTGAAGAACACTATGGACTTGGACTCTTTTGATGTCTTTGGAGAAACAGAAGACTTGAACGAGTTTCAAGTGGTTGACATTCATCAAGACTGTAATGTGGTTTTCTTTCTTCAGGAGTCTTGTAAGCTGACAACATACGACATGGACCGTAAGGAAGTGAGTGTCATTGCCACTTTCAAAGATCGCAAAGACCCGTGTGATTTTTTGCTCACATGCGTTCCTATTTCTCAGAATCATCAGATCTCACAAATAAGTACTGAAAGTGTGTGCTCTAAGTATGAGCTAGCAGCTTGGTTAAATTCCAGTAGACTCAGGTGAAATGTTCTGGTTGTGCTTGGATGTATGCCTTCTTAATTAGTAGTGCAAGCCTGTTGAGACATTGGATGTATGCCTTCTCATGCTTTTGTCTAATTAGTACTGCAAACCTGTTTGGATATTTATGTAGTGTAGTAGTGTACCTTTATGGATGCTAGTTATATTAATGAATGCTTATGCGCAACTTGGAACAATTTTGATTTTTGGTGATAAGTTTTATGATTAGCATGTTTTTTTCGTGGCTGTGTTAATGAGCAATTATTTACTGTGAATTTAGTTTCTTTGGCCGTGTGTTTATTTATGTCAATCAAATAAAAGTTATCTTCCATATTTTGCTAATGTGTTGCATGTATGGAATCATTTCAAATTGAAGGCTTGTGGTTACATCAAAAGTTTAGAACCCAAAAGTCTTATTTAGGCTAGAGAAAAAACAGATGTGCTGGACAGGTAATCTCTTTGGAGGAAACTTGTATAGTTTTAAATGTAATATGTGCAATTAACTGTCATGTAGACATGCCACATCTTATCTTCCTAATAGGACATCAGTTGTAATGTTGGTAATGGTAGAGGCATTCCCAAGGCACATTGATCCAACCGGATCTGCTTGGAAGAATTGTATACTCCGGGTCTGCCTGGAAGAAGGTTTAGTTCTCTCCAAGAGAAGTATAATGTTGGACCTACCCGATGCTGAGAGACAGCTATGTGCCTATTTCTAAATGTCATGAAACCCTGAGAAAAACTGTATTTCTAAATGTCAATTGTTTTCTTTCCATGAATCAATAGTTGAGCTTGTGCTTTCATGACAACTTATGACATGTTCTTTCTTCAAGTGGGATTCAGATTTAAATCTGTATTGAAGTTCTGAAAAATGTCCTGTGTCGGGAGCTAGCTGTCAGCTCCTTGCTGAAACCTGTAAATTGACTCCAATTGGCTGCTTGTTCTTCCTTGGAAAATAGCTGAGCATATTCGTTGAGATCAGCAAGGTCATTACCTCGCTGGAGCATGTCAAGAGCTTTCTACTCTGAAATAATCTTCGAAACTGATTCCAATTTAGATTAAAAATAACCAAGAAAATATGATGCAACAGTGTAAAGATAATAGACAATAGAGGACTCGAGAATCGAAGGGCTCCAAGTGCCAAGACCTAGGTGATGCCGTAGTTTGGCTCCCCTGATCACAGCTTAGAAATGTATGCCATTCCTTAACACTTGTTCAAATGTAATTATTTGAAATTTTTGTCACAGCTGGGAAGGAAAATAGAATTTAGCATAGAACTAGAAAGCAACGCGCGGCGTTGCGGCGTAGAGTGCCTACCATTTCAAGCTAGTTGGGTCATGTATTAGCATTTCTCTGATCTCGTTGGTTGCTTCTTTTTTATGAACCATTGGTGCATATTTTGTGAACTTGACCACTGTAATAGAACTGATATTAGGTAATTCGTCATGGAAAAACATTAGTGGATGTAGTAGCCGATTGTACTTTGATAGATCATCGTCACATTTATTGGATATGAAACGGCCTTGTAAATATCTCTGTAATACTAATCCTGAGCCAAAACTCAGGTGTACCTGATGTCCTTGTCGCCCATTAACCCGCTAGCTATCGGATCGAGGGAACTCACAATACGAATATGGATCGGTTCAGGTCTCATCCATTAAGTCGCAAGCACAGACTCTTACACAGGGAGCTATTTTTTAACAACTAACATGGGAATAGCCAACCAAGGTATCTGCAGTAGAAGAGTACAAGCATGTTATAAAAGACAGAGGAAATGGCCGCTGATAAATTTGAAATTGAAAGGAACCGTTCGATTCAAAGAGTATGTTGCTGGGAAAACCCTCGATGTTAACTTCAACTCTTCTCTTCCAATAGCGAAGTATACAATTGTGAGGCATACACAACAAATATGGTTGGAGCAAATTAAATCCAAGCCACTAATAGGAGCAAGTATTATGGCTGGCTGCAAGCCGGCGGAATCCCTGCTGGCAGAGAGAGAACAGGAGAGAGAGTGCGGAGCGGGCGTCTCGCAAAACGTCGGCTTGGAGTGGGTGGATACGCGTGTGCTGCGTTTTTACTGGCTGCTCTGCTGCTGCGCAGGCTCCGCATTAGGTGCAACGTGCTGCTGGCTGCCGCTGCTGCATTTAATGGAAGCCAGGCTGGAGTTTATTTCGCCGGCAGCAGGCTGTATCATTGCACTTGCTCTAAGAAGACAAAATGGGGAACATGCATTTGGAAGTTCGAGGAACGGTGATTTAAATGTCTTTTATTTTTGCTAGATGCTACGGGGACAGGAACATGTTTCGTTTTAAAATAATAGACTGACAAATGATTGAATAGGTATAGGTGCGGACTCTGTATATAAATAAAAAATGCACTACTACATATACTAAACCACCTTAATATAAATACATACGTAGGCTGACAGTTCTTGGTGTTTTGTGGATATGAATGTTGTTCTCAATGTTGCAGCCCAGACATCTCTCTTTGTTACGAAGCTAGAATGTATATGAAGTAGCTTCTATAGTGTTCGAACAATGCTCATATTGTTAGGTATTTTGTCATGTATTTGGCTCAAGTATCAATGTAAAAATAATATTCAAAGAACACTGAAGACCATGAATGGACGTATCAACATCAGATACTACTTCAGATCATATGACCTCGATATTTTAGCTCTTTATAGCATAGTCAGGTATTATTTGGATATAAGAAAAATGTAGGTAAAGGAAGCATTCAGAGAATTTCAAGGATCATGTGTATTTACATATGCTGTTTTGGTTACCATACTCTTAAATCAAATTCCTTACATGTAGAAATTGCCATAAAAATCAAAAACATGAATTTGTCACATATCTATTTCAAGCTATTGATGGAAAGCACGTTGTGAAGTAAAGTGTTAGGCAAACTGAAAAATAAAAACAAATGAATTAACAAAGCAATTAATTAGGCCATTGTTGATATTCCCATCTCATTCACCTCTGAATTTCGTAGCGGCTATACAAAAAATTTGGAGGAATTTTATTAATGAAAATGGTAATTAGGCCTTAGCAGTCTATTCATATCAAGAGATTTTAGCACTGAATTGTCATAACTCCCTCGAGGAAATAATTACAGCAGGGATAATCCTACTATTACCTCTTCATCACCCCAGAGAAGTGGTAGGAAGGCGTCTGCCTCCATCACTTGTATCTAGCTCAGCTGCCCTGTTTTCTGAGCATCCCGAATACCCCAGCTGTACAGGAAGGCAAATCATTCTGGTGTTAATAAATAAAAAACGCACCTGACGGTGACGGCCCACAAGTCCACAGCCCAACAAAAATCTAACTGGGGGCAGGCAGGTTGCTCTGACCGAATGATTGGCTCCGATAGGCGGCCCTTTCTGTCCTCAAACTGGCCGTGGGCACATAACCGAACCGATGCGACCTTTCGCCCGTCTCAAATCTAAGTGGGCCGGTCCATAAACGGCCCATCCAGCCGACGGCTATCATGACCCAGCGCGCATTCTAAACCTCTGCCCCGGGGCTACTAGGGTTTCCTCCCAGCCGTCATCGCTTCGCGTCCGTCTCAGACCGCCGCCAGGAGAGGTAAGGTAAGCCACGCACCGCCGCCGCCCTCCTCCCGCCCCATTTCGTCCGGTCGTCGTGCTGGGTAGCGCTGGCTCGGTCGCTTCGTGGAAGCGATTGGATCTGCTCTGTGCGCGCTTGTTTTCGGTCGGTTTGCCGGCGGGAGTTGTCTCGCGAGGTGTAGCTCGGGCGTCAGTCTCTCTTCAGACTCGTAGATTTCGTGTATATGTTCTTATCGATAAATTTTGCTGTTAATATTGAGAAGGTTTTGCGACGAGTCTCTTTGACCTTAGTACGCGATAGTATGGGGTCATGATATGTAGGGATGCTGTCTATTAGCCATGGTTGATTTGGGCATGAGGTAGATTTAGTAATGGTGTTTCTAGGATTCTGTTTTTGGTGCTAACTTTGGGTCAACACTAGACTGGGAATTGTTGTCAATAAGTAGCTTTCATGTTGGACGACAAGATCCTTCTGTAATTCATTCCACTATTCCAGTTCTCATGATTGTGTCTTCTACTTTGCATCTTCAGCCGCCTGACATAATGATCTTTCTCTGTTTGCAATTCAGGAGGGAGTTTTGAGAAGCTCAAATGGCTCCTAAAGGTACACGCCTAATATTGCATATTTCTATGTGTGCCACACTTGATCAATAAATGCCCTGTGTCAACCTTTAAATCGCTGTAAATTGAGTGCTCAGTGTTATGCAGTTCCTGTTTCCTTTGCATGTGTGTTGCCATTGTTGAATTGTGTCAGGTGTAGTTGGCATTTGTACATTTAGCACTCTGATTTAACCACTACCTGTTACTCATGCCTTGACCAGAACATTGGAATCATCTCAAAAGGGAGAGTATAGAATTAGCAAACTCTAATTACTGCATTGTCTCTTGAATACAGATGGGATCTCTAATGCAATCTTATCAATACATTGGTAGTCTGTCTATTGTTGTGCATAATCAGTAATCACCATGCTAAACTTCATGAACTATTTCTATCTAATAGGCTTACTGTAAGTATGCATGAACCTGACTATTTTATCTAATTGCATTGTTTGATTAGCCGCTCCTGCCAAGAAGGCTGATGCCAAGGCCCAGGCCTTGAAGGTTGCCAAGGCTGTGAAGTCTGGGGCAGGCAAGAAGAAGACCAAGAAGATCCGCACGTCTGTGACATTTCACCGCCCCAAGACCCTGAAGAAGGCCAGGGACCCGAAGTACCCAAGAATCAGCACCACTGGAAGAAACAAGCTTGATCAGTACCAAATCCTCAAGTACCCCCTCACCACAGAATCGGCAATGAAGAAGATTGAAGATAACAACACTCTGGTCTTCATCGTGGAACCTCAAGGCAGACAAGAAGAAGAAGATCAAGGCCGCTGTCAAGAAGATGTATGACATTCAGGCAAAGAAGGTCAACACCCTGATCAGGTTAGCACTTTGCTCCAGTGTTAGTTTTTTCTGCATAATTCGTTATTTTGTGCAACTGTGAGTGAATGAGTGATTCTTACTTTGTCTGTGCAGGCCTGATGGGAAGAAGAAGGCTTATGTGAAGCTGACGCCTGACTATGATGCTCTTGATGTGGCCAACAAAATCGGCATCATCTAAGTTACAGGCAACTGGATTCGGCATCTGTGTCCTACTAGTTCTATGTGAGACGAGAGTTTTTGTAGCTATTCCTTTCTATGGCCCTCAGTGGCTCCATTACCATGTGTTGATGCACACTTGTGAATTTGATATCATCCAAGTGACCGGTTGAGCTAATTTTTGCTTTGTACTTGCTTATATTTCTGAGCATAGCTTCAGATTTTCCTATGTTACTAGTAATTTCTGTTATATTGGGTTGTTTTTTCAACTAAGCCTTGTTCTGAACCTCAGACTACATGTGCCTGTATTATTCCATTCTGTACTGGCATTATTCCACTTCTGTGTAATAGCTGAATCTGTTGCGGGAACTCGATTGCCCTGCATGGTTTGTGGGTGGGTGGGTGGGTGTGTGGCAGCAGCAGCAGCGTGTGTGTGTGTGTGGGGGGGGGGGGGCAGTGGGGGCACAATGCCAATTTACCAGCACTGTTTACTTGCTATCAGTAATTAACCTGTATATATATTGTAGCTGTATTTTGTGAAAGCTTGCAAAGTCAACCTTTTACAAGGAGAATGCAGAGGCGTACTTCAAGATATCCAAAGTAACCGACTTCAAGATATCCAATAATTTGTGCCTAAAAAATATATAAAAAAAGGCCCTAAGAGCAAAGGTGTTTGACTTCAAGATATCCAATAATTTGCATCTAAAAAAAACGGGCCCTAGGAGCAGAAGTGTAGAAGCACGCATCTCGCGCCTCTCGTTGCAGCCACGATCCATCTGCCTGTTGACCTGGGTGACCTAGAGCTCCTTGCCGGCGTCAAGCTCCGCATCAACGAGCATCCATTGGGGGCAGCAAGTAGATGAGTACATGTTGCAACCGTGTGTTTCATGCGTTTCAGATGTATGCTGCATATGTTTCATCTGGATGTTGTAAAAATAGATCTGGTGTTGCATATGTTGCAATGACTATACACGTATGTTGCAAGTGTATGTTGAAAATGTTTCAGCTGTTTCAAACGTATGTTGTAAGTGTTTTATCTAGATGTTGCATATGTTGCACTGACTATACATGTATATGTTGCAAGGTATGTTTCAAATGTTTCAGTTGTTTCAAACGTATGTTGCAACTGTTTTATCTGGATCTTGCATATGTTGCAATGCCTATACACATATGTTGCGAGCGTATGTTGTAAATGTTTCATCTATTTCGGACGTATGTTGCGGCAAATGCTTTATGTTGCAAGTGTTCCATGCGCAGGCGCATCAAGGGGGTGTAGGCGAAGGTGGTCCCCTCGGGCGCAGTGGTCCTCGCGTGCACGCGGGAAGCGCGACAGCAGGCGTGGAGCACAAAGCTGTATCCATTGGCGTGACAGTAAGCGCGGAGCACGAAGATGCATCCATGGGCGGGCAACAGGTGCAGAGCACGAGGCGAAGCGGAGCACTGTGGCTGCATCCATGGGCAAGCAGCAGGCGTGGAGCACGAGGAGAAAGCTTCATCCATAGGTGCCCTGAGGGTACAATTATTGAAAATAGACGGGCAGCAAGCGCTGGCATCCGGACGGGCGCCGTGTCTTGACGTCCAGGCGCTATTCTCACCGTTTGTCATATTTGGCTGTTACTGGTAGGTAATAGTATATCTCTATGCCACATGGTTGTGTTATCATTCTGTTAGAGCATCACACTACATTGAGAATTCCCATTCCCTAAAATACTAGTATAGGAGA
The DNA here is from genome assembly GCA_904845875.1 of Miscanthus lutarioriparius. Classification (NCBI taxonomy): domain Eukaryota; kingdom Viridiplantae; phylum Streptophyta; class Magnoliopsida; order Poales; family Poaceae; genus Miscanthus; species Miscanthus lutarioriparius. Next base: position 72,923,601 of record CAJGYO010000018.1, read on the forward strand.
TTGAGAAAACAAAACTAAAGGGATAAGGGAGATGCTCTGCAGCAGATTGACAAAAGTCATCCCCTTTCCATCTACTGTCACATGGGGCCCATAGGTCAGTGGCTCTCTCTCCTCTTTCTTCCTCTCTGGCATCCTCTCCCTCTGTCGCGCGGCAATGAGCAGCGGCAAGGAGCGGCCAGCCAGCATGGTGGTGCGACAGCGAGCCCGGCGTGGCCAGCCTATGTGCGACGGCCCGCATGGGCAACACGACGACGACACAACCATCCCGACGGCCTCCATGATCCCAAGGAACCACACGTCAGTGACATGATGAGGGTGAAAGGGGATTGAGAAAAAATGGTGATGGACCCCTCCATTTGAGGGGTTGAGAAAAATTATAGGAAAAGTGGATTAAGAAAGGGGATATGCCGAAGCATTTTTTTTGCTTCAATCCTCCCACCCTATTGAAAGGTCCTAATAGCTAGAGGGGGAGGTTGAATAGCTTATTAAAAAATTTCTACAACAACACTTAACAAACCGATTAGACAATTATGAGGTGAAGCAAGTGTTGCGCTAGCCTACTTAAAATGCAAGCCACCTACCACAATTCTAGTTTCTATAGTTTCTTTTCACACAATGGCTATGTCACTACACTAAGTTAGTGTGCTCTCAAAGACTAACTAAACAGCCACACTAACCAAACTAACAAGCTCTCACAACTAGCTAAACTAAAGAGCTTGATAACTAGTTTGCGGTAATGTAAAGAGAGAGAGAGTAAGATGGTTATACCGCCGTGTCGAGGAATGAACCAATCAATCACAAGAATCAATATCAATGAAGACCAATCACCTCGGGATCAAATATGACACAACGATTTTTTTACCGAGGTTCACTTGCTTGCCGACAAGCTAGTCCTCGTTGTGGCGATTCACTCACTTGGAGGTTCACACACTAATTGGCATCACACGCCAAACCCTCAATAGGGTGCCGCACAACCAACACAAGATGAGGATCACACAAGCCACGAGCAATTCAGTAGAGTACCTTTTGGCTCTCCGTTGGGAAAAGGTCAAGAACCCCTCACAATCACCACGATCGGAGCCAGAGACAATCACCAACCTCCGCTCGACGATCCTCGCTGCTCCAAACTGTCTAGGTGGCGGCAACCAACAAGAGTAACAAGTGAATCCCACAGCGAAACACGAACACCAAGTGTCTCTAGATGCAAACACTCAAGCAATGCACTTGGATTCACTCCCAATCTCACAAAGATGATGAATCAATGATGAAGATGAGTGGGAAGGCTTTGGTTAAGCTCACAAGGTTGCTATGTCAATGCAAATGGCCAAGAGAGTGAGATTGAGCTGGCCATGGGGCTTAAATTGAAGCCCCCATGAAATAGAGCCATTAGCTCCTCAGTTCACTGAAAAATCAGGGCGACCGGACGCGCCGGTTAGATTTGACCGAATGCAGGACCCCAGCGTCCGGTCGCCCGATGTTTGCCACGTGTCATCGGCTTCAAACGCTGATCACCCAATCTCAACGGTCATCGGAGCACTTAAGTTGTGATCGGACGCGCTGCTCGAAGTGACCGGACGCACCAACACCAGCGTCCGGTCGTTTCCAGTAAGGTTCCACTCACGACCGAACGTGTCTGATCACGTCCGACCGGACGTAGGACCCCAGCATTCGATCACTTCCAGTAAGCTTCTAGAGGTGGAAATTACGACCGACGCGTCCGGTCGATCATGATCGGACGCAGCACCAGGCGTCCGGTCCTTTCTCTTCTTCTCTCAGTCTTTGCCACGTCGGCGGGACGGACGCACTCACTCGGCGTCCGGTCACGGCGATGACCCCAAGATCCGATCGAGGACCAACGCCAAACATCTTCACGCTTCTCTATCGACGAGACGCTTGGGTCTAGTTGAGGGCAAAGTCTTCACTCTATGAAACCCTATCTTTTATGTACAGAGCGTCGGTGAAGTTCCGAACCCTTGCTTCCAAGTGCTAAACACAATGTGTATCACCTTTGTGCATGTGTGTTAGCATATTTTCACAATCATCTTCAAGGGTGTTAGCACTCCACTAGATCCTAAATGCATATGCAATGAGTTAGAGCATCTAGTGGCACTTTGATAACTGCATTTTGATACGAGTTTCACCCCTCTTAATAGTACGGCTATCGAACCTAAATGTGATCACACTCACTAAGTGTCTTGATCACCGAAACGAAAAGGCTCCTACCACTTATACCTTTGCCTTGAGCATTTTGTTTTTCTTATACTTCTTTTCCAAGTCCAAGCACTTGATCATCACCATGGCAACACCATCATCATGTCATGATCTTCATTTGCTTCACCACTTGGAGTAGTGCTACATATCTCATAATCACTTTGATAAACTAGGTTAGCACTTAGGGTTTCATCAATTCATCAAAACCAAACTAGAGCTTTCACCGTTTTTTTTGCTCAAGATGAGAAAGGGGACTACTTTTACTCAATTGGGTGGAGTTGCTCCATGTTACCCTCTTGATCCAAGGATTAACACATGATGCATGAAAAGGGACCCTACCATTTTAGAACTTTGATTGTCTAGTTTGAGCTTCAAATAGCACTAGTGGTAACTTAATCTTCAAGTTATTCAGGACTAGTTAAGTCTCGTTTGGCACAGCTTCTCTATTGGCTTCATGAGCCTTTTGAAGCTCGCTTTTGTGCCAAACGGTTATTTTTTAATATAGCTTCACACGTGAAGCTCCTTAAAACGTGATGCTCTCACAAAGGGATTGGTGTGGGATGAAGCTGAAAATAGCTCATTCTCTCAGCTTCAACTTGCTCTATGGGCCTGACGGACCAGGGTCCTAGGGGTTTCCCATAGGGTCAACTACTTGGCTAGGCCCTGGGCTATCCCATGATCTGCTGAAGGACAAGAGGCAAGGTGACATGGTCTTCAAACTATTCAAGATCAACTTAGTCGGCTTACCAAGAAAGCTAGATTCTGTAATAGGACTAGGACTCTTCTATTGTAACCGACTAGGACTAGATACGTGCCCCTACCCTTTGTCCTATATAAAGAGAGGTATGGTGCACCCTCTTGTATACACAATCATACAAATAGTCCAACGCAAAAGGCCTCACGCCGCACTGGACTAAGGTATTATGCGCATCGCGGCCTAAACCAGTATAAATCATCATCTCTTTGCGTTATCCGCTGAGTTCAACGTACGTTGAAGCCCACCAACCATCATCCCGGGTAACCCCATGATGAGTTGCCGGTCATCAAATACCGACAGCTGGCGCGCCAGGTAGGGGCTTTCGGCGACTTCATGATTGATAGCTCTACGGACCTCGACAACATGATTTTCCCAGTGGGATCCACCTTCGTCTTCGACTCTTGGATCTGCACGTCCGACAACCACGGCCAGCTCCAAAGTCACCTCATGGAGATCCCGGCGCCTCAAGCTTCTCCAGCATCTTCACTGGATCTTCTCGTCGAGAAAATTTCTCAGTTTTTGATTTTCAATCTAACTCGGACTCGGGAGGCCACGGAGAATCAAGACTCCCACTCGGACACGAGCAACCTGTCCGAGTTGGAGAACCCATCTGATGCCTGCATCAAAGACCCGAGTCGTTTTCCACTAGGACTCAGAAATTCGGCTTCTGTCTTCCAGGAGTCGATCTAGCACCTCTTGCTATCAGAGCAGGAGATCCCATTGACAGGTGCCCAAAAGGGTTTGGTCCCGAGGGAGGCATCATCCTTCTCGTCTAGTCGGCATGGTAGAGCTCCTGCCTTACCAAGACGGCAGCGCTCTTCCATCTGACGACGACGGCTCCACAGAGATCTTAAACAGCGTGACGATTGCAGAGTCCGGGACCCATACCGCGCCAAGACATTCCAGAGAAATCTTCATGGCTGGACAACCACCTCAGATCCCCATGCCACAAGCTCCTGATATTCAAGATGGAGAAGAGACTTTGTCTAACATCTCGCCGGATGCACCCGCACCCGAAAACAAGACAGACGGCTAGGGAGAAGAAGAACAAAGCACGATAGGCCCGTCGTAACCGAGCCCAACACCGCAAGGAAGAGTGGGAACGGTACTAGTCGGCCTGCCGTGAAGTTGAACGAAAACGCTTGGATGCGTAAGCCGAGGCCGAACAACACCAACTGCGTAGCATTCCGTGGGATCATATTTTAAGGCCTAAGACAGCGTCAACTCTACGAGTTGAAACCAAGAAAAATTGGTTCATTAGTGAAGTAGAGCTATACCAAACATGCCTTACTTGCTCACGTGGAGACAATTTTTTTTTGTATAATCTCGAAGAGAGTTGATCAAATGCTTGTATCACAATATATCTTCTTCAATATTGTTTGGCTTTGATTGATATGTAGCCTATTCGGTTGGCTGATTCGTATCGTTGCTGGTTCGTGAAGAAGTACTGCTGGCTGGTTTGTGTGAGAGAAAAACACTGTTCCGGCTGGAAATTTACGATCGTATACGACAAGCACAAGCCAAACGAACAGGCTGATGATTGCACTCTATATGCTATGTCTCTAGAATTTGTAAGTGCTTTGTGATATAGTACCTGCGAAGCTTTGTCACTTTGCACTCAACTTGCATATCATGGTTTGTCAGGGGGATTGTTTGCATTGCCAAAAAGGGGAAGAAAGATACAAAAAAAGTCATGCTCTGTTTAGATTCCATGGTGAGTTAGCGTCTAAACTGTAGACCGTGAGATCGTTAACAATAGAGATAAACATAATTCCTTTTCGTAAAGCATATCTCCATTTTACTGATGGTGGTGAAAGCATATCACCATTTTTTCGTTGACCTAGACAGTAACTCCTAAAGAGTCATTCTTTTGAAGAGCGTATCAACTACCAATTTCCCCTGTTCTATTATTGGCTTTCTTTTCTAATAAGAACGCTTTATTTCCTAAATTCCCAACCATGCGTATTGTTTCTCCTCCTTTGTCCATTTATATTGTTAAGTGCTACAATGCTAGACTGCTAGTGCTTGGTGTCTGGTGGTCTTTTTTTGATGCTGGCGATGCTGACAAGGACGATGGCAACCTGCCATTATCATATCTCCAGGTCCATGTCTCCTGTGCAAGTGAATCGAATCGGAGTCACTTATTATCAGTCCTATACAGCATGACGAGACTGGACAGTGATTCTCAGAGAGACGACAGATGAGCAAAGTAACAAAGCAGACACAAAGAAAGACACAGCCACACGAGCAGGCCTGGCCAAGCGAAGAAACACCCCAGGACCCCAATGGCGGACGAGTCATGGAGGGTGCCTAGCATAGTGCAGGAGCTGGCGGCCACCGTGCATGAGCCGCCGAGTCGGTACCTGATCCCCGAGCAGGACAGGCGCGATGACCAGCTCGCCGGTGCGGAGATGCCGGACCCCGTCCCGACCATCGATCTCCAACGCCTGTTGGCGTCCGACTCTGCCGACGAGGAGGCTACCAAGCTGCGCTCGGCGTAGCTGAGCTGGGGCTTCTTCTTGGTCAGCCTTCTAGTTTCGCGTTCTTCAGCTCCCCACCCAAATCACCAGCTTCATCATGTAAAAAGAAAGTAAACTTTGTTTCTTTTCTCCAGGCTACGAACCATGGGATCGCGACCTCTGTGATGGACGCTCTGATGGCTGCATCACGCGAGTGTCACGGAATGGGTCTTATACCGTGCATAGTGTTTGGGCTACACTAGCTAATGGATCCATAAGCCGACTTGTACGTCACAGGGGTGTAATTTCTGGGCTTAGTCCATTTTTGTTGTTGCACTCTCAGATAAGAACTCGCTGTGTGGGCGGTTGGACGGTCAGTGAATAAACTAAACCAAATTCCTGTTTCTCTTCTTCCCGAGACCTTCCTGCTGTCGAGACGGTGCTGCCGGGCTTGCTCGCCGTGCGTGTACGCCGGCATCCCTATCATATCCTACCAGAATCGTAACATTTGGTTATCAGAGCCTTCTGAGTCCGTTGCCCAGCTTGGATTTGTAAAATCCCGCGGAGCAAATCTCTGCGGTTGAATCCAGTGAAGCTTCACGATTGAATTCGATACAGATCCACCCCAAAGCCTTCGTACCAACCCAATCTCGCATCCGGCCGATCCGCTTAGCTGTCGCTCCGACGGGTTCGACGAGACCACCGCCACCGCCACCACCACCACCACCTCCGCCGCCGCCACCACCGTTTCCCCAATCGCCACTAGTGCGCAAGCCCAAACCTCCAACCCTAACAGCCCACATGGCCACCGCTGAGGAGAAGCTGGATGCGCTTGCGGCGCATGCTCCTGCTCATGGAGACCTTCAATCGATGGCGCCCCGAAGTGGACAATTTCGCCACCGAGCTCACTAAGGACGTCAAGGCTCTTACATCGCGCGTTGAGGCGTTGGAAGCAAAACCTCATCCTGTTCCGTCTCCGGCCCCGCTGCGCGAGGAAGAGGGGCGGGCCAAGGGCCACGGCGCTACAACATCTCCACAGGGGGCTGATGCGGGAACCTTGGTTCCCCAGCAACCCCTCGCCAATGGTCCGTACACTGTCTCCACTTCCCACATCCCTACTGAGACCGCTGATATGCCACACTACTATCATGCTCATCCACACCATACTTTTCGTTTGCCCAAAGTTAATTTCCCTAAGTTTGATGGTTCCCATCCTAAGGTGTGGAAGGAGAAGTGTGAAAAGTATTTCAACATGTATCATGTTCCAGTTCATCTGTGGGCTGAATTCTCCACTATACACTTTAAGGGTTCTGCTGCTTTATGGTTACAAACTTATGAGGCTCAGCACCGTGTTGATAGTTGGATCGAACTCTGTGTAGCTGTCGAAAGTAAATTTGGCAAGGATCTGTATCATAAGTCTATGAATGAGTTACTTCATATTAGACAAACCACTGTTGTGCAAGACTACTATGATAGGTTCCAGGTTGTCATGCAGCAAGTCCTAGTTCATAATAGCTCTCTAGATGATGTTTTCTTTGTTAGCAAGTTCCTACAGGGTTTAAAACGACATTCGATCTGCACTAGTCTTACATATGCCTAGGACTGTTGATGTGGCACTATCTCTGGCACTGTTGCAGGCTGATGTTCTGGAGGCCCAAAGCAAGACTTTCAACAAGTATCAAGTCAAGCACACTCCAAATCCTCAGCCTGGTGTTCTGGGCACACCTCTTGCTGAGGACACCAATCCGAAATGGGAAGAAAAGTTGGCTACATTACGAGCTCAACGTCGCGCACAAGGTCTCTGCATGAAGTGCGGGGAGAAATGGGGCCGCAACCATACGTGCCCAGATAAGATTTCATTACAAGTTTTGGAAGAATTCATGGAAATCTTGCCTGATGAATCTCCAACAGATCAATCCTCTGACGATTCCAGTGATGATGAACTAGTGTTTTCACTCTCACAGTGTGCAGCTGTGGGTGTTCAGGGTAGGAAAACAATTAAGCTCAATGGGCTCATTCATGATCAAGAAATTCTGATCCTCATCGATTCTGGAAGTTCAAGCACTTTCATCAGTGAAACCACCGCTGCAGCATTGCAATGCACAATCAGTCCAGCACCACCAATCCAAGTGACTGTGGCCAATGGTGACAAGTTGCCGAGTAACAAGCAGGTGCTCAATTTCACATGGTGGACACAGGGTCACACCTTTTGCACTGATGCTAGAATTTTGCCCATGCCCTATTATGATCTGGTCTTAGGAATGGATTGGTGGGAGAAACACAACCTCATGTGGATACATTGGAAGAGGAAGTTGCTGAGGTTCTCCTATCAAGGCAGCCGAATCAGCTTAAAAGGGGTCAAAGATTCCTTGTCTAGCTGTCCAAAAGTGAAAGTAAGAAAGCTCAAAGGACTTCTCAGGAAGGGAGGTGTTGCTCAGTTGATCCATCTGTGTCCTGTGACGCAATCGTCGGACAAAGATTCATTTCCTGAACCGGTGCAGCAATTAGTGGACAGTCAGGCTCATATGTTTAAAGACCCAAACTCTTTGCCACCTTCCAAGCAGTTTGATCATCAGATTCCGTTATTACCCGGCGTCAAGCTTGTCAACATCAAGCCCTACCGCTACTCTCCGACACAGAAAGATGAAATTGAGCGTCAAATCCAGGAAATGCTCACCAATGGTATTATCAAGCCGAGCCAAAGTCCTTTTGCCTCTCCAGTGATCTTAGTCAAAAAGAAAGACAGGACGTGGCGTTTTTGTGTTGACTACCGGCAGTTGAACAATATCACAGTTAAGAACAAGTATCCACTGCCGGTGGTAGATGAGCTCTTGGACGAATTGAGTGGAGCCGACTGGTTCACAAAGTTAGATATGTGATCAGGCTATCACCAAATTCGGCTATGTTCTAGAGATGAAGCAAAAACAGCCTTCAGAACTCATAGTGGGCATTGGGAATTTAGGGTGATGCCGTTTGGGCTCACCAATGCACCGGCTACCTTTCAAGCTCTCATGAACACTATTTTCAACCTCTACTATGGAGTGTGTCTTGGTCTTTGTTGACGACATCCTCATTTACAACCCAACATTGGAAGCTCATGTGCAACACCTCCAGCAAGTCTTTGCCATCCTCAATGAACATCAGTTACTGCTCAAACGGTCCAAATGTGCATTTGCTCAGCAAACACTGGAATATCTTGGCCATATTATTAGTGCACAGGGCGTTGCAACAGACCCCAAAAAGATAGAGGCCGTGGCTAGTTGGCCGCCACCTTCTAACACCAAACAGTTGCGAGGATTTCTTGGCCTATCCGGCTACTATAGAAAATTCATCAAAGGCTATGGACTTCTGAGTCGACCTCTCACAGATCTCTTGAAGAAGGACGCCTTGTTTCATTGGACCCCGCAGCTGCAGTTGTGCTTTGACAACTTGAAAAATGCACCCATCTCAGCCCCAGTCTTGGCATTGCTGAATTTTAACAAGGCTTTCACAATCGAGACAGATGCCTCCGCTACAAGAATTGGTGCCATGCTGTCTCAAGATCAGCATCCCATCGCCTATCCGAGCAAAGCGTTGGGTCCAAAAGCTCAGGCACTCTCAACATTCGAGAAAGAGTGCATGGCACTCATCATGGCTGTCACCAAGTGGAAGTCTCATCTTCAGCATAAGGAGTTTACTATAGCCACAGACCACAAGAGCCTCATCCATCTTGGGGAACAGAGGTTACATGAGGGTATATAACTGAAAGCTTTTATTAAACTGCTGGGTTTACAATACAAAATCTTGTACAAAAAGGGCCTTGAGAACAAAGCTGCAGATGCCCTGTCCAGGCAAGCTGAGCCTTCATCTCTGGCGGCTATCTCAGCCAGCACACCAAAGTGGTTAGAAATCATTCTGGAGGGATACCAGCAGGATGACCAGACAAAGCAACTTTTAACCGAGCTGAGCATTACTGGGTCCAATGACAAAGGGTTCACTCTAAGTGATGGTTTGATCAAGTACAAAAATAGAATCTCGTTGGGAAACCATAAGGAAGCACAGCAGGCTGTCTTACTAGCTCTTCACTCAAGTGGCTTGGGAGGGCACAGTGGCATTATAGACACATATCAGAAGGTGAAGTCACTATTTGCTTGGCCAAATATGAAGCAATTTATCACAGATTACATTAATACTTGCGAGGTATGTGCCCAAGCTAAACCTGAACACTGTAGATTGCCTGGTCTATTGCAACCACTGCATGTTCCTACTCATGCTTGGCACACCATTAGTTTGGATTTTATTGAGGGCTTGCCTAAATCCAAAAGCTTTGACACTATCCTAGTTGTCATTGATAAACTCACAAAATATGCACGCTTCATCTGTTTAGCCCATCCCTATACTGCTTTATCCGTAGCCAAAGCTTTCTTAGCCAATGTGTACAAATTGCATGGCATGCCTTCCATCATCGTATCCGATAGGGATAAGATTTTCACTAGTGCCCTCTGGCAAGAACTATTCAAGCTCACCGAAACCACACTCAATATGAGTTCTGCCTACCATCCACAAACTGATGGCCAAACAGAACGCTTGAATCGGTGCCTTGAAACCTATCTACGCTGCATGGTGCACTCCTGTCCCCAGAAGTGGGCACAGTGGATTCCTTTGGCCGAGTTTTGGTATAGCACCACTTATCACTCTGCACATGGGCATACCCCCTTCGAAGCGTTGTATGGCCATCCTCCCAGACACTTCGGCATCACCGCTTCTGACACTTGCACAATTACTGATCTGGATGACTGGCTTCAATCACGAAACACTATGATGTAGCACATCCAACACAATTTGGCTCGAGCACAGCAACGCATGCAACATCAAGCCGATAAGCATCACCAAGAAAGAACTTTTGCTGTTGGTGACTGGGTTTATGTTAAACTGCACCCACATATTCAACAGTCAGTCCAGCGCAGATCCAATCAGAAGCTCAGCTATATATACTTTGAGCCTTACCTTATTCTGCAAACTGTTGGCAATGTTGCTTATAAGTTACAACTTTCAGCCACCAGTCAGATTCATCCTGTGCTGCATGTATCTCAATTGAAGAAGGCCTTGCCTCCTGATGCTTCTCTGTCCAAGGACGCTGAAATGCAGTTGTTGCTAACTCTGGATAATCTGCCACCCTCCCAGGTATTGGCTGAACGCCTAAATCTTGTTGGTCGTCGTGTTATTCCTACCGTGCTTGTGCAGCGTGAATCATGCTCGGAGCATTGGGCGACCTGGGAACCAGCTGCAACCATATCCAAGCTCATACCCAGGGCACTGTCCACGTCGACTACCGCATCGCGAGGACGCGTTGCAACTTAAGGAGGAGGGATTGTCACGTAATGGGCCTTATGCCGTGCATAGTGTTTGTGCTACACTAGCTAATGGGCCCGACCTGGTGCAAGCGGCAGAGTCTTACCGCCTGTGACCGGAAGGTCCCGGGTTCGAGTCGCGGTCTCCTCGCATTGCACAGGCGAGGGTAAAGCTTGCCACTGACACCCTTCTCCAGACCCCGCACAGAGCGGGAGCTCTCTGCACTGGGTACGCCCTTAGCTAATGGGCCTGTAAGCCTACTTGTATGTCGCAGGGGTGTAATTCCTAGGCTTAGCCCATTTTCGTTGTTGCACTCTCAGATAAGAACTCGCTGTGTGGGCGGTTGGGCGGTCAGCGAATAAACTAAACCAAATTCCTGTTTCTCTTCTTCCCGAGACCTTCCTGCTATCGAGACGGCGCCGTCGGGCTCGCTCGTCGTGTGTGTACGCCGGCATCCCTATCAATCCTACCAGAATCGTAACAGCGAGTTCTTCCGCAAGCCGCTCGAAGAGAAGCAGGTCTACAGCAACCTGATCGAAGGGAAACAATGGCAGCTAGAAGGGTACGGGAATGACCCGGTGAAAACCCAGGATCAGATCCTGGACTGGTGCGACCGGCTCCATCTCAGGGTTGAGTCGGTGGACGAGAGGAACCTCGATCGCTGGCCCGGACACCCGGAATCTTTCAGGTAATGGATCAACCATTTCTGCAATGATATGGAAGAATTTCAGAAACAACTGATTCCCTGAAGCCGGGCTTGGTTCACAATCTCTCCTGATCTCATTTTTCTCAGAATCTCAGGCCACATTGTCCCTGCCATTTTTCTACGTAGCTGTTTGTTACCAGATTTTTCTATCGAGCCCTTTTTTCTAGACAGAGTCAGAGCTAAATTGTAAAAAATTCGTCCTTTTTATATTCAGATTCATTCCATTTAGATCGTTCTTATGTCCTATTAGTTTTTTTTCTCAAACGAATCCATTTTTTGTCGGGCAAGATCGGCACATTTATGTACTTGTTCATTTTTGTTCCATTCAGATTCAGTTGCTTTTTCACTAGTTCTTTTACGGTAAATATTTAATTTACTAGTACTTGGGCATTGGCAGATTAGTGTTAAGGATGCCCTTTTTAGAGGCTGATCACGTCTTTTGCTACTTGGATTGAACACGTCTTAAAAACTAGTCATAAATAATAGCACCAATGTCATTCGGTTTTCTTACTGGAACTTATCCATTTCCCTAATGACTCACTGATACATGATGGTCTCTTTTATAGAGACAACTTACTTGACCCCTAAGTAATATAATCCTAACCGAATCAATCTATCTTATCCCTTTTCTAACTTATCTCTTTTCTAACTACTCCCTCTGTCCCAAATTATCTGTCGCTTTTGGTTTCCGTGCCACAAGTTTGACTCGATTTGTAGAAAACACGTGCAACATTTGTATCTCCAAATAAATTTATTAAAAAACTAGATTCAAAGATCTTTCCAATGATACCAATTATGTACCATAAATATTAATATTTTTTAATATATATTTTGTCAAAGTTGTTTCTCGGGAAGCGAAAACGACAGATATTTTGGGACGGAGGGAGTAATCCTAACCGCGTGGGCCCCTGGACCAGCTCCGCTTGCCATAACATCCTTAATCACAGTTTTCATTTAATCCGCTAGTCGTATTGGAATTACAGTTTTCATTTAATCCTTTACTTACCATATAGGCCTACGACCGGCTCGCAGACCTGTACTTAATGGGCCTATTTGGTACAGCTTATAAGCTGCTTATGGCCAAAATAAGCTGAAACCAATAGCCAAACGAGACACTTTTTTGCAGCTTATTTCGGCCGCGCTTATTCTCACCGCTCTTATCAGTAGAAGCTGGATCAGACAAGCTTAATTTGACCGCCGCTTTTACTCTATTTGTGCAGCTTATCTGGGAAGCGCTTCCCACATAAGCTATACCAAACAGGGCCGACTTTTGTGTCCTATTGCTCAAATTCTTCGTAAAGATCTTCCTAATTTGTTTTTTTTCTAACACCTAACTACATACTTTTAAGTCATATATATGTCCTATAGTTTTTTTTTCACAGATTAATGCTCAATGTAATTTATTCATTTAACCGTGTAAAATTTAGGCGGTCCATGTTAAGAAAGCAATAAATACATTTTTCGTATGATAGATAGCTGTATACTATAAAGAGAGGAAATCAAGTTTGCAAATGTGGTTATCTAGTGCCACTTGACTTTTCTTCTGTTCTTGTTCTCATTACATTTTAACACGTTTGTCCCTGTTTGGATGCAGCTCCCTGTGATGTCAATCCCCATCTTGTACTTATTTGGATGCATATAAGTAAATAGCAACTTGTGACCTTTTTAGTGCCTCCCTGCTACTATGCAAGTTTGCTGGTACTCCATCATAAGATGCTATACTGTTGTGTACATGTGTAGATGTGGAACAGTGCAGAAATCAACTCTCACAAAGTCACCAAGTAACATAACGAGTGGTACTCTCCAAATCTTCCATAAACTTGCATTGGAAATTTGAACCTGCAAAGAAATAAAAAGATATATTACCCATGTAACAATTAATACAAATTGCTTCCCCCTCAATGGGAATTGGGAGCAAAGCTTAATTGAGATTGGAGATGTCCATCATCAACTGTTAAGCATTCTTCTTTTTTCTGTGTCCCTCGGTTTCTAGCAGTGAATTTTATCTTCTGTTATGAATATAAGTTGTCATTATTTCTAGGTTCTGTATTTTGGTAATAACCTTTTTCACAAGGATGTATGACTGGGTTTTTTCCTGAAAAAGCATGCATAACACTGACGTGATGTGCTCTAGTAGTAGCATCTGTTAGTAGTTGGTGGAAAGAACCAGACATTCAATTGAACATTTAGGAATACTACATAAAAATATGCTTTCTCACAAGTTCATTGAATCACCAGTTCCTTTGTAAAATAGGACTATATTGATAGGTTGTAGAAATAGTAGAACCATATGTTCATGCAAGCAATTCAAACATCACATTCACTGTAAATTAGCAGAGTTTGACTCATACTCCAAAGTAGATTGATAGCATGTCCACAGTGATGAAGGATTCATGAAGTCAAATCATTGAAACATCATTTTCTTATTTAGTACATTGACAGTGCTCAATATCAATATCTATTACAGATTTAGGTACTAGACGATGGCTGATAGTGATTTAGTACATTGACAGTGCTCAATATCAATATATAATACTTTCTGGAAATTCCTCTATTGAATTCTGGTTGATGGTGCATGATCATCTATTGATTGAAAAATTAAACTGTAGTGCTCCGTTTTGTTCTATTTTATAATTGTAAACTGTGAAGCATTGCACTCTCATTTTACTAAGCTTCATTTTTCATACCTTCCATTGCTAAACATTTACAGAGCTACATTGTTGATTGACTAAATTTTGGATTAGCTGCTGAGCAGGCAAAATATGAAGGCTATAAATGGAGGTTGATAAACTCATATCTTACTATGTTGTGTTGGAGATGATTGTGCCCTTCCCCCACCTAGAGGGATTGGTGGTACTTGGCAAAAGCTCCAATTTTATTTTTGAGCAGAATGGGCAAAATTCATATAAGGTTTATTTTTTCTAGATCTGGTGAAGGTACTGCCTTACATATGAATATTTGCTTGTTTCCTCCATGTTAGTACTTGATTACTAAGTCTAGGAAACGCCCCTAATGCAGAAATTGGTAGTCCTAATTTATACATCCATTCTTTAAAACATCACATCAGTACCATCCATAAGCTCGTTAGTTGTTTTGCCTCTACTGGCTACTGCTCTGCATAGTAGTACTGGTGGTAGCCGCATTGCTGCAACCCCCATTCTACCAACAAAATTTTTCTGCTAAGTATAAAAAAGTCAAAATATTTCCATTGGATACCTTTGAACACCATATAGTCCCAAAACCTTATAAATTTGCCGTCCATTGTTGTGTTTGAGGAGACATGTTTTTTGTAGTTTCATTCCTTATTGATTCCAATTACATTAAACAATATCTTTCTTTTTTATATTTGCTTATATTGATTCTAATTAGTAATTACATTAAACAATATCTTTCTTTTTTATATTTGCTTACTGTTGTTGATGTTAATTTTGAAATTTTTCTTAGGATGGGAAATCTATTCTAGATTTGATCAGTGATCTCTACGAGGAAGAAGATGCATCTCCTTTTGTTGTTCCAGGTTCAACTCGCCTAGAGATGCGTCAGCTTAAGGAACAGATGACAAGAATTGCTTTGATTAATCTATGACCATGCCGAGTAGCATGCCTTCTTTCTTGGTGTACCAGTTCTACTCTATTTATTTCTAACAATTCAAAGTCTAATAGCTTGTATTGTACCTCTATAGGACAACAGTGTGTCACACACTAGTGCACTACTATGCTGTATAGTAATAAGAGCGGTACCATGCAATGTACCTATGGTTTAATTTGCTTCATAAATGGCTAAAGCACCATAGAAGAGAGAAAATCAAAACTCTAATTAAGCACTAACCTACCATTAAAACTTCAAAAAATGTTTGAAATAACATTTTCTTAAAAGAGCAATTTTTGGGTGGTATTAACATTTTTGCATATTCGTGACTAAAAATTGCAAGCGACATCCAAGTGTTCTTGTGTGGTACTACACTTAGGGACACTTTAGTACCTGCTAGGTGTTTTAATGCAATGAATAAAAACCTATACCTGTTACCCTTATTAGGAGTATTGGGTATGCCACACCTAGAGTAAACAAAACAAAAATGCAAGTTCACACAAGAATATGCTACGTCCAAAAAAAAATACAAAAATCGTAATGTTTATGACGTCAAATGAATATACTATGAAACTATGTTTCATGACGAATCTAATGATACCTATTTAGTATGATAAATATTACTTTTTTTGTTCTAAATTATAAGTCGCTTTGACTTTTTTGGTACATTAGATTTGTTATGTATCTAAATATAACGTATGTCCAGATACATAGCAAATTCGATGTACCAAAAAAATCAAAGTTATAATCTAGAACAGGGGGAGTATTATTTTTTGTATAAATTTAGTCAAACTTGACATACCTTAACATAGCATTGTTCTAGACTTGTATCTTTTTGGGACGGAGGGAGTAATTACATTTGTACACCAAGCATGTAAAATAGAACATGTTTGTTTTTAAATTTCACGTGCCTTCAATCACAAATTCAATGTCAAATTCTTATTCTTTTTCTCCATGCTTAATATGCAACTCCAAACATGAAGGATCAACATGTACATGTATGTTGTATGCATGTATATGTTCGCAACTATATATCGTATTATATCAAATAATAAGTACATTATTAAAAAAACCTTCGCACCACAATGACAAGTACATCTTAGGTACGTTAGTGTACCACTTCCCTAAAAATTTTAAAAAACATATATATAGAATGGTTTCTTTTACAATCTATAATACCAGTTACAGTCCAACCACCTGAAATGTTGGGAGAGAACTTTTTGAACTCAAATTTACATGACATTTTCTGTACTTAAAATGAGCACACCTTCAAGCTTTTCATTATGCCAAATAAAATAGCTACATAGGTAGTATTAAGTAAATTTGATGCGTTGGTGTGTTTGTAAGGGTTCTCACTTCCTTTCTTCTTAATGCAAAGAAGCACAACTCTCCTGCATTTTTGGGGGAGTAACTTTGATGCAACAAAACAATTTTGTTGGTCAACAAACAAATTACGTGAGAACCAGATGAGTAGCCAAGTAGTGTACGCATTGAGCAAAAAAATAAATAAAGATGGGCCAAAAACAAATTGGAATATTTACACTGTATTTAATGAATATATGCATCTATGATACTACAATATGTTATTTCTATGAAAAAAAGAAATATCATAATTAAGATGAAGGTGATATGCGTTTTCGTTAACTATTTGAAGTCATATTGTGTTTTCAGTATCTATGTGCTACATGAAGGTGAGCCCTTTCCACTACTATTAAGACAAAAAAAGAGAGAATTTTTATGGTGTGCACAAAAAAGGAAACCATTTGCATAAAAGTGCAGCCAAATAGGTTTATTATAAAAATATATTCCATGATTAACCTAGTGATATTATTGTGTATAATAAATATTAGTATTTTTTGTATATATTTGGTCAAAATTGATTGTATATATTTGATCAAACTTAAAATTAGAGAAATGAGACTTCCATTTTTTTGGAACG
Organism: Miscanthus lutarioriparius; assembly: GCA_904845875.1. Lineage (NCBI taxonomy): Eukaryota > Viridiplantae > Streptophyta > Magnoliopsida > Poales > Poaceae > Miscanthus > Miscanthus lutarioriparius. The sequence continues at coordinate 72,940,592 of CAJGYO010000018.1, forward strand.
GAAAGAGTAGGGACATATGCGTACTAATAAGTGCTAAGAAAAATTAAAATCAAAATAATTGTCGGCGTGATAAAGGTACCACTATTGCTTTGCTCAAATTCTTTGTAATTGGTCCTTCTAATTTTCCTTTTTAACACCTATGAAAATATCAATTTAACCATGTAAAATTTAGGTGTTTCATGTTAAGAAAGCAATAAATATTTTTCTTAATAAATTTAATGATGTTTTTACATTACTACTAGATTTAGGACACCAATTACATAAAGTTAGCTTAGCTCGATAGACATAACTACCTAGTGTCTTATTTCTTATTGCCAAAAATATTTGTAATGGTCCTCCTATTTTGTTTTTTAAATCATATGTCTCCTCTATGTTTGTTTTTTTTCTAAAGTTTCTTTATATGATTTTGAGACGCGATCAAATATGAATTTTGTATTTTCAAATATAATTAGTCATTACTCTCTCCGTCCCAAAATATACACACATCTCACCTTCTGAGAAGTCAAACTTATTAAAATGACCAAAATATTCTAATATTTATAATGTATAATAAGTATCATTAGATTAAACGATAAGTATATTTTTATAATAAATTTATTTGAATGTAGTGCTAAAGAAACTATCTAATGACTAACTATATCGATTTTAATATCACAAATATGTACCAATTGAAACTCCGATGTCACAACTCGACTAGAAGGAATTTTAACATGTACCAATTTTATTTTTTTATACATGCAGCAGGAATTTTATCAAGTACTTTACATAGTGGCTGTTTGGGTCACCCGTACTACTAGTACTCCTTTGGTAGGATAGGGACGGGCTGATACTACTAGTGGTCCTTTGGTAGGATAGAGGGCCTAGCAGGACGGAGCAGCATAGGCAAAACAGCATTGAAGGAGCTGATAGATGATGTTCTAAAGTATTAGTACCTCTAGTATTACCTCGGAAGGCAACTACATGATGCGTGCAAAAATGTTTTACAAATGGTATTCACATCTATGGCTCTAAATTAATTTATTATAAAAATACATTTCGTAACTAATCTAATAATATTTATTTGATATTATAAATATTGATATTTTTTATCTATAATTAATCAAACTTAAGATATCAAACCATATCACTGTGGTAGAATTATATTTTTTCTAGGACGGAGAGAGTATGTGCGAATAAATACTTCATATGTTTTACAATATTTAGGACTAAATAATTATTTTAAAAATAAAATTGGCCTGTCCTAAACATATGTCAACAAAAAAACATACGGCAATTAGGATGGACCAGGGGGAAGGGAGGAGAGTATAGTGAATGGATAAAATAGATGCCAGGAGCACGGCCAAGTAGAACATCAAACCTATCATTTTGACAGTACTTGCAAATAGTCTGTGAAGGTCACTGTCAACCACAACATGCTCGAAAGACACATCTTGCTACAGTATAATAGTACATGTACATCCATTTTAACACTCCTGGACTGACTACCGAAAGCAGCAACTCCAGCACACTTTTAATCAAACCGTTTTTTTTTTCTGGCAGAGCATACTAATAGATTTTTCGCCACTTTATCACCAGTCCCGCTCAAAGGTTTTCATAGTCGCCTGTTTCCCAGAAGATAGAACTAATAACTGCAACAGGAAATAAAGGATGCCATACAGAGAAAATTATAAGCAGCGTCATATTAGTTCACAACCATTCAACTGAACTGTCAAAAAATATTGGGAAAAGACAACTAATTGTTATAGAATATGCAACACATCAACTTTACTTTGCACTTCAATCGATCTTAACACAGTAATAACTGAATTTAGAAACATGCCAAACAAGATATTGACTGCAAAGCCATCGAACAAGCAAACCACTTCTTTAGCGTATATCAATGTTTAGCATCCCCAGATACTTATGGATAGCCTAATGCTGTGGACCGCAATAGCAACAAAAGGTCTTCAACTAGATTGACAGGAAAAAGTCCACAAAGGCAAAGGGGAATCAAAATAGTTGCAAAACCCTACACAAGCAATAAGGAAATCAAGAAAATAGATGGGAGTATGGGGAATAAATCAGTCACTGAGTGCATCATAAGTGCATGTTTGAACACAATTGTGTGCACATATTAATATATTATGAGTGCTAGATCAAAAAATGGTTTAATCATGATTGCAATTGAATTACTGGTAAGTAAACACATGAACAAAAAAAAAAGCTACATCCTGAAATAGTTGTCTTTGTAAACATAAGCGTGGCCACTCAAGTACTCACTTAGCACAAGTACTTCATCTTTCCAAGGAGAGCACAAGTACCAGCATACACTTCCTGGTAAAAAATGAATATACTTTGGATTTCCATTCAACTATAGTTTATGTAATCTTTTACTAGTAATCTAAATGATATATTGAACATGTAATTAAAAATAATACTGTTTCCTTTAAATAAAATAATAAAAGAATAAAGAAATAGCTATACCACAAGCACAATTCAAAAAGTCCATCTATATGGAAAAAATAGACAGAAAAGAAAAATTTCAAGTGTACATGCTAACTAAACTTTAGATATAAACTAACATAATGATAAATGTTTAATTGGAATGGAGCATGAACTAAAAACTTATATGAAGTAATTGTGCTTTCAAAGATGAACAAGTAGCTTACCTACACTGTGATTAAAAGTTAAAGCTCCGAGGACCAAAGAGTATCTCCAAGAGTTTGCTATCTCAACTTGGCACCCATATAATTTTGGCAAAACAAGAAAAAATAGCCTCCAACAGTTTGGCAAAATAACTTGGCATCAATAGCAACTTGGCAAATCTTCCCTCCGCGCGCGCAAATATACGCGCGCGTATACGGCTTGGCATCCGGGGCTCTTCGTTCGCTTAGCGGGCCTCTTCGTTTTGTTAACGGGTTTTTTATTTTACCAAGTCAAAAATGTCAAACTCTTGGAGATAAATTATTTTTTTACTTAGCATATAATTTTGGGAGTTGGCAAATCACAAGATTTGCCAAGTAAAATTTGACAAACTCTTGGAGATGCTCTTAGCATTAACAACATAGTGAAAAACACAGTGCAAGTGAACTGGTAGTGCTATGGCATGTACAAAAAAACTTACAAGACAAAACTATGACAACCAGGCCCGTAACCTAGTTCTAATAGACCTAGTAGCAACCTGATTCGCAACTTCATTTCAAGAACTAAAGAAAAATAGTTGTTAGAAAGGAAATCAGAAAAGGATACATGAGGAAAAGGAATTCTTTGGGAATGCCTGCATTAATTTGTAGGAAAATGAAGCAGGTTGATATGAAACTGAAATTCTAATAAACTGTAGATTACTAGCAGCAGTTTATTTTTATTTCCTAAGTTCTAACTAAGTTCTAGAACGTTGTTTTTAGAGTGTCACACTGTTAATAGCTGTCATTAGTATCTCAGTGACTTTGCTAACAACATAACTTGGGTGTTTTCCAACATAAATAGTAGGACCATATTGATACACGGTATGGCAGCTATCTTTCACTACAAATAAGATGACTGCTCAACGAACAACATAGTAAATTCTAAAATGTTGATCTTTTAGGTAAGTTCAGCAAAGAAAATCCAGTACAACTTTAGTTATATCACTCAAGGACTGTTCTATAACTGCAAGATATAATATTCAGTTTCAAGCCATAGAGATTAATTTACATAAGCCTAGGACTAGCTGGTCTCAGTGCAGATTCAGAGTACAAGTAGAACTTTTTGAGTGGTTGATACCTTAAACTGGCACTCAGGGTTTTTTTTAGTTTCGAAATGCCAAACCTATATAAAATAAAAAGGGAAAGACAAAATTCTATTTAATGCACATAAATGTATTTTTAAAGTTGTCTAACTTAGGAGTTTCAGATTTAGCTTCTGCATAATAAATCTAACATGAAGATGCTTGGTATGTCATGGATGGAATACAGTTGTTTTAATGCATTTAGCTTGCTTGCCATGGCATGGTGTAATAATATTTGCTGACAAATCCGAATACAAGCGAAATTTTTATGACAACATCCATATCAAAGACAAAATGCGGTGATGTTGGCCTACAGAGAGAAGAACACAATCAAGAATCAAAGGGGTGATTTCAAGAAGACCAAATGAAAAGAAGTATGATCAATAAGCATGCGAACAAATTTAAACAGTGTGACTAAAGTGGGCGACGAATTAGAAACGCTGCTGAAGGGGAAAGAAATTTTCTTTGACCAAGCCAACCATAAAGCGTGAAGAAGAGGGAGAACTGCAGGCTCTCCATTCTTTGGCAACGGAACAGGTACCAACAACAACGAGAAGGAAACTGAATATGGAGGTGCTAGAAAAAAAATGCGTGCTCCACATGCCTTCACACCAGAAGAAGGTGAGAAGCCACAGCCGGGAACCAAGAAGCTGCGAATCCGCCGTCGGAGAACCAAATCTTGCCGTAGAAGAGAGAGCAAGACGGCAGCGCACGGGATGGGAGAGAGAATGGTGTAGGTGGATCTCAAATAACTCAGAACCCTATTTCAATTCAAAGGTCATGTCCGTGTGCCTCTGCGTGCTGGATTTACCAAAAAAAAACAGTGATGATTTAACAATAGGAAACCCTAGAATGCCATTCGCGAAATAGAGGATAGGGTAAGAACGAGAAGGGAGGAGACAAAAATGGGAATGAAAAGGAAAGGGATATGTCAGCGTGCCTGAGCTACGGTGAAAGAAAGAGAAGCGAGGCAGGATTCTCAGGCACATTTGCTACACTAGGCACTTTGCATGGTTGACTGAGTGGGTCCCAAGTCTGCAAAAAGCCTGCAACCATACAGTCTGCAGTAAAAAAGCAACCAATCCCATAACAGGAATAGGCTCCACGGCCGCTGATACGCAGGGTATTGCATTTCCGGCGGGTTAGTTTTAGCTAGTCCAAACTAATCAGCCAACAGTATTTTTCTCTTAAAAAAAACCAGCACCAACTAACCCAAATCAACACCAGCACCGACCAGTGAACAGTCCCTTCACCTACTATCCTGGCTGTCCGAGGCCTGACCGCGCGCGTCCTCGGCGTCAGTCCTCACAACGACGTCGGCGTCCTGACGCTGCTCCTGACGGACGAACACGTCGGCGGGCTGCAGTTCCAGAGCGATGGGACCTGGTACCGTGTCCCGCCCGTGCGTGGCCGGGCCTTGCTGGTCAACGTCGGCGTCTCGTTGGAGGTAGCCAGCCATCTCTGAACCTCTGCGATTTTTGCACTGGCACTTTGCAGTGGTATATGTGCGAACAGATTCTGATGAGTTCTTGGTCGTCGTCGGACACTTGTGACCGGTGCAGATAATGTCGAACGGGATCTTCAAGGGCCCGGTGCACAGGGTGGTGGCGAACTCTGAGAAGGAGAGGATGTTCTGGCCATGTTCTACGCTACGGAGTTTGATAAAGAGATGGAGCCGATCGCTGAACTGGTAGATGAGAAGCGGCCAGCACGGTATAAGAAGATCAAGTTCAGGGATGCTGTGGCTGCTCACTATGAGTACTTCTCCAAAAGGGAGAGAGTCATCGAGTCGCTAAAGATCTAGATTTAAGGTCGTGTTCCTCGTAATAATAATAAAAAAAAATAAAGTTGTAAGGTGATGTATCTTTTAGTTTTACGGGCAATTGTGCCCGTACAGGGAACGTCCACTTTAATTGCGTGGTCATTTAAATGAATTGTAGCTCAGAGATTAACGATTTGAAGTTCGAAGATTGATATAATGGTCGTGTCATTTGTCTGAATACGTATTAGGATCGGGCTCCGTACCGTCGCTGGACACACGAAACGTGTGGGATTCTAATTGTATGAGTTCGGGGTCACATAGAGGACAAGAAAGAGCATGGGGTATTATAAGAAGTAAAAAACACACAGAAGAATCACTTCTCTCTTAAATATTAGGAATAACTATAGATAATATATGATGCCCGTGCCAAATAAATATATGAACTAAGAAAAGTATGTCCTAAAACTTTTTTTTTTGGATTATCGTCCAGGTTTATAAACTCTTAGACTGGATATAGACTCTTCAGTATTTTAAATTTAAGGGTTTGTTTGGAATTCCACACCAAATCACTTCAACACACATGGATTGAGGTGAATACATAAGCATCCAAAAACCTAAAATGGTTTAATGACACGGATCCTCACTTTGAGAGTGTAAGGATCTATGTGTTAATATGGAAAAGAAAGACTACTGCGCTGGTGGGAGTGGGACTAAAAAAAGAAAAAAACTTGTAAACCCCATTTACTACTAGTGTTCATCTACTTCACTCTCCATCTAGAACAGTAAGTATTTTACCCCTCAAAATATTAAAAATTGTCTAAATAACACCTTGGGGTGGTTTGAATGTGGCTTTGCTAATGTGGCATATTATGTGGAGAATGCACCGAAGATTTATTAACTTTTGAGGGATGTGGTCCATCATATCAACTCTAAAATTGCATTTCTAAGTCTGTAAATTCTTCAAGCACTGTACATCCACACCCCTTCATTTTGGCCCTTAGATCTGGCGTGACATGTACAATCAGTAGTTAGTGTGGAGGAGGGATGTATAAAATGCAATTATACCCTTCTTCTCACCCTATCCCCTCTCTTCCATGCCTCTTGCGCCACCGCCACCGCCACCACCCTCCATGCCCTGCGTGGTCATCGCCGGCTACACTGGTGGATTGGCAATGTGCACGGTTAGCGACGAGGAGGTCGACGATGACTCAGGGTTTGGCCCGGTGCTAGAGCGACACAAACGTGAGGGAATGTTGCAAAGAGGATGTGGAGGCAGTCGGCGAGGAACCTGGCGAGAGCCGTGCAGTGCCGGCCCTAAGTTTTTAAAAGCCCTAAGACGAACTCATTACGATGGGCTCTTAACACTATGTATATGTTTGTTTAGTATAGGTATATATACGTATATCTAATTTCACTTGGAAAACAAAGACAAATCGTAATGATATATTCTCAATTTTTTTATGAGAATATATTCTCAATATTAACATATTTAATAATGATTGATGAACAACACTATTATAAACTGATCATATCCGTCATATTCAGACCTAAATGCCTAGCTGTTGCTGGCATGCTGCACGGCGATTGAGCGTTGAGAATTGAATCTTCAAACTTCATGGCGTCACATGCGATTGCTGATCCCTGAATCTGATGGCCGATGCTCGGTGGCCATGGCCTGCTTCTGGTCAGGATGCCAGGCTCCTGCTCGCTTGTTGCATGCGGCATGCCAGCACAGCTCGGCTGATGCCTGCATCGCGAGGGGCCATGGTGAATCGGTGATCGAGTAGTAGGTGCGGGCGGCGCATGCGTCACTGCATGAGGCAACTCAATCACCAAAGCACACAAGACACAAGGCCAGGCTACGAGTAGTGACGTGAGGATGAGTCGATGGATCATGGACGCGCGGACGTTTCGTCATCCCTTGCTCTCGTCACTCCTCAGGGAGAGGCCTAACAGCTAATGGTCTATGGGGGATTGTATACCTGGGTTTGGGCCCTGTCTATACTCGATTTCCTGGCCGTCCCATGCGTGCGTGAACAAAGCGCAGCAAACTGTCACGGGCCCGACTAGGACTCCACTGCACGACGCATGAGAGAGAAGCGCGTGGGACCCACCCGGTTGCATGCATGTGGAGTCTACACGCCGCCTCCGCCCACGTCGCACCTCTGTGTATATGGCCAACCAGGCCGCACCGCACGGCATGGGCACGAGCACGGCCAGGCACGGCACTATGCGGCACGACAGCTTAGCTGTGACATGCCTGTTAGTGCCACCGTGCTGCCTTCTTGGCCCAGACACGGTACTACAGCCTCTTAGCCGTGCCGCGTCGTGCCCACGAGCACGGCGGCCCACCGTGCTAGTGCTGTACCAGGCACTATCAAAGTTCAGAGATCCCAAATTCATAGCAATCACAGATCGAAATGGAACTCAGAATCACAGATCGAGATGGAAAATAGATTGATAAATCAAAGGAATCCAAGTCCATCGAGGAACACAGATCTAGAAATATTTCTCTCACGAATCCACACATCACGGACTCATAGCAATCACAGAGTAGGCCGCCACCGCCGGGAGGCCGGGGCCGCCGCTGCCACCGCGAGGCACACGAGCGCGCGCAGCCGTGGGCGACGCCGCGCACGCGAGACGCGACTGCACGCATGCGGGAGAGGAGCACGGGGAGACGGGGAGCTCGAGAGGGACTGTCGCCCTGTGGGAGAGCGCAGCTGCGCAGGAGAGGTGGAGAGGAGAGCTGACCTAGGGTTTGAGCACAATTTCCTTTATATATGGCACTCTCAGCCAATCCAATGGTGCTGGTGCATCCTGATGGCATCCCATCAGCTGGGAGAAATCGGGCCACTTTCGTGCCGGCCTATTATTCGTGTCGTGCTTGGACCGGCACTATGGGCCGACATGGCGGCCCAGGCACAGCACTACGACCGGGCTGTGCCAAGCACGGGCCCGATGGGGCCGGGTCGTGCCATGTCTGGGCCGTGCTTTTTAATGTCATGCCCGGGTCGGTCCAGCGGGCCTGGCCCATTTGGCCAAGTATACCTCTCTGGGGCCTCCTTGCATGCAACCCGCCGCCACCGCTGATCGCTCCATGCAATGCCCCTAGCGCCACCACTCAATCGAACCTGGAGTCAAGATCGAATCAAGATTGCGGTGTGACTAGACAAAGTGACCCTGACAGACAAAGAAGAGAAAATTCCTTCATTGCCATTGAAAACTATAACAATCCCTTCGTTGCCATTTAAAATTACATGTTCCCTTTATTGCCATCAGTTTTAGATTTTCCGTTCCCTCATTGCCACTGCTGTTACAGAGGAGTCACGGCGTGACTTCACTCCCATACCCGACGTCCAGACACCATTCGACGATTCAAAAAAGTACTTCTCTGTTCTCGACATCTGGCATCTGGCCATAACCTTGGACCTCCCGCGCCACGCGCCATCACCGCCCTCCCGCTCCGCTGCACACCGCACGTCACGCCGTCTCTCTCTCTCCACGGCGTTCTTGCGCGGTCATGCATTCGGGCGGCGGGGCTGACCGGCCGGCGGCCTGCGTCCGGTGCGGTCTGGTGCGCGCATCACGTGCGCAGCGCGGTTGCAACGGCGGCGGCGGCGTGCGGTGCGTTCTGGCGAGGGGACCGCGGGCGCGGCCAACCGGGGGGGGGGGGGGGGGGGAGTTCTAGGTGCTCAGCTAGCATCAACCGGCATGGTTGGTTGGCGCAGAGAAGATGCGAAGGCGGCTGTCCACGTGCGCTGTTGGTTGGGCTCTTGGATTTCTTTTCTTCAGACAAATGAAGGAGCGAATAATTTGTCGGGAAGTTTCAACGAAGATGAGGTCAATGATGTGTCCCTTGCATAAGAAAGGTCTCTTGATGTCAACGTCCATGACGACTACATTAGCATTTCCATATAATCTGTCCTGTGAATGAAGACGAAGAAATGTTCAGTTTTCTGACCAGTAAACCATCGGATGGTGTCTGGACGTTGGGTACGGGAGCGAAGTCACGCCATGACTCCTCTGTAACAGCAGTGATAATGATGGAACAGAAAATCTAAAACTGATGCAATGAAGGAAATATGTAATTTTGAATGACAACGAAGTGATTGTTATAGTTTTCAATGGCGGAATTTTCTGGACAAAGAAACGGCGGGCCATCGTATAAGTGAGGAAAGCATGCAACCAAGCAGACACACAGGAACAGATCAGGTCAATCGAACCCAATGGCGGATGAGTCATGGAGGGTGCCGAGCCTCGTGCAGGAGCTGGCGGCTACCGTGCAGGAGCCGCCGAGTCGGTACCTGATCCCCGAGCAGGACAGGCGCGACGGCCAGCTCGCCGGTGCGGAGATGCCGGAGCCCGTCCCGACCATCGATCTCCGCCGGCTGTTCGCGTCCGACGGTGCTGACCAGGAGGCTACCAAGCTGCGCGCGGCGCTGCAGAGCTGGGGGTTCTTCCTGGTGAGACTATCTGCAGCTCCGTTCTCGAGCTTTTCTCAGACTTACAGTATAGCTAGAGGGTGTCTGGGACCGCTTCGCTCTATATTTTTCAGCTCCACTTTATGTATTTTAGCCAAACAATTTTAGCTTTACGCACGTGATCCGAGTAAAAAGTATAGAGTTACCCTCCGAACTCTCGGAAGGGAAAAGATATTATTAAGGCCTCTCGTTCTTTTCCCCCGGAATAACTACCTGCAAAAATTCCAAGCTGAAAGGCTAGCTAAATTTGTATAAGCTTCGTCAATAATTCCAGGCTCGTTCCATTGTAACAGAACGGGCCCTAAGGTTAATCTTTCTTCCAGTTTTATTTATTTACTTCATGGATGGAGTTCTTGCCCTTGGTTCTGTCCAGGTTACTGAGCATGGGATCGAGAGCTCACTGTTGGATTCTCTCAGCACTGCATCACGGGAGTTCTTCCGCAAGCCGCTGGAAGAGAAGCAAGCGTACAGCAACCTGATTGAAGGGAAGCATTGGCAGCTAGAAGGATATGGAAATGAGCAGGTGTATACCCAGGACCAGATCCTGGACTGGTGCGACCGGCTGCATCTCAGGTAGGGGTGAAAACGCTACGGATATTTTCCGATCGTATTCGAGACCGAATCTGTTTAGAGGGGTTCAAATATGTCCGTATCTGAGTCCGGATATTCAACATCCGATACCGTATCCGTATCCGAATAATCAAATCGTATATCTATGATGTCGATATCCAATCGTATCCTATCCGTCATGGTTGACAATATCCGTATTCAAATTCAAATTAATATCAGTGATATCCGTTCGTATCCGATCCGTTTTCATGCATAATCTCAGGGTTGAGCCGGCGGACGAGAGAAACATGGATCGCTGGCCCGGACACCCTGAATCTTTCAGGTAATTAATTTTAACCGCCCGTTTCATTCCTTTCCTCAATTTTTTTTAAATCTTCAGAAGCAGTCAGTTCTGCAATTGGCATGGAAGAATTTCAGGAACAACTGAGTTCCTGAAGCTAGACATGTCCCACTGAAACTGAACTGCTGGAAATCGAGCTACGTACGTGTTTGCAGGGGTCTTCTGCACGAGTACAGTCAGAGCTGCAAGCGAGTCAAGGACGGGATCCTCCGGGCGGTGGCCAGGCTTCTGGACCTCGACGACGACGACGGCATCATCGGCCAGTTCGGCGACAGGGGCTCCACGAACGCCAGATTCAACTACTACCCAGCCTGTCCGAGGCCCGACCTCGTCCTCGGCGTCAGTCCTCACAACGACGCCTGCGTCCTGACGCTGCTCCTGGCGGACGAACACGTCGGCGGGCTGCAGTTCCACAGGGACGGGACCTGGTACTGTGTCCCGCCCGTGCGCGGCCGGCCATTGCTGGTAAACGTCGGCGTCTCCTTGGAGGTAGCCTTCTCTGAACTTGTGTGATATTTGCAGTCATGGATGTATACAGATTCTGAGAGTTCCTGGCCGTTTGCGTCGGACACTTATATGCAGATAATGTCGAACGGGGTCTTCAAGAGCCCGGTGCACAGGGTGGTGACCAACTCTCAGAAGGAGAGGATGTCCCTGGCTATGTTCTACGCTACGGATCTTGAGAAAGAGGTCCAGCCGATCGCTGAACTGTTAGATGAGAAGCACCCAGCACGGTACAAGAAGATTAAGTACAGGGATCTTATGGCTGCTCACTATGAGCATTTCTCTAGAAGGGAGAGAGTTATTGAGTCGCTGAACATCTAGATTTAAGGTCATGTTCCTCGTAAAAAAAATAAAGTTGTAAGGTGATGTATTCAGTTTCATAAGTATGGTGCCCGTGCTGAATAAATACTCCATCCATCTCAAAATAAATAATTTTCTAGATTTTTTTTGTCAGATAGATTAAGGACGCGGGCAAAAACGTATGTATATTCGTCTCCTTCATTTTCCGAAAGATATCTCCTGGATTTAGCAATTATTGTTTGCATGAACCCGTGATTAGTTTCCACATTACGACATAGTTTCCTATGTTTTTATAGAATGCTATTTTTTAAACAAATTTTAAACCTCAGAAAAGTTGTTTATTTGGAATAAAGGGAGTATAATATATGAACTAAGTAAACTATGTTCTAGAACTTTTTGTTGGATTATTGCCTAGGTCCATAAACACTGGGTATAAACTGTTCAACATTTTAAGTGGTTCAGTGAATCACTTAAAAATGTTAAATGACTAATATCCTCGTTTTGAAAGTTTAATGACCTATGTGAGAATAAGGGGAAAAATTAAAGATCCAAAATCATTTTACTCATTTCATTGTCTAGCAAACATGAGAATAGGTGTTTGTATTGATACAGAGGAGGGGGGGTTGGAGGGATACAAGACTACAACACACTATTGGTTTTCATCTACTTCACCCTACAAAACTATGACATTTACCCCCTCAAAATGAGGATATTAGTCACTGGTCGTCCGTGATAACAACTGATGTTGATAGAGGTATAAATATATATATATATATACTCCCTCCATTTTTAAGAACATTTTACATGCCATATTAGTTTTATACTAAGTCAAATGTCTTTTTATCTTTGACCATTATTTTTTAAAATTATATAGATTAATAACATAAAATTTATGTTTTTAGGTTCACCATGAAAAATACTTTGATAGTATATAGTTCACATGTTGTGAAACTACATGAATTTTATTTAAATTAATAGTCAGAGTTATAAATATTTGACTTAGGACATCTATACGGCATTTAAAAATATGGATGGAGTATATTACCACGAGCCAATGATATGAATATTGGACATATCTTGCTCTAAAATAACGACACGCTAAAATGACTATAGCACCCTTAATCAATATATAGTATTTGGTATGGATATTGACTGGGGTTACAGAGAGCAAAGTGTTTCTTTTTTCTCAATGAACAATTTTTCGGTGAACGATCAAAGCGTTTATTTACATCAAATCTGAAATACATAGTATACTTAAGGACAAACTTGTCCAAAAAGCACATTTTATGTTTTTACACAGAAGGAATAAACAGGAATTGTACCCTTACAGAGGGACCATTATATTTAAGAACTGTAATGATTCTTTGTTACACAGTCGAGAATGAGAGACATCAAACCTCGTTTAGATCTTCACAGACTCGATGAATCTAGTTCCTTGACAAAAATGTTCAAAGAACCCAGCCAGGTACTCCTTGGCTTTCAGTGTCCTGTACCGTCCCGGTTGCTTCTCATTTAACAGAGCAGCTGCCGGCTCAATCTCTTTCTCAGGATCCAGGCCATGGAACATGGCCAATGAGATCCTCTCTTTCTCCGTGTTAGTGACCGCTCTATGCACTGGGCTCTTGAAGATCCCATTGCTCATTATCTGTGTCCGCAAAGGTCAGATCAGAGAATCAACAACCCAAATATGCATCATGGCTAGACCCGCTCGAGAAAAAAATATGCATCATGACATATATCACAGTGTAGATAATTTGGAACTAAGTACCTCCACGTAGTCTCCTATGTTAATCAGCAACCTGTAAGGACTAGTTGGAACATTGTGCCACATGCCATCCCTAAGAACTTGCAGTCCACCAACATCTTTGTCCATGAGAAGAATGGTAAGAACACCACTGTCCGAGTGAGGCTTGAAGCCAAAGACAAGATCCGGTCTTGGACACGGTGGGTAGTAGTTAAATCTGGCAAAACTAGGAGCCTTGTTGTTAAATTGTGCCACAAAGTAATCTTCGTTAAGTCCTAAAGTCTTGGCTGTTGTCCGAAGGATACAATCTTTGATTCTCTTGCAGTTCAATGTGTACTCATGTAAAAGAGCCCTGTAAATAGCTGTGAATTAGTTGAGCAAACTATTTCGGATTACTGATGCTATGTTTTTTTTTACTTGAGCTACATTGTCTATGATATAATAAGAAAGCAAATATTACCTATTCTTGCAAAATTGACAACATTACCTGAAAGTTTTGGGATGCTCAGGCCAATGGGCGAGATTCCTCTCATCTTCCGGTTCTACCCTGAGATGCAGTCGATCCAACCAGTCAAGGCTTTGATCCTTGGATCTCACTGGGTCATTTCCATATCCTTCCACCTGGAAATGCTTGCCGTCTATCAAGTTGCTGCACTTTTGCTTATCTTCAAGCGGCAGATGGAAAAACTCTCTTGACGCATCGATTAAATCATCCATCAAATCGGAATCTATGCCATGGTTAGCAACCTGGAATTACATCCACTTGACTGTTACATGTCACAGAGCAGCAGATATTTGATGAAGAAAAGTAAAACTAGCATGCAAGAAGGGCAAGAACAGGAGCTGAGAGGCTCACCAGGAAGAGCCCCCAGCTCTGCAGGGCTAACCGGAGCTTGCCGCTCTCATCATCGGCACCATCAGCAGCCGACAGCCGGCTGAGGTCGATTACAGGGATGGGCTTCGGCGTCTCGGCACCAACATCTAGGCTGACAGGATGATACTGCTCCGGCTGCACGTACCTGCTTGGTGGTTGCTGCACCTTGGCCGCCAGTTCTTGCACTAACATAGGAATCCTCCATGATTCATCTGCCATAAGTGCTCTCTTGGAAAAAAAAATTTCCCAGAGTTTATTGCTGGATTTCACCGGCTAGCAAGAGGCTTCGGTCGGTCGTGGACCCTTAAAAACGTTTAGAGTTGTTGTGTTAAAAATAAATTAAATCTGGACCCTAAAAATTATTTAATTATTAGTTTAGAGTTGTTGTGTTAATAAAATAAATTAAATCCATATAGTCACTGTCAAAGAATAGGGGGACAACCACATATAGTCATCCCTGTCATTATCAAATTCATAAAATAGGACAAATAAAATATTTACTACTAACTCATCTGATTCATAACTTAAGAAATTTCTCTAGTCAACAAGAGCCAAGAGGGTTCATCAAATGAGGATAGCTATCAGCTTGATATAGAGGTACTTAAATATTTCTCCTTTGCAGACAACAAACAGTAGGCCTAACCGAAATCAACCACAAGCGGAGACAATTTGTGCCGTTCTGGGAGATGGTGGAGGAAGGAAGGCAGCGTAGACAGGTAGCCGGTCGCCGGTCTTGGCGGCGGAAGGCGATGCCCGAAGAGAACAGGTATGAGCACGCGACGGCCTGCCAGGCTGCCACTACTCCGGATCAAAGATCGATGCACCTCTTATCGCGGTGATTACTGGATATAATTACCGAAATGTCGGATCCGCCGCACTGGTGCCCCCCAGCGCCGTCGACGAGGAGTCGCGGTACCGAGGCGAAGCGGTGGTGGAGAAGGGACATTCGCCGCGGATGAACCAGCGAATAGCGAGTAGACCTGAGCAAAACTGGCTCAGCCCAGCCCGCTGGCCTTATCGGACCGGATCTGGACAGAGGTTTTACTGTCAATAAAACTTTTTCTCAACCTTTTTTTTGGGGAATAATTTTTTCTCAACCTGAAGCATTATTTTCATTATTTTACACTATCCCTAATAAAATATATATATTTTACACTAAAAACTTGCAGGCAGCCCAACCTAACTTGACCCACTGGATTGGGCATAGATTTTAGGTCCAAAACCAGCGGGGACTAACTATACATCTTGTGGAAGATTTTTATGTTTGTTGTCTTCCGCTTTTTTAACAAATCAGAAATTGCCATGTCACATGATACAACAAAGCATAAATATTAAAAAAAACACATGTACGTCACATGTCAGGAAGATTTTTATGGTAGTTATCTTCCACTTCCTGAAATTAGAAAAAAACAATGTCCAGAAGATTTTTACGTCACACATGTCTGGAAGATTTTTACATCACATGATACAACAAAGCCGTGGAAAAACAATGCTAAAGTTCAGTGTGCAAATGGCCTACTACTACTAGTAGATATAGATATACATATCTAGCTAGACAGGTGAAATTGGTCTGACAGATTTATTAACTGTCATTTTAGCGCAGCAGCTCCACCACCACCAGCCATCTCACAGCAACTCTAATAAAAAAAATTAGAAAACATAATCAGGAAATATGCAGGACAATTCAAGACGAACAGAAATTATAACACATAATTAGAGTTTCCTATGCACACATAATCAGATATTATTGTCACTTCGCTAATTAGCATAGACTTATCAATGATACCTAAAAGTTTTTTTTTAATAACAGCACACAGAAAACACCTAAAGGCATATTTGGAAGCTTTCAAGGAAGGTTAATAAACTTGGAAATCAGAGGCTAACCTTCCTTAGAAATCAGATATTAAAAACTGAGTTCTAAGACCTCAATTCACATCAAATGCTCACTCAGATTTTCTAGTGAATCTGTTTCATTCTCACATAACAAAAAAACAAAGGATGAAGTTCAGATTCAAATAAAAAGAAGCTAATGATATTTTAACAATTGATAAGTGTCATTTTAATACTACAACTGATCCACTATGTATGCATCAGGGTGTTAATGTGCCCTATGATTAGTTGTACATATTTGAAATAGAGATAGCTCCGCATATAAGCAATCTTCTTTCCGTTTCACTGAGCAGAACACATATTATCTAACTAAGTACATTTACTTCTCCACCAAAATTAGATCTTGGAATTAGGAAATTTACAAAATTAAACAAATTGCTCCAACAAATTTACATTAGCAGATGAAAGGAAAGCCTGAAACAACATAGAAACCCATACAATTAAAAAACAATATTTAAACAATTAACTTCAAAATAACTAAGAACTTACATTACTAGTATGACACACACATTCAGGTTTAGATCCTTGACGACCATGATCTGCTCGAGTACTTTCCTCTAGGCCACCATTACCAAAACAACATTTGCTCCTAGCATCCATGACTCCTAAATGAGTAAATGTACAAAGAAGACTGAGAAACTGGATCACGGGAAACAAACAGAAAATCACAGAGAGCACTGAAATAATGATAATATGAAACAGTGAACCTTGATGAAAGGGAAAACCGAATCACTCAACCTCAAACTGAAAACTAAAATAAACTCAAACATCATCACCATCCGCTAATTAACTGTACACATCCACATTAGCAGCTTAATAATTAATCCAACTAAAAAGCACTCAAGCTCCTAGCTTTCAGCTTAAAAAAGATCCAGCACATAAGACCCAAGACACATGGTGACCTGAACTGAAAACTGTACTTGAAGGAATAAACATGTATTAGATAAGCTGAATTGCTTCTCTAGATCATGAAAAGGACATGCACATACCACAAGATTTGTGTGCTGCTAACCTGCTTTACCTGCACAGAACGAAAACCGAAGTGAGCTGCAGCACCTTCTCCTTCTAGAAATTGATGAAAAGAACATGAAGCTGGGCAGTGTCTACTATCAGGTTGCTGCTGCACTGAGCATTAGAGGAAAAAATGCCAACATAATGAAAACGATGAAAAAATGCCAACATACTGAAAACGATAAGACTGAAATACTTAACAGTCAAACACTATTGCAGTTCACTGAAACAATAATGCAGGATACTGGACTGGATTGAACCTACATTGTACTAAACAGAACCTGAACTTATACTAAAATAGATTCTACTGGACTTGGACTGAATTATTTTACCCGCAGATTCTACTGGACTCGAACTGAATTAAACTGAAAATAGGTTCTACTAAACTTAACCTGAACATGAACTGACGCTGCAAATAAGGCACCTGCAGTCAAAATAACAATAGTTTTGAAAGATCACGACAACACACAAAAACAAACTCCTCTCTCTCTCTCATGTTTAGGTTTAGCCCCAAATTAGTAACATCAGACCAAAATGTGCTATTTTTTAGAGTATACTACTTCCAAGTATTTCAGCAAGATAGATAGCCACAACAAAAATGGAATGCTTGCTACAACAACAAACTAGGATGCTCCGAATGTCAAAACAACAAGTATCAGCACAAATGCGGGTACAAATGCATATGTCTTCACTCACTGCACCAGAAAAGGGGAAATGGGAACGGCAAATATCAGCACAAGTATGTGAAGCACCAACGGTTGTAATAGTTGAAGCTACTGTATAGAGTTCAGCAGGTCGGTGAAGGTGTCCAAAGGGTTATGATCTGCTAGAATGTATGCCAATCTGTTTAACTAATTTCACTATAGGTTTGATAGAAGGACCAAAATTTTCCCCATGCTCGTTTCAAGAAAAAAAAAGAAAGAAAAGAAAACAAAGCCCCATACATCCAGGCGAGCTTGCCATCACCTAAAGCTTCAGAAACATGTTACCTGAAAATGCATGATCAAGCCTCCCAGATATTCTATTAGTAAGCAATTCCAAAAGTAAGTGACAGAGCCTAGCAAATATATTCAAAAGCAACTAATACAAATTCTGGACAAATATATATTCCATTCATTTGTACTTCAAAATTATATTACCAACAAGGAACCAAGAATCTTTAGAACCAGATTAACACAGCAAAGAACACAGGACTCATAACAAGTTTTTTTAGGAAGAATTGCAAGTCCTCCACCTTTTTGTTTAGTTGGAAACAAGCTACCTATTCATAGATCAAACAGCCAGAAATCACTAACAGAATATTAAAGAATGTTCCAGCAACAGAACAATCTGACAAGATTAAGATTACTTCATTGCATTCTGAAAGTCATGAAGCAGTAGAAGCTCAAATCAAAACAATCACAACTGCACAGAAAGCACAAGACTCTGAAACAAAGAAGCAGAAAACTATAAAAGTGGAGAGCTTTTCCTTGGCTGGGTCCTGCAAACCATGGAGAGCTTTTCCTTAGTTCAGGACACACAAGTGTCTGATGCAGACAACTATAGTACCTTGGTATAACAAGGCAGCCAGTGTAAGCAAGTTACAGAGTATGCAAGCTAATAAAGAAGCAAGGAGGCTAACAGGCAATAGGAATTGCTATGAAAGTGCTCCACTCAATACACAAACACAGATCATTAGTCCAATCTTGCCTTCAGGATCATACATCATGGAGAGCTTTTCCTTAGTTCAGGACACAAAAGTGTTTGATGCAGACAACTATAGTACCTTGGTATAACAAGGCAGCCAGTGTAAGCAAGTTACAGAGTACACAAACTAACAAAGAAGCAAGGAGGCTAACAGGCAATACTAATTTATTTTTCTGTGGCAAGTAGAAGTAACACAGAGGAATTGCTATAAAAGTGCTTCACTCAATATACAAACACAGGTCATTAGTCCAATCTTGCCTTCAGGACACAAAAGTGCTTACAAAAAAGACATGTGCAAACACATTAGCACTCTTAACTGACTGAAATACTAGAACAAAAGACTTCAGGACAACGTTGAGCTTTTAGTTCGCCACTCAGAATGCATGCAAATTGGAACTTGCCATCAGCTGTTTCAGAAGCAAGTCAACTGAAAATGCATAATCAAGCAACTGCAAGCTGCGGAATGAGATTTCTTGTAATTCTTCTGTTTGTATAACTAACTACTCCCTTTTGTTATCCTACACATCGAGCTTTTGGTCTAGGAATTAGAATAGAACACTGCTGTGCGATTCAATCTTACAATGGAATTTGGAATGCAAAGTTTGCCACGTCCAAAAAATAAAAATAAAAAATACAGCACATATCCACTGATCTGGCATGCCAACAGCACGGCACGAGCTGGGAGGAGCAGGGAGAGGCTTCCAGACGAGCGCAACCTCGGAAGCAGTGGTCGACATTGGACGGGCAGAGGTTGCGGAGCGCCTTGCCGGCGGGCTTGCCCCGGCCAAGCCCGCAACCAATGCCGCCACTGACACAAACGCAGAACAAATCAGAACAAAACAAAAGAGAACATAACGGCACCGTGGGGGACGCCGCCGCTGCCGCCGGATCCGACAAAGCCGCTGCCGCCTCCTCCGATAACGCCGCCGCAGCCGCCGCCTCGGACAACGCCGCCGCAGCCGCCTCAGAAAACGCCGACTCCGCCGCCTCAAACAACGCCGCCGCCGCCGACTACGACAACGCGGCGACCACCACCGCCTGAGACAACGCCGCGGGATCCCCAACGCCGCAGCAACGGCCTCAAACAACGCCACGGCCAACGCCGAGAACGCGGCCACCGCTGCTGCAGACAACCCCGCGGCCAACTCGAATTTCGAAATTAACAAGCGGGGATTTCGCGTCTAAAATGAGCCTAGATGTGCGCACGTAAACAGGAAACGGTGAGAATGTACAGAGACAGCACGAATCTTAAAATACATCTACACCATAGAAAAGTGGAAGAAAACAGCACCAAAAATATGCTAGCAGATATTTAGAAATTCCGAACCAGCGGTGCTTTTTTCAGACACGGTCCGACTTTTGCTAAGATGTACTAGCGGGGAGCAAAAAATTGGGTAGGCCCAAGCTGTAATTCGCTATTGAGCTCCATCGGACATGCAGGGTTTTTTTTTTTATTTTTTTATATTTAAATTTGTCTTCGTTTACACTAAAATTTAGTAAGCTTTTTCTAAAAAGGAAGAGATCGGCCGATGATATCGAAAGCAAGAAAGATCTCCTAATTGATGTATATTTATGAGCTCATCGGAAAATATTCTCTGGTATATTTTCGGAGAAGCCTCACGTACGAGACCTCTTCACGTGAAGGAGCGAAGGAGATATCGTTGGCAGAAAGTTGGATTTCAGCAAAATATCAAACAGCTAGCGTCACCTGTACATATCGGAGTGAGCAACCGGCAAGGCAAATAGAAAATGATGAAAGCCCAAGTGCTATACGAGCTATGCTTAATTTGGATACCAGCAAGATTAAAGCAGAGGAGATATACATGTATACGTGATCATTAGACTTGCATGTTTGGCTATTATGGGTATTCATGCAAGTGTGGCCAATTAATATATTTGCCCAATTATATATGGTAAGACTCACGTGCAAGGCTAAACGGATCAACTAATGAAGAAGGGATATTTTAATATTGTTTGGTCGGGCTGCATAAGAAAATAAATCGACATATCTTTGGATGGAGACACGAAGCTTCCTGATTCCTGACTGCTGACGTGATAAGGATGCAAGATAAGTCCATACGTGACGGGAGGCGAAAGGAATATTATTTTATCGACATCCATGTGCACATCAAGGATGAGAAGCAAGGACATGTATCATGTATATAGGTATACAAGGCCGGCTAGGTGCCCAGATGCCACATGATTATATTTACTTATGTAAGGAAGAAGGGAAGGGAAGTCAAATCGGACCTGTGTTGAAATACATGGCAGCATGGCGTGGTTACAAACAAGAGGTTAGGAGGATTAATGTATATGCATGCGGAGTCATTGTATCTTAATTTTTTTCTTTATTTAGATATAATTTGTTGGGCAAGTCCCTTCAGGACTCTTATTCGCCCATGGTATAAATATAAAACCCGTCATTGTAAAAGATAGGAACACTCAATCAATACAATCTTTCTGGCTTTCGCCATCGCATTAGGAATAGAAGTACTGTAGATCTCGGCGAGTTCTTCAGCAAACAAGGCTGCATCGACCAATCGACCTCCAGCTTGCTTGTGAGTACCGTCACAACTTGTATTGTGTTTGTAAAGCTGCATCAGCTAATTGATCTTTTATGAGCTATAATATAAGTTTGTTATCGATCCATACCATTGTTTGTAAGGCTACATCAGCTGATTGATCTCTTACGAACCATAATATAGATCAAAATTACCGATCTTGTATTAAATAATTTGTTGTTTAATACAATATCACCAGTTATCGAATCTGCTAAAATTAATAAGATTTTCTTATTGTTTTTTTGTTGACTCATCGGTTATCGATCTTGTTATAATTAATGTCTTATTAATTATAACAAATCATCTTGACTGAGATAGAAATAGATCGGCATCATATTATCTTAATTGGTCATCTCCCAGTCTGGTCACGCTTTAAATCTTATGATTGATGGCTTAATCCCGCTAGATCGGTTGTTTTATCTCTATTTAATCGAACATAATATGCATTCAAAGACACGTTTTAATCTTGAATGATCTCACTAGTTAATGAGATCTAATTTAATGATACTATTATAGCTGCATCGATCCGATCGAACCTCACTGGTAAGACTTTAGATTAGAAATTATTGATTAGTGGTTTTGTTCATGATCGAGATATATACGTTGTTTGTTTGCTATGCCTACATCGGCTATTTAGCCGATTGCCTATACATTCACGCATATAACATGTTTTTATGAATATGTCGACATATAGATAGTTTTAAAGATTCTTCGGGTTTAGTTTGTTATCATTATCATAGCTGCATCGATCCGGTCGAACCTCACTATTGATGATAATAGATTAGATCCAGATTGTTTATGAATTCATTTACATTAGACAGTCGATTGTTCGCATGTCACACTCTTTTCATCAAATTTATAGGCTCGCACTTTATATTGATTATGTTCTATTTAGTCGATGATGTTTTCTCATATCGTTTCTTTGCTTATTATCAATTCTGTAATCGATTGATAACATCAATCGATCATTTGGTCATATATATTGGAATTTTAAGGAAAGATTTTCTGATTTTTGTATTTTGGTGTATTGTACTTGTTTTTGTCTAGATTAATCCGTCACCATAAATCTGCTATGATCCATGATCATCAGCTATTTATATTCATATCATTACTATTTAATATTAGCCGATAATCCTTGATTTAAAGATCTTTATTTCATGGATACGCCGGATATCGACTATTTAGTCGATGGCCTTATTAAATTGGCTATCTAGCCATACATTTGGAACTGTCTGGAGCAACACCGATATGTTCCACCTTAAATTACTGGTAAGATTTTCTCTCCTTGTCAATTGCAGGTCAAATTGATTGGCACGTCGTTGGGTTTTCAGATTCGGCTGGTTTTGTGTTGAAGCCAAGCAGATCTCAGGTCTCGTTCTGCTCAGATCTTCTGGCTTGCCATGTGTTGATCACATCGTCACATTTTTGTATCAACAGTCTTTGCAAAAAATATTTGTCTGGATAAAAACATAATGCAAATTATGCCGACTAAGATGGCGGAATTTTGGTTACCATGGTTTGAATTGGTGGAATTTTCTTTTTCTACCAACTCATCTTTAAAATATCATAATTTTTATATATGAACTTAGATGAAGATAAAAATTATATAAATATTGTCAAGAAAAAATGATATAAGTAACTTTGTGGTTTATGCCATTTTCATTTGAGGTCATTTTGATACTTAAAAAATTGATCCAGTGTTCTGATTTGTATTTGCAGATCTAAAATTAAATTGATTATTTAGGTAATAAGATGGCTTTAAACGAAAAATATTGTAAACTAAAAGATTGAAGACCTCTTCGGTATCTACAATTTTATAAATGTTATCCCTATACGAGGTTATATGAAAAAGTTATGATTTTTTCTAAAATATGTTGCGCTAGCAAATGATAAATCGAGACATTTTTTATTGACACCCTTACAAAGCATATCTACAAAAACTATAACTTTTCATATAGTCACATACTCCCTATGTACAGAAATGTAATCATTATAGAAAAAAATCAAACTTTATAAATTTTGATCAAAAGTTAGTCAAATTATATGAAACTTTAGAGCACAAAAAGGGTTAAAGTCTACTTTGTATGATTTTCCCTCTAGTCAAATATGATATCATGTCTGGGTGGAGGGAGTATAAAGATAAAATTTATATAAGAATCGTATTTATCGTTGAGATCTAAACCCTTTTAGTTCACAACATTTTTGTTTGAACCATCTTGGTACCAAAACAATCAATATAATGTTTAGATCTACAAATACAAATCTAAACATTATATCAATTATGTTGGTATCAAAAAAAAAATTAAATTAATAAGTCATGAACTAAAAAATTATGGGTCTCCTCCAAATAAAATCTACAATTTTTATATAAATTTTATCTTCATTCGAGCTATACTTTGGTGTTAAAGCATTGAGTCGAACTCTTTTATTTGATGTTAAGGGAGTAGATGAATAGCGATCGACTATTCAGAAAGGGTAAAAGACCTATTCTAGGATATATAATGCATTACAGACGTTTGATCATTACCCTTCAATTCGTTTATTCTATTCCAGATTCCACTTCTGGATAGAGAAACGAGCGAAACATTTATACAAAATACGATATATGTGTATAAACACACGTCGTAAATCAGCAACAGATGCACACAGCTGTTCCATAGAACCGTTTCCATAGATTTTTTTTTCTTATAAGAATTATTACTGAAAAGCAGCTCTTATATTATCCTTGGGTCTCTGTACCTCCTGCCACAGTTTAAACATTTTTTTAAACAAAGATGCAATAACTTAGATCTTCAGAGTCTAGACAATTCTCATTCCCTTCGGCGAAATGTTCTTGGAGCGCAGCCACGAAGACCTTGACCTTAATTCGTCGGTACCTCTCCGGACGACGATTCTCGTCCACTAAACCAGCCGCCGGCTCAAGCATTTTCTCACCATCAACGGCGTAGAAAATGGCCAGTGACATCCTCTCTTTCTCTGTTGGTGAGTGGTGACGACCCTGTGCACGGGGCTCTTGAAGATCCCGTTGTTCATTATCTGCGTCAAAATTTTACACAGAAATTCAGAACCAGCTAGCTAGAATAGGAACTTGGACAATGGTTTCGCAGACGCCTTACCTCCATGGAGTCTCCCAAGTTGATGAGCAAGGAGTGTCGGGCGGATGGGACACTGTACCACATGCCATCCCGCAGAACCTGCAGCCCGACGACGTCTTTGTCGACGAGAAGAACAGTGAGAGCGCCGGGGTCGGAGTTGGGCTTGATACCCAAGACGAGCTCTGGCCTTGGACAGGGAGGGTAGTAGTTGAATCTGGCGTGTGCCGGAACCCTGTCACCCATCTGGCTGATGAAATAGTCCTCATCAAGCTCAAAGATCCTGGCCATTGCTTGCAGGACGGTGTCCCTTATTCTCTTGGTTTCTGATGCATACTCGAGCAGAACATCCCTGAAGAAAAAAAAATAAAGGACTTCAAAGATTACTTTGTTCCAAATCATTTTGTCTTGCTAATATCATGAGTATGTAGCTGCTGCATAGCTTTCCTGGAAATCATCCTAACAAAGTACTACTTCATTTTTCCATCTATGCTTCATGCTCATGAGCATCACAATTTACAACTATCACAAAATGCAGTACATCATATCTCTGTTAGAATAAGTATTTGATTAGTTAGACTCTTTGTTTTCATATTCCCTCTATCCTTTCATATCCCCATGTATTTCTATAGAAACACCTCTTGAGATTAATGGAAAATTGAGTTGAGTTAATCCTCCAATATGGTATCGAAAGGGTCACGATCCCTTCGCTTCCGCTCTCCCTAGACCGTCGGACTCCCCCGACGTTCTCCACCTACTCGCGCAGCCCTACGCCGCGTACCCCTCCACCTCCGACGCGCTGCATCGCGGGGCATCGCGGCGCGCTTGGCGTCATCGCGGCCCGCCTGGCGTCGCGGTCCTCATCTACGTCACGGTCCTCATCGCGGGCGTCGCGGTTCTTCATCTACGTCGCGGTGGGCAAGTTCGAGCCGGACAGTTACGTCGTGGCTTCATCTACGTCACGGGTGTTGCGGCTTCATCTACGTCACGGGACGTCGCGGTTCCTCTACGTCGCGGCCTCCTCGTCGCGGCCACGAACATCGCGGCCTCTACGTCGCGTCTCTACGTCACGGCCACGATCCTCATCCGACCCCTGCACGCCGCTTCTTCCTCTGTCACCATGCCGCCGACCATCGAGGAGCTACAGCAGGCGGCCGAAGAGGCGATCGTTGCTGCCGAAGCGGCCACCGCCCAGGCCCGGGCAGCCACTGCTCGTGCGGAGGAAGCCGATCAACGGCTTGCCGAGTATGAGAACGTGGAGCAAGCACAGCTCCACGCTCAGGCCATCGCGGTGAACAACATCAAGCTGATGATCCCCCTCGTCCTCGAGCAGACGTCCACCTTCTACGGTCGTTGGCGCTCGCTCTTCCTCAACACCGTGTCCAAATATGCCCTTGATTGTCTCGTGCTCACCGACGATGATTTCTCCACGGATCCTCACTGGCATCGCATGGATTGTGCCGTTAAGTCATGGCTTTTTGGCACGGTGTCGCGCCTAACCTCATTGAAACTGTCTCCACTGCTTCCCCGACATCGCGCACCATTGGGCTCGGGCTTGAAGAGCAGTTCATCGGCAACAAAGAAACGCGTGCCATCGTCCTTGATGCCGAGTTTCGGACCCTTGTTCAAGGGGATCTTTCTATCACCGACTATTGCAACAAGATGAAGCGCATGGCGGATGCTCTGGGGACTTTGGGTGAGCCGGTCTTGGACTCTTGGACCGCACCTTGGTCCTCAACGTTTTTCGTGGCCTTAATATGAGCGGTACTCTCATATGGTGGCTATGATCAAGCGCACACGTCCGTTTCCGTCATATTCCGACGTCCGTGCTGATCTACTCATCGAAGAGGTGACTCTCGCCAGCAAGACCACCACCCCAACGGCATTTGTGGCCTCCTATTCGTCACGCTCTTCTGCGCCACGTCCTGGTGGCCCTCCCACTGGCCATGGCGCGGCTGGCCAGGGCGGACAGGGCGGTCGGGGCCGCACCACTCATGGTAGCCACGGCGGACAGGGAAGCTCCGCAACCGGCGGGGGCTCCAACCGACAGCGCCGACGTTGGCACTCCACGTCCGGCGGCGGTCAGGCTGGTGCACATCCGCTCGGTCCTTGGCCGGCGCACTGGAACCCGCTCACAGGGACGTTCGCCGTCTGGCCCGGCCAACCTAGGGCGCGCCCGCAACCACCTCTCGCTCCACTGCCGCCACGTCCTCAAGCCTTCGTCGCCAACGCTTAGCAGCAGCAGTGCATCGGTCCGCAGCAGCCGCAGCCGCTGTACGCCGGCTCGCAGCAGCAGTACGGCGCCGGCCCGTCTACTCCTGCCTCCTACTACGGCGCTTCGTCGGCACCTCCACCCCAACAGCAGCCCTGGACATGGGACCCTCAAGTCTTGGCGAACAACTTCAGCACCACGACGCTCACTCCTCCGCCAACCGACAAGCGACAACTGGTATATGCACTCAGGTGCTTCCTCTCAAATGGTCTCAAACTCTGACTCCCTATCCCATGCTTATCCTCCCAACCTTTTTACACCGTCCAATATCATCGTCGGTAATGGCTCTTCTCTACCCGTTACTGCGATCGGCTCTACTTCTTTTCCTATACCCGGTCTCTCATTCCATTTACATAATATTCTTGTTTCCCTGCATATTATTAAGAGTCTTATTTCTGTCATTCGTTTCACCACTGACAATTGTTCTATCGAATTTGACCCTTTTGGACTTTTTGTGAAGGATCTAGCAACGGGAACGTGATCGTCAGGTGCAATAGTTCTAGGGAGCTATACTCCTTTCGGCCACCGGTCCACCCTCATGCCTTTGCTGCCATCACATCTACCCACGTGCTATGGCATCGCTGGCTCGGTCATCTTGGCCATGAGTCTCTAACTCACTTGGCACCTTCTTTACATTCTGTCTTGTAATAAAAGTGGGTTAGAAACCTTATGTGATGCTTGTCAATTAGGCCGCCACATGTGCCTCCCTTTTGTTCAATCCACTTCACGTGCTTCCCCAAATTTTGTGCTTCCCCAAATTTTGATTTAATACACTATGATTTGTGGACCTCTCCAATTCCTAGTGTCAGTGGTTATAAATATTATCTTATAATTCTTGATGATTGTTCCCATTATTCATGGACTTTTCCTTTACGCCTTAAGTCAGACACATTTCCTACCCTTTCTAACCTTTTTATGTTGCTACTGAGTTCGGCACCACGATTAAGACCGTCCAATGCGACAACGGTCACAAATTCGACAACTCCACCGCTCGTACCTTTCTCCTCACTCATGGCGCCACCATTCGCATGTCCTGTCCTCATACTTCTTCTCAAAATGGTCGCGCCGAATGTATCATCCGTTCCACTAATAACACCACGCGTTCCCTCATGTTCCAAGCTAGCCTCCCACCATCCTACTAGGTGGAGGCTCTCCACACCGCCACCTATCTTCTTAACCGTCACCCCACCAAAACACTAAATTTCCAAACTCAGTATTTTGCTCTATGCGGTGCCTCTCCTTCCTATCATTATCTTCGTGTTTTTGGTTGCAAATGTTACCCTAATTTATATGCCACTACTCCCCATAAGCTTGCTCCTCGGTCTACCCTTTTTGTGTTCTTAGGCTATCCCTCAGTCAACAAGGGGTATCGCTGCCTCGACTTAGCCGCCAATCGCCTCATTATTTCTCTCCACGTCACTTTCAATGAATCTTCTTTTCCTTTTGCCGAGCTTCCTGCTCCTCTCCCTTCATCTAACCTTCTTTCTGTCAAGTTTGACTATGTGTCTAGTACTATTCTTTCACCCATTGTTGCAGGTACAGGTGTTGCAGGTACAGGAGTCGCTGGTCCAGGAGTCACCGGCTCTGGGTCCTCTCCCGCTGCCCCCGTTCATTCTCGGGTTGTTGCCAGCGAGAACCTGGAAATTCCAGACCCTGGGACGACCCTGGAAATTCTGGTGCCCCTCCACACAGCAGCGCCCGGCTACCCCACTGGGCCTTCGGCGGGCATTGGGCCTTCGACGATTGTCGGTTCTTCGGCCGGTGCTGGCACTGGGTCACACCCAGCGGCGGTCCCTGGCTATCCTACCAGCGCTGGGCACTCGATGGCTGGTGGCACTGAGCTCCCGGCTGAGGCTGTTGGCTCCTCACTGGTGCTCCTCTTCCACAGGGATCTGTTTCAATACCGCCCGTTGCAAATGATCATACCATGGTCACTTGAGGCAAGCACGATTTTTGACAACCCAGGACTATTATGAATCTATAGGCCACTGTGTTGTCTCCAATTCCGAAGACATACCATGGTGCTTTGGCAGATCCTAACTGGCGTGATGCTATGCAAGAGGATTTCACCGCCCTCCAAGCAAACCACACCTGGGATCTTGTTCCTCCTCCACCTGGCACTAATATTGTTACAGGCAAGTGGGTCTATCGGCACAAGTTACATCTAGATGAAACACTCGACCGTACAAAGCTCGTTGGGTCCTTCGAGGTTTTACACAACGTCCTGGTAGTGATTTTGGTGAAACATTCAGTCCTATTGTCAAGCCAGCCACCATCCGCACAGTCCTTTCTTTGGCAGTCTCTCAAAATTGGGCGGCACATCAATTAGATGTGAAGAATGCTTTTCTCCACGACACCTTGGAAGAAATGGTTTATTGTGCACAACCGTCTGGGTCCATTGATCCTTCCAAGCCTAACCATGTGTGCCGCCTTAATAAATCACAATATGGCTTGAAACAGGCGCCCCGGGGTTGGTACAGCAGATTTGCTTCCTTTATTTGATATATTGGATTTTTGGAAGCAAAGTCGGATACCTCTCTCTTTGTTCTTCGGCGTGGCTCCGACATGGCATATTTGATTCTTTATGTTGATGACATTATATTGACTGCCTCATCTGGAGATCTCCTATGCAACGTTGTGAGTTCTCTTACTGCAGAATTTTCTATGAAGGATCTTGGGCATTTGCACCATTTTCTTGGGATGACCGTCTCTCGGAGTTCCACTGGTATGTTCCTCTTATAGTGTCACTATATTCTTGAGCTCTTGGAACGTGCTGGTATGACTGGTTGCAAACCCTGTTCCACTCCGATTGATACTAATGCCAAGCTCTCCGCTGATGGTCCTCCTGTTGCCGATGCCACTGACTATCAGGCACTTGCTGGTGCACTACGGTACCTCACTTTTACTCGTCCAGACATCTCCTATGTTGTGCAGCAGATATGTCTCCATATGCATGATCCCCGTGAGCCACATTTGGCCTTGATTAAGTGTGTTCTCCGCTACATCAAGGGAATTTTGGACCATAGTCTGTAGTTACTTCGCTCCTCAACTTGTGACCTTGTTGCATACTCAGATGCTGACTGGGCCGGTTGTCCAAATACTCGTCGCTCCACCTCGGGTTATGCTGTCTTTTTGGGCGATAATTTGGTCTCCTGGTCTTCGAAGCGCCAACACACGGTTTCTCGTTTTAGTGCTGAGGCTGAATATCGAGCCGTTGCTAATGTTGTAGCTAAAATCTCATGGCTTTGACAATTACTTCAGGAGCTCCATTTCTGTCCCTAGCGTTCCTCATGGTTTTTTGTGATAATGTTAGCGCCGTTTATCTCTCAACCAATCCAATGCAACATTAGCGCACCAAACATGATGAGATTGATTTACATTTCGTCCGGGACAAGGTTGCTACCGGGGAGATATGCGTTCTTCATGTGCCATCCACCTCCCAGTATGCGGATGTGTTCACCAAGGGTCTTCCTACATCCATTTTTACATAGTTCGCTCTAGTTTGAATGTCTCCACTCCATGCTAGTGTCACGTTCCAATTGCGGGGGTGTTAGAATATCAAGTATTTGATTAGTTAGACTCTTTGTTTTCATATTCCCTCTATCCTTTCATATCCCCATGTATTTCTATATAAACACCTCTTGAGATTAATGGAAAACTGAGTTGAGTTAATCCTCTAATAATCTCTTTGTTTACAAAATCTACAAATAAAGCCGTTGAGGAATTATTGAAAAGAAAAAAAAAAGAAAGTCGATCAGCTGACCTGAAAGATTCAGATGTTTGGGCCAGTAAGCAAGACTCCTCTCGTCTTCCGGCTCCACTTGGAGGTGCAGCCGATCATTCCAGTCCAGGATCTGATCTTGGGATGTCACCGCGTCATCGCCGTACCCTTCCAACTGGAAGCGCTTCCCTTCTATCAGGTTGCTGCATTTCAGCTTCTCCTCGAGCGGTTGCCGGAAAAACTCGCCTGACGCGTTCATCACGTCGTCCATCAGAGAAACGGCTATCCCGTGGTTGGTAACCTGCACAACAGAGAAGTATTGCTCTCATGCCACACAGCCACAGTGGAACAAGCGTACTAGATTTCGTCCAAAGGGAGATCTAGGTAACTGAAGGTTAATTATATACCATGAACAGTCACCAGGTTTGCAACGCTGAGAAGAGCTTGGCGGTCTCGTCAGTGACTGGCAGCCGGCTGAGGTCGACGACAGGGAGGGGCTCCGGCATGTCAACAGCGAGCAGCAGGATTCCTGGGCGGTCTTGCTCCCGTTGCACGTACCGGCTCGGTGGCTCCTCCACACGGCCGGTAGCCAGATCTTGCACCGGCATCGGCACCCTCCATGGCTCGTCAGCCATCGGCGTGTTTCTTTGTTACTTTTTTTTTTTTGCTCACGAAGTGGAGTTTGATGAGTTCTCTGCGTGCATATCTATAGCCACGTGCAACACTCTTTGCCCTCTTGAACAGTGAAGGACCATTTCTACATCAATTTGTTCAAGACAGCAACACTCTTTGTCCTCTTCTCCTTCCATGCGGTGTACGTGCCTCAGCCTATTCTCCTTCCAAATTGGTTAGGCTAGAGACAAACTTTGTTACCAAGAGATATGACCTTTTTTTTTTGCTAACGGTATACTTTAATTTGTTAGCAAGAAAGACACTTTTTATTTGATTGTCTTCTAAGGGCACCACCAATGGAGGCTAATACTCATAGTGGTTCTAGTACAAATAAAGTGATCCACATAGACTAGAGAAAAAGCAGCGTTGGGGAAGGTCTAAAAAAACTACAAAGATAGATTTTGCTTGTTGGATACATAATTTGTTAGCTAGAGAAATTTTATCAATTTATTCCAATTCTATATATGTTGAGAAATTTTATTATGGTTGGAGAAATGAGGACCGTTGGTGAGGAGCGATCGGGTGGTTAGAAAAACAGAGGTACCAAGAGGAAAAGTATCAAAAGGTACCTAATGCATATACATGGCCAACTGGACCTCAGGCACGGCCCTAGCACGGGCACGGGCATGGGCACGGCCATGCACGACACGGCTAGGCACGACACTAAGCTGCCGCACCGTGCCTAATAGTGCCACCGTGCTAAGATAGCGGCCCAGGCACAGCACTACAAGTGCTTAAGCATGTCGTGTCGTGCCACTAGGCACGGCAGCACTGCCGCGCTCGTGCTGTCATGGGCACTATAAGTGCCTAACACCTCAATGAACTCAGAATCACATGCATAAGAACATACACTTCAAAGATAGAACAACACATATCACTTTATTAGTAGAATTGAGATCAAACTTACATTTCACAGACACTGCAAAGACTAAGTCACTAAGATCACATTCCATAGCACCTGGCAGCTCCTGGCACTAAGACGTTCCACTAAGACAAGCCTGGGGACGCTACCTGGGCCAGGCAGCTCCTGGCACTGAGACACCTGTGACACTACCTAGGCACTAAGATCACATTCCATAGCACCTGGCAGCTCCTGGCACTAAGACGTTCCACTAAGACAAACCTGGGGACACTACCTGGGCCAGGCAGCTCCTGGCACTAAGACACCTGGGACATTACCTAGGCCAGGCAGCTCCTAGCACTAAGACAATCCACTAAGACATGTCTAGAGACGCTACCTGGGCCAGGCAGCTCCTGGCAGGCAGGAACCAAACTAGCCATAGGTGCCTCTTTTAAACCATACAAGGCCTTGTTAAGTTTGCATACAAAACCAGGTTTCTCCACATTCTCATACCCTAGTGGTTAGTGCATATAAACATCGTCCTCTAGAATGCCATGGATAAACACATTTTGAACATCGAGATGGCTTAGATACAATCCTCTAGAAACTAAAATGCAATATTTTTGTTTTCATTTTAGTTTCTAAAGTTTGTGATCAGAAGTACAAAAAACAAAGTTTTTTATTCTCCGCAGAGGCACGCACCCACTGATCACGGACATTGTTTAAAACAAACATATAAGGTTTAGATCTTCAAAGTCTCAATCAGTCTCATTCCTTTAGAAAAGTGTTCTTTGGCCCCCTCCAAGAAGTCCGCCTCTGTAATCCTCCTGTACCTTGCCGGTCGCTTCTCATCCAGTAAACCGGCCGCCGGCTCAAGCACACTGTCACGTTCCACCGTATAGGTCATGGCCAGTGAGATCCTTTCATTCTCTGCATTCGTCACAACCCTGTGCACTGGGCTTTTGAATATCCCGTTGTTCAGTACCTGTATCAAAATTTTGTAGTCAAGTTTAGCATAAAGAATTCAGGAAGTTGAATATACATCAGTTCCAATTATTTATTTATTTTTGGAATTTTAATCACCACAGAGATTCAGGACACACAATAGCTTGGATTCCCACAGTTCCCTTCCTCAAAGGAGTCTCCCAGGTTAATCACCAGAGTATGAGGAATGGATGGAACATTGAACCACTTATTCTCTCTCTGAACCTGCAGTCCACCGACCTCACGATCGACCAGGAGAACCGTGAGAAGAGGGGCGTCAGAGTGAGCCTTGATACCCAAGACGAGCTCCGGCCTTGGACAAGGAGGATAGTAGTTGAATCTGGCATAAGCTTGAGGACGACCACCAATCTGGTTGATGAAATCTTCTTCATCAAGCTCCAAGATCTTGGCCATCGCCCGCAAGATTTTTTCCATAATAATCTTGGTTTTTGTTGCGTACTCGTGCAGAAGATCCCTGCAAAAAGGTCCTAGAACAGTTCAGGCAAAGACCATTTTGGCTTGCTATTGTCAGTAGTAGAGCTGACAAGTACTGTTTTTTTGTTTCTTGGAGTATACTATACAAGACACATGAGTCATATGTAACATAAACGCTCACATTGCATTTTTTTCATTTATTTTTCTTTGAAAACTTGTAAAACAAAAGCCAGAAAAGTGAAAAGACTAAAACTGAAAAGGAGTGTAGGTGACCTGAAGGATTCAGGATGGTTGGGCCATTGATCAAGGTTTCTTTCGTCTTCAGGCTCCACCTTTAGCTGCAGACGATCGCTCCAGTCATGGATATGATCCTGAGCTATCACTGGATCACTGCCGTACCCTTCCAGCTGGAAGCGCGAGCCTTCCCTCAGGTTGCTGTATTTCTACCTCTCCTGGAGCGGCTGGTTGAAAAACTCTCGTGATGCCTTCATCAGATCCTCCATTAGAGACGCATCTATGCCATGGTTGGTAGCCTGCATGGCATGGCACAGAGATAGCCATTGCAAGCATGAGGAGGCAACGATGGAGCAAGGTTCGCACGATGATGCATGGGAACTGAGTAACTGACTACTGAGAGGGAGAAGAAGAAGAAGAAGAAGAAGAAGAAGAAGAAGAAGAAGAAGGAATCGATCTCACAAGGAAAAGCCCCCAGGTCTGTAGCGCTGAGCGGAGCTTGGCGGCCTCATCGGCGGTCGACAGCTTGTCGAGGTCCACAATAGGGAGGGGATCAGGCATGTCAGCTGCGCGAGCATCAGGCTGCCAGGGCGGTCCTCCTTGTTGGGGTTTAGTCCCACGTCGTGTAGCGATGGTGGGGGAGCACAACATATAAGGTGGGAGAACCCTCACCTATGAGGCTAGTCTTTTGGGTTGAGTAAGGCCCAATGCCTTATATGTTGTAGCTCCGGTGGACCTGAGACCTGTGGGAGCGCAGGCTCGTAACGAGCCGGGCCGGCTGCAAGCCAGCTCTAAGATCGAGAACTCGGTGGTCACCACCGGTTCGAACAATTGGTATTAGAGCCCATGGTCAGAAAAGCTAAACCCGATAAAAAATCTCGAGCGTCACATATATGGCGGGGGCACCTCGATGTGTGACTATGGGGGAGATTGTTGGGGTTTAGTCCCACATCGTGTAGCGATGGTGGGGGAGCACAACATATAAGGTGGGAGAACCCTCACCTATGAGGCTAGTCTTTTGGGTTGAGTAAGGCCCAATGCCTTATATGTTGTAGCTCCGGTGGACCTGAGACCTGTGGGAGCGCAGGCTCGTGGTAACGAGCCGGGCCGGCTGCAAGCCAGCTCCAAGATCGTGAACTCGGTGGCCACCACCGGTTCCGACATAGTTTGTTGGAACCGAACTCCGGCGAGGAGCTCGGCACGTCGCGGCACCGGCCGGTGGTGACCGCGGAGAGCTGAACCCTGAACGGCGAGAGCTTGCGAGTGAGAAAGAGACAACACACGATAGTTACACTGCGAATGGCGCAGCACGCGCATGATGCATTCCATTGAGCCTTTGAAGGCCTTGATCCGCATCCCCGCCACTCTGGGCGCCGCACGGTGCGCCGTGATTTCCGATCGCCGTGCGACATGCACGGCGTGCCGATCATGGCGGGAGGTGCCTATGAACGCGGATCTGGCGTGTATGTGTGCAATCACCGTGCACACAAGATTCTCTGTGAATACAAATTGTTCAACTGAATTGAACTATTACATGCATCTAAAAATAGTAAGGATAACTTGTCACGATTAGGAGCTTCACTTCAACAATTCACCCCTTAATCGTGACACACATTCCCAACTCCCAAATGCCGACGGATCTCCACAAACTTGATTCTCCCAAGAGGTTTTGTCAGGATATCAGCCAACTGTCGGTCAGTACTCACATGATCAACTTCAGCAATTCCATCAGCCACACACTCCACGATAAAGTGATAGCGAGTGTCTATGTGTTTGCTCCTCTCATGATACACAGGATTTTTACTCAGCTCAATAGCTGATTTATCATCCATTAGAAGCTGAACTTTTGCGGTCTCTCACCAAGAAGATCTCAAAAGAGTCGACAAGCCACACACCTTGACATGCTGCGATCTTGCAGCAATATATATTCTGCCTCACAACTTGACAATGACACCACCCTTTGCTTCACGAGGGTCCAGGTCACTACATTGCCATTGAGGAAGAACACAACACCTGATGTGCTTTTCCTTTTCTCCAAGTCACCAAAGATGGTCACTATCTCGAGTAGCCCAACAATTTCAGATTTGCAAATGATCTACAAGTGTACTTGCACCCATATTCATGGTACCAAACAATGTACCTCACAATTCTTTTCAATGCAGCCCAATGTTCGAGCTAGGAGCTTCCATAAACCTGCTTGACCATGCCAACAGAGAAGGCAATGTCAGTCTTGTATTGACAAGATACCTCAAGCTTCCTACTATGCTTCTGAACTTGGTCACTTCTTTGGCCAAGTTTGGTTTCCCAACAACAGTTCTTTGTTTTGCTCCATTGGTGTATCAACAGAGTTACAGCCAGTCATCCCACATTGATCAATAATTTTTGCTGCATATGCTCTCTGACAGATGGTGATCTCACCAGGTTTCTGTTTCACTTCCATACCCAAGTAATAGCTTAGTAAGCCCAAATCACTCATACAGAAAGTTTTGCTCATTTGTTGCTTGAACTGCTGAATGTTGCTGCTGTCAGGTCCACAAATGACAAGATCATCCACATACACTCCCAAGAGCAACAGAGAATTACCACTGCCTCTTTTGTAGACTGCATGTTCTTCAACACTTCTGTAGAATCCTAGCTTCACTAGCTCCCTGTCCAACTTGGCATTCCAGGCTCTAGGTGCCTGTTTCAGACCATACAGTGCCTTGGACAGCTTCAATACTTTGCCTTGGTGTTTGGAGCTTTGGAAACCTGGTGGTTGTTGTACATATACTTCCTCCTGTAGCTCACCATTAAGAAATGCCGATTTCACATCCATGTGATGCACTTCCCATTTACCATTTGCAGCAAGTGCCAACATGAGCCTTCTTTTTTCAAGCCTGTGCAGGAGCAAAAACTTCCTCATAATCCACCCCAAACTTCCGAGCATAACCCTTTGCAACAAGCCTTGCTTTGTATTTGACAATGTTGCTCTCTTGGATCCTTCTTCACTTTGTAAACCCACTTCAAACCTATAGCTTTATGACCCTTTGGTAAATCGCATAGCACCAAGTGTTATTTTCTTGTATTGACTTCAGCTCACTGTTCATTGCTTCTAGCCAAACATTCTTCTTCCAAAGCCTCTTCTACTCCGGATGGTTCATCTGCAGCCAAAGAAACACACACCACTGTACTCATAATCTTGCATCTCTTCAGTGGAGTCTAGTAAGTCATTCAGTGTTCTGAATCTCAGTGGCCCTCCAAATGTTTCTTCTGAATGTTGACTAGGTGGTGTGGCCCACATGCCACCTGCTCCATGGTTTGACCCAGGAGTGTTCTGAGGGTTGGGAGATGCTTCATCATGTTCATCTGCACCCCCTTGATCAGCTAATTGCTCACCCTCCTGACCTGCAGCCTGATTGTCTGCATTCTGGCCTATTGTCGGATTTTGGTCAGTCAGTTCATACTCAACAACAAAGGTGTATGTCACTTGTTGATCTGTGTTGCTCATCCAATTGTCCCATTTCCAAGGCATTTTTTCATCAAAAATAACATCCCTACTTACCACCAATCTGTTGGTAGAGGGATCAAACAGCCTAAAGCCCTTTGTGCCTGATTCATAGCCAATGAAAACCATTCTCTTGGATCTGTCAGACAATTTTCCAATGCCAGGACCAACTTGCTTTACATGTGCCACACAACCGAAAATTTTCAAGTGACTCACTTTGGGCTTCACACCATGCCAAGCTTCAAAAGGAGTTATGTTGCTGAGAGCTTTTGTGGGTGATCTGTTTAACAAATAAACTGCAGTCCTTACTGCTTCTCCCCAGAAAACTGATGGGACTTTCATTGCCTTAAGCAGACACATGGCCATCTCAACAACAGACTGATTCCTCCTCTCAACTACTCCATTTTGCTGAGGAGTATATGGAGTGGTAGTGTAATGCTTTATTCCTCCTTCACTACAAAAGACAGAGAACAGATGGGAATTGAATTCTCCCCCCTATCAGTTCTCATGGCTTTGAGCTTTACACCAGATGCATTTTCAGCTCTAGCAACAACTTTCTTAAACATCTCTAGAGCCCGATCTTTGCTTTTCAAATCTCAACCCACATATACCTACTATAATCATCAACTACTAGTAGGAAATATGAGGCACCCCCTATGCTTTTGGGAGTTATTTGACCACAAAGGTCTGTGTGCACCACTCTAAACCCTCTCGTGTGCTCAAACTTGACACTTGAGGGAAAGGTTTTCTATCTTTGTTTTCAAGAACACACCCATCACAAATTCTTTCTACTCTCTTGACCGATGGCAACCCTTCAACCATGCCCTTGAACTGAGATCACTCAATGATCTAAAATTGATATGCCCATACCTAGCATGCCAATCCCAAGTCACATCTCTGGACCGAGCCAAGAAACAAATTGGTGGAACCAACCCAAACTTAGCCAAATACAAACTGTTACCAACTCTAGGAGCAGAAATCAACAGTGTATGCTCTTGATCATAAACACATAGTCTACCGTTCTCTCCCACATACTTGAACCCTTTTCTTCCAACCCCACCCAAACTAACAATATTGCTTTTCAATTCGGTATGTAATAAACTTCAGAAGAACTTTATGACCTTTGTTTCGATCTTGCATCACTCATCGAGCCCATACCTTTGATCTTCACAAAGGGAGCCATCTCCAAATTTGACTGTACTCTGAACACTTTGTTGTTGAGTCAGTGTCGTGGCGACGAGTGTACTGTCATATGGTTGCTCGCTCGATTAGTCGAGCACCCAGACACCATTGGGGACATCCACTGGCTTGACCTTCTCCTCCAAAGCAGTGGGCGTCTTGTGGTGACCCATGTACAACGTGACACGAGGCCAACATCGGTCGCCCGCTTGATCACCGCCAAGCCGACGGCGGCGTTGGCCTCCGGTGGCTCCTGTTCTTTCTTCTTCTCCTTCTTGGGCCTCTTGCAGTCTTGCTCCCAGTGGCCATAGATGCCACAGTTACGGCACCGGCCTTTGCGTCGTGGCGTGCCCTCGGAGGTCAGTTTGACCGGCTTCGAGGCGCCGCCATCAGATCACGCCGCCGCCTTGTACTTCGGCGCCGCCCGCTCGCCCGCTCCCCGGCTTGCAGACCCCGGCGAAGCGATGCTTGTGCTTCTCGATCCAATCTTCTTCCGCCATCATCAACCTGCCCATCTTATCAGTGATGGCCTCGGTCTTGTCGTCGAACCGCTCCTCTGCGGCCCGCAGCCTCCCGATCAACTCCTCAACCGTCAAGGTCTTGAGGTCGACGAACAACTCAAGAGAAACAACCACCTGCTGGAAGCGAGGTGGCACCACGCGCAAGAATTTCTTCACTACGCGCACATCTTCGATGTTCTCACCAAGAGTTTTGAGGTTGCCGACGAGGTTGGTGATGCGCATGCCGAAGTCGTCGATCGATTCGCCATCTTTGAAGGCGATGTTCTCAAATTCTCTCATGAGCCTTTGGGCATTCACCTCCTTGACTCGATCCGCGCCAATCCGCGATCGTCTTCCACGGCATCCCACGCCTCCTTCACCGTCTCCGCTTCCTCCCCGGCCGACCGCCACATCTCCTTCCGGGACCGAAGCGCAGGGAGGCGCTCATCGCTGTCGATCCTGTGCGCGCTTGACGCCGGGTACTGGTCGATCACCCCAGATCTCGGCGCCTCGTGGTTGCCTTTGCATCAACATGGCCCACTCGGTGTAGTTGTCGGTGGTCAGCATCGGCCAGAGGAGTGAACTCTCCTTGACGCCGCTGGTGCTGTTTGAGGTTTGAGCGTCGCCCATGGTGGACGGTGGTGGCGTTTGCCTAGGTACGATGAACTTCTTGCGTGCTGGTTCTCTCGGGGGCTCACACTATCGTCGTAGTGCATGCAACAAGGCTCCGATACCAGTTTGTTGGAACCGAACTCCGGCGAGGAGCTCGGCACGTCGCGGCACCGGCCGGTGGTGACCGCGGAGAGCTGAACCCTGAACGGCGAGAGCTTGCGAGTGAGAAAGAGACAACACACGATAGTTACACTGCGAATGGCGCAGCACGCATGATGCATTCCA
This sequence comes from Miscanthus lutarioriparius, assembly GCA_904845875.1. Classification (NCBI taxonomy): domain Eukaryota; kingdom Viridiplantae; phylum Streptophyta; class Magnoliopsida; order Poales; family Poaceae; genus Miscanthus; species Miscanthus lutarioriparius. The sequence goes on from CAJGYO010000018.1 coordinate 72,980,374, forward strand.
TTGAGCCTTTGAAGGCCTTGATCCGCATCCCCGCCACTCCTGGGCGCTGCGGTCTTGCGCCGTGATTTCCGGTCGCCGTGCGCGACATGCACGGCGTGCCGATCATGGCGGGAGGTGCCTATGAACGCGGTCCTGACGTGTACGTGTGCAATCACCGTGCACACAAGATTCTACGCGAATACAAATTGTTCACAACTGAATTGAACTATTACATGCATCTAAAAATAGTAAAGGATAACTTGTCACGATTAGGAGCTTCAGCTTCAACACTCCTCCCGTTGCACGAACCGGTTCGGCGGCTCCTCCACGAGGGCGGCCAACTCTTTCACTGGAGTCGGCACCTTCCATGATTCACTAGCCATTGGTGCTTGTTTATGACTGCTACCACACACAGAGATGAGGAGCAGCTCTCTGAGCATATATTTATAGTGTTTCTGGCCAACTTTCAGAAGGTAAAGTGATTAGACTACAGACAGACTTTGTTACATAGAGATAGATCGACTTCCCAAAGCCATAAATCCTAGAAACGCTAGTGATAAACCACAAGCAATCTGTCGTGGACACTATCTAGTTTGTTAGGCAATCCTGGAAACGCTAGTGATAAACCACAAGCAATCTGTTGTGGACACTATCTAGTTTGTTAGGCTGGAAACAAACTTTGTTACCTAGAGATATGCTTCAGTTTCCTTTGCTACTAAAGATAGACTTAATTTGTTAGCAATAAAGGCACTTTGTATATGTATTTTATTATTTTTGTAAAAGGGTTTCTATGTTTCAGTTAACAGGTAGTTTGCTCCAAAATCTATCTATTTTTTTGGCAAGCTTTGTTACATAGAGATAGGTTGACTTCCCAAAGCCATAAATCCTAGAAACACTAGTGATAAACCATAAGCTATCTGTTGTGGATACTATCTAGTTTGTTAGGCTAGAAACAAACTTTGTTACCTAGAGATATGCTTCAGTTTTCTTTGCTAATAAAGATAGACTTAATTTGTTAGCAATAAAGGCACTTTGTATATGTATTTTATTATTTTTGCAAAAGAGTTTCTATGTTTCAGTTGATAGGTAGTTTGCTCTAAAATCTATCTATTTTTTGGCAAGCTTTGTTACATGGAGACAGATCGACTTCCCAAAGCCATAAATACTGGAAACGCAAGTGATAAACCCCAAGCTATCTATTGTGGACATTATCTAGTTTGTTAGGCTAGAAAAAACTTTGTTACGTAGAGATATGCTTCAGTTTCCTTTGCTAATAAAGATAGACTTAATTTTTTAGCAATAAAAACACTTTGTATATGTATTTTATTATTTTTTAACCTGAGTTTCTATGTTTCTGTTAACAGGTAGTTTGCTCCAAAATCTATCTATTTTCTGGCCAACTTTGTTACACAGAGATAGATCGACTTCTCAAAGGCAAAAATTCTGGAAACTCTAGTGATAAACCACAAGCTATCTTTTGTCGACACTACCTAGTTTGTTAGGGTAGAAACAAACTTTGTTACCTAGAGATATGCTTCAGTTTCCTTTGCTAATAAAGATAGACTTAATTTGTTAGCAATATAAAGGCACTTTGTATATGTATTTTATTATTTTTGCGAAAGGGTTTCTATGTTTCGGTTGACAGGTAGTTTGCTCCAAAATCTATCTATTTTTTAGCAGGCTTTGTTACATAGAGATAGATCAACTTTCCAAAGCCATAAATCCTGACAACGCTAGTGATAAACCATAAGCTATTTGTTGTGGACACTATCTAGTTTGTTAGGCTAGAAACAAACTTTGTTACCTAGAGATATGCTTCAATTTCTCCTTTGCTAATAAAGATAGACTTTGTTAGCAAGAAAGTCACTTTATATATTTTTATTATTTTTGCAGAAGAGGTTCTATTTTCCGTTATTAACAAATAGTTTGCTCAAAATGTATCTAATTCTTTGCACTAAAAGTTGTTTTATTTTTTGTGCCTTGTTTGATTGAGCCGTCTTTAATATATATCTGTGTGCCATATCAGATTTTGTCAGTGTGCGCAACCCCTGGAAGAATCTTTATCCAAATGTTTCATACTGAGTTTGGGTTCAATTTGTTTAGTACCAGTATCTGAAAATAGGTTAATTGTGATGGTAATAGTAACATGCAATAGTGATGGGCATTTTGCCTGTCATTTTGGACGTGTTACTAATGATTTATCAAAGGTTGTCTGTCACATTTTGTACTCAATAGTGATTCATGGAAATTGACGTGCATCACTTTTACTAAAAGGATCCAATGGGAGTGCCCAAGAGGTGGGAGGGGTTGAATTGGTTATGTTGTATGTTGACTTAAATACTACTTAGACTTGGGCTCATGTGTTGACAACAAAAAATAGAAATATATGCCAACTAATATTTTCTCAACAATGTTGTAATTCCTGTAACAAAATAAGTTTTAGGCTATGTTTATATTGGACATGGCATCCTAAGTTTTTTCCTTGTTGCAACACAAGTGCATATTGGCTAGTATTGATAAAGTTTCTATCTGCAGCTAACAAATTCTATCTCTAATAATGAAGTTTATGTCTGGATAGCTTTTGTGATAACAATAAAAGGACAAGTTCTCTTCTTGCTAACAAATCTATCTTCAGCACATAAAGCATCTTTAGATGACGGAGTTTATTTCTAGCCTAACAAACTAGATGGCTTGTTGCATGAAACTATCAGTCCATTTCCACAGTTTATGGCTTAGAAAGTTGATGATCTCTTTAGGGCAACAAAGTTTGTTCTAGCCTAACAAACTAGATAGATTTTTTATGAATGATCAGTCCGTTTCCTAACGAACTAGATAGCTTGTTATATGAGACTATCAATCCAATTCCATGCTTTATGCCGTAGAATGTAAATTTTTATAGGTAATAAAGTTTGTCTCTGGATTACAAGATTTGTTTCTACTTTAACATACTAGATAGCGTGTTGTATTAGACTATTAGCTCGTTTCCAGAGTTTATTGTTTTAAAAGTTGAACTTTAGATAATATAAAGCTTGCCTCGCCTTACCAACAAATTCTACCTTAACATACTAGATACTTGATGGCAAAGGGTTCGATCTAGTATATATCTTGAGCAAATAATAACAAGAAAACTACCTATAACAATATTTTTCCACATGACAAAGATGATGAATTGCAGTGAGCATATTTCCTACTAGATAGGCGTGTGGTGAAGAAGGGAGATGGTTGCTAGGAGATCACCGAGCCAACAATGAGAATGCAACATTGAACAACGGTACTGCTATCTTGACTTGGGTGTAAAGCAATATTTTCCTATACCTCAAACTCATGTAGCTTTGCTATATTGGTTCGAATTTTTTCAAAGTGACCAATGGATACTCCGGTGGGGGTCACCAGAGTTCTTCGATGGGTTTGGAACCTTATGTGTACCTCTCTGGAACACACTGGAAACTCTAGCGCTAGCATCGAAGAGTTCATCAGAGAGTGGTTCAACGAGGGAGTTTTCTTTGAAAATCTTCGTGCTGAGGGCACCAAAAAAGTCCCGTGTTGCTGGACGAGAAGAGCACCAGACAATAGGCTACACCAACGACTATTCGAGTGTTTAAATCTAGTCGTTGAACTAGTCATTGAGAAACCTGTGGTGGTCTTCTCTAGTGGTCACCAAAGTTTTTTCGGTGAGCATGAACTCTAGTTTGAAAGTGAGTAACGGCTAGTTTTGTGTGTGCGGTTATAAATAGGTGATGTATGCTTAGTCATTGACATCTCTTGGACTCCTTGACTGATATTCACACACATTTGAGCTCAAGTTAAGACTCCACTCACATTTGCTTATTAGCTGAGATTGCATTTGGGTGAGATTGGAGAGGATCTAGTGCATTTACATTGAGAGTTTGCATCTAATGGCACTACTTCATCGTCTTGGCTACAAGATGTGGCAGAACCGCCTAATTTAATACACTCCCAAGAGTACTTGTCTTCTATTAAACACTGAGTACTCCGAGGAGCACACTAAATCAGACAGTTCCGTCGAGTATACCCAACAGGAGAACTCGAAAATCCATATTTTTCATCAGGACATAAATAAGTGAGTAAAGCTTACATCATTCTTAATCCATTTCATACATCACAAGGTTACATAAAATCGGAGTTATTACAATATTAGATTTATTACAACAAATTTTATACAACAGCGGAAATAACAATTATGGGGTAACATGAACATGAGTTGATATATTACAGGTTTACATATTTTTATCTTGCAACAGAAAATAATAGAGGGAAGTTGCTGGTTAGGACGGCAGCCATAGCCACTCAAGTTAATCTTTTTGTGACATTTTTGGGATTAAGACTATTTTTTTGAGGAATGGATTAAGATCATTTCCCCTAATGAGATAAAAATGCTAGGGCCGGCATGTTTTCCAAGCAGAGTTTCATTATGGAAATTTGACAAGTACTCCATATAACTCATGTAACACAATATATAGCTTTATTGCAACAGGGGCGATAGCTAACGCCAAAGTTTGTGATCAGAAGTACAAAGGACAAAGTTTTTTATTCTCCGCAGAGGCACGCACTCACTGATCACGGACATTGTTTAAAACAAACATATAAGGTTTAGATCTTCAAAGTCTCAATCATTCTTATTCCTTTAGAAAAGTGTTCTTTGACCCCCTCTAAGAAGCCCGCCTCTGTAATCCTCCTGTACCTTGCTGGTCGCTTCTCATCCAGTAAACCGGCCGCCGGCTCAAGCACATTGTCACGTTGCACCGCATAGAGCATGGCCAGTGAGATCCTCTCCTTCTCTGCATTCGTCACAACCCTGTGCACTGGGCTTTTGAATATCCCATTGTTCATTATCTGTATCAAAATTTTGTAGTCAAGTTTAGCATAAAAGATTCAGGAAGTTGGATATACATCAGTTTCATTTATTTAGTTATTTTTGGAAATTTAATCACCACAGAGATTCAGGACACACAATATAATAGCTTGGATTCCCAGTTGCCTACCTCCAAGGAGTCTCCCAGGTTAATCACCAGAGTGTGAGGAATGGATGGAACATTGAACCACTTGTTCTCTTTCTGAACCTGCAGTCCACCGACCTCACGATCGACCAGAAGAACCGTCAGAAGAGGGCCGTCAGAGTGAGCCTTGATACCCAAGACGAGCTCTGGCCTTGGACAAGGAGGATAGTAGTTGAATCTGGCATAAGCTTGAGGACGACCACCAATCTGGTTGATGAAATCTTCTTCATCAATCTCCAAGATCTTGGCCATCGCTCGCAAGATCTTTTCCATAACAGTCTTGGTTTTTGTTGCGTACTCGTGCAGAAGATCCCTGCAAAAAGGAAGAACAGTTCAGGCAAAGGCCATTTGTCTTGCTAATGTGTTAGTAGTAGCAAGCTGACAAATATGGTTTTCTGTTTCTTGGAGTATACTACACAAGACACATGAGTGATGAGTCCTATGTAACATAAACGCTCACATGTGTATTTTTTCATTTATTTTTCTTTGAAAACTAGTAAAAGAAAAGCCTGGAAAGTGAGGAGGAATTGTTTTGAGTGCCGGAATTTCACAATAAACTGTTTGGTTTATTAAATGATCTAGGGAAAAACATTTCCATTATTCCAGTTCTAGAAAGGCTAAAACTAAAAAGGAGAGTAGGAGGTGACCTGAAGGATTCAGGATGTTTGGGCCATTGAGCAAGGTTTCTTTCGTCTTTAGGCTCCACCTTTAGTTGCAGGCGATCGCTCCAGTCAAGGATATGATCATGCGCTATCACCGGATCACTGCCGTACCCTTCCAGCTGGAAGCGCGTGCCTTCCCTCATGTTGCTGTATTTCTGCCTCTCCTGGAGCGGCTGGTTGAAAAACTCTCGTGACGCCTTCATCAGATCCTCTATTAGAGAAGCGTCTATGCCATGGTTGGTAGCCTGCATGGCATGGCACAGAGACAGCCATTGCATGCATGAGGAGGCAGCGATGGAGCAATGTTCGCATGATGATGCAACATGGGAACCGATCGAGAGGGAGAAGAAGAAGAAGAAGCAGGGAATCGATCTCACCAAGAAAAGCCCCCAGGTTTGTAGCGCGGAGCGGAGCTTGGCGGCCTCGTCGGCGGTCGATAGCTTGTCGAGGTCGACGATAGGCAGGGGATCCGGCATGTCAGCTGCGACCGTCAGGCTGCCAGGGCGGTCCTCCTCCCGCTGCACGAACTGGCTCGGCGGCTCCTCCACGAGGGTGACCAGGTCTTTCACTGGAGTCGGCACCTTCCATGATTCACCAGCCATCGGTGCTTGTTTATTACTACCACACACGAAGATGAGCAGCAGCTCTCTAAGCATATTTATAGTGTTTCCTGAATCCTGATCAACTTTCAGTAGGTAAAGTGATTAGGCTACAGAGAGAGTTTGTTACATAGAGATAGATTAACTTCCCGAAGCCATAAAACCTGGAAACGCTAGTGATAAACCACAAGCTACCTGTTGTTGACACTGTCTAGTATGTTAGGCTAGAAACAAAGTTTGTTACCTAGAGATATGCTTCAGTTTCTCCTTTGCTAATGAAGATGGACTTTGTTAGAAAGAAAGGCACTTTGTATACTCTATTATTTTTGCAAAAGAGTTTCTATTTTTTAGTTAACAGATAGTTTGCTCCAAAATCTATCTTTCGGTTGGTAAAGTGATTAGGCTATAGACAGACTTTGTTACATAGAGATAGAATCGACTTCCCAAATCCATAAATCCTGGAAATGCTAGTGATAAACCACAAGCTATCTGTTGTTGACACTATCTAGTTTGTTAGGCTAGAAAAAAAGTTTGTTACGTAGAGATATGCTTCAGTTTCCTTTGCTAATAAAGATAGACTTAATTTGTTAGCAATAAAACCACTTTATATATGTATTTTATTATTTTTGCAAAGAGTTTCTATGTTTCAGTTAACGGGTAGTTTGCTCCAAAATCTATCTATTTTTTGGTAGGCATTGTTACGTAGAGATAGATCGACTTCCCAAAGCCATAAATCCTAGAAACGCTAGTGATAAACCACAAGCTATATGTTGTTGACACTATCTAGTTTGTTAGGCTAGAAACAAAGTTTGTTACCTAGAGATATGCTCCCGTTTCCTTTGCTAATAAAGATAGACTTAATTTGTTAGCAATAAAGGCACTTTATATATGTATTTATTATTTTGCAAAGAGTTTCTATGTTTCAGTTAACAGGTAGTTTGCTCCAAAATCTATGTATTTTTTGGTAGGCTTTGTTACGTAGAGATAGATCGACTTTCGAAAGCCATAAATCCTGGAAACTCTAGTGATAAACCACAAGCTATATGTTGTTGACACTATCTAGTTTGTTAGGCTAGAAACAAAGTATGTTACCTAGAGATATGCTTTAGCTTCCTTTGCTAGTAAAGATAGACTTAATTTGTTAGCAATAAAGGCACTTTGTATATGTATTTTATTATTTTTGCAAAGAGTTTCTATATTTTAGTTAACAGGTAGTTTGCTCCAAAATCTATCTATTTTTTGGCAGGCTTTGTTACATAGAGATAGATCGACTTCCCAAAGCTATAAATCCTGGAAACGCTAGTGATAAACCACAAGCTATCTATTGTTGACACCATCTAGTTTGTTAGGCTAGAAACAAACTTCGGTTCCTAGAGAAATGCTTCAGTTTTCTTTGCTAATAAAGATAGACTTTGTTAGAAAGAAAGGCACTTTGTATATTTTAATATTTTTGTAGAAGGGTTTCATTTTTTCAGTTAACAAATAGTTTCCTCCAAAATCTATCTATTATTTGGCACTAAAAGTTGCTTTTATTTTTTGTGCTTTGTTTGATTGACCCATCTTTAATATATATCTGGGTGCCATATCGGGTTTTATCAGTGTGCGCAACCCATGGGGGAATCTGTTATCCAAATGTTTCATACCGGTTTTGGGTTCAATTTATTTAGTACCAGTATATGAAAATAGCTTAATAGTGATGGGTAATAATAACATGCAATAGTGATGGGCATTTTGCCTGTCATCTTGGACGTGTTACTAATGATTTATCAAAGGTTGTCTGCCACATTTTGTACTCAATAGTCATTCATGGAAATTGACGTCCATCACTTTACTAAAATGATCCCATGGGAGTGCCCAAGAGGGGGGAGGAGGGCTGAATTGGCTATGTTGTGCGGTGACTTAAATCCTACTTAGACTAGAGCTCATGTGTTGACAACAGAGAATGTAAATATACACAAACTAATATTTTCCCAATAATGATGTAATTCCTGTAAAAAATAAGTTTTAGGCTATGTGTTATATCGGCCTTGGCATCCTAAGTTTTTTCCTTGTTGCAACACATGTGCATATTTGCTAGTATTGACAAAATTTCTATCTAGAGCTAACAAATTCTATTTCTAATAACGAAGTTTATTTCTCTGGCTAGCTTTTGTGATAACAATAAAAGGACAAGTTCTCTTCTTGCTAACAAATATATCTTTAGCACATGCATAAAGCATCTTTAGATGACGAAGTTTATTTCTAGCCTGACAAACTAGATGGGTTGTTCTATGAAACTATCAGTCCATTTCCACAGTTTATGGCTTGGAAAGTCGATCTTTAGGCAATAAAGTCTGTCTCTGGGTAACAAAGTTTGTTTCTAGCCTAACAAACTAGATAGATTTTTTTTTATGAATGACCAGTTTGTTTCCTAACAAACTAGATAGCTTGTTATATGAGACTATCAATCCATGTACATGCTTTATGCCATACTCCCTCTGTCCTGTAATATAGTGCATTCTAAAATTTTAAGACAAATTAAGGGAGAACATAAAGTCGCATGTACCCTCATTTTATTTCCTAATCAGACGCTATCATCGACATGATTAATGGTGATTGGTTGATAAATGGAAAGTATTTAATGCAAAACTGGTTTTTGTCCTCTAGAATGCATTATATTTGAGGACAAATTTTGAATGCTAGAATGTACTATATTATAGGATGGAGGGAGTAGAAAGTAAATTTTTATAGGTAATAAAGTTTGTCTGTGGATAACAAGATTTGTTTCTACTTTAACATACTAGATAGCTTGTTGTATTAGACTATTAGCCCGTTTCCATAGTTTATGGCTTTAAAAGTCGAACTTTAGGTAATACGATTAAAGCTTGCCTCGCCTTACCAACTAGATTGGTAATATAAAGCTTGCCTTACCAACAAATTCTACCTGATACTAAATACTTGATGGCAAACGGTTCGATCTAGTATATATTTCCAGTGGCGAAGCTAGAGCAAATGGGTGGGGGGTGCACAACTTCATCATGAATATAATGACCCATGTGATGTTCAAACAAATAGTATGACTAACTCACAATTTTTAACATCAAAATTCAACTTGTAGTAATGACAATGTGATTTTGGTCAAAACATAAGTAAACTGGTAGGGGCAAGGGCAATAACACTCACCGTTTATAAGTTATAACAAAATAAAGATGACATTGATCACTAGTGTAGTGATCAAAAGAATGCCAAAACGATGAACAAAAGATGTCCCATATAGCAAAATATGTGATCCAGCCTAAAGAAAAGAGAATAAATAGGTCAATTATTTAGCAAAAAAATGTAGAATTATCCATTGAAAGTAGATGCATTGCATTTGTATTACCCCTTAGAGATCATATTTATGCCCTTTTCCTTCCATGGTCATGAAAGGACGAACCACAGTCTCATTGCTAACTTTCTTCATTTCTTCCTTCCTCATCCCAATTGATTTCATCTAGACATGAAGTTCTATTAGCATTGATCGTGTCTTAGGCTTCTGTTTATAATACCTCTACATGATTACCTATAATTCATTCATTTGCATAATGAAATTGCAGTTCACAATAATTTCATTGAGGACGAACTCGAACTTGAGAAAAATTGAATAAACACTCACCGGCACTCCGGCAGGGGCAGCGAATCACTCAATGGGGGCGGGGTCGTAGGGAGCCAGACAACCAAGCAGTGGGCCCTAGGCGGCCACGGGCGGACAGCTATGGCTTCATGGAGCACTAGAGCTCGGAGCGAACGATGTCGCTGTGACCTGGGAGCCTAGGACGGGCGCCATGGACGGACAGCGGGTTGGCGGCGACGGAACAGTAGCAGCCAGCAGGAGCGCCTCTTATTTGCAAGCGCGAGGGCAAGGGCTAAAGGGTAGGTGATGCATCACGCCTTGCGCAGTCGTCGCGCGGAAGCGGAAGGAATCGCGAATCACGCAGTCATCGAAGCCTAAAGGAAGTGGTGCAGTGGGCTTCAAGGCCTAGTGGGGGTGCCTCCTATTGGGCCGTGGGGGTGCCTACAGGGGTAAAATTTGCCACACCTTAAGAATTTCTGGAATTTGGGGGGTGCCTGGGCACCCACGCCCATCTATTGGGCTTCGCCCTAATATTTCGAGCAAATAATAACAAGAAAACTACCTATAACAATATTCTTCCACATGACAAAGATGACGAATTGTAGTGAGCATATTTCCTACTAGATAGGCGTGTGGTGAAGAAGGGAGATGGTTGCTAGGAAATCACCGAGCCAACAATGAGAACGCATGCAACATTGAACAATGGCATGAATACTGCTATCTTGATTGGTGTAAAGCAATATTTTCCTGTACCTCAAACTCAGGTAGCTTTGTGTTGACATAAAAATGTGGCAATGTGACCAACACACAGTAAGCCGGACGATCTGAACGGAACAAGACCGGAGATCTGCTTGGCTTCAACATAGAACCAGTCGATTATGAAAACCCAACGACGTGCCAGTCAATTCGACCTACAATTGACAATAAAAGAAAATCTTATCAGTAATTTAAGGTGGAACACGTCAGTGTTGTCCCGGATAGTTCTAAATGTGCGGATAGATAGCCGATTCAATAAGGCTATCGACTAAATAGTCGATATCCAGCGTTTCCATGAAATGAAGATCTTTAGATTAATAATGATCGACTAATGTTAAATGATGATGATGTAAGTCAAAATAACTAATGCTCATGGTTCATAGCAGATTTATGGTGACTAATTAATTGAGACAAAAACAAGTACAATACATCCAAATACAAAACTTAGAAGACCCTTCCTTAATTTAAGATTCCAATATATGTTACCAAATAGTCGATTGATACAGCTATTGATTACAGACTTGGTAATCAGCAAGGGAGTAATATAAGAAAACATCATCGGCTAAATAGAACATAATCAGTATAAAGCATTGAACCGATAAGTTTGATGAAAAGAGTATAACATGCAAACAAATCGACTGTCTAATACAAATAAATGTACAAACACTCTGAATTTAATATATTATCATCAATAGTGAGGTTTGACCGGATCGATACAGATATGATAATGATAACAAACTAAAGCCAAAGAATATATAAAATCATCTATATATCGACAGATTCATGAAAACATGCTATATGTGTGAAAGCACAGGCAAACCGGCTAAAATAACTGATGTATGCATAGCAAACAAACAGAGTACATGTCTCGATCATGAATAAAACAACTAATCGATAATCTCTAATCCAAAGTCTTACCATGAGGTTCGACCGAGTCGATGCAACTATAGTTGTGTCATTAGATTAGATCTTATTAACTAGTGAACTAACTCAAGATTGGAACATATCTTTGGATGCATACTATGTTTGATTGGAATAGAGATAAAGCAAATGATCTAGCAGAATTAAGCCATCAATTATAAGATTCAAAGTGTGACCAGACTAGAAGATGGCCGATTAAGATGATGTGATATCGATTCTATCTCTATCTCAATCAGGTGATTTGTTATAATTAATAAAACATTAATTACAACAAGATCGATAACCGGTGAATCAACCAAAAACAGTAAGGAAAATCTTACTAATCTTGGTAGATTCGATAACTAGTGATATTGTGTTAAACAACAAGTTATTTAACACAATATTGATAACTTTGATCTATATTATGATTCGTAAGAGATCAATCAGCTGATGCAACCTTACAAACAACAATATGAATCGATAACTAACTTATATCATAACTCATAAAAGATAAATTAGTTGATACAGCTTTACAAGCATAATATAAGTCGTGATGGTACTCACAAGCAAGCTAGGGGTCGATCAGTCGATGCAGCCCTGTTTGCTGAAGAACCCGTCGAGATATATAGTACTCCTACTCCTAATGTGATGGTGAAAGCCGAAAAGATTTTGTTGATTGATTGTTCGTGTCCTTGTATAATAACCAGGGTCCAATATTTATATCCGGAACCTAAACATGAATCCTACTCAAATACGACTCATTACAATTCTTGGAATAAAAGAAAACATTCCTAATTTAAAATAACTTGGACCCTAATTTTTTCCTTTTAGTAGAGTCCGACACATCTTTCCCCGACGCCATCCGTACGTAGTCCATTGACGTCGTCTGCTGACGTCATCAAAAAGAGCCAATTCCAGTACCGCATCTGAATCAACTGATATCGATCTTTACGCAATCGATTCCTCGATAACACAATCATAGAAGCTTCGAGTTCCCACGTTCCCCTTCCCAAATTTTGGTGTAAACACTTTGCTACATCGATTCGATCTTTTTCAAACTGACCGGTGGGTACTCCGGTGGGGGGTCACCAGAGTTCTTCGATGGGTTTGGAACCTTATGTGTACCTCTTTGGAATGCACCCGAAACTCTAGCGCTAGCACCAGAGAGCTCATTAGAGAGTGGTTCAGCGAGGGTGTTTTCTTTGAAAATCTCACCGAAAAAGTCCTGTACTGCTGGATGAAGAGCACCAGACAATAGGCTACACAAACGACTATTTGAGTGTTTAACTCTAGTCATTGAACTAGCCATCGGGAAACCTCTGGTGGTCTTCTCCGGTGGTCACCAAAGTTTTTCATTGAGCATGAAATTTATTTTGAAAGTGAGTAACAACTAGTTTTGTGTGTTCCATTATAAATAGGTGGTGTGTTTAGTCATTTCGCCTCTCTTGGACTTCTTGGCTGATATTCACACACATTTGAGCTCAAGTTAAGACTCCACTCACATTTGTTTAGTTGAGATTGCATTTGGGTGATATTGGAGAGGATCTAGTGCATTTACATCGAGAGTTTGCATCTAATGGCACTACATCATCTTGGCCGGAAGATTGTTGTTACTCTTGGTTGTTGCCACCACCTAGACGGCTTGGAGACAATAGGACTCCGTGGAGCACTCAATTGGAGATTGTGAGGTTCCCCCGAGGTGATTTAGTGGATCCGTGGTTGTTGTGTACATCGTAATCTAGTCTCTCATACACTAGCGCTCACGTTGGAGCCAAGCTTGAGGGCTTGTTGAGTTAATATAAGAGTGGTGATCCTTAGACACGCCACAACGGGACATAGGTGGCTGGCAAGCAACCGTCAGGAGAAAAAAAAATCTTATGTCATCTTTTCTCCCTTAGGGTTTGCAACTCTACACTTGCTCTTTGCTTGTGTAGTTGTTAGAGTAATCGAGTAGCTCTTATGCTTAATTCAAGTTTTTGCATTTTCTAGTGATAACTTGTAGTTTATCTTCCTCACTAGATCTGTGTAGGTGTGCTCTTGAGCTTAGCCTTTGTTAGTTGTTCTAGTTGCTTGCTAGTTGTAGTCTGGCTACTAGACTTTATGTAGGGCTTGCTCTTGCTGGCTTGCTTAGACTAGGTGCTAGTAGTGCTTAATAGGGCTCACTTTGTTACTAACTATTGTGCCTAGTTGTGATTGTGCCTTGTAGATTTTGTTAATAGACTATTCACCCTCCCTCCGGTTATCAAACCAATCCTTTTAATGACATAGGTACATGCCTAAGATTAGTAACTCACTGGCGCCAGTGATGTTTCTACAGTTTGTTTAGAAGGCTCGAGGCACAAAAAATGTTGGCATCAGGATAGGACTGACCAGTGGTTGCTTGAGATAGTAATGGCTAAAAAGGGCATGAATAACATTGTGGTGAATGTGGCGATGCTTATTAGGGAGAAAATATAAATACATATATGTAAGAGGACGTATGAGATAATCAAAGATTTAAATAAATAGAAGGATAATGAAACTAAATAATTGTAAGAAACTTGGACAATGGTTTAATTAAGGAATATTAGAGGTCCCCAAAAGGAAACCAAAGACTCTTGATTTAGTCTCCATAGAAGTTGCACAACCATGAGATATGAGAGTCCGTTTAAAATGCAAGAATTTCACATGAATTGTAAAAGAACTTTACATGAATCAGTTTAATTTTACACAAAAAAGGATAGAATAGGGAAAAACTCTTCTGTTCTAAATAAGGCCTAGGTGAAGAAAAATAAGAAACATGAGAGAATCACGAAATTATTTTTTAACCCAAGATATTAGTTGATTGTAGCTATATGGAGATCGTGTTGTGTCGATAGATGTACAGTCAAATAAATAATAAAACTATTGAAAAGATATCCTCAAGTGAAAAAACACAAAACACAGAGGATCTATTTGGCAGAACTTTCAGAGCAACTTTCAGACAGAATGAGGATCATTGTCAAACGGATCAGAGGTCCATCATTTAGTGAAAGTGATTCTATGAATTCTATGAATGAATATTTGAAATAAACTAGGGTCTGGGAGCTGAACAAATAGGTTCTCTTAATTCACTCTACGTATAACCACTGTAGTCAGAGAGTTTAGCTTAGCATGTGTTTGGTTGGGTGGTCCAAGTGAGATGGGTTGGGTTGAACCCGTTTTTGGGCTGTTTGGTTTGGGGAGCATGTGGGTTGGGTTCATCCCTCTAGGGCGTAGATCTGGGTTCGCTCCTTTCCTCCAAATCGGAGAAATCGAGCGAACCCACTTGGTCTGCGTGCGTGCGGAGGAGGCGGACCACGCGCAGCGGCGTACAAAGCCCAACCCCGATGGCGGCGGGCACACACCACCCTGGCAACGCGCAGTGGACGGCCACGGCCACACGCAACCCCCACTGCGGCTCCCCAAGACACGTCTGGGCAGAGGGTAGTAGACCATGCCGCCAAATGAGTCATGCGGTCGCGAGGAGGACAACCCGTAAGACCGCGCCGAAGAGAACCCGAAGATGTCATGGTGTGAGAGGTCGCGGCAGCCACCGCAAGTCGCGCCAACCAGAGCAAGCCAGCAGGAGGAGGGCCGCGACCGAGCGAAGGAGTGGCGGTGAAGGACCAACCTGGGAGAGTAGACGATGAAGGAAAGAGGAAGAAGAGACCAAAGGGGTGGATGACATGTGGGCCTCACATCAGCGGTCTCATCCCAAATTTGTTAACCTTCAAACAAACAGAGAACTAGAATGGATCCATTCCTATCAACCAACCACGATATGGGTCCAATCTAGCAAAAAAAAAACTAGTTTAGGTCAACCTATTTCACTTGGTCCCGGAACCGAACACAGGCTTAGCGCGTGTTTAGTTTCATGAATTTGGGATTTTGGGCCAATTTCGTTTTAGCAAAAAAAATTTCCCACTAGTTTTTTTTAATGGTCAACAACATTCTATTTGGCACTTGGTCCCGGATTTTGGGTTCAAACTAAACAGGCTTAGAGAATCACAAAGAAACATTTTTAATTAGAAAATCAGCTTTCAAATCTAATCTAAAGTAAAAAAGATGGAATAACCCATAATAGGCTATAGAAAAATGAGGAAAAAAAAGCCAACTACCTTGCTAGTTATCCAAACGCCACTATCCCTCTGCCATAGCGAGGGCCGCCTCGTATCGAGCCGCTGAAGCCATGGCGACAACGCCGACCACCGCATTCCTCCGCCTCACTCCAGCACCTTCTCCCCGCACCGCGCGCCCTCCTCGCTCTGCTACCTTCCTGCAGCCCGCGCTCTCAGTTTCCCTCTCCCACTCCCTCCCCGACTGCCGCAACCACCGCCTTGCCGCCGCTTCCAAGGACACTGCTAGCAGCAAGGGACAGGAACAAGATCAAGAGCCCGCATCGTCCGCGCTGGAGGAAGGAGGAGCGGAGAAGGGAACGGAGGTGGGGGGAGCATCGCCCGCCGAGAAGAACCCGGAGGCGGTGGCGGCGGAGCTGAAGGAGGTGCTAAGGGCGCGGAAGGAGGCGGAGGCCGCCGAGGGGGGCGGCGGGTGGTGGGCCGGCGTGGCGCAGGAGATGACCGAGATCGAGTGGCCGGCGCCCGGGAAGGTGGTGGGCACCACCGGCGTGGTGCTTGGGGTCATCGCGGGCTCCACTGTCGCGCTGCTGTCCGTCAACGCGCTCTTCGCCGAGCTCTCCGACACCGTCTTTGCCGGACGCGGACTTCAGGACTTATTCTCCGGCTGACGACGCCGCGTGCTTCTGTACTCTGTAACTATTGTTTTCTTGCACTTGGGGCTAGGGCCATAGATCGAGTGTTGGAGGTTGGAATTATGTCCATTTTTCAATTGCGAGTCTTTTGCGAAATTGGTAATGTTACTAATATGTGAATGACATCTTGTTGGTAAATGGTGACTCAGAAACCTAACTTGAGTTTCTACATAGTTGTGAGATAATTATAGGCTCCCAGATTACTACTAATTAATACTCAACTCTTATAAAATAAGGGCTCAATTTTCACTTATGTTCAAACAATTGGCTGAAAAGAATTTCTGCAGATTAAAAAGCATATGGTTAATGCTATGCTGTTCTGATTCACTGCCACAGTAGTAGTTTGGACTAACTGAATAATGCTCACTGTCTGTTTAGTGGCTTCATTTCACCCTGATGAAGTAACTGATAGATAGGTGAATTGATACTTATATACAATCAAAAGGGACGGGCACTTCCTGCTATCTAAGTTGTGGAGTGCCTCTTAATAAATTGTACAATCTGAAGTATAGGGGTTTCCAAGAGGATTCTGACTCAACCTTGGTCGATCTGGTGAGTTACGGATGGGATTATCAGCTTAATGACATTAGCCTAATGCTTTGTTTTGTTGGGTTTGACAAATGTTCACCGTTTCTGTATCAATTCTCTCCCCATCGTTTAAGTAACCTACTCTATTAGTCTTGCATTTATTTTTCCTTGGATGATTGTATAGCCACGTTGGAAACAAGAATCTATATTAGGATCTTTTTGTGTTGCTTTGGTTACGAGGTTATGGGGTTAAATTTAATTATTTGCTTTCTAATGAATGATATATACGTATTACAATTGTAGATGCACTTCTACCAGGAAGAAATTTATAGCCGTTGTTGTGAGGTGTCTGGATGCAGCAGCATGTAATGTTGCAACTTGCTATCTCTAGTTTTCATGAATATAGCCTTGACAGTTCCAGTTAAGAATGCAAATTCAAAGTTCATGGTTCTAATGTCAGCTAGAAAGATTTATGTTGGATTTTTTAGTCAATTCTACTAAACATCATAAATATAAAGGGATGTGTGATGTGGTCTACAGGTGGACTGGAAGGGTGTGACATCCCATCCAGCATTTGTTAAAGTCTTTCTTAGCATATGAACGAACCACTGATAACCTCTCTTTCTCAGATTTATGTTACCTGCGGGCTGATATCTCTTTCAGGATCTATAGAATAAAACTGAACCACTGAACACTGATAACCTCTCTTTCTCATCATTTGTTGCAACTGATGCACTGGTCTCTTGAAGATCCCATTGTTCATTATCTGTGTAAAAGAAATGCACAATTCAAAAAGAGATTACAATTGTCTGTCTTGCACCATAATAAGCATTTACGAATGATCGTTGATTACCTCTATTTGGTCTCCTAGATTGATGAGCAAGGTGTGAGGGCTGGTCGGCATGTTTGCTTCCTGACCTAGGAAACTTGCCAGGGCTAGACATCCATCCCAGGCATCCATTTTTTAGTGCATGGGGTTGGATCGACCTGCCTGGGTGCAGCCCCCCAGGCTCCTTTCGTCTCCCCTCCCCCGGGCGCCTCCCCATCTCCCATCCCACCCCGCTCAACGCCGGCATCCACTGCAGAGCCGGCGGCCACCGCAAGCCACGCTGCCGCCGTGGCCCCTCTCTCCTCCTTGGAGCCCGTTTCCATCTCCCCTTTGTCTCCCCTTGCGCATCCTTTCTAGCCGGCGGGCCGGTCCAAGGAGCTTCACTGGAATGACTCCAGCCCAGCTTCGTGCAGCTCCGGCGGCTCCGTGGCCAGGTTCTCTGGACCGCGCTCCTTCCGCGACGTCGTCGCCACTGTCTCCTCTATAGCAAAGATGCCATCACCTGATCCTCCCCCAACTGCGGAAAAAGCTCCCACACGCATCCTGCTCCGCTCGACGATTCAACTTCCCGAGTCGGTTCGGCCAGGGCCTGATGCGGAGGGATGGATGAAGCATGAATCTCGTTCCACTCGACGCAACAGAGCTCGCCACGTTCGAGGTCCGCGACGGCCTAATCCGGCGGATCTCCGTGGCAAGTGTTTCAATTGTTTCTCCCCAAATCATCGCGCCGCCTATTGTTGTTCTCATCCCCGTTGTTTCCACTGTCAATCCCTTGGGCACCGATCCTACGTTTGCCTAGGTCGAGGTGGTGCCGCAGGTGTTCGTGTGCCTGCCTCTGCTTCACAGGATGGACGCCGATCCCACGTATGCCGGGGTCGAGGTGGTGGAGCGGGTGGTGGCGCGCCTGCCTCCGCTCCACAAGATGGTCGCCGAATCTCAGTCTGGAGAAGGATTACTCCAACGCCTCACCAGGAGGAGATCGTTCGGGAGGCGGCTGTCAGCTCAGGTGTGGAGGTGACCGAGCCTGCTGATGTTCTCGGGGAGCGTCGTGGGCGTCGCCATCGACGGCCGCGCCGTCGTCCGCCCGGCTCAGGATAATTCTATGGAGGCATCTGGCGGGCATGAGGGCAACGGTGGAACTGCCTCCTGGGACCTCATATCCCGGATGACGGCGCTCCCCCGGCCCGGGCTCCGTTGTGCGTCATCAATTGGTCTGAGCGTATCGACCGCGCGGAAGCGAAACTCAGGCGAGCTATGATCATCACGGTGATCGGTGATCACGAACCGGTCAGCACAGAAGAGGTCATGGAGGCGATCGCATCCCAGTTCAACATCGATACTACTACACTCTCCCTATGTCGTTCAGGAGTGGCTGAGTTCATCTTGTCAGGGATTGAGGAAGCTACAGTGGCTAGGATGGCTAACAACAATGGCATGCCGGCGAGCTCTACCACTCTACGCCTACATTGTCGCCGCTGGTCGAGGCAGGCACACGCCTCGGCAGCAACCCTCCAGTCCCTCGTCGACGTTGAGTTACGGGGCGTTCTGGCTCACACATGGGAGGTTTCCACGGTGGAGAATTTACTGAACCCTTACGGCTGGGTCGAGAAAATCCATCCGGCGACTCGATTAAGAGAAGACTACTCCGTCTTTCGCTGTTCGGCCTGGTGTTTCCGTCCGGAGTGGATCCCCTCTGCTCGAGAGCTTCATGTTGTGGAACCGTCGTCCACCGTGGCCGAAATTCCACCTGTCAAGCGGACGCTGGTGTATCCCATCTCTGGCCGTTGGGAGTACACCACATCCAGGGCTGGACAACAACGACTCCCCTCCTCCCGGTGATGCTGACAGTTCGAGCGGCGGTTGGCGACAGCTCCGTCGCGTAGCCGCATCGGCGCCGGAGGGACAGCATGGTGCCGTTCTTGGTGCTCCGGCGAGTGGCAGCTCCCATGGCCGGGTGGGGGCAGCCGCTTCTGGTGCGCAACACGAGGCAGTCGACATTGAGGTGTGCGAGACAACACGAGGCGACGCTGCACCACACCCCAGGCCCTCTGATTTGGTGATCATTGATGACCCAGCAGTTCAAGAGACTACTGCACCTCCCAAGGTGTCTTCCAAGCCGCAAGATGTGCAAACGGGTTCCTTCACTTTCGATTCAAATTTATCTGTGAAAGAGGTGCTGTTAGCCTCACCTCAAGGCATGTTGGCCCAGGCTATGGGCTCTGGAAATCCTCATGAAGATGTACCTTCTGTGGTCTCCCTGACCCTGGTGCATTTCGAGATGACAGAAACTCCGGCGCCATCTTCCGATAGGTCTGTGGAGGCCCACATTTCAGCCTTCATCGCCATGGGAGAAGCTTCTGTTGCTGCCGCTACCGCCGATGTTCCCCTGCAGGCAGCAGATCCTACGTTTGCTGTGGAGATGACACTTTCAGTAGAAGATCATCTGGGGCCGGTTGAGCTGGGGCCTCCCGTCCCATTTGAGGCCGTCATTCCTGCCCTTGTCATCGATGACACAGAAAATTCCACGGACCAACTTTGCAATTCTGCTCCAGCTGCTGATCTCATTGGGCTGGTTGAGCTGACGCCTCCTGCCCAGGTCGAGGCTATCGCTCCCAGGTCCACTACAGAGGTCGAGCCACCTGAGCACCCATCCTCGTCAATCACATGGCTCCCTGCAGATGAAGTTTTGCCGACTGAGCCAACAATTGGGACCGAGCACCTTGAACCCGGCCTACCTCTGCTTGTTTACTCTCTCGATGACCCCGAGCTCAGGCCTCGCCAGTATCACAGCCGCCGTCCCCAACAGCTTCATTTGTTGACAAAATATCCAAGCTGCTGCAGCATGTGCTTCCCACCCCAAGGGCACAGAAGTCTGGTCCGCGCCGTGCTATCGCCTATCATGACTGAACCACCACGTCGAAGCCGTCGGATTGCCAGACTTCCCCCCGAGATAGACCATAATGCAGCTCTCACTGCCTGTGAACGTTGGGCTTCGTCAATGATGAGGACCGGCTGCCGGCGGATGTTTTGGATAAGTACACTAGTTTTTTCAGCAGGCCGCTTAGCAGGGAGCATGTCGTGGCCCTTGCCAAACTGTTAGGCAAGGAGGTCCCGACAGAAGCCCAATTCCTGGCTGTGGAGGGCCTGGTAGCCTAGGCTAGGATTGTGGATTACTATATGTTGGGTCATTCCTATATTCTGTCATCAATGGATTCTCCAAAAGTTTTGATTTGGAATATGAGGGGACTTAATGATCGTGCCCGCCATGATAATGTTCGCAAGGTGGTTGATACTTGCCGTCCTGCCTTGATCTGTCTGCAAGAGACCAAGCTGGCTTTGATATCAGAACGGGATGCGATCTCCTTTCTTGGTATAGATTTTAGACAATTCGTCTTCCTTCCGGCTCAAGGAACCCGGGGTGGGATCCTGGTTGCATGGCGTGAAGGTTGCCTGGTCGCCAACCCGTGGAGAGTACACCACCATTCCGTTTCGGTCCAATTTGCAATTGAAGATGATTTAACGCTGGTGGTTCACGGGAATATATGGTCCACATCAAGACAGTGAGAAGGTTGCTTTCCTTGATGAGCTCCGAGAAGTCAAAGCCTTGTGCACGGGCCCTTGGTGCTTAGGAGGTGATTTTAATATGATCTATTCTGCAGAGGACAAGAACAACGAGAATCTCAACAGAGCCATGATGATGCGTTTTCGGCGATTTGTTAACGATTTCAAGCTCAAAGAAATCCCACTCATTGGGAGGCGGTATACCTGGTCAAACGAGAGAGGGGAACCAACTCTTGTCAAACTTGATCGAATTTTATGCACTGCTGATTGGGAAGCACTCTATCCTGAGTGTATTTTGCAAAGTCAGGCAACTGAAATCTCTGACCACTGTCCACTTGTGCTTGGCCTCACGGAGGGAATTCATGGCAAGCGGAGATTCCATTTTGAGAGTTTTTGGACTAAACTCCCAGGATTTCATGATGCGGTCGCGGCTTCTTGGAGTGAGCCAATCTCCGCCACGTGCGCCATAGAGCGCGTCTCACTCAAGCTCAACGCCTCACCCGTGCTCTCCAATCTTGGAGTCAACGACAAGTTGGCCATATCAAAACTGAACACGCACTGGCCCGTGAAATTCTCCACCGACTGGAGATTGCCCAGGATCAACGGCAACTAACGTGGGAGGAGAACTGGTTGAGACGCGAACTAAAGAAACATTGCCTCGTCCTTGCGTCATTGGAAAGGACAATAGCACATTTGCGGTCTCGAATCAGATTCTTGAAAGATAGACGCCAACACTTCTCTTCCATAGACAAGCTGGGTTCCGTAAAAGGAAGAATTTCATTCCAAAACTGTTATATGAGGATCAAGTTGTCACGGGTCAAGAGGAAAAACAAGATGTCATGTTCAATTATTTTGATGGTCTGCTTGGTACTGCTCTGCCTCGTTCATCCACCCTGTACCTATCCTTCTTCCACAGAGCTGGCTTTGATCTCTCAGTACTGGATACACCTATCACGGAGGAGGAAGTGTGGGACACGATCAAAACTTTGCCAGCTGATAGAGCACCTGGACCCGATGGATACACGGGGAGGTTCTATAAATCATGCTGGCACCTGATCAAAGCGGAATTCATGGCAGCAATCATTACCTTGCAACAAGGAGATGCAAGAAAGTTGTGGTTACTAAATTCAGCTTATCTCACTTTAATCCCAAAGAAGGCTGAGGCTTTGTTGCCAAAAGACTTCCGTCCTATTAGCCTAATTCATAGCTTCGCTAAGCTGGTCACTAAGGTAATGGCTAATCGTTTGGCTCCTTTTCTCAATGATTTGGTCGCTGCCAATCAGAGTGCCTTCATCCGTGGTAGATGCATCCACGACAATTTCATTTTGGTTCAGCAGAATATCAAATTGCTTCACCGCACAAGAGTCTCAAGTTTGTTCTTGAAGCTGGATATTTCAAAAGCTTTTGATTCGGTCTCATGGGCTTTTCTCTTGGAAATTCTCACGCATTTGGGCTTTGGTCCCATTTGGTGCAATCTGGTCACGAATCTACTGAAGACATCTTCAACCCGGGTTCTTGTGAATGGTGAGCCAGGTAGAGAGATCAGACATCAGCGAGGTCTCCGCCAAGGAGATCCCCTTTCTCCCATGCTCTTTATCTTAGTAATGGATGTGCTGAATAGCTTGTTTGCTAAGGCTGGTGAGCTTGAGCTTCTCACACCGTTGGTTCGACGCAATCCTATACAAAGGATCTCTCTATATGCAGATGATGTTGCTCTCTTCATCCGGCCCACTGAACCAGAAATAAATTTAACCATGGAAATCCTTGCCAAGTCCGGGGAAGCTTCTGGTCTACAAACCAATTTGCAGAAGAGTTGTGTTATCCCGATAAGGTGTGAGGAGTCAGAGCTGGAAACTGTGACAACCACATTGCCTTGCCCGATGTCAAGCTTCCCTTGCACATATTTGGGACTGCCGATCTAAAAAAAAGGGCGTACCCAGTGCAGAGAGCTCCCGCTCTGTGCGGGGTCTGGGGAAGGGTGTTAGTGGCAAGCCTTACCCTCGCCTGTGCAATGCGAGGAGACCGCGACTCGAACCCGGAACCTTCCGGTCACAGGCGGTAAGACTCTACCGCTTGCACCAGGCCCGCCCTTCGGACTGCCGATCTCTAATAGCAAATTGAAGAAAGCTGACCTGCTGCTCTGGATTGAAAAGGTCGGAGACAAGCTGCCCGGTTGGAAAGCATCTCTCATGAACATGGCTGGTTGTGTCACTTGGGTTCATTATGTCCTCTCAGCCGTGCCTATTTATGTACTGATTGCCATCAACGCTCCCAAATGGTTTATTCGTGCAATTGACTAAGATCCGTCGAGCATTCACATGGAAAGGGCGGCAACAAGTGAATGGTGGGTCTTGCTTGGTCGCATGGGATAAAGTCCAGCTTCCACTTGATTTGGGAGGGCTAGGAATCCTCGATCTTGAGATCATGAGTTGGGCCCTGCAAGTCCGATGGCTATGGTTTGCAAAAACGGATCCAAATCGATCTTGGAAAGGGCTTAACATACATGTCCATCCAAATGCATGTGTGTTGTTTGCTATTGCTCTCGAATCACAAGTGGGCGATGGTAATAACACGCTTTTTTGGTCAGATAGATGGCTCATAGGATGCTCTGTAGCAGATGTAGCGCCTCTGGTGGTTGCTAACGTGCCTTCAAAAACCCGTAAGCAACGCACAGTAGCACAGGCCTTGCATGACCAATCCTGGCCTGCAGATATCCAAGGAGGACTATCACTAATAGGGCTTTTCGAGTATTTTCAGCTGTGGGATATGTTACTGGATATACATCTGTCCCAGGAGGAAGATGTGCATATATGGAAACTGGATGGCTCGGGTAATTTCTCCTCCAAATCTGCTTATCGTGCTTTCTTCAATGGAGCAATCCCTTTTGAGCATTGGCATCGGCTATGGAAATCTTGGGCTCCTTCAAAATGCAAAGTTTTTCTTTGGCTCGCCATCCGGAACCGGTGCTGGACAGCAGACAGACTTGCGAGGCGAGGCCTTCCACATCCGGCCAAGTGTCCGCTATGTGACCAGGAGGAAGAAGACATCCAACATCTGCTCACCACATGTGTGTTCTCCCGGGATTTCTGGTTCCGGGTTCTTGCACCTTTGGGCTTACAAGATCGGGTTCCAGGTCGTCATGAATTGTCTTTTGCAGATTGGTGGAGAAAAGCAGTGAAAAAGATTCAGAAAGATACAAGAAAAGGTTTGAACTCGATTATCATTTTGGGCGCCTGGGTAATCTGGAAACACCGTAATTCATGTGTTTTTGACGGCGCGCGGCCGTGCATCAACGACCTCCTCTGGATGTTCAGAGAAGAGCAACACCTCTGGTGTCTTGCTGGAGCTCGAAGTCTGAGAGTGCTGGGTCAAGGTCAGGGAGACAAGCTGGGGCTGTCTTAGTTTGTTTCCTCGCTCGTTCTGGGTCAGGTCTCATCTCTCCCGTGTTTCTTTAGAGTAAGTCCTATTCATGTAAAATTCAACCCCTCATGGCCCGGCTCGGAGTGAGGTGGTGGTGATTGTAAGGGGCCGGTTCTTTCTCTCTATAATACAAAGATACAAAGCTCTCCTTCGTATTCGAGAAAAAAAATACCAGACTCATCTCGGAAAAACCTGAAGTTCACCAACGCTGTTGTCTACCATGAGAAGCGAAACGATTGTGCCGTCTGAGTGAGGCTTCAGACCGAAGACGAGATCCAGCCTCGAGCATGGAGGGTAGAGTTGAACCTGGCGTAGGTGTTAGCCTTGTCGCCGAATTGGTTAATGAAGTAGTTGTCGTCAAGCTCCAGCAGCTTGGCCATTTCTGGAAGCATACAGTCCTTCACTCTCGTGCATTTTCTGGTGAACTCGTGCAGAACATCCCTGCATAGGGATGAAGCAATCTGGATCCATGGGCTGTGTACTCTGGATGGATGGCACCTGGTGGAGAGAGAGGATGCTGGGGACAGGACCTGACAGAGCTACAGTAGCCTAGAGGAGAGGGATGAAGGATAAATCAGGGGGGAATTTATTCAAAGGTCACGAGTCCAGGAGTGAACAGTCATGAAGACGGTACCTGGGTCTAGTATGGCGCCGCCGCCAGATCCGGACCTTGGTACTGCAATGCTGGAGGGGACCAAGGTACCCACCTGGATAGCCGGCCCATCTTGCTTCCTGCCTTCCATGGCTGCAGGTCCATTCCAGTAACCCTAGAGGGGATTTGTTTCAGGTATAGGTCAGTCGTCGGGGTGGTGGAGCGGTTCTTCGGCGATGGTTCTGCCGCCAATCCTCATCACGAGCAGCTGGTCTGCGCCCGTGGGAATGGGCTACGCTCCCAGCAGCGCGGATGGTCTGAGTTGATAATGGAGATACAGCTAGCAGCTCATCATTGCCAAGGAGACGAGGCCGTAAGAGGTAAGACTGAGCGTCGTATTTGATCTGTGCATTTCATCATCACGTCTTTTGCTAGTATAGTTTTTAATGCTTTTCCTAGATTTCTAATGCTAATAGCACCTCTAGTTTACAGATTAGGGTACCACTACCATACCATCAATCTGATGAGCCCCTTGTAGATTTAGATTCCCCTGTGTTTAACAAAATTTAGCATCTTTGCTATACACGGTTGGGTATAAAAGATTATTATAGTGACTGAATAGGGAAGCATTTTTCTGGTAAATTGTTCCATTAATAGTGGAAACAAAATTTCTACTGGAACAAGTTAAAATAAGTGCACTGTGGGAATGTGATGGTTGTTTTGGAGTTGTTTCTTGCTGGGATATTCAATACAGTAGCAAGGTGGCATCCAGTATCAGGTACTTGCATAAAAGTGCAATCTGGGATCTCCATACCTTCTGTGGATGGATATATGATTCTGCATATATAACAAAAAAATTGACCTTATCAAGGAGACAATGGCTACGGTGGGGCTGAGGGTGAGTGCCCACTGGGCATGATCTTTGCTTGTACTTGAGTGGATTAAGAGTCTCAAGTACACAGTAATTCAATTTATTGATATTGTTTGTGTGTATGTCTGGACACAAGAAGGTGTGGCAGATCAGCCCCTGCTTGTGCTGAAGGGGCAGCAACCAGTGTTCCAGGTGCAATGGTCTGCACGTGTTACGTTTTCTTACAGTATCAGCGCTGAAAAAAAAAAGTTGGTTGATAACCATCTTCTTGGCTTCTGTTATCTCAGGTATTGTTGTTCCATCAATGCCTGATCTCAGTGGGTTTGCCATGCCTAAAAAGACTGAAGGTGCACTTGCAGTGAAGTGCAAAAGATCAATTTTTGGGACATCACACATAGTTGGGAATTTAAAATTTTCCTTGTTTAGGCATCATCAGCTGTGGAGAGAGGAATTGTAAATCACTTGATCCCTGTAACTTGGTGTAGCAACCCGTGCTGCAGGTGAGATGTTTTTTGCAATCTATACATTTGTTTGCCATTGAACTGAAAGTTTGGTAGTAAAGCTAGTGTTCAGATAGTCTATTTTGGCGCCTAGTCATAGATAAATACAGTTGATCCTTGATGCTCATTTAGTCTGCTGGGTATTGATTCACTTTATGCTACCTATCATAATAAAACAAAATAGTAAATTGTAGATTTTACAGTCATAGTACAAAATAAGGGAGAGTTTTTTGTCATAATAAGATAAACTTTCTAAATTTGACAAAATTTATAGAAAGAACAAATATTGTTTACTTACCCATAGTACAATACTTATGTTCTATCTAATTCTTGTGTACTTCAGCTTTTCTTTTTTAGAAAGAGCATTTAGACCCATTAAAGTTTATCTTATTTGGAGCGAGCAGGTGTCTAGACTAGACAACACTTCCAAGCATCTAATTTTGGACGCTTGGACAGGGCTTCGAGCAAGACGCGCCATTAAAGCTGAGGCAAGCCACATCGACCTATATACACTTTCTTTTCTTACTAAAGAATAATTTTATTAATATTTGGGATTGCAAGGTTTCAGTCAGGTCCCTTATTCATTACATAGAATCACATCTATATCTTTGCAGTCTCGATAACCATTTCCCCTCGAGCGACGTGTTCATAGAGGCCAGCAATATATTCTTTGATTTTCACCTTCTTGTATAGTGCTGGATGGTTCTCATCTATCAATTTATCCGCGGGCCGGATTTCTCTTTCAGGATCTATAGAATAAAACAGAGCCACTGATAACCTCTCTTTTTCAGCATTTGTTACAACCCGATGCACTGGGCTCTTGAAGATCCCATTACTCATTATCTGTGTAAAAAGAATTGCACAATTCAGAAAAAAAAAATATAACAATTGTCAATCTTGCATTTATAGTAAGCATAACCAGATTACCTAACCTTTAATTTTCTATTTCCAATCATAAATGGATTATATGACACAAATAAGTGCTTACGAATGATAGCTCATTATTACCTCTATTTGGTCTCCTAGATTGATGAGCAGGGTGTGAGGTCTGGTCGGCACGTCATACCAGACTCCATCTTCGAGAACCTGAAGTCCACCAACGCTGTTGTCTACCATGAGAAGCGTGACGAATGTGCCGTCAGAGTGAGGCTTCAGACCGAAGACGAGATCCGGCCTCGTGCATGGAGGATAGTACCTGAACCTGGCATAGGCGTCAGCCTTGCCGCCGAACTGGTCAATGAAATAGTCGTCGTCAAGCTCCAGCAGCTTCGCCATTTCTGGAAGCAGGCAGTCCTTCACTCTCGTGCATTTTGTGGTGAAATCGTGCAGAACATCCCTGCATAGAAAAGGCGACCACGGCATGGCATTAGGCTGTCTGCTACAAGTTTATCTGGTTCTCCATTATTTAGTATATAATAAGTAGAGGAGGTATGATGTTAATTTTGTAATCAAAGCGCCCAATGCAAAGAAGTTTGACGACCTCAACATGATCGGAAGATTACCTGAGACATGTGGGCCATAGGTCAAGTTTCCTGTCCTCTTCAGGCTCCACGTTGAGGTAAAGGCGGTCGGTCCAGTCCAGGACCTGGTCCTCCGACGGCACCCAGTCGTTCCCGTACCCTTCGAGCTGGAAGCGCTTGCCGTCGATCGTGTTGCTGTGCTTCTGCTTCTCCTGGAGCGGCTGCCTGAAAAACTCCCTCGACGCGTCCATCATGGCGTTCATCAGAGAGGCCTCCATGCCGTGGTTGGTGACCTGGACACCGATCGATGCGTTCTCCACATCGAGTGGTATATTCTGTAGCAAGATAGACTCTGTGCGCGCGTGTGCGTGCGTACCAGGAAGAGACCCCAGGACTCGAGCGCCAGCCGGAGCTTTGAGGCCTCGTCGTCGGCGACCGGCTGGCACAGGCGGGCGAGGTCGATGACGGGGACAGGCGCGGTTACCGTCGCCTTGAGGTCGTCGTTGCCTGCGCGCGCGACGTAACGAGCCGGCACGTCGTCCGCGGCGCCCAGCTGGCCGGCGAGCTCTTGCACCGGCGGCAGCAGCACCGGCCGAGCTTCCCCTCCTGCACTTTCCATGAGAGTGCTGAAGGTTGCGAGCAGAGAGGGGGGCTGGCCTCTGTAATCTGTACGACCAATATCTTCGCTGCGACTGCGACCCGATCAGTGCGCTTCGGGCTACGTCTGCTCCTCTCTGGTCCGTCTGGCTGCTAGTGTAGCTAGACCAGCGATTATTTTGACGCGCGGGCCCCGGGGCACCGCCGTGTTCGTCGCATATGCACAGATATGACGTCCAGGTATGGACTCGCGTTGTTCCCATCCTTCGCCACCGGGAACGTGTCCACGTTCGGAGAACATGATCCCGAAAGTAATTTTGTTCCTCATTTTACAATCAAGAGTAAACCACGTCCGCCATACAACAACTTGATAGATCGGTGCAAATTAGTCGAACAACTTATAAACTACTTAATGAAGTGCAACAACTTTAGCGAAATGATGCATATAAGGTCCAAACGTTACCAATATAACAAAATACGTACCGGTACAATCATAATATTAACCAAGAACAAAGTAGTTGTAGCAAAAACAGATCCGGCCTACAAGTTTATAAACTAAGGGTCTGTTTGGCAAAGATTCACCGCTGCAAAAGTGAATCTGGATTTGAGATTCACCGTGGATCAGTTCCGCCGTGGATCTGAGATCCACCGTAGATCTATCAGGGAATTGTTTGGCAAAATAGTAGTTGCAGATCCACGAAACTGAGGTTTTGATAGAATGGCCTGTTTTGCCCTTGTGGTGAACCCCGCATGTCATTGTCTCTATCTCTAGTAGAAAAAAAGGAAATCTAGTTCTTCCCCCTTCTTCCTCTCTTTCTACGGCAGGGGCTTGGGAAGAACCACCATGGACAACAGCGTCCGCGAAACCCCCAGCCGTGCCTCCAGCCATGGCGGCCGCACCCCCTGCCAAGCAGATGACCAGGGCGGCCTCGCCCCTTGCTACGAGGCCGGGGGGGAGGGCCGCGACGTCGGCCAGAGGATGCTCGACGACGGCCACGCCGGCTGGGGGCCGGCCATGGCGGGCAGGCTGGGTGACGCGAGAGGCAGCCACTAGGTGGAGGAGGTTGAGGAGGACCAGATCTATATTCTCCGGCCATGGGCGTCTCGCCGGAGTAGCAGGACGGAGGGAGGAGGTGGGCGGCGTGGCCTCCTTGGCCGCGATGGGAGGAGGGAGACGCGGGCTTGCGTTCGGTCAGGTGGAGAAGAAATCGAACAGAATAGAAAAAAACGAACCGGTACGTAGCAAGAGTGTGTAACAAGTGGAGCACCCATCGAGGAGATCCACCAAAATGGTGAATCCAGCCCCTAGATCCACTATTTTGATGAATCTAAATTTGGTAGATCTAGATTGTTTGGGAAATATTTTGGTGGATCCAAGCTAATGAATCCGAATCCCTGCCAAACAGGTCCTAATACTAGTAAAGTGATTCTAAACCAACGATCATCCTCATGTGAAAACTCACCTTAGCATGATTAGAATAGAGGGTTAAAGTTTAAAAACAATATAAATACACTGACTATATTCACGAGGAGTAGCACGGCTTCTCGGTGATGATGCTCTATTGCTAGTGGCTTAGTTGATGGAGGTTGTGGAGCACTTTTGCTTCATGATGTCTGTCTTATGGTTGCCAAAATTATCTCAAACTACTCCACACTAACCGCACAAATAATGCACGTACCGTAATCTGCAATAATTAATCATAGCATCTAATATGTGAGTATATATTTTATCATACTGGCGGTGGCAGTGTTTGCACCATACATGCACCAATTTGCTAAGTAATTGTATCTATTTGAGCAGTTTATAAATTGTTGGATTAATCTGCAACCACCTAGTGGAGGGATGTTTTAAAGTTACTCCCACAATTTAAGGACATTACAATTATCCAAGTTAGAAATGGGCAGACTTGTTTATTCTGGAAGGATAAATGGCTAAACCAGCCCATTGAACAAGAATTTCTTGAGAGCTATTCATTTGCCAAAAACAAGTCAATCTCTGTCAATAGAGCATTCAGTCTAAACACAAATTACAGAAATGTTCAACTTGCCACTCTCTCAAATAGCATCCACACAGATGCAGACCCTACAACAACTAATGGAAGCAACAAACTTGGAAAATACTGAAGATATCTGGTCATACAATGGGGGATCCACTAGATTCTCTTCTTCAGGAGTCTATAGAAAACTGATTGGACATCATCCGACTGATCCAGCATTTAATTGGGTCTGGAAAAGCTTCTTCCAACGTAAGCAAGCACAAGTCTTCTGCTGGTTACTTCTGAAGGATAGATTAAGTACAAGAAACACACTGAGAAGAAAACGTATGGAGCTAGATTCATATGACTGTGAACTCTGCACTCAAGGGATTGAAGAAACAACTGAGCATCTCTTCCTTCACTGTCCCTTTGCCCAGCAGTGCTGGGGACTCATCAACTTAGCAGTTTCCTCTAACAGTGGTACTATTGATAACATCAATGCACTCAAGGATCATATTAGTTCCCAATTCTTTATGGTGGCAATTATTCTTATGTGTTGGACAATCTGGCTAGCCAGGAACGAGAAAATCTTCAATGCAAATCAGATAAGCCTACAAGATTGCAGAAGAATTTTCTTCAAGGAAGCAAGACTGGTTGGTATGAGAGTGAAATCAAGTCTTTCAATCCAATTTGATCAACGATACAATCTTTAGAAATGATCTAAGCCCCAGATTTTGTTTTATTTTCTTTGTTTCTTTCTGTGTTTCTAAGCTCTCCTTTTCCTCCTCTTCTTGAACCCTCGTGTAAACTGTTGCTATGTTGTCTTATTTTCAATAAAATTTCTGTAGGGCTGCGGCCCCTCCAGTTTCTAAAAAAAAAAAATCTGCAACAACCTACCAATTTGGTATGATGAATATAGTTTACTCTTTTTTTTCACTTCTTCTCCGGAATTTATATAACATGTCCATGCATTGGTTTGCTCACAGACATGTGAATCCATGCGGCAGGTGTCCATGGGATCCGTCCCCCGTGAATTTTTGTTCCCCAACAAAAAAAAAATTAGAAAGGCGGCAAGAGATTTGCCTGATTTTTATTAGACGAGAAAAGAAAAAAAAACAGATTAAAAAGTTACAAGCACACAACTGGAGCCGAAGCTCAACGCCACCAAGGCAACTCGGTCAGGAACCCGACTAGCTACCAACCTGAAACTCCACCTGAAGCCTAACAACAACGACTGAAAAAACAAAGGAACAAAAAGGAGCCCTGTTCAGGCCCTCAGAACCAAACCAACTGTATAAACACCCCCAACACTACTCTTGTTGTGATCCAGCATTAGATGTATTTGCCAACTGGTATTGCATCAGATCTTCCTTGCAAAGCATCGCCACTTGATCAACCTGCATAACCTTGTTCTGAAAAGTTCTTCTATTGCGCTCCTTCCATATGTTCCACCAAAAGTAGATGATAATTCCATCAAATTTCCTTCGCTGATCTTTGTCAATTTTTGCTCGACACTTACGCCAGTAAGTATGCAGGGATCCCGTCATACCCCACAGTGTCAACCACCGAGGGTCCTAGCCATCGCTTTATGATGGTCCAAACTTGTTTTGTGAATATGCAGTCCTTGCAAAGGTGTGTCGGTGTTTCCGGATCAATACCACAAAGCTTGCATATTGGGTCGTTCGGCCAGTTTCGTTTCGCTAAATTATTCGCAGTTAAGATTTTTTTTATGCAGCAACATCCAAGCAAAAAATCTGCATTTGGGCTGTGCCTTTGCTTTCCAAATCGGAAGGAGTTTTAACTTGCTAAATGTGCCTATGAATTGGATGCCGTAGGCGCTTTTGGTTGTATACTCTCCATCTGCAGTCCAGTGCCAACGAATGCTATCATCCACATCATCTTGCAACTGGATTTGGTTCACTTCTTCCCACAAGCTGACATATTCCCTTATTTCTTGTGGCGTGACTAACGGATTGATGTGCGATATCCATCTATTGTTTTCAAACGCTTTTTGCACTGTTATGGTTTTCTTTCTGGATTTCTTGAACAACGTTGGTGCAATAGCTTTTGGTGTTCGCCCATTAATCCATGATGACGTCCAGAACTTGGTCATCCTACCATCTCCTAATGTCACCATTGTCGATGCCGCGAAAAGCTCCCTGTCTCGGCCATCCACCGGAAGATCAAGTTTGTTCCACGCTCTATCCTGATGTTTCCATTGGTACCATAACCAACGTAGTCTTAAAGCTCTTGAGAAGCGTTCGAGGTCTAGTACCCCTAAACCTCCTTTGTCCTTTGGTGTGCACGTCGTCGGCCAGTTGATGATGGAATGCCCACCATAAACCTTATCTGGCGTCTCTCCCCTCCATAGGAAGCTTCTCCTCAAACGATCAATCCTTCTAATTAACCACTTGTGTTCAGGGAAAGCAGTCATATGGTAAATCGTTTGAGATGAAAACACCATTTTTACTAGTGTCTCTCTCCCGGCTGTGGATAAAAACCTGCCTTTCCAACCTGGTAGTCTTGCCCCTATTTTGTCAATCAAAGGTTGGACCTCTATCTTACGCAGTTTCCGCACGTGTAGAGGGAGGCCTAAGTATCTACCAAGGAAACTACATATCTTTCCGGGGAAATTTTGCAGCTGTGAAACCGCTATGTTGTCCAATCTTATAGGAAATATTTCGGTCTTGGAGATGTTGATCTTGAGCCCTGAACAATCCCCCAAAAAATGCAGTAACCTGAGCAGGTTGTCAAGTTCTGTGTTTGTTGGGTAAGCGAAAATGGCTGCATCGTCCGCGTACAGAGAGCACCGCAAGGTCGCTGCTTTGGGGAGTACCGGGTTTAATATTCCTCTTCGTGCGGCCTTGTCGATGATACGCTGAAGCGGATCGATAGCCAGGATGAACAAGAGAGGACAGGGGCGGATGTACAGTATTACGTCGGGGTCCGCCGACCCCGATGACTTCCGTAGAACCTGTGATACCCCATGTAATCTCACCGTGGAGGACCCCAGTAAAATCAGACATTGACCCCGGCAACTATGCAGCCCAGTCCAAAGAGCAAAGGGCAGCAGGCCGCAAAGCCCACTTCGTGGATGAATATTGAATAAACAAGACAAGCAGGCTAACAGCTAACTAGCTAAGAAGCCCAGAAATCACGTACTGATTGCTTGCCGTCGATCCCTCTTCCTATACACACACCGGCCTGACTCTTGGTATTTCCGATCTACGGATCTAGCAATTCAACTCATCGTCTTCTCCGTTTGCGCTCGCCCCTGCTGCCCGGCTCGCTGCATCCAACATCTTGCCGTTGCCGCCTTGCCGCCGGCCGCCGCCGTGACGTATTGATGTCAGGTGAGGAGATTACTTATATATAATCATATACGCACGGTTGCTTACTTTTAGGTATCCAGAAAAGATTATAGCAGGTCATCCACGTCGATTTCACCATGAATGGTACAGCTTTTGGCAAAGCAAAATGAGAAAACAAAAAAGATTATTCTAAGGAATGCTCAAATGGTGTCTCCAGCCATAAAGAAGGATATTGCAAACTGTTTTGCTGAGGTAATAATTTTTTTTATGGTTTTCAGTTACAATAAAAATACTTATATAGGTGAGTTAACTGTGTGTTTTGTTTATCCAGATAATAGTAAAATCTATTGTTGAAGAAATCGGTGGCGATGTATTTTGCTTATTGGTAGATGAGTCAGCTGATGTCTCAGGCAAGGAACAAATGGCAGTGGTTTTGAGATATGTCGACAAGCTTGGGTTAATAAAAGAGAGACTTATTGGTGTTGTTCATGTGAGTGAGACCTCAGCTTCATGTCTTAAATCTAATATTGATAATCTATTCGCTAAGTATGGATTGAGCATGACACAAGTTAGAGGCCAAGGCTATGATGGAGCAAGCAACATGAGAGGTGAGTTTAATGGATTAAGAGCTTTAATCATGAGGGAAAATAGCTCTGCATATTATATCAACTGTTTTGCTCATCAGTTACAGTTAGTCATTGTCGCAGTAGCAAAAAAGAATGATGGTATAAGTGTTTTTTTTGACATGGTATCTCTACTGATTAATGTTGCTGGAGCCTCTTGCAAAAGAAAGGATATGATTAGAGAAAGTCAACAGGAGAGAGTCAGTAAAGCAATATGCAGTGGACAACTCACAAGTGGAACTGGATTAAATCAAGAACAACCACTTCAAAGAGCCGGTGATACTCGTTGATCCTCTCATTATAAAACCCTTCTGAGGATAAGTAGTTTATTCCATGATATCATTGAAGTGCTCAAATATGTTGAAAAAGAAGGTCTAACTGATGCAAAGAGACGCCAAGCCCGTGTCCTCTTGGACTATATGAAGGATTTTGATTTTGTGTTTAGCTTGAAACTAATGTTGCTTATTCTGGGACATGCAAATTCATTGTCACTATCACTACAGAGGAAAGATAAAGACATCTTAGAGGCTATGACAGAGGTGAAAATAACAAAACAAAAATTTTAGCAACTAAGGGACGATGGTTGTGATTCTTTATTAGAGGATGTAATGTCCTTTTGTGAAGCTCACGGCATCCCAAAGTTGGATATGGAACAAGAGTACATTGACCGACACAAACCAAGGCAAAGGACCGGCCGCACAAACTATCAACACTACAAGTATGATTGCTTGAACCCAATTATTGATTTGTAGCTTACATAATTTAATGATCGTTTCAATGAGGTAAATTCTGAATTGCTTACCAATGTTGCTGCTTTCAATCCCAAGAATTATTTTGATGCTTTCAAATCTGAGAGTTTGCTGGAGTTGGCAAAGGCATATCCTAGTGATTTTGATTCAAATCAGCAAGACGATCTTAGTCTTGAGCTTAATATTTACATTGATAATGTGCGAGACGATACAAGATTTGCCCAACTGGATACTATTTCTGAACTTGGTAGTCTAATGGTCGGTACAAAAAAACATATTGCTTTTTCTTTGGTATATCGACTCCTCAAACTTGTGCTAGTTCTTCCTATTGCCACAACATCACTGGAAAGATATTTTTCTGTGGTGAAAATTGTGAAGACGGATCTACGGAACCGTATTGGGGATGAATTTATGAATGACTGTGTCGTTTGCTTCGTGGAACAAGAATTTCTTGATGCAATTCCAAATGATGATGTCATAGTTCGATTTCAGAATATGGATGATCGTACCCGTAGAGTGAAATTATAAGAGGTAACCACTTATGTAAAAGTTTTTTTATGTTTTATTATAACATTGCTAATTTCGCTCCTCAATATGCCTACGTTTTGTATGTATCCTAGTGTGTTAGAGTACTATAAATTTCTATCATGAGTCTTGCCGATCCGACCCCATTTTTTTTTCTAGATCCGCCACTGAGAGAGGAGAAAGGGGATCCCTGCCTTAGCCCCCGAGCGTGCCTGACACGTCCCCAACAAATACGTGGGCTACTCCCAAAAAGAAATACGTGGGCTTATCTATGCCAGTGAAGATCGCCGGGAATACCTGGGCGGCTGGGCCTCTTCGGATCCGTATGTGATGGATAACTTAGGCCGTTGGTCTGCTCCCGCAACTCGGCTGCGCGTACGTCGTACGCCGGCCCGGCCGCCATGGTTGCCGAGCGGAAGCAGCAGCAGGTTGCCACAAAAAGTGACAGGCCAACCGCGCCTTGTCCGTGGAACTCCGGAGTCCGGACCGGCCAAAGCTGGCGTGCTGTCGGTCGCTGTCCTGGGTCCCGGGCTCCCGGCCGTGCTCTTCGGTCTTCGTCAGGTCGCTCCATGCCAAAACAAACCTCTCGATGATCGCCCATCGACGATTGGCCTTCTGATTGATGAGCGACTTGAGCTTATCGTCTTCCGACAGGGACAAGCAACTTCGGTAAGCGCGCGTGCGTAGTATTGGATGTGCCGCAGGCGATACGCCACGCGGCCAAAGACGGCGCCACGGCGGCGGCCATATTCCGGCTGTATTCCTCGTCCATCCTCAGCATGACGCCGCGTTGTCGTCGGCTACTAACTCACCTGCGCGGCACATTCGGCACTCGGCAGCGCACCACCAGTTCTCCATTCCTCGTCGGCGTCGCATCATTGTGAAAAATGATAGGACATGGTACCTCTAAAATGTAGATCAGGAGATAATTTTGATTTAGATGGAGAAACTTGTTCCTGTGCCTCGCCCTAGCGTAGTTGCGTCCATGGCGCTACAGCGACGTGGACGCCGGTGTCGTAGCAGCATAGGCGCGGTGGAGTCCAGAGGGCGGGGGGCGATGCAGAGGCGACGGTGAAGTGGGTGGCAGCTTCCCGTCGCTGGCAGCACCCTCTCACTGGATCGGTTAGCGTTAGAGAATGATCGGTGGTGCGTCTGGTAGCTCCAGGGGAACCTCGTGCCATGTGCCCCAGCCCCCACCTCTCATTTATGGTGCCGTGTGGCAGAGGCCTATCAACCATGGAGCGGTTGGGCGTCTCCGATCAGGGCGCGGATCAAGGGGGGGCAATTGGTGGAGATCAAACTATCATTCTCCCCCTTGATCTCACCTTATAACTTAAACTTAACTTCCTTTTTCTTTTTTTCATTCCATCACAGATCAGTGCATAGAGCGTGCCTCATCGTCACGGTCAGTTACCATTAGATTTAATAGCAACAATGCACCTCTCTGTTTTAAAATAGATACTTAACTAGGTCCTTAGTATCCAGAAATCGTGGGTTTTTCCATAAACCCATGTCGACTGTGTGTTCTCTGAACGCCCTAGTGGTAAGCCTTTGGTAAGCGGATCCGTAAATACTTACTCGGTACTTATGTGCTCAATGCTTTCAAAATGATTCTGGATTCTCTCCTTTACAGCATATACCTTAGTGTCAATGTGTTCGGCATCACACTTGACTTGTTGTCTTAGGAGTTAACTTACTTTAAATGGTTATTGCTGTTGTCTACCATTGTTAAATTCAGGTACAAATTTCCTTAACCTCCTTTTGCCTGTTCCTTAAGCCTCATGACAAGTTATACTATGGTATACATCATTGATGACACCACAACTATTTCTTTGGAGCTTTTCCACAATAATACTCTAACTGTGAATGTTAGCAACTGCTATGGATTTCACTACACATCTCGCCAAGACTTGACTTTTGTACCCTCAACTATTTGAGAGTACTTATTCTTTCTTACTCAGCATGAGGCCTATGATACTTCGCAAAATTGCAAGAAATTTTCAACTCCATTCCAGTGATCTATATCTGGACTGGACTTTTGCCAAAATATTTCGAATACATAAACTACGTCAGGGTAAGTTCTTACTTGTACTTGTACACTTATCAAGCTTCCAACAGCTGAAGCATATGAAACCTTGTTCATTTGATCGATCTCATATCGGTTCCTGAAACACTTAAAGTTCTCAAAACTATTACCCTTGACTATAAGAGCAGACGTAGGTTTACTCACATGCATACTTTATTTCTTTAGATCTTTTCTAAGTATGCCTTTACGATAGTCCTAATACCCCATTTTCTTCTATCTCGGTGAATTTTGATTCCTAGAACCAATAATGCTTCACCAAGATCATTCACATTAAAACTTGAGGACTAAACTTCTTCTTCTCCAATAACAGATTAACATCACTACTAGTGAGTAGAATGTCATCTATTCATAGGATGTGGAAAATGAATTTTCCATTCTTGAACTTCGTATAAATGCTATTGTCCTTCTCATTTTCTTTAAACCCAAACTTTCTTATCATTGTTTCATCAACTTCAAATACTACTGTCTAGAGACTTATCTTTAATCCATAAATGGATTTCTATAGGCGACATACCATATGTTCTTTTCTTCTACGATAAAACCTTTTGGGTTGTGTCATGTAATCATTTTCATAGAAATCCCCGTTGAGGAATGTCGTCTTTACATCCATCTGATGTAACTCTAAATCATAATGTGCCATTAACACCATTATAATTCTAAAAGAACCCTTACATAAGACTGGAGAGAAAACTCTTATTATAATCTATTCATTCTCTTTGCGTAAAGCATATTGCCACAAGTCGTGCTTTATATCTTTCTACATTCTCTTTGGAGTCACATTTTGTCTTGTAGATCCATTAACAGCCTACTGTTTTGGCTCCATTAGAAATTACTTCTAAGTCCTAAACATCGTTGGTACTCATCGAATATATTTCAACTTTCATAGCTTCTTGCCACTTAAATGAGTAAACGCTTCTCATGACTTCTTCAAATGAGGTGGGATCACCCTCTATTTAAATTTCTTTACTAACATAGACTTCATAGTCATTAGAAAACTGGTTTACTAATTTTTTGAGACCTTCTAGGGCCTCAGCTACTAGCACTTTCATATGGGCTGTTGTTGCTCTTCATTGCCAAGAGGCAATTGACTCTACAGGCTCTTGTGTCACAAGATCCTGGTTTATATTATTCAGCTTCTTCGAAGAGCCAACAACAGATATTGTATTGGTCATACAACATCAACAGGTATTGAGAAATTTATTGCTCCTGAGTCACTAGAGAGGGAACACACAGTCCCTCTTCTCTTGAAGTCTTCGGTCTCTACATACCTCTACATACCATGCTCCCTCAGATCTTCTCATCTTTTCTAAAGATAGTGTATCTTCAAATTTTTTATTTTGGGTTTAATCTGTTAAAATCTCATATGGCGCTTTAAGCACCACCTTAACATCTTTGACGTTGACTACGCTATTTTCCTGTCGGAACTTTAAAAGATCTAGGAATGTAGCTATTTCTCTACTTAGGGGTATCGTTGTTGTGACCGTTGTACTCCTTCGACGGTTGTATACATCTTAATTAATCTTTATCTCACTCTTAATGAAGAGTATCTTTCTTAATTAAACTTTATTTCACTCTTAATGAAGAATATTTTTCTTAATTAATCTTGATATTCTCCCCCTCGAAATATGCCATGAACTTTACTGCCATAATTTCGATAACTATTTAGAAAGCCTGTAAACGAGGAGACACTTTTAACTTACTTCATTCACATGATTGTGTCATGTAAACAAAGTTATTTCTTGATCCGTTTAGGAGTACACTTTCCTTAATTCACTTTAAGAACTCAACGAGGTCTTTAATTAGCAGTGCTTTTGCAAGTCACACTTGCATCTTTTCTTATCTTTTTATTAGTATTGACCATGACGATACATTTCTATTGTGCCAAGGTCAATACTAGGACAGCATAAGAGCTACCCAAACTTCTCACGCTATGCGGGATACAAAACATGTGAATCATAAGAAAACCTCTCCTGCCATGCAGGATTGACTAGCATAAGTACTATGCTAAAACTTCTCCCCATGCGGAATACATCTATACGAAAACTTAGTCATGATGACTAAAACTTTACTTATCTTTCATTTTCTAATTAAATCTTCCCGTTGGTTCCAATTTAATCAGAAATTAGTAAACTAACAAAAAATGTCATGAACTGGCTTGACTCAAGCCTTTCCATTCACATACCCCAGCATTACAGCCCGTTGGCATGCAGCCGAGTGATCTCGATTAATATAAAACATACAAGGTGCTTTTGTGTAACACCCCTGGTGTTAGGCTTGCATGATCGCACTTGCATTCCATGAACATGAGCATCATTCATCCATTCATGAGCTTATATTACATGAAACATGTTATCGAAACATTGCAACATACTGTATATTTCATGAGTGTTGTTTTTGTTTATGAAATGATTAGTGTGCAACACTCAAGTGCAACATGTGCAACTTACTTTAGTGGAACCTAGCTAGTTAGTACGATACAACATGACCATGAAACAAATGTAACATTTCAATTGTTTTTCATCGTTTCAGTGCATTCTATGCTTGATTCTTGTGTGACCAATGTGTGGTATGGCTAAATATATTTTGAAACACCTTAGCTAGGCTTATAAAGTCATTAGGAACAATGTTCATGTTGACCATTTTGCCTAATTAAGTTTTCAAATAGTGGTTTGACTTGATTTGACTCCTAAACTCTTTAGTTTGACTGTTTAAAAAGTATAACTTAGAGTCTATGCATGTCTGAGTAACCTAAAACAAAGTTATAGCAAATTTTATAAGGAACAAACTTTGTTTACAAACCAAGTTATGAAAATGTGCACAGCATGCTCAAAAAGGGCCCACAAGTCAGAAATTGGATTGGGTCCAACACTTAGAAATTTTCTAAGTACAAAACTCCACTTTTCAGTTTCTTGAACACGACTTTGGCATGATTTTACTCTCTGTCCTTTGCGAGTTAGACCTTGATCTCTAAATGAGTTTTGTAGCTGGTATGTAGGTGTACAACTTTTGTTTTGATTTCTTTAAGCTAACGATCAACGGATTAGGAGTTTTGGAGTGTTAAAACACACCGTCACCGGTCGGTCTCGACGTTCTCGATGGATTTGTTCAGGCCGGCCACCGCCAACATCGTCGAGCCATGGCCGCCAAAGTGGTGGCGTCTGTCAAATCGCTGCCCCCACCGGTCAGGCCATCGCCGCCATGAAGACGCCACGCACCCGACGGCTCGCTTATTTGTTTTGCCCGCGTTCCCTCGCCTCGCCAGTTCGCTCCAGAGCCGAGCGCGCGCCTCCGCCTTTGCCGCCGAGCAAGCCGCCGTCGCACAGCTCGCTCGCCGCCGTGAAATCGTTGCTTCCAGTTAGCCCGCGACTCCATCGTCATCCTCTGGAGCTCATCCACCTCGCCATTGAGATGGTGAGTCAAGGTAGGCGCCATTTCTTCTTCTTCTCCACCGCGGATCGCCATTGCCGCCGGAGTCGGAGCTGTGCTCATCGTGGCCGACCACCACTGGAGCTCTACCACTCCTTTCTCCCCCTCCCTCAGTTTCCCTACGAACTCTTGATGCTCACGCCAAGCTCGGATCGGACCGCCATGGCCTGAGTTGGCCGGCGTACCTCGTGCAGCGCCGCCGTAACCTCCATTGCCACCGGCTATCTCCTCCTCTGTAGCTAGGGGGTCCGTTTTCTACTCCCATCGGTGTGGGGCAACGTGCTGTGCACATTGGTGCCACCCCCTTCGCCGGACTCCTCGCCGTCGTCGAGCGGTGGCCGGTCAACGACCTCCCCTGCTTCAGCTGCGACTGGCCGGTGGGTCCATTGACCCTGCGGGCCCTGCCTGTCTGTCTCTCTGGAGCGGTCTTGGGTGCAGATCCGGGTGCATCTAGCAGATTAGGACCCAACTGATTTTTGTTTTAAAAGGAAAAGGATTTTTCAAACTTGGTTTAAAGCTTGGAAAAACCATATCTTGGTCATTTTTGATCCAAAATGTATGAAACAAATTTTGTTATGTTTATTGTGACTAGATCTATCGGGTAAAAATATTGCATGTCAAGTTTGTGATACTTTTCTGTGTAGCTTGATTTAAAGTGAATAAATGCTGATTTCTGAGAAAAGGTTTAGTAAATAAAATATACCTCAGAAAAATATGATTCCAATTTTGTTAGTTTCCTTGAGTGATTTACTTTCTGTGAAAAATGTATGCCATGCATGTCTTGTAGAAAAATTATGAGGTGTAGTTCAAGTGCCTTTAATGGCTGATTTTTATTATTTTTACTAGAGAGCCAAAGTTGCATAGAACATGCATGTGATAATTTTTGTATAGTGATTGTATGCTATGAAGATCATAGGAAAAATATTAAACCTGTTGTTTGACACTTTTCATAGTGCAAAGTATTTTTATGCTCATAGTTGTGCCATAGATTGTCATTTTTGTGTAGGCTATTTTACTTGTCTAAATGCCATGAAAATTTGATGGTAGTCTACTTAGAGTAGTACTAGGCTACTTTAATTTTCTCAGATTTTTATGAACACCAGAAATGTTTGTTGCTGTTGTAGCCCGAGTTTAAAATGAAATAAAACAATCTTCGGTAATGCGAGTTAGTTAATAACGTTCACTTTGGTGTATCTTTGAAGCATCTTAGTTTGCTGTGGTGATTTGGCATGTTAGTCCAGTGGTTGTCATAGTAGATAGTAGTACATGTTCTTGGATGATGTTGACTACCTTGTAGAAGAACTTCGCTACGACTATGTCCAATGAAGTTAAACATGCTCGTCCACATTTCATGCATCATGATCATTTCATGTCATCTCTCCGGTGCACCTATGCATTAGCATTAAGTTGTAGAAGTTGATTGAAACCGTTGATGCATTTATTACTATCCTTGCCTACCTTATTACCTTTTTCCCTGTTAGGTCAGGATCGAATAACTGCTTAGCCTTACTTAGACCGGTAGCGATTGGTGATACCCGGTCACCTACATCATAGGTGGTTACTGGAAGAAATTGGCTATGGAAAGAATGATATCCTGGAATTAACCATATGTGATGGAAAATTGGAGATCGGACGGAATAGTTGGAGGCAACCAGACAGGGTTCTGGGGTGCT
The DNA here is from genome assembly GCA_904845875.1 of Miscanthus lutarioriparius. NCBI lineage: Eukaryota > Viridiplantae > Streptophyta > Magnoliopsida > Poales > Poaceae > Miscanthus > Miscanthus lutarioriparius. Next base: position 73,023,375 of record CAJGYO010000018.1, read on the forward strand.
GTTAGTTTCCGTCTGTGTCGATTAAGGACCGATCGTTGCTCGTCCCTCTTGTCATGTTGAACGCATGCCTCACATTTAGCTGGCCGAATAAAGTACCTTTCGACCACGAAGCTAGTGTCACTATTCGGGCCGGGATCTACACGAGTGCGCGTATTGGTGCTGATGGGGGTATGACAGGGGCACGAAGAGTGAGCCCAAGGGCAGGTGTGACCTGATTCCTAGCAGTCGGGCGGTCCCAGGGTACTGCGGCTCCAGATTATCCCGCGGCTACCTGAAAAGTGTCATTGGTAATCTAGGCTACCCTGGTAGGGGAAGCATGGTTTGTGTGAGGAATAAATCACCAGCTGGTTAGGAATCAATTCGAATCGCCATCGCTCCTGGATAGTGAGCATTTGACTTGAGCTACGGCATCGTAGTAATTATTATGGAACAATGATGGTTATCTGGATGATGTGAGTTATGCTGAAACTAAATTGGTAACTGGATGTTATTGGTTAATCAAGTGATTGCCATAGTACAGGTGCTTACCTAGATGGATAGGTTATAATAAAGATGATGCAAAGTACTTAAAATGGTTTGTTCATGATAACTTATGCTTTCGCAAAAGAGTCAGCTAGCCCACTAAAGAAAGCCTTGCATAATCCTTGGTGTCGTTTTATTTTGGTTTAAGACGGGTAAATCTAGCTGAGTACCTTCTCGTACTCAGGGCGTTGTTCCCATTGTTGTTGCAGATGGTCAAATGTACTACGGCTATTGCATTAACTGCCTGTATCCAGCGATGGGTGACAACTAGGACCAAGGGCGAATGGTCACTCCGTATTTCTCATCTGATGCTTTTGTTGGAATTGACTACCTACTGGCACTGTATCTGGATCAAAAGTGTGTGTGTGGCTTTAAAACTATTTGCTTCCGCTATTTCAGCTCGAACTTGGTATGTAATAACTTATGTTCCAAACTCTGATGTATCAACTGTCGTTGTGAACTTTATATAACGTATGACGGTACTTGCTAAACTTGTACGATCTTGGTTTGTATGTCGATTGGTTTGAAATCCTTCGTGGTTTCACGGACTACCGGGTTATACGGGTTTAAATTTGCTAAATTATCTGCTTCGGCGGAAGATTTTCTTACTTAATCTCGTATAATTGGTCAGTTCTGTTACAGCTGGCATCAGAGCAAGGTTTAGCAGATTACTGTTCATGTGTGTATTTAAAACAAATGGGTTTTGTGTTACAAAACTAATTACGAACTTATAGTATATAGGTGTTTCAACCTCTAATTTAAAACTTAAGAGTGTGCCAGTGGTGATGTCCTGTATGCCCAGTTAAGGACTCTAGGTGGCTTATTTAAGTACTAACTTAGGGGTCTTTGCATCATATTTCTATTTCATCGCTCATACGGCATGCTATTGTATGAGTGCCATTCACTTGAGTGGTAATGTATGGATCCGTTGCCTCTACGCCTCGGTAAGTGAGAGTTGTGAGAGCATGATCAGATACACTGCCGATCTAGGGAAGTGCTTATATGATGCCAGATTATTTACATGCCATATGCATGTTTGTATGAAGGTATCTAATGTGTGGGGAATTCCGTCCTGTGGTGACAATGCTGTCGATCGAACGATGGTTCGGGTAGTTGCTACCGTTGTACGCGTATCTGGGGATGCGTGTAGAGCGAGTAGATTACTTTATTGCTTTCATGCATAATTTTCATACTGTCAAGGGTTGGGCTGAAGTGGATCTTTTGCAGGTACATAACAGCGCTATCGTGTAGTACGTATTAGCTACGTTATGAGAGATCGTTGTATGCCACCGTCTATGCCGCTAGCGATTGTTATTTTTCCTAAGTTGGTGAGAACGTACGGAACGTGCATGCATCATGTTGTTACATATCATTCATGGCATTGTTCCTCCCCTTATAAGTTGATTACCTCATTTTGATAAAAATGACAACTTAACCTTGTTCTCACGTGGGTAATAAAACAACAATTTGCTACAGATGGCTCGCACGAAGCAGACTGCCCGTAAGTCCACCGGAGGAAGGGCACCTCGACGTCAGTTGGCCCTGAGGGAGCACCGCACCACAGACACCTTCTTGAGCGAGTTTGGCATGCCGACCTTGCTTTGGAGAGTGCTCCATGATGTGGGGTACCTAGAGGGTCAAGAGCCAGTGTACTCTTGGAATGAGAGCCAGTTAGCAGAGGATGGACTCGCAGTGGTAGAGATCACCGTTCCTGCTCTTGGTGATGCTCCAGAGTGGGACGGTTGGCACTTGGAGTTTGAGGGTCGCACTCCTGTTGAGGGTGCAGAGGGAGTAGCTTTCCGTATCATCAGGGACATCATGAGCAGATTTCCCAGAGAGCTTGCAGCAGCTCTAGCTGACACTTTTCCTAGGGATGATCCTTGTGATGCTATTTGGGTTCAGCCCCAGGGAAGTGCTTTGGTCAGAGGTCCGGCTGAGGGACAGGCTAGCGACAACCATGCTATGAGTGCAATGTTTGCCGCTATCAGAGCGTACCAGGGTCTTGAGTGTACCTACTAGACTTTGACTGGTTTGCGTGGCGCTGATAAGCTCAAGGCAAGAAAGCAAAAGAAGTAGCAGGCACGTACTATAGATAGTTTGCAGGAGCAGTTGGCTGATATGAGCTTACAGCGGGACCAGGCGGTAGAGAGAGGTGACAGAGCTATGCAGCGGGTGCATACGTTGACTCAGGTCAACAACAATGCAGACCGCATGATTGGACAGCTGGTTCAGGAAAGGAATGAAGCCTAGAACGCAAGGAACCTTCTGCGACAGAGGGTCGATGAGCTAGAGGAGTACAACATCAACCTGCATGAGGAGTTTCACACGCTCTACAATGGGGTTGGCCCATATGCTCCTCCAGACGCCGCTGGCATGGACATCGACGGCGAGGACGAGCCTGTAGTTTCACCTGGGGGCGATGGTGACGTCTCTGACCCCGACGACGACCCCGAGGAGTAGGCTAGTTGCCTTGCGCCAGTGTTTAGGTCCTGTCACGATGACTTTTCTTTTGTCGGCATGTAACCTAATGTACCTTGCTTCGAACTTATGAGACATGGCATGTGATTGGAACTTGGCTAGTAATGCGATATCTGAACGCATAAAAGTCCAGTGTATGTATGCTGGCAATTTGGTTGTAATGGACACGATGTGTGCGCTTAAGTAATCTAATTAGTGATGTTGTGTTATTTGGAATGACTTATTGTGCCCCTGTTTTATTGTATGAATTTATTCTCTCCAATGAATTCAGTACGGCATAAATTTTCATTCGCTTGCGATCTCTACAACATCGCCTAATAATTACTGTTGCTGAAATATGCAGATGCCGAACACTCGCCGTACCGTGTATGACGCTGCTGAGGCAGGTGGCAGTGCAGTTGGGAATGAGAACCGTGAACCGCCGCCACCTCCTCCTCCACCATACACCGTGGAACAGTTCTTCGCACAGTTCCTTGGAAGTCAACGCAACATGGAGGGCATGCAGCAGAATATGGAAGCTGCATTGCGCCATATCGCTGACAACACCCGCCGTGGGTTAAACCCAGGTGGACATGAAGCGAATCAGCATAGTAGTTTCAAGGACTTTATGGACACCAGACCACCAATTTTCAAAGAAGCTGCAGAGCCATTGGATGTAGAAGAGTGGATAAACACCATGGAAGATAAGTTTTGTGTCCTCAGGATGACAGAAGTATTGAAAACTGAGTATGCAGCTCATCAGCTGCAAGGCCCCGCAGGAATGTGGTGGAAGCATCACCGCACCACTTTTCCACCTAATGCCCACATTACTTGGAGGGAATTCACAGAGGCTTTTCGTGGAACATATATTCCCCCTGGGTTGACAGAAATGAAGTTTGGAGAGTTTCTCGCACTAACCCAAGGTACCAAGACTGTGACACAGTATCTACATGCATTCAACAATCTAAGTCGCTATGCCTCTGACATGGTGAATACCGATGCCAAAAAGATCGCTAGTTTCAAGAGAGGTCTGAATCCCAAGATGATGAAGCACGTGGGTACCAGCACGAGAACAGGTTTCAATGACTTTGTTAGTGACTGCTTAAAGCAAGAGAAGAACAACAACGTATATCCTACTTCCAAGACTCGCAAGAGAGCTTTTGAGTCCGGTCCGTCCCAGCCAAGGGCCCCGACGGCAAACCGTTCTGCGTATCGTTCGCCTGCCCCTAGTGCAATGTTCAGGCCACCCCAATGGAGGAATCAGAATGCCCAGCAACCTCAGAGGAATCAGAAGCCATTCAAGATGGCGGTGCCACAAGCTAAGGCCGGACAAGGCAGTTCATCAGGAGCTGCTACTCAAGTAAGAGGACCGTGTTACAACTGCAATCAATCTGGGCACTTTGCGAAGTTTTGCCCATATCCTAAGAAGCCACAGAATCAGTACCAAGCTCGTGTGCACCACACCACCATTGATGACATCCCGGAAGGAGAACCCGTGACAGCCGATATGTTTTCTATCAACAATCATCCTGCAGTCGTTTTGTTTGATTCTGGATCATCTCATTCGTTCATAAGTCAAGCATTTGCAAGAAAGTATGAGCAAAAGATAGTTGAATTGGAATGTGCTTATCGGATCAGTTCAGCCGGGGCTGATCTGTTAACTAATCAGATAATCCGGGGAGTAACCCTGTGCATAGCAAACAGGCAGTATAAGCTTAACTTGATAGTTATGCCAGGGCTAGTTCTGGATATGATTATAGGAATGAACTGGATGACTAAGATGGGTGTAGTAATTGATGTTGGGGGAAGAAACATTTCTCTCAAGGAACCTGTTGGAGAAGGTACTTTTCAAGTAACCTTACCTCAGAGAATAGATCTGGCCAGTACAACTTGTGCAGTCCAAACTACTCTTCTCGCCAAGATTCCAGTAGTGTGCGAGTTTTTGGATGTGTTTTCAGATGAGTTACCTGGTCTTCCACCAGACAGAGATGTTGAGTTTGCCATTGAGTTAATCCCTGGAACACCACCGATCTCAAGAAGGCCTTATCGGATGCCTCCAAATGAATTAGCCGAGTTGAAGAAACAACTCTAGGATCTGTTGACTAAGGGATTAATTCGGCCAAGTTCATCAGAATGGGGATGTCCCGAACTATTCGTGAAGAAGAAGGATAACTCCTTACGGATGTGCGTGGACTACCGGCCACTGAATGCGGTGACAATTAAAAACAAGTATCCTTTACCTCGGATTGATATCTTGTTTGATCAATTGTCAAAAGCCAAAGTGTTCTCCAAGATAGATTTGAGATCAGGGTACCATCAGATCAAGATTCAACCCCAAGATATACCCAAAACCACGTTCTCCACCAGATATGGTTTGTACGAGTATCTTGTCATGTCCTTTGGTTTGATAAATGCTCCTGCATACTTTATGTATCTGATGAATTCGGTCTTTATGCCGGAATTGGATCAGTTCGTGATTGTGTTCATTGATGACATTCTGATATACTCTGAGAACAAACAGGATCATGTCGAGCACCTAAGGGTTGTCTTGACTAGACTCAGAGACCACCAGTTGTATGCTAAGTTTAGTAAATGTGAGTTCTGGCTGAAGACAGTTCGTTTTCTCGGTCATGTGCTATCTGAGAATGGAATCTCAGTGGATCCTAGTAAAATACAAGAGGTTATGGACTGGAAGGCACCAAGCACAGTTCATGAGGTTCGAAGTTTTCTTGGATTAGCCGGTTACTATCGCCGTTTTATCCCAGACTTCTCAAAGATTGCCAAGCCGATGACAAGTTTATTACAAAAGGATCATAGGTTCATTTGGACAGAGGAGTGTGAGGCAGCTTTCTGCACCTTGCGGAAATTGCTAACCACTGCTCCTGTTCTAGCGCAACCAGATATAGAGAAGCCGTTTGATGTGTTTTGCGATGCATCAAAGAATGGTTTAGGATGTGTCCTGATGCAAGATGGAAGAGTTATTGCGTATGCCTCACGTCAGTTGAGGAAGCATGAGGTTAACTATCCTATGCACGATTTAGAGCTTGCAGCTGTTGTGCATGCTCTAAAGATTTGGAGACACTACTTGCTTGGGAATGTGTGCAATATCTTTATAGATCATAAGAGTCTCAAGTACATATTTACTCAGTCTCAGTTGAATATGCGACAGAGAAGATGGTTAGAGCTGATAAAGGATTATAATCTGAATGTACACTATCATCCGGGAAAGGCAAATGTAGTAGCAGATGCCTTAAGTAGGAAGTCACATTTTCTTGCTGTGCAACCATTGTTTGAGGATGGGTTCAACTTGTTACATCCTGCTGTGTTGCATAACATCCAGGTTAGCTGTACCTTGGAGAGCAAGATCATTGAGGGTCAGAAAACAGATAAAGGAATATTCCATATTAAGGAGAAAATGAAGAGAGAACCGACTAGGCAATTTAGAGTGGATGAACACGGAGTGCTATGGTTTAAGGACCGTCTAGTTATACCTAAAGATCAAGAGCTCAAGAACGAATTGATGGATGAAGCTCATCACTCTAAGTTATCTATCCATCCTGGAAGTAACAAAATGTACCAAGAATTGAGACCTCGTTATTGGTGGACAAAAATGAAGAAGGAGATTGCAGCTTATGTTGCTCGTTGCGACATGTGTTGTAGAGTGAAGGCTCTTCACATGAGACCCGCAGGAATGTTGCAACCTTTGTCAATACCAGATTGGAAATGGGATGATATAAGTATGGATTTTATCACCGGATTCCCTACCACACCAAAGGGGAATGATTCGATTTGGGTAATTGTAGATCGCCTTACCAAATCAGCTCATTTTCTACCAGTCAAAACAACATTTCGACCACCTCAGTATGCTGAGAAGTACATTACAGAGATTGTCCACTTACATGGTATACCAAAGACTATCGTGTCTGACCGTGGGTCACAATTTACCGCTCATTTTTGGGAGCATCTTCATAAAGGTTTGGGTACTAGCTTGATTCGTAGTACAGCTTACCACCCACAGACAGACGGGCAGACAGAGCGAGTTAATGCTGTTCTAGAAGATATGCTTAGAGCTTGTGTGTTATCGTCTAAGGGTTCATGGGAATCATGGTTACCTTTGGCAGAATTTGCTTATAACAACAGTTACCAAGAAAGTATCAAGATGGCTCCATTTGAAGCTTTGTATGGCAGAAAATGTAGGACACCATTGAATTGGGTCGAGCCTGGAGAGAGAAGGTTTTACGGAAGTGATTTTGTTGACGAGGCCGAGAAAAAGGTCCAGATTATCCAACAAAACATGAAAGCGGCACAGTCACGCCAGAAGAGCTACGCCGATAAGAGGAGGAGACCTCTTGCGTTTGAAGTAGGTGACTACGTTTATCTGAAGGTTGCTCCAATGAAGAAAGTACAACGGTTTGGAATAAAGAGAAAACTTGCTCCTAGGTTTGTAGGACCATACCAGATCGTAGAGAAGAAGGGTCCCGTGGCTTATAAGTTGCAGTTACCAGAAGCAATGGGTTCGATCTTCCCAGTCTTCCATGTATCACAGTTAAAAAAATGCTTGCGTATTCCGGAAGAGAGAATAGAACCTCAGAGCATTCAGCTCAAATCAGACTTGGAATACCATGAGCAACCGGTTCGAGTTTTGAACACTAAGGATAGAGTCACTTGGAATAAAGTGGTAAGAACATATAAGATACAGTGGAGTCATCACGATGATGGTGATGCGACGTGGGAAACAGGAGAGTATCTACAAAACGCTTATAAAGATTTTTATAACGAATGGTTCGTAACTATAAATCTTGGGACGAGATTCTTATAAGGGGGGAGCACTGTAACACCCCTGGTGTTAGGCTTGCATGATCGCACTTGCATTCCATGAACATGAGCATCATTCATCCATTCATGAGCTTATATTACATGAAACATGTTATCGAAACATTGCAACATACTGTATATTTCATGAGTGTTGTTTTTGTTTATGAAATGATTAGTGTGCAACACTCAAGTGCAACATGTGCAACTTACTTTAGTGGAACCGAGCTAGTTAGTACGATACAACATGACCATGAAACAAATGTAACATTTCAATTGTTTTTCATCGTTTCAGTGCATTCTATGCTTGATTCTTGTGTGACCAATGTGTGGTATGGCTAAATATATTTTGAAACACCTTAGCTAGGCTTATAAAGTCATTAGGAACAATGTTCATGTTGACCATTTTGCCTAATTAAGTTTTCAAATAGTGGTTTGACTTGTTTTGACTCCTAAACTCTTTAGTTTGACTGTTTAAAAAGTATAACTTAGAGTCTATGCATGTCTGAGCAACCTAAAACAAAGTTGTAGCAAATTTTATAAGAAACAAACTTTGTTTAGAAACCAAGTTATGAAAATGTGCACAGCATGCTCAAAAAGGGCCCACAAGTCAGAAATTGGGTTGGGTCCAACACTTAGAAATTTTCTAAGTACAAAACTCCACTTTTCAGTTTCTTGAACACGACTTTGGCATGATTTTACTCTCTGTCCTTTGCGAGTTAGACCTTGATCTCTAAATGAGTTTTGTAGCTGGTATGTAGGTGTACAACTTTTGTTTTGATTTCTTTCGCTAACGATCAACGGATTAGGAGTTTTGGAGTGTTAAAAACGCACTGTCAGTCGGTCTCGACGTTCTCTGATGGACGGTTCAGGCCGGCCAGCTGGCCGACATCGTCAGGCCGCAGCGGCCAAGTGGTGGTCGTACGCCGTCGCTGCCCCCACCGGTCAGGCCATCGCCGCCACGAAGACGCCACGCGCCCGACGGCTCGCTTATTTGTTTCGCCCGCGTTCCCTCGCCTCGCCAGTTCGCTCCGAGCCGAGTGCACGCCTCCGCCTTTGCCGCCGAGCAAGCCGCCGTCGCACAGCTCGCTCGCCGCCGTGAAATCGTCGCTTCCAGTTAGCCCGCGACTCCATCGTCATCCTCTGGAGCTCGTCCACCTCGCCACTGAGATGGTGAGTCAAGGTAGGCGCCATTTCTTCTTCTTCTCCGCCGCGGATCGCCATTGCCGCCGGAGTCGGAGCTGTGCTCGCCGTGGCCGACCACCACCGGAGCTCTACCACTCCTTTCTCCCCCTTCCCTCAGTTTCCCTACGAACTCTTGATGCTCACGCCAAGCTCGGATCGGACCGCCATGGCCTGAGTTGGCCAGCGTACCTCGCGCAGTGCCGCCGTAACCTCCATTGCCGCTGGTGATCTCCTCCTCTATAGCTGGGGGATCCGTTTTCTACTCCCATCGGTGCGGGGCAACATGCTGTGCACATTGGTGCCACCCCCTTCGCCGGACTCCTCGTCGTCGTCGAGCGGTGGCCGGTCAACGACCTCCCCTGCTTCGGCTGCGACTGGCCGGTGGGTCCATTGACCCTACGGGCCCCGCCTGTCTATCTCTCTGGAGCGGTCTTGGGTGCAGATTCGGGTGCATCTAGCAGATTAGGACCCAACTGATTTTCGTTTTAAAAGGAAAAGGATTTTTCAGACTTGGTTTAAAGCTTGAAAAAACCATATCTTGGTCATTTTTGATACAAAATGTATGAAACAAATTTTGTTATGTTTATTGTGACTAGATCTATCGGGTAAAAATATTGCATGTCAAGTTTGTGATACTTTTCTGTGTAGCTTGATTTAAAGTGAATAAATGCTAATTTCTGAGAAAAGGTTTAGTAAATAAAATATACCTCAGAAAAATATGATTCCAATTTTGTTAGTTTCCTTGAGTGATTTACTTTCTGTGAAAAATGTATGCCATGCATGTCTTGTAGAAAAATTATGAGGTGTAGTTCAAGTGCCTTTAATGGCTGATTTTTATTATTTTTACTAGAGAGCCAAAGTTGCATAGAACATGCATGTGATAATTTTTGTATAGTGATTGTATGCTATGAAGATCATAGGAAAAATATTAAACCTGTTGTTTGACACTTTTCATAGTGCAAAGTTTTTTCATGCTCATAGTTGTGCCATAGCTTGTCATTTTTGTGTAGGCTATTTTACTTGTCTAAATGCCAAGAAAATTTGATGGTAGTCTACTTAGAGTAGTACTAGGCTACTTTAATTTTCTCAGATTTTTATGAACACCAGAAATGTATGTTGCTGTTGTAGCCCGAGTTTAAAATGAAATAAAACAATCTTCATTAATGCGAGTTAGTTAATAACGTTCACTTTGGTGTATCTTTGAAGCATCTTAGTTTGCTGTGGTGATTTGGCATGTTAGTCTAGTGGTTGTCGTAGTAGATAGTACTTCATGTTCTTGGATGATGTTGACTACCTTGTAGAAGAACTTCGCTACGACTATGTCCAATGAAGTTAAACATGCTCGTCCACATTTCATGCATCATGATCATTTCATGTCATCTCTCCGGTGCACCTATGCATTAGCACTTATACATCTACATCATACAGGATCGCAGGAGGAGTTACTAGTAGCAGTTCAGGAAGAGCAGACCGGAACCGATCCACAAGAAGTCCAGGCACAGGAGGTGCTAGAGGAAGAGGAGCAAGGAGAGGACTTGCCCGAGTGCGTGGATCATCAACCTAGTTCGTTCGAACGAGGCAAGCCCCGGAGCATTCTAAGTCTCCTACTTTATAAAAGCAATTCTTTCTATATATATAAGTTTATATATTGTTGCATTAAGTTGTAGGAGTTGATTGAAATCGTTGATGCATTTATTACTATCCTTGCCTACCTTATTACCTTTTTCCCTGTTAGGTCAGGATCGAATAACCGCTTAGCCTTGCTTAGACCGGTAGCGATCGGTGATACCCGGTCACCTACATCATAGGTGGTTACTGGAAGAAATTGGCTATGGAAAGAATGATATCCTGGAATTAACCATATGTGATGGAAAATTGGAGACCGGACGGAATAGTTGGAGGCAACCAGACAGGGTTCTGGGGTGATGTTAGTTTCCGTCTGTGTCGATTAAGGACCGATCGTTGCTCGTCCCTCTTGTCATGTTGAACGCATGCCTCATATTTAGCTGGCCGAATAAAGTACCTTTCGACCACGAAGCTAGTGTCACTATTCGGGCCGGGATCTACACGAGTGCGCGTATTGGTGCTGATGGGGGTATGACAGGGGCGCAAAGAGTGAGCCCAAGGGCAGGTGTGACCTGATTCCTGGCAGTCGGGCGGTCCCTAGGTACTGTGGCTCCAGATTATCCCGCGGCTACCTGAAAAGTGTCATTGGTAATCTAGGCTATCCTGGCAGGGGAAGCATGGTTTGTGTGACGAATAAATCACCAGCTGGTTAGGAATCGATTCGAATCGCCATCGCTCCTGGATAGTGAGCATTTGACTTGAGCTACGGCATCGTAGTAATTATTATGGAACAATGATGGTTATCTGGATGATGTGAGTTATGCTGAAACTAAATTGGTAACTAGATGTTATTGGTTAATCAAGTGATTGCCATAGTACAGGTGCTTACCTAGATGGATAGGTTATAATAAAGATGATGCAAAGTACTTAAAATGATTTGTTCATGATAACTTATGCTTTCGCAAAAGAGTCAGCTAGCCCACTAAAGAAAGCCTTGCATAATCCTTGGTGTCGTTTTATTTTGGTTTAATACGGGTAAGTCTAGCTGAGTACCTTCTCGTACTCAGGGCGTTGTTCCCATTGTTGCTGCAGATGGTCAAATGTACTATGGCTATTGCATTAACTGCATGTATCCGACGATGGGTGACAACTAGGACCAAGGGCGAATGGTCACTCCGTATTTCTCATCTGATGCTTTTGTTGGAATTGACTACCTACTGGCACTGTATCTGGATCAAAAGTGTGTGTGTGGCTTTAAAACTATTTGCTTCCGCTATTTCAGCTCGAACTTGGTATGTAATAACTTATGTTCCAAACTCTGATGTATCAACTGTCGTTGCGAACTTTATGTAACGTATGACAGTACTTGCTAAACTTGTATGATCTTAGTTTGTATGTCGATTGGTTTGAAATCCTTCGTGGTTTCACGGACTACCGGGTTATACGGGTTTAAGTTTGCTAAATTATCTGCTTCGGCAGAAGATTTTCTTACTTAATCTCGTATAATTGGTTGGTTCTATTATATTTTGCATCAATTCTACATCACCGTTAGGCAAAAAATAGAATTAATGCATAAAACTCATAAATTAATTTGCAATCCATATAACTATTCTTCAAAATTAAATTCTCCCGTTGGTTCGAATTTAATTGAAAGATAATCAACATCATTGCAGTGGAAACTTGATAATAAAATGCATTCTTTTAGTTCAGGAGCATTTCTTGGTCCTTGTCTACTCTATGATAAATTAACCATGTTGGTGCAAAATTTATCAGAGATTTAAACTTCAAACTTAAATTCATTATAATATTGTCATCATCAATGTTGGTCAGAAAATTACAATACCATAATCTTACTTAAACAAAAAATGGACTACTCCTATAATTTAAAATTTTCCCATATTCTAATTTAATTATAGGATAAACATAATCTTAATTTACTAAATATAGCTGTTCTTCAAAATAAATTCTCCCGTTGGTTCGAATTTAATTAGAAGATAATAAATATTAAACTTTACAGCGGAAGCTCAAACATAATTTGTGAATTTTACCCACAGGAAAAACTCCTCAAAACTAATTTTATTTGAGCCAATAATCAATTTCCAGGAAAAAAACTAAATTCACTGGAAAAAGAAGAAAAAGGAAAAAGCTCAAATTGATCCTATTCATATGGCCCGGCTGCAATTCGGCCCGGTCCACCTCGCTTGCTCATGCGCTGCGCCTTCCCAGGCTCGCCCGCTCGCACCCGCCTGGGCCGGCCTCCGGCCCGTGGCTTCTGCACCGTCGATGCAGATCGGACGGCTGAACTCACGCTTTAGAGGATCAAAAACGACGACGGCGCCGTCCCCTCGGAAAAACCCTAGCCATTTGTTTCTTCCTCCCTCTCTCTCTCAGTTCTACTCCGAGCGACGGAGAGGCAGCAACAGCCATCCGTGGCGGCGCTGCCGCAGGCCCCCTCGTCGGCGCGCGTGTTCACCCAAGGGTGAGCGCACCGCCGTCGAGCGACCTTGCGGTGGTGCCTGAAAGCATCTAGGCCCCTAGTTGGATTTCGGTGATTGATGTCAATACAAGATTACTATGACTAACGTGTGTTTTGCAGAGGCAATTAAGTTAGGTCATGGTAATGGAGATCGATTGGGCAATTGAGGTTGTCATGCCCCTACGATGGAAATCGTTTCGGTTTTCAAAGGATGGACGACAAGGTTAAGGATAACTAGTTCTAAGTGTCAATTGAAGTTGGAGAGACACTTAGAGTAGTTTAGGACTTTGTTTTTTCCTTTGGCCGTACTATGAAGGGGGGTATGAACGGGTAGCTTGACCTAGTTAAGTCTAGTGAGTTAGGTGTGGTGCACACTTGTTTAAACTAGCTCTAGGTAGCTCCTATGATTGCCTAAGATCTTTTGGAGCAAAATTCATTCTCATATATTCGGAAGTTGGAAGTGAATGGAGGGTCAAACACTTGACGGACGCCGCTCGGTCTCGGTCTGCGACCGACGACGGCCGTAGGGTCCGGTCATTCATTTGATCGAGGTGATCAAGTCTGATGTGACCGGACGCTGGAAGGTCATGTGACCGGACGCCGAGGACCAGCGTCCGTCCGATCGACTCGATGAAGGGTCCAGACTTGGGAAAAGAGTGACCGGACGCGTCCGTTCGGTCTTGACCGGACCACGAGGGTTCGGCGTCCGGTCGACTCGATGAGTTCCATAAGGGTTTTATGCGATCGGACGCGTCCGTCCGGTCAGTGCTGACCCCGCCAGCGTCGTCGATCGAACTCTTTAATACTGGTTCGTGGGTTGAACTGACCGGAGCGTCCGGTCATCACGATCGGAGCGTCCGGTCGTCCCTGCGCAGAAGCTCATAACGGTTCGTTTTTTCAGTCGGCTTATAAATAGAAGGTCCACTCGTGAGTGGGGTATCTTTGCTCATTCCAACAAATTGAGAAACACGTTTGTGAGTGCCAAGAAGAGCAAGGTCCTAGTGAGGTGTTTGTGATTTGAGAATCCAAGAGAGTAGCCTCACTAGCAAATCAAGAGTAGCAAAGTGTGCATCCATCTTCTCATTAGGCTTCATGGTCAAGTGAGAGTTCGTGCTTGTTACTCTTGGTGATCGCCATCACCTAGACGGCTTGGTGGTGATTGGGAGTTTGGTGTTCACCCGGCGAGCTTGTGGGTGACCCAACTCAAGTTGTGAGCGGTTTTGGGTGATTCGCCATGGACGGAGTGTCGAAGAATCAACCCGTGAGAGCACTTGATCCTTGCGCGGATCAAGGGGAGCTACACCCTTGCGCGGTGCTCCAACGAGGACTAGTGGGGAGTGGCGACTCTCCGATACCTCGGCAAAAACATCACCGCGTTCCTTTCTCTCTCTCTTTACGTTGAGCACTTACTTTGAGTATTTACTTTGAGCATTTCAATACTTGTCTTACATCCATAGAATTGCTTGCTAGAGTAAGTTTGGAACGTTGGTTGCGAGGTTGTTGTGCATTAGTTTAATATAAACACTTTTTAGGCACAAGGGGTTAATTGGGCTATCCGTAGGATTTGATTATTGCAAGAAAATTTAGAATTAGCCCAATTCACCCCCCTCTTGGGCATCTTGATCCTTTCAATTGGTATCGAGCCTCGTGCTCACGTTTTTAAGCTTAATCGCTTAGAGCAAGATGTCTCACGGGATGGACCTCCTCCTATCTTTGAGGGAGATGATTTTCCATATTGGAAAATTCGCATGGAGGCTTACTTAGAAGCTCTAGATGTTGGAATTCTTAGAGCCGCCTCTCAAGGGTTCCCAAACCTAGGAATGCCGCACAACTTCAAGGCGATGAAGTGAATTATGAAAAATGGAATGCAAAGGCTCGCAACACCATCTTTAGATGCCTTTGCAAAGATATGTTCAATCGTGTAAGGAACCACAAAGACACCCATGCACTATGGTCGGACGTTTATGCGCCCATGAGGGACCAAGAGTGAGCGTGAGGAACGCTATCATCTTGTGATTAAAAAGCTAAATTCTTTTGAGATGTTTCCCAAAGAAAGTGCTAATGAGATGTATTCTCGATTAAATGTTCTTGTAGAGGAAGTCAATGGGCTTGGACTCACTCAAATGTCACCATCCGACGCGTTGTGAGAAAAATCTTGAGTGTCCTCCCCATTGACAAATATGGGCACATTGTGACCGTGCTACATCAAGGTGATCTTTCCACCGCTACACCAACACAAATCTTGGGAAAGATCAATGCTCATGAGATGTACATGCACATCACACCACAAGATGGCTCATCCTCTACAAAGAAGAAAGAGAAGGACTTAGCATTCAAAGCTAGCCAAGACAAGGGCAAAACAAGACTTGAGTATGAGAGCTCAAGTGATGAAGATGATGAAGAAAGCCTTGCCCTCATGGTGAAGAAGACCACCAAGATGCTAAAAAGGCTAAACAAGAGTGGCATCAAGTTCGACGGCAAGAAGAAGAAGTTCTTCACTAGCTCAAGAAGAAAGCCAATCTCCGAGATGGATTGCTACAATTGTGGCGAAACTTGGTCATCTAGCTCATCAATGCACAAAGCCTAAGAAAGACAAGTTCAAGAACAAGGGCAAGAAAGATGATTCAAGTGATGAAGATGAAAAGAAGAAGAACAAGCCATACAAGAAGAGAGATGGCAAAAAGAGGGAGTTCTACAAGAAGAAGAAGAGTGGCAAGGCCTATATTGTCGGTGATTGGCTCACGGACATTAATTCATCAAGTGGATCATCCTATGATGATAGTGATGATGAAAAGGTGGCCGCCATTGCTATTGATCTTGCATCTTCACCACCACCATCGCCATCATCATCTACACACCTATGCCTTATGGCCAAAGGCGAACGCAAAGGTAACTAAGAGTGATGATAGTAGTGATGATGAACATGCTAGTGATGATGATAGTGATAGCGATGATGATGACTCACCTACTTATGATGATCTTGTCAAAATACTAAGAAAATATACTAAGATCATTAGAAAGAGTAGAGCTATAAATGAAAAACTTGATGCTAAAATGATTCACTCTTAGCTAAGTGTGATACATTAGAAAAGGCTAATGATGAGCTCAAAGAAACAAATGATTCTATATCATCCATCCAAACTCAAGGAGCTCAAATCTTCTAAGAAAGAGCTTAAAGATAAAAATGATAAACTTGAGTGGGTGCACAATGAGCTTATCACTAGTCACAATAAGCTAAAAGATGAATATGCAACTCTAAAGATCAATTATGATACCCTTATTATTGCACAAGAATTCTTACCAAATGAGCCACATGATGCTACTAACCATGTTGTTAAGATTGATATAGCTACCTCATGTGATGACTTAATTGATGAAAGCATTGAGCATGGATCTAGTAGCAAGGGCAAGCGAGTGGTTGAGTGCAATGACTATGATGAGTATGTCAAGCTCAAGAGTAACAATGAGAAGCTCATGAAAGATCTTGAAGAGATGAAAAGTCACAACACCATTGTGATAGAAACTCTTGATCATGACGAAGATTTGATCCTTGAGAATGAGAAGCTAAAAAGGGAAAATAAGAAACTCAAGGAAGAGAAGAACAATGATATTCTCAAGGAAGAGAACAAGAAGCTCAAAATGGAGAAAGAGCATCTCAAGGAGGGATTGAGCAAGTTTGCTAGAGGCAAGCATCTCCAAAGTGAGCTACTCATGAATACCGTCATGAAGATGGATAGAAGTGGCATTGGATATATGGCAAGTGTAGAGAAGAAGAAGGCTCAAGCTCAACACCAACAATCAAAGCCAAAGCTAAAGCCAAAGAGATGTTTTGAGTGTGGACAAGAAGGCCACTTTGCTCATGAGTGTCAAACTCCACCACCACAACCCTTGCCCAAGCATGCTAGACCCTTTGCTTTCAATGCTCACTACATGCTTAGAAAAGATTCTAGTGGAAAGATGAAAGTCATGTTCTTAGGACCCCCAACAAGAGTAGGCCTAAGAAGATTTGGGTGGCTAAGTCACTTGTTGAGAAGGTGAAGGGCCCTCAACAAGCTTGGATCCCTAAAGCTTGAATCTCTTGTGTGTAGGTGAACTACAAGACCGGTGGAAGTCATTGGGTTATTGATAGTGGTTGTACTCAACATATGACCGGTGATCCTCGTATGTTCACCTCACTAGATGAAGAGGTAGATGGACAAGAGAAAATAACATTTGGAGATAATTCAAAGGGCAAGGTTAAAGGATTGGGCAAAGTGGCAATATCAAATGATCATTCCATCTCCAATGTGCTCTATGTTGCTTCATTGAGCTTCAACTTGCTATCCATTGGGCAATTGTGTGATCTTGGCTTTCAATGCCTATTCACCGAGAAGGAGGTTGTTGTATCCAAGTTAGATGACAATCAAGTGATATTCAATGGATTTAGATACAACAACTTATATCTAGTTGACTTCACCTCCGAAGATGCAAACTTGAAGACTTGCCTATTCACCAAAACAACACTTGGGTGGCTATGGCATAGAAGACTTGCTCATGTTGGAATGAGCTCACTCAAGAAGCTTATGAAGAATGATTTGGTGAGAGGGTTGAAGGATGTGAAGTTTGAAAAGGACAAGCTTTGTAGTGCATGTCAAGCCGGCAAGCAAGTTGCAAACACTCATCCAACCAAAGCTTTCATGTCAACCACAAGAGTGCTAGAACTTCTACACATGGATTTATTTGGACCAACAACATACAAGAGTTTGGGAGGAAATCTCTATTGTCTTGTGATTGTGGATGACTATTCAAGATATACATGGGTGTTCTTCCTTCATGACAAATCCAAGTTGCATCTTGTTTCAAGAAGTTTGCCAAGAGAGCTCAAAATGAATTTGAAGTGAAGCTCAAGAAGATAAGAAGTGACAATGGCAAAGAGTTTGACAACACAAACATAGAAGCTTATTGTGATGAAGTTGGAATCAAACATGAAGTCTCCAAGAACCTATACTCCTCAACAAAATGGTGTAGTTGAGAGGAAGAACCGGACTTTAATCACTCTTGCAAGGACAATGCTAGATGAGTACAACACCCCCGAAGCTCTATGGGCGGAAGCAATCAACACCGCATGTTATGCATCCAACCGCCTATTTCTTCAAAAGTTCCTTGTTAAGACACCATATGAGTTGCTCAATGGGAAGAAGCCGGACGTCTCCTTCTTTAGGGTGTTTGGTTGCAAGTGCTACATCTACAAGAAGCGGCAACACCTAGGGAAGTTTCAAAGGCGTTGTGATATAGGTTTTCTTGTTGGTTACTCATTGAAGTCCAAAGCATATAGAGTATTTAATCATGCCACCGGCTTGGTTGAAGAAACATATGATGTGGAATTTGATGAATCTAACGGCTCCCAAGGAGCACATGAGAATCTTGATGATGTAGGTGATGAACCATTGAGGGAGGCTATGAAGAATATTCCGGTGGGAGACATCAAGCCAAAAGATGATGAAGATGATGTACAAGTCACTAACCAACCCTCTTCATCAAATGTACCACAAGATGGTGAAAAAGTTGGGAGAGTAGAAAATAAAGATACTCATATCTCCCATGAGCAAATGGTGGTACAAGCACAAGATGTTGATGCTCCACAACCTCCTCCTCAAGTGGTCAATAGAAGAAATACACCTCTCCTACAAGATCATCCTCAAGATCTCATCATAGGGAGTCCAACAAAGGGAGTGATGACTCGATCTCAAAAACTTACTTCATTTATTGCTCATCACTCTTTTGTCCCTTGCTATGAGCCTACCAAAGTAGAAGAAGCTCTTAAAGATCCGGATTGGATCAATGCCATGCATGAAGAGTTGAACAACTTCAAACGCAATGAAGTTTGGAATCTTGAAGAGCGACCAAGAGGTGCAAGAGTCATTGGAACAAAGTGGGTGTTCCGCAACAAGCAAGATGATCAAGGTGTTGTTGTGAGGAACAAGGCAAGACTAGTAGCAAAGGGGTTCTCTCAAGTTGAAGGTTTAGATTTTGGAGAAACCTTTGCACCGTTTGCAGATTAGAAGCCATCCGTATCCTTCTTGCATATGCATCACATCATGAAATGAAACTATATCAAATGGATGTGAAAAGTGCATTCTTAAATGGCTTTATTAATGAACTAGTCTATGTTAATCAACCTCCCGGTTTGAAGACCCTAGATATCCTAATCATGTTTATAGGTTGTCCAAGGCACTATATGGGCTTAAGCAAGCCCCAAGAGCTTGGTATGAGCGCCTTCGGATTTCCTTATTGAGAAGGGCTTCACCATTGGGAAGGTCGACACCACACTATTCACCAAGAAGCTTGATGGGCATATCTTCATTTGTCAAGTATATGTTGATGATATCATCTTTGGATCATCAAATGAAGACTCATGCAAAGAATTTGGTGAATCGATGTCTAAGGAGTTCGAGATGTCAATGATTGGTGAGCTTACATTCTTTCTTGGTTTTCAAGTCAAGCAAATGAAGGAAGGCATCTTCATCTCTCAAGAGAAATACACAAAAGATCTTCTCAAGAGATTCAAGATGGATGAATGTAAGCCAATCAAGACCCCAATGCCTACCAATGGACATCTCGACCTAGATGAGGGAGGTAACTCGGTTGATCAAACTCTCTACCGTTCTATGATTGGTAGCTTGTTATATTTAACCGCATCTAGGCCCGACATCATGTTTAGTGTGTGTATGTGTGCTAGATTTCAAGCTAGTCCTAAGGAAACACATTTAATTGCCGTAAAAAGAATCCTTAGGTATCTTAAGCACACACCAAGCATTGGCCTTTGGTATCCCAAAGGAGCTTTATTTGAATTAATTGGCTATTCGATTCGGACTACGCCGGATGCAAAGTTGATAGAAAGAGCACATCTGGAGGGTGCCATTTGCTTGGTAGATCTCTTGTGTCTTGGTCCTCCAAGAAACAAAATAGTGTGGCTTTGTCCACCGCCGAAGCGGAATACATTGCCGCGGGTGCCTGTTGTGCACAAATATTATACATGAAACAAACTTTACTAGACTATGGAGTAGTTCTAGAGAAAGTTCCTCTTCTGTGCGATAATGAAAGTGCGGTAAAACTTGCAAATAATCCGGTTCAACACTCTCGCACCAAGCATATAGATATCCGCCATCACTTTCTAAGAGATCATGTAGCTAAAAATGATATATCACTAGAAGGTGTAAGATCCGAAGATCAATTAGCGGATATCTTCACTAAACCGCTAGATGAGGCTACATTTTGTAGATTGCGGAATGAGCTCAATGTACTTGATTTTAGTAACTTCACTAAAAATTGAGCTTGTGTTGTCCCTTGCATTCATTGTAATATACAACATGTTTAATTTGTGGCAATGCATATAGGGCTTGTCTAACATGGTTAAGATAACCGCCGAAAAGCGTGTGAAGAAGCTTAACCTTGGATCAAACTTGACAAGCAACTAGATTTACTTACAAGTATTACATATGCATGAATGTTGTTTTTGTCGTTTTGTTCCATTTGCCCTCTTGTTGCCTATTTCCTCAAAAAGATTTATAGCCTAAGGCAAAATATTTTAAAGAATATGAGGGTTTGAGAGAGGTCACTCACATCAGTCCCAATTGGTGTTTATTTGGATCTTATTCAAGTTGGGACTTGATTGGGAACAGCAAATATGAAGGAAGGTTGAAGGTTTGCTTTGGAAAAGGTGCATCGACGCCGCACCGGACGCCTTTGTCCAGTGTCCGGTCGATTCACGAGAGGTGAACTGCTGATGAAGGAGTGACCGGACGCTGCGCGTCTGTCGGCGTCCGGTCGAGAAAGGTTCAGCGTCCGGTCGATCAAGGAAGGACAAGTTATTTTGACCGGACCACACTGCGTCCGGTCATGGACCACCGGACGCGTCCGGTCCGATTCCAGAGATTTGGACCTCTCTGGAATCGACCGACGGACGCTGGTGGTAGCGTCCGGTCGCTACTAACCGGAAAGGCCCCGGTCGAGGATCTCATGCGACTTCGCTCTTTTCGGTTTCCTTTTTCGTCAGCGCGTTTGGGGGATTTTTTATCCGAGCCGTGTTCTCTTCTTTGACCTAACCAGCGCCGCCACCTTCTCGCGCCCAATCTCGCGCCCAGCACCGTGCCCTAGCTCGAGCAAGCGCCGCCGCCATCGCCTAGCCAAGCGCCAGTGCCCCTAGCTCGAGCAGCCGCCTTCGCCTAGCTTAGCGTCGTCGTGCCCTGCCTCGCCTCGCAGCGCCCTCCAAGACTTCGGCACCCGCTTCGCCACCAGCACTCCAGCCAAGCCAGCAGCTGAGCCACCTCGCTTTTTCAGACATCTCGCCCTCCTCCTCGCGCCCAAGCTCCGCGGTCAATCGTTGCCAAAGGCTGCCGGTCTTCGCCAAGTGCTCTTGCCCTGTCCTCCCATTGATTGGTATGGCAAGCTTTGTGTTTCAATCTTGATCTCCAATTGTGACCTAGATCAAATTCTAAACGCACTGATTCCCCATTGCATTCAGGGCATTTGACCTAACCCTAGCCCGGTTCCAAGGATCCCCCGCGTGACATCTTATCTCTTCTCGGTTCGCTGATCGTCAGGTAGAAAGCCATTCGATTCAATTTCGCATCTACATTGCTTTCTCTGCTAGGGCTTCGCACCTATTAGCAATATGGTATTTATTTGTATATCTATCTATTCTATCGTGTAGCAAGTCGGTTCCGTTGTGTTTCGTCTGGAAATTGGCAGTCTTCTCGGAGCCAAGCTCGCGAGTAAGGATCAAGGCCAAGCCTCGAAAGCGGCAGTTTGATAGTTGATCTTCATCAGCGGCAGTTCACCATCTTGTCTGTTCAGATGGCTCACACCAAGAACGTTGGTGGTGGCCCAGGTGATGATGATCGGAGGCCCCCGCCTCGCCAGCCAGCCGGATCGAAGGGCAAGGCAACCAAGCTGGTGACATCCAAGAAGCGGAAGTACCCTGACACAGAGACAGCGAGAGCAGCAGCTGTTGCAGAGGCTGCAGAGCGTGCCGAGAGAGGAGGTGCCCGCAGCGGAGTTGTCATTGCAGATCGGCCGCTTTCACCAAAGACTCGAGCAGCGATTGAGGAGGTTGAGCGTCGTCCACGGTAGTCCACCGGGATCTGCCACGCTTGCGGATTTACGGGTTGCCATTGAGGAGGGTCCGTCGGACAGAAGCAATGCCCCCCAGTGAGCCTCACCCAGCCCAGGAGACTCGGGAGAGTCGAGAGACGAGCCCGGCACCTCAGCCGCGCTTTCGAAAGTCGTACCAAAGGCAGATTCCACCTAGGCCAGTTACACAACGCAGGGGTTCTCGCCCTCCGCCCAGACCACAGGGTCCGCCTCCAGTGGTTCACCTCGACTTGAGGGCCGCTACAGCCAGGCAGGTTCAGCAGCTGCGGTTTGTTGAGTTTGAGGTTTGGTTTCCTCCGAGGAGGGATGTGAGAGCAGCTGAGGGGTTCTACACGCCACTGCATGAGGATTTCTACAATGCATATCTTAACAAGTGGGGGCGATATTCGGATCACGAGGGTCTGTCAGATAGAGTCCATTGTGGCAGCAGCCGGAGAGGGCATTCGGCAATACTTGTCATATTTGCCAGGACTGACAGATTTGATTGGACGGACGGGCATATATGTACCTTCTTGGGTCCGTCAGTTTTATGCCTCGCTCTACATTGATCCTCATCACAGCTTCATTCACTTTGCTTTCAAAGGCAAAGACTACAGAGTGACTAGTGGCAGAGTCAGGGAGATACTGAGACTACAGGAGCAGCCTGTAAAGATGCATGAGGTGTGCTATGGACATCAGGAGCCTCCCAGGCGTCCTCATGGAGGGCAGGTGCCCCCTACAGATTTAGTGCGGCATTGCTTCAAGGAGCCGTTTGGAGAGGGGTCGAGCAGGAACCCCAGTGACTTGACTCCTACAGCGAGGATACTAGAGGCCATCATCAGGAGGACACTGCTTCCCGTGTTGGGATCTGAGGGAGGGCTGACTCGCTTCTGACTCTGGCTTCTCAATGCCATCATGCGAGATGTGATGTTTGACATCCGGGACCTCCTTCTTTCGGAGATGGAGGATACTATAGTGAGGGATTCAAGGGTCGTGGCAGCTTCCCTATGCTCACTGGATCACATTCCTCATCCGCAAAGTAGTGCTTGATAAGCCCCTGGCATGATGGATGAGTATACAGTGCCCTCTGAGTTCCCAGCCTACAACTCATCACACAGAGGATCGAGACCGCCACTCCTCGGGCACCCAGTCAGCCACCCCGTCGCCCCCTAACGTGCAGTCTGCAGCTCAAAGCGGATGAGATAATCGAGGGATTGCAGCCACCGAGGAGGAGGAGCTAGAGGCACACAGCAGGAGGTGAGTGAGTGATGCAAGATGATGGCTGACGCACGACTACCAGCCTATACCTCGATGCCTCCACGCAGAACCACGATGCAGAGGCGAGTAGCTCTAGTTCTGCTCCACCTCCCACCAGACATGCCCGCTCTCATCATTGCTATTCTTGAGCGGATGCAGCGAGATCGAACCACAGCAGCACAGAGACACCCACCAACCGCCAAGATTCGAGCTCGTCGGGGCACAGAGTTTCAGTTTCAGCAGCAGCAACTTCTTCAAGACCAGCGATTAGCTTTATGCAAAGAAGCAATTTATGGGATTCATGCAAAGATGTAGTAACAGCCTATTGGGGTCCCCACCACAGCCTTCGCCCCACTTGCACACAACCTCCCACCACTTGACGACTCCAAAGCGATGCAGCCCAAAGGGCTTCAGAGTCGAGGACAGCCTCCACTCGATTTCCTTCACCTCCTGTCTGAGTGTCCCAATGGTTAGCCTCACACGTGTAGCCCCAGATTCACTCCTTATCACACGGGTTTCTCACCAGAGCAGACTTCCTCACTATTCGTGCTCGAGTCGCCGGGTCTCCGAGTCTTGGAGCATCATTCGATGAGTTGACCGGCATGCCTACTCCGCCTCACATGCATGCTGCCGGTCCGTCTCTGAAGACCTCCAGCTCATCATGACTACTCAGGGCTCCCTCGTCTCATCGCCTCGTCGAGATCCCACGACAGACATACTTGCAGCTTCACAAGCAAAGACTAGCCCCACTTCAGACCAGACCGTTTGAAATGACTCTTCCCCCACCTTGAGGGGTCGGTCCATTCGAGAGCTCAGTGGTCGAGATGATGATGGCGCCTGGTTCCATCTTGCTCCACGTGCTTTCAGCGCCCGACTTGTCCGTCACAGCAGTCCCGCCGTCGTCAAACCCTAGGTTTTGGTGTTTGACGCCAAAGGGGAGAGGGTTTGAGTATGTAGACTTAGGGGGAGCGAGTTTTAGGGGGAGCTAGTTATCTAGTATTAGCTTATTATATACTTTTGGATTTTTTTTTTGTGTGATACACTATTACTTATGCATTCGTGTGTTTACTTTCATGCATACTATTATTTATATGTGATAGTGCTATCCACATGATTGTGATATTTGACATGTGTGACTTCTACTTTGCTTTATCTATATGTCATATCACTTGTGTGATGCTCATTTGATTTTGCTTCCGCGTTTATACTTTGAAGCAAATGAGCTTTGTAATTTGTACTCATGCTTAATCCATATTCTCTGAGTACATTGTGTTGGCTTGGGTCATATAAGCTTGACTAACTCTTTTGTTCTTATTGACAAAAGCTTATATGAACCAAGCTCGTCAAAAACCTCACTCCATAACATACTCGAGGTGGTGTTGTCATCAATCACCAAAAAGGGGGAGATTGAAAGCATCTAGGCCCCTAGTTGGATTTCGGTGATTGATGTCAATACAAGATTACTATGACTAACGTATGTTTTGCAGAGGCAATTAAGTTAGGTCATGGTAATGGAGATCGATTGGGCAATTGAGGTTGTCATGCCCCTACGATGGAAATCGTTTCGGTTTTCAAAGGATGGACGACAAGGTTAAGGATAACTAGTTCTAAGTGTCAATTGAAGTTGGAGAGACACTTAGAGTAGTTTAGGACTTTGTTTTTTCCTTTGGCCGTACTATGAAGGGGGTATGAACGGGTAGCTTGACCTAGTTAAGTCTAGTGAGTTAGGTGTGGTGCACACTTGTTTAAACTAGCTCTAGGTAGCTCCTATGATTGCCTAAGATCTTTTGGAGCAAAATTCATTCTCATATATTCGGAAGTTGGAAGTGAATGGAGGGTCAAACACTGACCGGACGCTCAGCTCAGTCAGCGTACGACACGGACGCAGCAGGGTCCGGTCCGATTCATTTGATCGAGGTGATCAAGTCTGATGTGACCGGACGCTGGAAGGTCATGTGACCGGACGACCGAGGACCAGCGTCCGGTCGACTCCAATAAAGGGTCCAGACTTGGGAAAGAGGACCGGACGCGTCCGGTCGGTCTTAACCGGACCACGAGGGTTCAGCGTCCGGTCGACTCGATAAGAAGTTCCATAAGGGTTTTATGCGACCGACGCGCGTCCGGTCGGTCTGCGCATCGGACCTGCCAGTCGTCCGGTCGACTCTTTAATATCTTGGTTCGCTGGTTGAACTGATCGGAGCGTCCGGTCATCACGATCGGAGCGTCCGGTCGTCCCCGCAGAAGCTCATAACGGTTCGCTTTTTCAGTCAAGCTTATAAATAGAAGGTCCACTCGTGAGTGGGGTATCTTTTGCTCATTCCAACAAATGAGAAACACGTTTGTGAGTGCCAAGAAGAGCAAGGTCCTAGTGAGGTGTTTGTGATTTGAGAATCCAAGAGAGTAGCCTCACTAGCAAATCAAGAGTAGCAAAGTGTGCATCCATCTTCTCATTAGGCTTCATGTGGTCAAGTGAGAGTTCGTGCTTGTTACTCTTGGTGATCGCCATCACCTAGACGGCTTGGTGGTGATTGGGAGTTTGGTGTTCACCCGGCGGAGCTTGTGGGTGACCCAACTCAAGTTGTGAGCGGTTTTGGGTGATTCGCGCGCGACGAGTGTCAAGAATCAACCCAGAGAGAGCACTTGATCCTTGCGCGGATCAAGGGGAGCTACACCTTCATGCGGGTGTGCTCCAACGAGGACTAGTGGGGAGTGGCGACTCTCCGATACCTCGGCAAAACATCGCCGCGTTCCTTTCTCTCTCTATTTACGTTGAGCACTTACTTTGAGTATTTACTTTGAGCATTTCAATACTTGTCTTACATCCATAGAATTGCTTGCTAGAGTAAGTTTGGAACGTTGGTTGCGAGGTTGTTGTGCATTAGTTTAATATAAACACTTTTTAGGCACAAGGGGTTAATTGGGCTATCCGTAGGATTTGATTATTGCAAGAAAATTTAGAATTAGCCCAATTCACCCCCCTCTTGGGCATCTTGATCCTTTCAGTGCCCTCAGCACACCCACACCGCGCCTCAGAACGCTGGCGAGCCGGCGGCTCGGATCTTCTTTCGAGCGCTGGCGGATACGACGGCGCGGTCTGCTTCCCGTGCCACGGCGGTGGTGTTTGCGGCGAAGGAGCCCTGGTAGGTACCCTCACCGCTCCATCATTCTTCTGCTAGGGTTAGGTCAGACAAAGACCACCACGGCGGGTGAACCAGCGGTGCTTCCCGGAGCTAATCCGGTGAGTTAATCTCCCAAAACCCCTTCTTCTCTCTTCCCGGAGTGGGTCGAGTCTAGGGTTAGGGTTCGGATTTGGCCGGTTAGGGTTTGTCCGAACCCACTGTTCATCTTCCCCGCCTGCTTTTTGCGAGTTAGGGTTTGGGTTCATGTCTGGGTCGATCCGAATCGGGCCGAATCGAGCCCTCTTTCTTCTGTCGTTCTTCCCCTTCTAGGGTTAGGGTTAGGAACCCTCTGCTTCGATCCGAATTGGATCTTTCTCATCTCCTTCTTTCTGTCTCTTACCCCACACGCCCATGGTAGCTCGGGGTGGCTTCCTTCCCGCACGCCGTCGAAGCGGCGGCGCGGTCTTCTTCCCACTTGACGGCGGTCTTCTTCCTTAGAGTTAGGGTTTTGGTTCTAATTCTGTTTCACTTTTCTACCCTGATCTACAATTTACACACTAGGATAACCTGGCTCTAGTACCATTGATAGGATATAGTACCTCTAAAACGTAGATTAGGGGATAAACTTGACTTAGATGGGGAAACTTGTTCCTGTACCTCGCCCTAGCGCAGTTGCGTCCATGGCGCCGCAGCGACGTGGACGCCGGTGTCGTGACAGCGTAGGCGCAGTGGAGTCCAGAGGGCGGGGGGCAATGCAGAGGCGACGGTGAAGTCGGTGGTGGCTTCCCGTCGCTGGCAGCACCCTCTCACTGGATCGGTTAGCGTTAGAGAATGATCGGTGGGGCGCTTGGTAGCTCTAGGGGAACCTCGTGCCATGTGCTCCGACCCCCCGCTCCCATTTATGGTGCTGTGCGACGGGGGCTCACCAACCATGGAGCGGTTGGGCGTCCCCGATCAGGACGCGGATCCAAGGGCCTAATTGACCGTTGGGCCAATTGGTGGAGATCAAACTAAGAAAAAGACTCTTTTTTTTCTTCTGAAACGAGTAAAACTCTGCTTATATATACTGAAACATCGGGGAAGACTTCCGGTTTGTACATCAAGACCATTTTTTATTTCATCAATCACATCCAACCAGGTCCAGTGATGATCTAGATTACTGTATGAAGAACTGCGCCACATCTCTTATTACACTACATCTTATACTGCTGGACATGCGAACGACAGTAAGTGCATAAACATGGACCGATAGATACGGTGTTCATGGCTGATGACACTGACACGGGCTCATCCGCTCATTTGGTACAGTACAATACAATACAAACACAGTGCATGAACAATCATGCTCGATCGTTCGTTCATAATTCATATGGCGTCAAGCAAGCTAGCGCTGAGGTGATTAAGCCGCCGCCGCCTCCGGCATGCTCCCAGCTGACTCCCTGTCGTCGACCTTGATGTTGAGGAAGTCGATGGTGCGCTCGCCGAGCGCAAACGCGTCCCAGAAGCCGTCGCCGAAGGCCTTGGCCTTGAGCTTCCTGTACATCGCGGGGCGGTCCTCGGCCACCAGCTCCTCCGCGGGCTGCAGGTCCTTGTGCGGCTCCGGCTGGTAGAAGAGCACGAGCGTCATCCTCTCCCTTTCGCCGCTCGTCACCACGCGGTGCGTGGGCGCCCTGAACACGGCGTTGCTCATGATCTCCATCTCCTCCCCCACGACCACCAGCAGCTCGTCGCGGGCGAGCACGGGCACGTCCACCCACCGCCCGTCTCCGCCACCCTCCTCCCTGAGCAGCACCTGGAGGCCGCCGACGTCGCGGTCGAGGAGGAGCACGGTGACGACGGAGTTGTCGGTGTGCGGCTTGAGCCCGTACACGAGGTCCGGGCGCGGGCAGGGCGGGTAGTAGGTGAACCGCGCGTACGTGCCCCCCCTCTCGCCGACGTGGTCGAGGAAGAACTCCTCGCCGAACCCGAGCAGCCGCCCCATGGCCATGAGCACGCGCTTCGCCACCTGCTCGCTGCCCAGGGCGTACTCGTGCAGGAGCCTCCCGAGCGCCGGCGGGCGCGCGGGCCAGAACTGCGCCCGCCGCTCCTCCTCCGGCTGCACGGTCAGGTACAGGCGGTCGCACCAGTCCAGCACCTGCTCGTCCGTGTCCACGCGGTCGATGCCGTACCCCTCGGGCTGGAACTCGCCGGCGTCGTCCCGGTTCGCGTGCCTCAGCTTCTCCTCCAAGGGCAGGTGGAAGAACTCCACCCCGGCGTCCCGGACGCCATCCAGCAGCGCCACTGGCATGCCGTGACCGGTCACCTAGCAAAGTTTAGATTTTACATCGATTCATAGTGAACTTGGCACGAAGCCTTTGTCTACTAAACCAACATGAATGTGTGCTGTGCGTTGCGTACCTTGAAGAGGCCCGAGGACTGGAGCGCCGACCGGAGCTTGTCGGCCTCCTCGACGTCGCCGGGGTCGGCAAGACGCTGCACGTCCACGGTGGGGAAGGCCGCCAGCTCGGGCGCCGCGACGCCACCGGTTGTTGGTGGGGCTGTCGGGCGGTCCTCCTCCCTCAGCACGTACCGGGTCGGCAGCGTGGGGAGGCCGGCGGCGGCCACCTCCTGCACCATCTGTCCCTGAGCCTGATGCACCATCGTCGATCGTGCTGCTTCTACACTCGGGGCTAGAGAG
The DNA here is from genome assembly GCA_904845875.1 of Miscanthus lutarioriparius. NCBI lineage: Eukaryota > Viridiplantae > Streptophyta > Magnoliopsida > Poales > Poaceae > Miscanthus > Miscanthus lutarioriparius. Next base: position 73,052,557 of record CAJGYO010000018.1, read on the forward strand.
AGAGACGGCTAGTGCTAGTAAAGAAGAATTTGTTTGATTGCCCTTGGGTATCTGCGATCCAGTTCATATAGGACTGTTTGCTAATTTATAGAACGGCGGTCGAGCTCGGTGCCGTCTACACGTGACGTGGAGCTGACAAGGAAGTGAGTCCAAAACTGTCAGTGTGATGATCTGGATCACGGCCGCATCTTCCCCCGATCGAGGGGAGATCTCTCATGCCTATCTATAGTTTAATCTAAGATCTGCACGAGCATGGTGTGAAAATGGGTGGTGTTTACCGGAATGTGCGGTAATGATATTCAGGCGGAGATAGTTCATCCCGGTGACCTTTTAAGAAAAAAAAATGGGTGGTGTTTCAACGGGGTGTTTTTCCAAGTTTTAGCCTATCCACAGATCCAAGCAAGCGTTCTTCGATCAGAGCGTCAACGAACGTCACTGGATGCAACGGCAACAGCAAGAGCACCACTGTTCTTAGACCTTAGTGGATAACTGGATCCAGGGGCCAAGGCCAATCCATTCAAGACACACACCACTTAGGGGGTGTTTGGTTTCTCCTCCTAAACTTTAGTCGCTGTCCCATCGGATGTTTGACACATATATGGAGTATTAAATATAGACTAATTACGAAACTAATTACACAGCTTGCGACTAATTTGCGAGACGAATCTTTTAAGCCTAATTAGTCCATAATTTGACAATGTAATGCTACAGTAAACATATGCTAATGACGGGTTAATTAGGCTTAATAAATTTGTCTCGTGAAGTACCGTCGGATTCTGTAATTTGTTTTTTTATTAATTCGAACACCCCATATGACACCATCACGTGACACCTCCTAAATTTTAATCACCGCATCAAACACCCCCTTAATCTGGCGGAAGCGACCGAGAGCATCGGCGTCGTCGTGGAATTGATAGCCTATTCGCACTCGTGTCCTGGCTAGGTGCAAAGAAAGGAACGTCCGTTGCTTCAGAGGAGCACAAATAAACTACGGTTAGAGCGGGAGGTCACGGACTTGGGGCCTATTTGGTTCTGACCCTGGTGAAGGCGTCTGGGCCAGGCAGCTCCCCAGGCCGTCGATTTTGAGTGCCTAGCGGCCGGATCGAGCTGCCTGGGCGAGCACCCCCAGGCCACGCTATGAACCAAACATGCCCTGGCTGTTAGCATCAGGTGTTGTTTGGTTCTACGGAAGCAATGTTAACGTAAATGGGAAGGTTCTACAGCGGCAACGAAAAGGAAATCATGCATTGATTTACTTATCTTGTTTGATCTAGGTGTGGCGATTGGAGGCAGGTTTGTTTCCACGCGATACGATGTATATTGCAAGCGTACATTTCAGATGTTTCAGTTGTTTAAGAGGTATATATGTTGCAAGTGTTTCATACGGATGTTGCAAAAGTAGATCGGGATGTTGCATACGTTGCAATGGTTGCATACGTATGTTGCAAACGTCTATCCCCAATGTTACATTTGTTTTTAAACGTATGTTGCAAGTGTGTTTATCTGCATGTTGCATATGTTTCACACACATGTTGTAGGTATTTTTCTGGATGTTGCGTATGTTTGCAAGGTTTTAAGTGTTTTTCAAGTGTTTTTGCAAGTGTTTCAGACGCATGTTTCAAGTGTTTCATCTGCCTTCAGACGTATGTTGCAAGCGTTGCATCTGGATGTTTGAAAAGTAGATCGGGTATTGCACATAGAATACGTGTGGGAAGCGGGAGGGGCGTGAGCGGTCCCGCGCAAGCGCACGGCGCGGGTGACGTCCGGGCGGTGCAAGCCTCACGTGGGCGCGTGAAACACAGGCGTGGCCAGGGGCGTGCTACGTGGGTGTAGGCGCGCGCGGGAAACAAATCGGCATGGGTCACGTACCGCCGACAGATGGGTATCCGATCGGACGTCCGGGCGTCAGCAGTTCCGATTATTATTGGGTGTCTCTGCCAGTGCACAAGCGGTTGTCATCTAGTATATGGTAGGATCCATCTCTTTGATCGCCTCAACCATAGAGCACTAATATATTCTGGGGAATCTTCACCTGTAGCTCGAGCAAAGATTTATATGACGTTTACGGGCAGGACTTCATTGTTGTTGGAGATATGGACATATGGTGATTGTGATTGATTTTGAAGTAAATAATATAAGTGTCACGGAGTAACACAAGTTCATCAATATTCCAATGGAAAAAGCCGGCACGTGCTCGGATATTTTTGTCGGCTATAATACGCAATTTTCACACCTGTACTATGCCTATATATATATTTAGGGTTCTTTTCATTCTTCTTACTTTCAGTTAATCCCACCAGTCCATAATTTGTCATTTTGGATATTATATGGCTGGTTTTCGATTCTAATGTATATATAAATCAACATATACATATTTTTTTATTAAAACACTTTTTAAGACTATAATCTCTATACATGTTTTTAGTAAACTAATAAATATTTTAACGGTTGTTCCTATTCGGTCTAAAAGTTGGAAACCTTTTTTTTTCTTCCAAACAAAAATTGTAGGACTAGACTAGAGGGGGAGTATAATGTCATGCTCTAGGACCACATGACAGCTCGCAGTGGCGGAGCTCGCATGAACGTGTAGGGTGGGCCAATTCAATGATGCATTGCTACAGTATTACCAATAGTAGTATAGACAGTTGGAATTATGTGGAAAATCTGTGTTTTTTCAAGTTTTATCTATATAGACTGCAATGAACAATTAGAATTCTGTCAAAGAAGAATAAACAATGTGCGGATTTACATACTTGTAAGCTATAATCTACTCATCAGCAACAACAATCATGATACGAGAGAGACAAGAATTAATTGCATGCATGCAGCGACATACAAACCTCCATTGATACAACCGGAGCAAGGGGGGGGGCAGGACCCAGTTTGGCCCCCACATAGCTCCGTCCGTGACAGCTCGGACCACAGAAATATCTGTCTATGGCACGATGAATAAGACGTAGCAAACTCTTCAAGTGCACATTCAGTGGCAAAAAGGAAACGAACGATACAATATACAGAAACATAATCAAGGCAACTTGTTGACAGAACTCTTCGTCCACTTGAACTGCTACCGGTACAGCAACAGCAACAATAGTAGTTCTTCTCTTTTATTTTTTAATAAAAAGGAAAACCAAAAAATATATTCTTGTTTTATTTATGAAAATACTATTAAATTTGCATAACAACAAAACAAAGGAAAACTGCTTAGAATAAATAACTCCCAAAAGTTCCTTATTTATGCCCCCGGTAAGGATTTGGTACCATTTGAACAATTTGGTATTTTTGTATCAGAACTTTCAAAGTATTCATGAATACACCATGAAACAAAAGAAATAAGTCAGGTGACACTTCAAGATCTTTCAAAATTCAGAAATGAGGTAAGAATGCCCAAAGCCTAACAAGTACTCCATCCGTTCCAAAATAAATAAACTTCTAGAGTTATTATCCAAAGTCAAACTATCTTCAGCCTAACCGGATTTATAAAAAAGAACACCAATATTTATGATACAGAAATATTGACATTAGATACACTGTGAAACATAGTTTTCGTGTTGGAAATAAGAGCAATTTAGCGACGAATAAATTAATTTCGATAAGGAGAAAAAGAACATCAGCATGCTTTAGACGATCATAAATCGAAGAGGCCAATTTACAGCAGGGAGCTCTCCTCTTGCCACTTTTATAGGCCCGCGACGTTTGGAGCTGCTGCTAGATAGATGCGTCCAAAAAGGGTGAGTCATCCTGTTCGTCTTCCATTGAGATACTTCGTGCCTATCCATTTCTTAGGCTCTGATATTTTTCTTCAGTAAGAAAAGATTTTTTTTTTAAAAGACAAAAAATATTTTATTAAACTTTGAAGACAATTAGACCGAGTTGATACAACCATCCTAAAACTACTCCCGGTTTCTGTAAGCAAATGCACACGTCTAACAACAAAACTACACGTGTGTATATCGAAGCTTCACAATTACGCGTCTCGATATTGATGGTTATATCACATATTATTGAAAGAAATATAGATGTGTTTGATCAGTGGGTATCCACTCTGCTAACCATCCAAGGAATTGCTTGGTTATTATACGAGCATAAATCATCTTCTAATTTTTTTGGGAAATACATCTAGATGAAAACATCATTGTCAAAATGCAATACATACTATGGCCATCTTTAACAGGGCTTGGACTTCTCTAATAAGGGCTCGTTCAGTTAGAGCTTTTCCTGGTTGGAATAGTTCCAGATGGAGAGCTAGCTATATAAATTACACATGCATTCCTGGTAAGATTAGTTCCAGGACTTGATTCCAGGAGAACCGAACGGAGCCTGAAGTCCGAGAAAAGGCATGTTTTGGTAGAGCTCTAAATGGTTTCAGTTTCATTATTTTTTGTTTGTTTGTTTGTTTTTGCTTCAGAAGCCATTCTTGTGTGTGCTCGTTTGGTAGAGCTTTTAATTAATTCAGTAGAGAAACCACTACAAGTCTACAAAAGCCCTACATAGAGGGCTATATATAGTCCGTAAAGCTATATTGTTGTTGGGTATAATTGCGATCTTCCATGACTTGTGCGGATTGCGATCGAATTTGGTGATGCGAATGGCACGTCACGATTGCACATAACTTCGTGATGCTTGCCGCCGGGATATTTTTGGGAGCTATATGCCAGTCTTTGTAATGAGCTTTCACTGTGTTACGATTGGGTGATCCACTATGTGGCCTTCGTTTCTTTTGATTGTTCAAAGTTGATGGATATCTATTACTTTTAATCTTCTTGATTCAAAATAATGCAGATGCTGACCAGAGTGATGTCAAAATGAGCAACCCATCAACAAATGTATTGCGAACTCGTAGACATGGTTTGGCTCCGAGGAAGAGGATCAGCAAGAAGAGGGAAACGTCAATCAACATCAGTTCCAAGAATACTCACGGTTGGAAAAACTTGTTCTCCTAAAATTTGGTTAGGCAGTACTATGTATGATAGGGCAAGACAATTCTATCTGGATAGTAGCCTTTCTCCGGTTCACAAAAGCAGTCTATGTATACAAAATGACAGATGTACAAAATCTTCATCAGGATGGATGTGCAGCAACAGGCCAACAGCCACGCCTTCGGCTCAACTCAAGCATTAGAACAGACTTTCTCTGGGAATGATGGTTAAAAAACATGGCATTAGCACCCCCAAATAAAAAAAAAACAAGGAAGTTTCCTTGGAACCGCCAGAAGCTGATGCATCGTTTTAATTGAAGAGAAGCTTGTACCTTGTCTGGAACTGCTACAGCACAACCGGTCATCGTCCACGTAAGTTGCATTCAGTCCCATCATCCATGAACCTACTGATATGTCGTCGTGTGCATAACTCTGCAGTGATGCACTGTGTGACAGAGAAGACAAAGTTGAGCTGAAGAAAGAAGACCTGGTGGGCAGAAATAAAGCACCAGAAAAAGGAAGAGCATCTGTCCAGACAAAAAATTGGTAGCACATATTTCTGAATAGAAACATCAAATGCTCAAATTTTGACATGGGAATGCTTAAACGTGTCCTTGCATCTTGAAGATAACGGTGATATTTATCGTTGACAGAATATGACATGATGTGTGTTCTTTAGGAAGTAAATTAAAATAGCATTCTAATCAATGCACTCATTGATAATCCGTACCCAACGGATATTCAGTAATAATTATTTGGATAACTATCATGGCAACATACGATAGGGATTTAGATATAAGAAACTAAAGTTGAAAAGAAAAGATTAGTTCTTTCATCCACAATAAAAGATTCAGCCCAAATATGTCACATTCAGTCTGATGTAATCCAACTCCTGCATCAGCATAAGATGTTCTGCAGATTCAAAAGCTCAGGGACTGTTGCACATACTATTAATCTAGCTAACTAGGATGGTGTTGCTCAAAGCCAGTTTAACTTGATATTGGTTAAGATGAAACAGGGAGACACAAATGACATATCACTTACCTATTTATGTTGATGTAGCGTGCCAAAATTTTTGAGAGGATAAACAAAGAACCAGAAGCATGTCGAAAATACCTGTTTTTATTAATAAAGTGAATCAGTCAGTGAACATGAAAAAAGCATGACAGAGACTGCATCTTGAACGAAAAAACCTAGAAACTTCTGTCACATGTGAGTCCACCCCAAGAAAAAGCCCGGTTTAAGTACATACTTAACCATAGACCAAGGGAAAAAAACCAAAGAATATAACTGAATAACTTCAAGTGCAAAAATTGTGCTGAAACTGGAAGTGCTGGGTAGTGGGTCCAATAGTTGGTGTCACTCGTATATTTGATAGTTTAGGATTGTAATTTGATATTGCCATATGTATCTGGGGCCTGGGAGGCAATTTGCCCCCCAAGTCTCTGTACTCTATGGGTGTGTTTGGTTGGGTGGCCAGCCCCTAGCTTGGCTCCCTGGAGCCAATTTTGGCCTGTTTGGTTGCCTGAAAATGGATTGGGACCTAGCTAGAGCTGGCCATCCATACCCCTGGAACATGGCTAGCATCGAACGACCAAATCGGTCGTTCTTCTCGGGCCAGGCCCGAGCCAGCCCCATCCTCGTTCGCGTCACCTCCCGCGGTACTGCGCGCCTCCTCCTCACTCACGCCCGCCCTCATTCACCGTGCTATCTCGCCGACGAGCTCCGCCTCCCGTGCTCCTCCTCCTCCTGTGCTCCTTCGGTGCTCCTCCTCCCGTGCTCCGCCGGTCCTCCTCCCGGATCTCGCGGAAGATGAAGAAGGCATCGTCGCTGTGGAGCTGGGGTTCGACGCCGGCGAGGCGTCGTCGGGCTTCTTCCGCCCGGTGTCCGACTCCTCCACCGACGGGGTGGTGACCCCTCGGCGCACCGACGGAGGCTGACCAAGGTATCCGTCATCGGCGCTGGGGTGGCCGCGGGTCGCCGGGGAGAGGGAGCGCTCGAGCTGCGCAGGGAGGTCGCGGGTCGCCGGGGAGAGGAAGCGCTCGAGCTGCGCTGGCGAGCTACGCTGGGGAGGCCGCGACCGCGCTTTGGAGGTTGCCGGGTCACCGGGGAGACGGAGCGCTCGAGCTGTGCCGGGAGGCCGCGGGTCACGGGGAGAGCGAGTGCTCGAGCTACGTTGAGGTCGCTGGGAGGCCATGGGTCGCCGCGGCGTTCTTGACGAACAGAGTATACCCACCACCCGCGCGGTCGTACCGGAGCGGGAGCTGCTGCTGCTTGGTGCCGTCATTGCTTGGAGCAGCTGCTGCTTGGTGCCCTCGTTGCTGCTTGCTGCTGCTTGGTGTCGTCGTTGCTTGGTGCACGCGGCCTGGCAGTCGGCGACGCTCGTGCCGGTGCCTAGCATGGTGTACGGCGTGTCCGCCCACCATTCAAGAGGCGCCCAAGGTGTTCGATGAAATTTGTCAAAGGGGTAAACTTACCGAATCAGAGAAGAGGTGACTGTATCAAAATAAACCAGACAACCAAACATATCCTGGGGCTAGCCAGGCTAACATAGTACAGACAACCAAACAACCAGGGGTTGGCTTGGTGGGAGCAGGCTAAAGCTGCCTAGGCCAGGATTCTAGCCAGGCTAGAAATTGGCCAGGAAACAAAACACACCCTATATACTGCCCGAGAGGCTCAATACAATATATCCCACACATTATGTCGTATCTACTATGCTTTCATGGTATCACGAGTTTAGGTTTCGTTCCTGAACCCTCAGGCTTCCCGCTATCATCACACCATTGCGCCACCCCTGGGGAGATCGATCTCTACCAGGGGAAGCACCCTTGTAATTAGGTTGGGCTGATCTAATTGATCTGCCCTGTGTATCATTGTCAAGCAGCATGGGGCGGCAGCAGGCCAGCAGCAAGCATCCTACACTGTGTTGTCAGGCTAATCTACCATTGGCATTGTAGGACCACGTGACCGTCTCACGCCCGACTGTGCCGCGCCGTGGCCGCCACATCAGCGGGAATTGTGCCCCATAGGTTGTTGTCCACCAGCTGGGCCATGCCACACCGCTGGTTGGGTCACATCGTGGTTCACCATGCCAGGCAGATGCTGCTGTGGTTTTTTCTTCAATCAAAGATTGGGGTTGTGTTTCCCTATCTACCGATTCCTCAACGTTGGATCGTCGACCCTCCCAAGTTCGAGTTTGTCATTGCGTGCCCTCCTAGGCAACAATGACGCTGCTCGTGGTCAAACTATCTTCATGGTCGCCGCCTATCAAAGCTGGCACCACCCATGATGTCGGTCCTCCTCAAGCTAACTCTGGGTCCGAGTTCGTGCTTACTGCCGCCACCTCTAGAACATCACCAGTTCACCACTAATGTCGCTGACGGATGATGTGTGAGCGCTTATTGATACGGCCGAGCAGCCCGATCTACATTCACCATTTGGTCGGCTCTATTAGAGATATGTATAGTCTATGTACCTTACTTGCACCCCAAGTTGTATCCTGGCTATATATATGAAAGTTACCCCTCCCTAATGGGTGTGACGTGTTTTCCCTATTCTACATGGTATCGGACGCATGGTTTCCCTTCCGGCCCCTCCCTCTGCCCTAGCTTCTCCCCACGCCGCCGCTTCCACAGCCACGCAGCCACCCCTCACCCACGCAATCTCCCTTGCACGCAGCCGCCACCTCCCGCGTGGACTCTTCCCCAGGCTCATTGTCCTGCTGCAGTCATTGACAAGAAGTTGGTGATTATGTGTACTCATGTTCCTATGTTGATGTTGCGGACCAGCGCCTCCCTCCACAGCTCTGACCACATCCACCTTGACCTCGGCTACTTCGTTGACAAAACATGCTATCGTTCGGAGCTACTCGTCAGTTTCCACTCCATGCAATGTGACGTTGCTATGACAACGAGTGGATTAGTCTTCGATTTCTTCTCTAGTTTGATTGTCTGCGATGCTCTCTCTACGATGCAGAGGGATATTTGAGTATATTTAGTAGTTTAACATTGTATTCGACATTGCCATATGTATCTGGGAAAGTGGGAAGGCAACTTGCCCCCTATGGGTGTGTTTGGTTTCCTGGCCTGCTTTTGGCCTAGCTAGCCATCTAAGCCTGGGCAGTCTTGGCCTGCTTCAACCAAGCCAATGACCAGTTCTTTGGTTGTAGCAAATGGTGTGTTTGGTTGTCTGGTTTGCTTTGCATAGAATCACCTCTTCTTTGAACTGGTAAGTTTGCCCTCTTGAGACATTTTGTCGAACCGTTGGTGGGCATGCTCAGCTGCATCCTCCTCCGCCACACGAGCTCGCCGGGCGACCCCGCCGCCATGCCACGTGCCCCAGCTGCGCGAGCCCACTGGCGCGCGATACCGCTGCCACACCGCGCGAGCCTAGGAAGCGATCGTGAGAAAGGTATACTATGTCGCCACCACGCAGGTTGGTCGTCATGAGGTGCTCGACGTTGGGGTGCTCGGTGGGGTACAACGGCGCGGGGTGTGCTCCTGGAGCTTGGCGCGACGCTCCGCAGAGCGGGAGGTCCTGCGGCCGGGACTGAAGGGCCTGCTCCTGGAGCTTGGCACGGCACTCGACAGAGCGGGAGGTGTGGTGGCGGGGAGCCAGGGACCGAAGGGGTCACTACTGGAGCTCAGCTTAGCGCTAGGGGGACCGGGAGGTGCGCGACGAGGACCGAAGGGTGATAGGTGAGGAAGTGTGGACCCGCATCGGGAGGTGAGGCGAGCGCAAGCCAAGCCATGCTCTGAGAAAATGGACACCCCCCGCGTTTCTGTTAAGCCTAGCCAAGGGGACGTCGGTGAGCCTCAACCAGGCTACCAAACACTTCAAAGGTTGCACTGCGGAAGCCTGGACAGGGATAGTGCAGGTCACCAAACACTCCCTATATATATCGCCCAAGAGGCTAAGAATGCAATCTATCCCACGCATTATACCCAATCTACCATGCTTTTCATTCTCAAATTTAAAAATAAACCGGAATGGACTTCATAAGGTCAAAAAGGCATCATGTAGTCCCCATAAGACAATATAACTGAATTCTTGTTACGAGGTTAGAATCTATGGTGAAATTGCCTATTGCACTCAACTCATGGTTGTGAAAAATTGAATGAGCTCTATTGGAGATGCTATCTCTACGCAGGGGTATCCTCTTAGTAGCAAGCAAGCATTTTATTACTTGCCAACCGCCAAACATGGTGTAAATATGAGTATTTGAATGCTCTTATAGCAAGAATATGGTATCTACTAACAGGAAAAAGAATAAATTCATTCAGGAGAATGAGAAGATGTCAATTAACTCACGTTTTTGAATCTCCAAATTTCCACCAGTCAGGTTCATACCATTGTTGGCCCCTAAAATTGAGATTGACAACAGAATCACTTTGATAGTTGACTAACAAGAGGCAAAGAAATCCAAAATGAAATGCCGCATAGATGAAAAATGCAATACAAAGCACATGTTTTCTCAAGTTTATACAGTACTAGCACATAACTCATTAGTTTTTCATCAGAATTATTTGCTAACTAGATTGAACTATCAAAAGAACTGACTGCAAAAGGTTGCTAAAACATTTGCTCAGTGCATTCCACTACATGGCACAACTTTGGAAGGATTATGCATCCCTACTGAATCAACAAAAAAAAACGGACTTTTACTTAAGAATGAGATGGCTTGGAGTTGGCGTCAGAGATACCATACGCGCTAGGCTATCAATAAATTAAAAACCTGATGATTAAGTAAAGAAAGCACATACTCTTCACTTATGACAAACCCTGATTTCATACAACCCATATACAATCCTTGGCTACCTCGACGGCCTTCGAGCATCTCAATTAACCCAGCTGACAGAATAATTGCAAGAGGTTAGTTTAAAAGGAAGGGGCAAGATCAATAGAAGTACTGTAAATCAGCATACACAGAGAACATAAAAAAAGATACCTAAGTCAAGATTCATGTTATCCTCAACTTTGACATAGAATTCTGCATCCCAGGTTTCAACTGCGGCACTGAAGAAAAACTTTGCTTTGCTCGGTAATTCTTCTGCAGCCTCTTCGTGACTTTCCTGCCCAATCCAAAATGCTTACAATTTCAAAGTTCATCGATGAAATGTATAAGATCACATGGGTTCAACCTAGTCTTTGATGGAAGCAAGAAAGGTCTAAACTCTAAAGTCTTGCTTGCGTACTACAACTTGTGAAGGACAATTGAGAATATGAGATACTAATAGGACCTTACAAGAATCAAGAAGTCATTTGTCTGACGATTTTCATCGTCAATATTACGGTCCAAGCTATCACCTCGATTTGCACTGCAGGTCCAAAAAGGTACACACATCATCAATAAAACGAGAGATGGAGACTGGATTATATTTTTCTAATAAAAGAGAAAACGAGAATGACAATGATATTGTTAGATTCTGAACTAAGAACGATGCAATAACTCAAAGGTATAGATCCAGAACAAAACCTCCGACCAATAACAAAACGAATAACTACACCCTTTTCCTCAAGCTTCTTCAGAGCATCACCTGCAATTTACAGTGAAATAGAAGAATAGAGTTATACTTATGAGTTGGAGAACATCCTTATTTACACAAAACAATTTAGCTACTCCATATTTATCCAGCATTTTAAATCAAATAATTTTGCCGTCTCTTCATCAACCACTCTCAAATTAGTAAAGTTTTGTATCACAAGCAGTCTCTTCCACTACTCAGTGTTGTCAAGGGAAATTATTTCTAACACTAGGGCCTAGCAAAATTTAAAGAACAAAAGCAGCAAACCTCTTGGCATCCAGGAGCCACGGAAGACGTTCCTCTTGAGACGGGAGCCAAACCCAGTGTAAACTCCAATGACGGCAAGAAGCTGCTGCTTCTTGTCGGAGTCCAGAGTTGCAGTCCTGTTCCCCCACAGGTACCCCTCGCTCTTGGCCTTGGTCAGGTCCATCTCCGACTCAACGATTTTCCTTCCAATCGCTCTGTCACCACGGCATTTTGAGTCAGCAAAGCAGAAAAGTAACACAACAACCGAAATTCACTTACAAAAAAACTGAAAACTCACTTGCATCCGAGGTTCCTAAGCTTGTCCTCCACCGAGAGCACCTTCGGGGCCTGCAATCAGGTGCCGCCGTCAGGCGCCGAATGAAGAGAAGAATTAAAAATGCCAGTCGGCGGAGTGAGGAGGGGAGGAGAGATTCGTACGCTGCCAGAACTCTTCTCGAGGAGGCCGGACAGGATCGCCCGGGTCTGCGCGTCCTGCCACAACCTGAGACGGAGCCAGGAATAAGATCACGACTCCCTATCGGGTGCTGGGTCGGAGTGTCTGGGATCTGAGCGGGTAGGGGGGGACGTACCGGCCGGCGACGTAGAGCCAGGCGAGGCAGGAGAGGAAGGCCATGACGAGAGGGACCCTGCCCGAGGCGAGGGCGGTGGCGGAGGAGGAGGAGGGGGCCTTGGACCGGCGGTTCTCGCGCCGCATGGCGCTGGCCAGCGTCTCCATGGCTGCGGAGATCTCCGACGCTGGGCTCTCACCGGTCGAGATCACAAGGTCAGAGCCTGAGGCCCAAAAATAAATCAACTAACAGCTTTCTAGATGAACCAATTCTGACTGAATTGATTCCTGAAAATGAAAATGGAAGATCCCATTTACCAGGAATTGTTTACATAAAAGTGACTTTATTTATGACTGTTTTTATCATTATCGTATATATAAAATTTAAATTTCCAATATATATCCGCACCATATTAAGATCCTCACTGAATAGCTGCATAAGAATGTGGCAAGTCTCCAACCGACTGGTATCGTTTCTTCAAGATCATCACTAATAATTATCTAGAAATTAAGTCCCAATAATCTGGTTTTGACATCTTAGCTATTGGTACGAAAAAAAAAACAGTCCATACTAAGCTACCAACGATGGACGAAATAACTCGCCACCGTGATCGCCCATCCGCAATATCCTAGCTAACCCTTAGAACCTTTAAAATAGTCTCCATTGCCTGATCTACCTCCTAACATTCTCAGAGCTGAAAATAATGGTCGGAGATCCAATTTTGACGAATCTCGCAAATCTCGCAGGAGGCAGCGAACAAGTCATGGTCAGACATCCCGACACCGTAACTAACACCCAGAACCTCCAAAATAGAATCTACATTGCCGACTAGCAGGATCCCTCCTCCAAGTCTCCAAGCAAGCTGCTCTAGGCCATGCATTGGCCATCCGCGCATTACAGGCAAACAGCCACCAAAAATACATTACGACAGTACAGCTATACTGTCGCAACCCCGGCCCTATGATTGCTACGCGTGTGAGCATGAAGCTGGACAAAAGGCAAACAAAGGCAGCACAACAACCCGCGGTACAGTGACCCAGAACGGATTAGCTGCTCAAGCCCGTACGTGTTGGACCCTTGATTTCCCTCAATTTGATGGTAGTATAATCCAAAGATGTGACAAAGTAGAACGTGAGGGAAATCAAATATTTATAAATATGTTTTTTGGAAGAATTATAAATATGTTACCCCTTTTGCCTTAATATTGATCAATGTTGGAATATAAGTTAATTACTTACCTCTCCCATCAGCTTAAGCTTTTGGATTGAACTAGTCGGTGCATACAACTTAATATGGTATTAAAGCCAGAGGTCTCGAGTTTGAATCTTGGTTAGCGCAATTAAGTAAAATAATTGCTGCTCGCTCATATTCCACGTCTAAGGCGTGAGGGGGAGTGTTGGAATATAATTTAATTTTGCCCATCTCGGTGCATGCAACTTAATAATCAATGCTATGCCCTACCTTGATTTCCATATCCAATATTTATATGTATTTTTACACTGTATATAGCACTCATGTCCATGAAAAAAAATAAAGGCAAACCAAATTTACTGCACAAGCATTGTCTTATCGACAATATTTCCATATCCAATATTTATATGTATTTTTTACACTGTATATAGCACTCCTGTCCATGAAAAAAAAGAAATAAAGGCAAACCAAATTTACTACACAAGCATTGTCTTATCGACAATGATATGATAAGGACGTCCATCCCGTGATTTTCGTACGGACGCGCTCCCGCAAAAAAAAAGAAAAAAGAAAAATCTCCTTCTGCTTGTTCCACTCCCCGCGACACCTCCATCCCACGCACCCCCCGTGGTGCCTCCACCCGCCACCGGTCGCTGCGCCTACCGCCGACCCCTTTTTCCCGCCCTCACCCAATCAGAGCTCACCAACAACCGCTTGCGCCTGCGTCCGGCCCCTTCCCCCCAACCCTCGCCTGGCCAGAGCCCGCCGACGGCCTGCGCCATCGCCGGCTTGTCCCAGCCTTCCCCTCCGCCCACCTGCGACAGTGGCAGCCGCATCCCGGCCAAAGCTCGTCGGCGGCCTCTCCCCGCCGCCCCCTCTGCTCACCTCTAGAAGGAGCTGCAACGGCGCTGCCCTCCGCCCGCCCATCCCCCGCTTCCGCTGCATCGTACGGAAGAAGGGTGAAAACGCATGTTGCAAGCGTGCAAATGTTTCATAAGAATGTTTCATATGTATGTTGCAAATATATTCATAAGGATGTTGCAAAAGTAGATCGGGATGTTACAAGCTTTTGTTCCTAATGTTTCATCTGTTTTTTTCAGACGTACGTTGCAAGTGTGTTTATTTGGATGTTGCATATGTTCCACACATATGTTGCAAATATTTTATCTGGATGTTGCGTATGTTTTACAATGGTTTTGAGGTGTTTTTGCAAGGGTTTCAGATGCATGTTTCAAGTGTTTCGTCTGTCTTGATATGTATGTTGCAAGTGTTGCATCTGGATATTTCAAAAGTAAATCGGGTGTTGCATCTCGCTCTCTCCTCCCCTTCTGCTGCCTCGCCTCGGTGTCTCCACCTTCTCTCGGCGCCAGCTAGGCATCCGAACTAGAGGCGCAGGCGGGCGCCGCCCCCTCCCCTTCTTCTCGATGCTGGCAGCGCATCATGGGACAGCGGCACAGCATGGGACGCGCCGCCGTGAGTACACGTAGGGCGCACATTCCTTCTGTTCCGTTACGTGGGGGAGGAATAGGTGCGCTCGTTTCTTCTGTTATGTGCTGTGATTGAACGTCTCTTGTTCCTTGAATCGGATGGCCCCGAGCTATGTCCAGACAAGTCCTCGGGCTGGACGTCCGGTCCTCGGGCTGGACGTCCGGACGCTAGTCGTCCTGTTGTCTTATTGACTTTATTAAGTGACCATTAGTGCAGGCAAATCCATTTGCCTGGGCCAGGCTACCGTTTTCCAGTACCTAGGTACTCGTGCCCCTGCCTGTGTCTGGATGGGCAGCTTCCAGACAGGGTTCGCATCGAAACACGTCTGTACTGCGGTGTTGCCTAGGACTCATGCTAGGCAAGAGGGGCAAAACAGTCTTTTCTTCTACCAAATGAGACCTTAATAATACACTCAACATCATCATATAGGAAGAGGGGAAAATTCTAGCCCACAGTGGAAAAGCTTGTAAACTTCCAGTGTCATATAAGAAATACTCTTGTGGAGATATGATTCCGTCTGCTTTGTCTTGGACAGCCAAGAGTGCTTGGTCCAAGGTAAAGGTTAGAGACTTAGAGTTGTCAAACAAAAAATTCAGGGTTACATAGTTAAGCACGTTTTCTTCCGGTCCAAATAAGGAATTTTCTCTTGTTTGTGCACATTGGAACATGATGAATGTTCTTCGTTGAAGTATATACACCACCCACCATAACATGAATGAATGGATTCGTCGGTATGATCTTCAGAAAAGCTTCAGGCAGACAGAAGGATGTTGAGCGATCAGGAAAATGTGTCATTTGTCATTTCTTACCTTTTTCGTGCAAGTTAGCGCTCTCGAGCTGCCTGGATTTTACTGTCCACCTCAGATTGTTTTACATCCATGTCTTTCTTCGACGAGTTTACTTGCTTATTCTCTAGAAGTTGTTCAGAATCTTTCGGTGCACTCGAACCACCACTGCAATGAGATAACAAAGGTTGGCTTTAGCTACCACCAGGTTTGCTGGATCACAGTTTGGAAATAATGGCCCTGTTCGTTTATCTTATAATCCGTACTTTTCAGCTTGTTTTTTTAATCGGAACAGTGTTTTCTCTCACAACAGATCAGCCGGAACTGTGTTTCGGTTTGTTTTTTCAGCGAAGCGAACGGGGCCAATGCTTTTAATTCATAAGTTTCTCAATATACCTTAATCTGTTTACATCTAATTTCTCAAGCTTCTTTAATATAGGCTCAACCAAGCCTTGCTCCACAGCACAGATATTTCTCATGTATGGACGAGTTGTAGTTATCAGCTCACGATAAATAACGTACATTGGAAACTTCCCATACTCGTGACCTTCCAGTACAGAAGATGGATGCACCTGCAAAAGAAGTTCAACAAAATTCTCAAACAACACAATGTGAAGAGAAGTCATGAATAAGTTTGCCACAATGATTAAATATGTGATTAAAAGCTTAATTTGTGTTATACCACAAACTTTGCTCAGATATGATTAAGTGTGGCACTGTGGGTGTGCTCAGATATGATATGCCTAACGTTTTAGTATATCTAAACTACTCTGAAAGACGGCACACTAGCAAGCAGCTTGTTGTCAAGATGTGGCACACCAAGAAACAATTTAAGTAGCTATCAGCACTTTCTATGGCTCCTATGTCCAGTAGAAACAAGGGACAAAAAAGTATGCAAATTTTCACCTTAAGTGGTGCTGATCTTATAAGTATAATAATTTCTCCAATATGCAGGAGTGCTACGTATCATTGCATTGAGAATAAAGGAGAGTACAAAACACAAACATCACCCACCACACCCTCACCCAAATAAAGTTACAAGTACAATAATGGTTCAGGATTATTCGCCTCCCTTAATTTTCAGGCAGCTCAACATTACAATAAGCTAAATCTGACAAAGAAAATACAAGATTACAAACATGTACAAGTTGGATCCTATAGCCAACAGTATGGTAGCCATTGTGATGCAGCATCCTCTCAGCTAGCTGGTTACAATGTCCTACGCAGAGACAAGGTAATAAATAGCGGCGGTAGCGGCCACAATAGCAGTAGCGGCCCATTGCCGCTACCGTTACGAGGTAGCGCTATGAACTTTGCAGCCTGGAACTTTGCGGCCGCAATTCTGAATAGCGGGCGATATTTCGGGCCGCAATTGCACGTAGCAGGCCGCAATAGCGTGCAAGCAAATAACCCTTATGCAGATGGAGATGGTTCAAGTGACCATGAGGCTGATGATGTTGTTGCTTCTGACAATGACAACGAGTGATAAGTCTTGCGATCTATTTTATGGCTCATAAGTCATATAATATGTTTCTTTGCAAACTCTTAATGTGGTAATTTAATGCGTGGAACACCATGTTTGTTTTCTTAATTTAAGTATGTGAGACATAAGTTCTTTGAGTGCAATTAAATGTCTATTTATGCTCATTGTTCATGATATATGTACTTAAAATTATGTGAGATTATCAGGTGCCCCTATTGGAACTTATCATCCGCAATATCGCCCGCTACCCGCAATCATCGAGTTTACTTGCTTATTCTCTACTAGAAGTTCAGAATCTTTCGGTGCACTCCAGCCACCACTGCGATGAGATACCGAAGGTTGACTTTAGCTATCACCAGGTTTGCTGGATCACAGTTTGGAAATAATGCTTATAATTCAGAAATTTCTCACTTTACCTTAATCTGCTTACATCTAATTTCTCAAGCTTCTTTAATATAGGCTCAACCCATGCTTGCTCGACGGCACAGATATTTCGTACTTATCAGCTCATGATAAATAACATACATTGGAAACTTCCCATACTCATCACCTTCCAGTATAGAAGATGGATGCACCTGCAAAGAAGTTCAACAAAATTCTCAAACAACATAATGTGAAGAGAAGTCATGAATAAGTTTGACAGGATGATTAAATATGTGATTAAAAGCTTAATTTGTGTTACTTATACCACAAGCTTTGCTCAGATATGATTAAGTGTGGCACTGTGGGTGTGCTCAGATATGATATGCCTAACGTTTTAGTACATCTAAACTACTCCGAAAGAGGGCACACTAGCAAGCAGCTTGTTGTCAAGATGTGGCACACCAAGAAACAATTTAAGTAGCTATCAGCAGTTTCTTTGGCTCCTATGTCCAGTAGAAACAAGGGACAAAAAAGCATGCAAATTTTCACCTTGAGTGGTGCTGATCTTATAAGTATAATAATTTCTCGAATACGCAACACAAACACCACCCACCACACCCTCACCTAAATAAAGTTACAAGTACAATAATGGTTCAGGATTGTTCGTCTCCCTTAATTTTCGGGCAGCTCAACATTGCAATAAGCTAAATCTGACAAAGAAATTACACGATTACATACCTGTACAAGTTGGGTCCTATAGCCAACAGGTAGCCATTGTGATGCAGCATCCTCTCAGCTAGCTGGTTACCATATCCTACACAGAGAGCTCTCCTCAGCTTTCTATAGTCAGGGTCACTCTTCCGGCTTTTCCTTGCATGCACATCAGTTGAACCTAAATTTAACAACATTTCAAGTTATGTGGACCTGTTTTCCCGAGATGACATTATAGGAATCAAAGGACACGGACAATTTACAGCAATCCCACTTGTTAGACAGCCACATAGGGCACCTGGGCCATCGGCCCATTATGGTTAATTATAGATTGATTGATATCGGTGGTCATAATTCTATAAACCAGCCCGGGATCCTCTGACCTATATATGTAACCTTGTCATTGACCTCCTAATTAATCTATCAATTTTCTATGCCATACTTTGCTTTCATAGTATCAGACGCCTAGGTCTGCCTTAGCTCTCGCGCGCCCCTGGCTGCGCACCCTACACGCCCCTGGCTGCGCATCTTCCCTGTGCGTGGAACCTTTCCCCGCTCCAACCATGTTGGGCATTCCCATCCCGACCACCCAATCCTCCTCTGCCGCCATTCCTCCAGATGATGTGACCCGCGCCCGTGCTCTGGAGGCCGAGCACGCTCGTGCGGCTGAGGCCGAGCGTGACCGTGCTGCGCTCGAGAGGAGCGCTCGTGCCGACGAGGCCAAGCGCGCACACGCTGCTGCCCTGGAGCACCAACAAGCTGACGCCGCCGCCGCCGCTAACGTGCACTCAGGCCACCGAATAGGAAGCCGCAGCAGCGGCTCAGGAACGCGACTCCGCCACCGCACGCGCCCGCGACGTGCTCTCCCGTGCTGCTCGCGAACGGGAAGCAGCCGAGGCCGCTGCCAAGGACACTGCTTCCGACGCCGGGCAGCGGCCCTCGCCAACCGCTCCAGGATGTCCTGCTAGCCCATGAGGCCGCAGCCATCATCAATCTGCATGCCCAGGCCATCAGCGTCCAGAACATTCGCTCCCTCGTCTCCGCCGTCCTCGACATGGAGTCTAATACTACAATCGCTGGCACCACCAGATGCTTCTGGTCCTCAGCAAGTTTTCGCTCCAGCGCCATGTTCTCGCCGATGTAGCCAACCATACCTTCCCTGACAGGGCGCAGATGGACTGCGTCGTCATGACGTGGCTCCTCGGCACTGTCTCCCCCAACCTTGAGGAGATCGTTCGGGAGGATCCTACCACCGCGTGCTCCATCTGGCTTGCTCTGGAACATCAATTCCTTGGCAATTGCGAACAGCGTGCCCTCTATTTCGCCGCCGCCTTTAGGAACTTTGTGCAGGGCAATCTCTCCATCACCGACTACTGCCGCAAGTTCAAGTCCGTGGCTGATGCCCTGGGTGACTTGGGCGAGGTTGTCACCGATCGCACGCTTGTCCTCAACATCATCCGTGGCCTTAACGAGTGCTTCGCCTCCATCGGCATGCATCTTCGACGTGGACGCCCGTTCCCCACCTTCCTGGAGTTCGGAACGACCTGCTCCTTGAAGAACTCAGTCTGGCGCATCGCTCGGCGCCCCCGCCCACCGCGTTCGTCGCATTCGGCACCGGCGGTACTGCTGGACCTCCACACCAACCCCCCAACAAGCCGCCAACACCGCAGCAGTCCTCCAGCGCTGCTCCTGGTGCCCCCAGCAACTCCTGTAACTCGGGCAAAGGCGACAAGCGTGGCTCATGCGCCGGCAAAGGCAAGGGGCGGTAGCCTGGCGGCGCTACCCCTCCTTCAACCAATACCGCACAGCACCAGCACCAGCAGGAGGCGCCGGGTTTCCACGGTGGCTCCTGGCCTAGTTTCTACAGCCCTGGTCCGGCTCCATCAACATGTGACCAGGGAATCGGCCTCCCTTGGCCCCTCTCCCGGCTCCACATCCTCCTTCCTGGCTCAGCCATAGGCCTTTGTGGCCGGCGCCCAAGGACAATGGACTGCTCCTCCTCCCGTCTACTACCACCCCCTGGCCCGCATGTCTTCATGGGACCCGCAGGGGTTGGCGTCTTCATTCAACACCATGTCGCTGACTCCGCCTCAGCAACATGATTGGATCTTCGACACCGGCGCCACCTCGCACGTGACCTCCGATGCCGGTACTCCCTCCGACACTACCTCCACGCATTATCGTATTCCACCTTCCATTGTTGTCGGTAACGGTTCTTTACTTCTGGTCACCTCCACTGGCACCGTTCACCTTCCCGGTTCCATGAGTCCTAATAATGTCCTTGTTTCCCCTGGTCTTATTAAGAATCTTATTTCTGTTCGCCAGTTTACTACCGACAACAATTGTTTTGTTGAATTTGACCCCGCTAGTTGTTCTGTGAAGGATCTGCAGTCCCAGAGGGTGATCACTAGGTGCAATAGCTCTGGTCCGTTGTACCCTCTTCGCCCATCTGGTGCGCTATCGCCTCCTGCAGCCCACCTCGCCTCCACTGCCGCATCCACCTTATGGCACCTTTGTCTCATTCATCCTAGATTTGAGACTTTGTCCAAACTTATGGCTTGTAATAAAGAAATTAGAACATCTATCTGTCATGCATGTCAGCTAGGGCGTCATATTCGTCTTCCTTTTCCTGTGTCAGCATCACGTGCCTCACATGTTTTTGATCTTATACACTGTGATTTATGGACCTCGCTAGTTCTTAGTGTATTGGGTTTCAAATATTATTTGGTCATTCTCGACGATTGCTCAAACTACATGTGGATGTTTCCTTTACGCCTCAAGTCTAACACTTTTGCCACCCTGTCTAATTTCTTTGCTCTTGTTTCCACACAGTTTGGGCGCAAAATCAAGTCTGTCCAATGTGACAATGGGCGCGAGTTTGACAACTCCAGCGCCCTCTAGAGCTCCTCCTACGGCTACCTCAACGCCACCAGCTACTTCGCCCGCACAGCCATGTGCGGTAGCCTCGGCGTCTCCGTCACTGCCCACATAGCCACGTGCGGCAGCTTCGATGTCTCCTGCACAGCCCCGTGCGGCTGTCCAGCTTTTGCCGCGTCCCGCCATCACCCAGGTGTACAGCCGGCGCCGCCTAGTTCCTTCGGTGCCTCCACCATCGTCGTTGGTCGCTCCTGCGCCCCTTCCGAAGGGTGCTGTGGTCGTTCCCCCGGTGGTCAATCAACATTCCATGACTACCAGGGCGAAACGCGACATCCGTCTTCCTGCTGTCTACCATGTTGCGCCATTGTCTCTTGTTCCGAAGACATACCACACCGCTCTCGCTGACCCGAACTAGCAAGCCGCCATGCTGAGGAGCATGCTACCCTTCTCCAGAAGAGCACTTGGGATCTGGTTGCACGCCCCCTGCCGCAAATGTGGTGGTAGGGAAATGGATCTTCAAACACAAGTTCAAGGCTGATGGTTCGTTGGAGCGCTATAAAGCTTGCTGGGTTCTCCGTGGCTTCACACAGCACCCAAGTGTTGATTTTGCAGAAATCTTCAGCCCCGTCGTCAAACCGGCCACTGTGCGGACTGTGCTCTCTCTGGTTCTCTCTCGCAACTGGCCTGTTCGTCAACTTGATGTGAAGAATGTTTTCCTCCACGACAATCTTGATGAGATAGAGCCCTCCGGATTTGAGGATTCCAATCATCCGGACTACGTCTGCCGTCTGAACCGCTCCCTCTACGGTCTCAAGTAGGCACCTTGGGCATGGTACAGCCACTTTACAGCCTACTTGGTCTCTCTCGGGTTCGTGGATTTGTGTTCCACCGCGGTGCTGACATTATTTACCTGCTGCTCTATGTGGATGACATTGTCCTCACTGCTTCGTCGACAACACTCCTCCAGCGCACCATTCATGCCCTACAGCAGGAGTTCTCAATGAAGGACTTGGGTGATCTTCATCACTTTCTCGAGATGCAGGTTCAGCAATGGCCTGATGGTCTCTTCCTCTCGCAGTGCTAGTACATGCAGGAGATCTTTGACCGTGCGGGCATGGCTGCGTGCAAGCCCTGCTCCACCCTGGTGGACACTTGTTCGAAGGTCTCCGCCCTGGATGGTGCTCCTGTCAGTGACGCCACAGATTTTCAGAGTCTGTCTGTGCTTTATAGTACCTCACATTCACTCATCCAGACATCTCCTATGCTGTCTAGCAGGTCTGCCTTCATATGCACGACCCCCGGGTGCCTCATCTTGCAGCCCTGAAGCGCATCCTGCGGTACATACGTGGTACTTTTCGCCTTGGGCTGCTCATTCGACCATCAGCACAGTTTGATCAGGTGGTTTACTCCAACGCCGACTGGGCTGGCTATCCCGACACACGCAAGTCCACCTCGGGCTATGCCATGTTTCTCGACGATAGCCTCGTCTCTCCAGGTCTAGCGCCGAAGCCGAGTATATATCGTGGTGTGGCCAATGCAGTGGCTGAGGCTTCCTGGCTGCGGCAACTTCTATGTGAGCTCCACTCCCCACCCAGCAAGGCTATCTTGGTGTATTGCGACAACAACGCCGTCTACATGTCATCCAACCCGGTTCAGCACCAACGCACCAAACAATTTAAGTAGCTACCAGTAGTTTCTTTGGCTCCTATGTCCGGTAGAAACAAGGGACAAAAAAGCATGCAAATTTTCACCTTGAGTGGTGCTGATCTTATAAGTATAATAATTTCTCGAATATGCGGGAGTGTTGTGTATCATTGCATTGAGATAAAGGAGAGTACAAAACACAAACGCCACCCACCACACCCTCACCCAAATAAAGTTACAAGTACAATAATGGTTCAGGATTGTTCGTCTCCCTTAATTTTCAGGCAGCTCAACATTACAATAAGCTAAATCTGACAAAGAAATTACACGATTACATACCTGTACAAGTTGGGTCATATAGCCAACAGTATGGTAGCCATTGTGATGCAGCATCCTCTCAGCTAGCTGGTTACCATATCCTACGCAGAGAGCTGTCCTCAGCTTTCTATAGTCAGGGTCACTGTTCCAGTTTTTCCTTGCATGCACATCAGTTGAACCTAAATTTAACAACATTTCAAGTTATGTGGACCTGTTTTCTCGAGATGACATTATAGGAATCAAAGGACACGGACAATTTACAGCAATCCCACTTGTAAGACAGCCGCATAGGGCACCTGGGCCATCGGCCCATTATGGTTAATTATAAATTGATTGATATCTATTAGGCAAGGAGATCCCACGGTGGTCATGATTCTATAAACCAGCCCGAGATCCTCCTTGCCTATATATGTAACCTTGCCAATGGCCTCCTAATCAATCTATCAATTTTTTGTGCCATACTTTGCTTTCACCACTAAGTGACAACTGATGATGCAACAATAAAAAAAAGAATCGTATTTGGCATTTCCAAATATCACATTTCTGTGTGCTTTTTTAATATCTGACAGACTGACCATGTGCTTACATTTCAGCAACCAGAAAACCTTAGTTTGAATGACTAAAAAAACAGATATATCAGATAACTAAAGTGAACTCTGGGCATTTAAGGACTAATCATCAGTATTAGTGTATTACCCTGAGTAATCACTTGCTACATCTCCTTAGTTTCTATTTCCATTTATACGACCTTTTTGTTTTTTTAAGCTGGTATTAGGATCAAGACAAATTAACAAAACCTACAGTTTCCTAGACTCTAATTGACCAACAGAGGGCACCCATGCTACATAAATGGCAGTTTTGAAGCACCTATTTTAGGTAATAATCCTTATAAAACAAGATGGGAACTACTACTAATACTATTAGAACAACAACAAAACCTTCTATGGAGTGCATCATTAGTTCAACCTATGAATTTGGTAGAATGATCCCATTCCTCATGCTTACACTAATTATTAGCTTGTGAGGGATGAAGTTGCGATGGATCAACTCATTCAATTCCATCAAACAAACAAAAAAGTAAGGAGTGAGAAGACGATGAATCACCCACATTCTCACACCAAACACCCTATTAGTCCACAGTAAGTAGGGGTACACTAGAGTTGAAGCCCAACATGAGCCATCAACTCATAGACGTGCTATTCAGGGCTCAGATAAACGTGGTTTGGCTCCAAGGAATTGGCTCAGCACGAAGAGGGAAACGTCAATCAACATCGGTTCCACGAATACTCACGGTTGGGGAAAAAAATGTTCTCCTAAAATTTGGTTAGGTAGTACTCCCTCCGTCCGTGAATACAGGGCGCCATTCCATTTTCACCAAGACCAATAAACGAGTTTAATGTTGTGGCTTCCAAGGAGAATGCTTCGGCTCCGCGTCTAATTAATTAGCTGTCGCGCATGCGTGCATGCATCAACGACAAGCCCATTCACTCTTCCGCGCGCCAAAGCAACGGCTCGGACTATTCCCTTGCCCTGCGCTGCATGCATGCAGATGGATTTTCTTTCCCGTTGGCGCGGCAATGAAACTGCAGCACGGCGCGCGCTAATTTCTCTCGCATGTAACGGAAATTTCCTTCCTTGGCGCGTGCCTATTTAGTCCCTTGGCGCGTACCAAATTTTCATTGGCGCTAATGGAAATTGATTTGCATGTGGCGCCATGGCCTGTGCCTCCGGTATGTTCCTCCTATAAATAGGGAAATGCTTATTCACGGTGGACACCACACATCTTACTCCTCTAATCTTCCCTCTACTCATAATGCCCGGTCTAGATTTGAATCAGCCTATTGATTGGGATGAAATTGAGGAATTTGAAGGAGGCGTACTAGATTTGGACTATGATTTCCTTTGGGACCCCGGCAACGAAGGTACTCATGGTTTCCATTTCTATGTTTCGATTATGTTTTCATGTGCGTCTTTCCAAGTGTAATATTTCGGTGGCATCGCAGGTGATGGCGATGACGACGAGATCTACAACGACGCAGCTGATGGCACGGATGAAGCTGGAGCTGAAGGAGAGGCCGTGGCTCAACCTGAAGCTGGAGAAGCGGACAACGGTGTACACGCCATGGACCAAACTGAAGAAACGGACAACGGTGCACATGCCATGGACCAAAATGACGCCGCTGCCGATGAAGCATTCGATTCAGGTTAGTACCCGATGGACGTTCTGATGCTGGCGTCACTGTTTTTCCATTTATTTTTGTTGCTGCGTGCATGTCCCATGCACGTACGGCTGTTTGAACACGAGCATGTTTTTTTGTGTGTGTAGGCACTCGTAACAATATCAAGAGGAGGAGGCACTACCCTCCTGACATAAAAAGGGTCATCTATGCCATGTGCTTAGAAAGATCAGCTCCAGGCATAAAAGATGTGCCGCTTAGACAGCGTCATACCGTTCGTGACCTAGCCAATGCCTTGCATATGCCAAAGAGCACTTTGCATGACCGGCTCAAAGAAGGAAAGTTTAGGCGTCATACAAATGCCATAAAGTTCACCTTAACAGAACAAAACATGAAGGAACGTGTGCGATTTTGCGTAAATATGCTTGATAGTCAAAGCATACGCTGTGAGTGTAACGGCCAGCTGCATGCAGCGTGGGAGCCGAGGAGAAGGGCGACGCAAGTTAAATGCTGCATGCGCGCGTGAACTGCCACCGAGCCACCGCCGCCCTGTATTCCCGGACTTGAAAAAAAACAGTTACGCCCTGTATTCACGGACGGAGGGAGTACTATGTATGAATTATGATAGGACAAGACAATTCTATCTGGATAGTAGCCTTTTTCCGGTTCACAAAAGCAGTGTATGCATACAAAATGACAGATGTACAAAATCTTCATCAGGATGGATGTGCAGCAACAGGCCAACAGCTACGCCTTCCGCTCAACTCAAGCATTTGAACAGACTTTATCTGGGAATGATGGTTAAAAAAACATGGCATTAGCACACAAAACAAACAAGGAAGTTTACTTGGAACCGCCAGAAGCTGATGCATCGTTTTAACTAAAGAGAAGAATGTACCTTGTTTGGAACTGCTACAGCACAACCGGTCATTGTCCACGTAAGTTGCATTCAGTCCCATCATCCATGAACCTACTGATACGTCGTCGTGTGCATAACTCTGCAGTGATGCACTGTGTGACAGAGAAGACAAAGCTGAGGTGAAGAAAGACCTGGTGGGCAGAAATAAAGCACCAGAAAAAGGAAGAGCTTCTGTCCAGACAAAAAATTGGTAGAACATATTTCTCAATAGAAACATCTAATGCTCAAATTTTGACATGGGAATGCTTAAACGTGTCCTTGCATCTTGAAGATAACGGTGATATTTATCCTTGACAGAATATGACATGACGTGTGTTCTTTAGGAAGTAAATTAAAATAGCATTCTAATCAATGCACTCATTGATAATTCATAGGTATTCAGTAATAATTATTTGGATAACTATCACAGCAACATACGATAGGGACTTAGATATAAGAAATTAAAGTTGAAAAGAAAAGATTAGTTGTTTCATCCACCACAAAAGATTCAGCCCAAATGTCACATTCAGTCTGATGTAATCCAACTCCTGCATCAGCATAAGATGTTCTGCAGATTCAAAAGCTCAGGGACTGTTGCACATACTATTAATCTAGCTAACTAGGATGGTGTTGCTCAAAGTCGGTTTAACTTGGTATTGGTTAAGATGAAACAGGGAGACACAAGCTGGCACATACTATTAATCACTTACCTATTTATGTTGATGTAGCGTGCCAAATTTTTTGAGAGGATAAACAAAGAACCAGAAGCATGTCGAAAATATCTGCTTTGATGAATAAAGTGAATCAGTCAATGAAAATGAAAAAAACATGACAGAGACTGCATCTTGAACGAAAAAACCTAGAAACTTATACCAAGGAAAAAAACAAAGAATATTACTGAATAACAGCAAGTGCAACAATTGTGCTGAAACTGAAAGTGCTGGGTAGTGGTTCCAATAGTTGGTGCCACTCTTGTTAGAGTATCTTTCATAGTTTAGGATTGTAATTTGATATTGCCATATGTATTTGGGGCCTGGGAGGCAATTTGCCCCCGAAGTCTCTGTACTCTATATACTGCCCGAGAGGCTCAACACAATATATCCCACGCATTATTTCGTATCTACTATGCTTTCATGGTATCGCGAGTTTACGTTTCATTCCTGAACCCTCAAGCTTCCTGCTATCATCACCACTGCGCCACCTCTGGGGAGATCGATCGCTACTGGGGGAAGCACCCTTGTAATTAGGTTGGACTGATCTAATTGATCTGCCTTGTGTATCATTGTCAAGCAGCATGGGGCGGCAGCAGGCCAACAGCAAGCATCCTCCTCTCTGTGCTGTCAGGCTAATCTACCACCGGCATTGTAGGACCATGTGACCGTCTCGCAGCCGCGCCATGGCCACAACATCGGCGGGAGTTGTGCCCCATAGGTTGTTGACCGCCGGCTGGGCCATGCCACACTGCCTTTTGGGTCACATCGTGGCTCACCATGCCAGGTAGATGTTGCTGCTGTTTTTTTTCAATCAAAGATATTTGGTAGTTTAGCATTGTATTCGACATTGCCATATGTATCTGGGGAGGCAACTTGCCCCCCAAGTCTTTGTACTCTATGGGTGTGTTTGGTTTTCTGGCCTGCTTTTGGCCTGGCTAGCCATCTAAGCCTCGACAGTCTAGGCCTGCTTCCACCAAGCCAATCTCCAGTTATTTGGTTGTCTGCTTTGCCTAAGCCTAAGCCTAAGCCTGGCTAGCAAATGGTGCGTTTCATTGCCTAGTTTGCTTTGCATAAAATCACCTCTTCTTTGAGCTGGTAAGTTTACCTTCTTGAGACATTTTATCGAACAGTTGGTGGGCATGCTCAATTGCATCCTTCTCCACTACACGAGCTAGTCGAGCAACCTAGCCGTGTGAGTCCCTGCCGCGCGATACCGCTCACGCCGCGCGAGCCCAAGAAGCGGTCGTGAGAAAGGTATACCATGTCGCTGCCGCGCACGTTGGTCGTCATGAGTGCTTGATGTTGGGGTGCAGCGGCGCGGGGTGTGCTCTTGGAGCGCGGTGTGACGTTCGGAGGAGCGAGAGGTCCGACGGCCGCGACTGAAGGTCTCGCTCCTAGAGCTTGGCGCGGCACTCGGCGGAGCGGGAGGTGTAGTGGCGAAGACCAAAGGGACCGCTCTTGGAGGCTGGAGCTCAGCTTAGCGCTCGGAGGAGTGGGAGGTGGGGCGACGAGGACTGAAAGGTGGGAGGTGAGGAAGTGTGGACCCGCGTCAGGAGGTGAGGTTTGCGCGAGCCAAGCCAGGCTCCGCGAAAACGGACACCTCTTGCGTTTTTGTTAAGCCTGGCTAAGGGGTGTCGCTGGGCCTCAACCAGGCTACCAAACACTTCAAAGGTTGCATTGCGGAAGTCTGACAAGGATAGCACAGGTTACTAAACACTGCCTATATATACCACCAGAGAGGCTAAGAATGCAATCTATCCCACGCATTATACCCAATCTACCACGCTTTTCATTCTCAAATTTAAAAATAAACCGGAATGGACATTGTAAGGTAAAAAAGGCAACTTGTAGTCCCTAGAAGATAGTATAACTGAATTCTTGTTACAAGGTTAGAATCTACGGTGAAATTGCCTATTGCACTAGACTAATGGTTGTGAAAAATTGAATGATCTCTATTGGAGATGCTTCATCTACCCAGGGGGTATCCTCTGAGTAGCAAGCAAGCATTTTATTACTTGCCAACCGCCAAACATGGTGTAAATTAGTATTTGAATGCTCTTATAGCAAGAATATGGTATCTACTAACAGGAAAAAGAATAAACTAATTCAGGAGAATGAGAAGATGGTAATTAACTCACGTTTTTGAATCCCCGAATTTCCACCAGTCAGGTTCATACCATTGTTGCCACCTAAAATTGGCATTGACATCAAAATCACTTTGATAGTTGACTAACAAGAGGCAAAGAAATCCAAAATGAAATGCCACACACCCACGCAAAAACAGAAAAATAGTGATTAAAGCCAAATTTTCACTATATCTACACCCTCACAATAACAATCTACGCACCCACGAGGCAAGCGCACCCTCCTCGAATTTACTCTTGCTTTGCGCCTGTACAGTGGTAGCACATAACGCATTAGTTGTTCATCAGAATTATTTGCTAACTAGATTGAACTGTCAAAAGAACTGACTACAAAAGGTTGCTAAAACATTTGCTCAGTGCATTCCACTACATGGCACAACTTTGCAAGGATTAAGCATCTCTACTGAATCAACAAAAAAAAACAGACTTCTACTTAAAAATGAGATGGCTTGGAGTTGGAGTCATAGAGATACCATACGCGCTAGGCTATCAATAAAATAAAAACCTGATGATTAAGTAAAGAACGCACATACTTTTCATTTATGACAACCCCTGATTTCATACAACCCATATACAATCCTTGGCTACCTCGACGGCCTTCGAGCATCTCAATTAACCCAGCTGACAGAATAGTTGCAAGAGGACAGTTTAAAACGAAGGGGCAAGATCAATAGAAGTACTGTATATCAGCATACACAGAGAACAGGAAAAAAGATACCTAAGTCAAGATTAATGTTATCCTCAACTTTGACATAGAATTCTGCATCCCAGGTTTCGACTGTGGCACTGAAGAAAAACTTTGCTTTGCTCGGTAATTCTTCTGCAGCCTCTTCATGACTTTCCTGCCCAATCCAAAATGCTTACAGTTTCAAATTTCATCGATGAAATGTATATGATCACATGGGTCCAACCTAGTCTTTGATGGAAGCAAGAAAGGTCTAAACTCTAAAGTCTTGCTTACGTACTACAACTTGTGAAGGACAATTGAGAATATGAGATACTAATAGGACCTTACAAGAAGCAAGAAGTCCTTTGTCTGCCGATTTTCATCGTCAATATTACGGTCCAAGCTATCACCTCGATTTGCACTGCGGGTCCAAAAAGGTACACATAATCAATAAAACGAGAGATGGGAAATGGATTATATTTTTCTAATAAAAGAGAAAAGGATAGTGAAAATATTGTTAAATTCTGAACTATGCAATAACTCAAAGGTATAGATCCAGAACAAAACCTCCGACCAATAACAAAACGAATAACTACACCCTTTTCCTCAAGCTTCTTCAGAGCATCACCTGCAACTTACAGCGAAATAGAAGAATAGAGTTATAGTTATGAGTTGGAGAACATCCTTGTTTACACAAAACAATTATAGCTACTCCATATTTATCCAGCATTTTAAATCAAATAATTTTGCCGTCTCTTCACCAACCACTCTCAAATTAGTAAAGTTTTCTAACACAAGCAATCTCTTCCGCTACTTGGTGTTGTCAAGGGAAATTATTTCTATCGCTAGGAATTAGCGAAATTTAAAGAACAAGAGCAGCAAACCTCTTGGCATCCAGGAGCCACGGAAGACGTTCCTCTTGCGACGAGAGCCAAACCCAGTGTAAACACCAATGACAGCAAGAAGCTTCTGCTTCTTGTCGGAGTCGACAGCTGCAGTCCTGTTCCCCCACAGGTACCCCTCGCTCTTGGCCTTGGTCAGGTCCATCTCCGCCTCAACAATTTTCCTTCCAATCGCTCTGTCACCACGGCATTTTGAGTCAGCAAAGCAGAAAAGTAACACAACAACCGAAATTCACTTACAAAAAAAAAACTGAAAACTCACTTGCATCCGAGGTTCCTAAGCTTGTCCTCCACCGAGAGCGCCTTTGGGACCTGCAATCAGGTGCCGCCGTCAGGCCGAATGAAGAGAAGAATTAAAAATGCCAGTCGGCGGAGTGAAGAGGTGAGGAGAGATTCGCACGCTGCCAGAGCGCCTCTTCTCGAGGAGACCGGACAGGATCGCCCGGGTCTGCGCGTCCTGCCACAACCTGAGACGGAGCCAGGGATAAGATCAGGACTCCCTATCGGGTGCTGGGTCGGAGTGTCTGGAATCTGAGCGGGGTGGGTGGACGTACCGGCCGGCGACGTAGAGCCAGGCGAGGCAGGAGAGGAAGGCCATGACGAGAGGGACCCTGCCCGAGACGAGGGCGGAGGCGGCGGAGGAGGACGGGGCCTTGGACCGGCGGTTCTCGCGCCGCATGGCGCTGGCCAACGTCTCCACGGCGGCGGAGGAGATCTCCGACGTTGGGCTATCGGCGCCTCCTGGCTGCCGTTAACCGAAAGGCGGGAGCCCAAAACTGACGAAGTGAAAACACATGCTAGCTAGCCGTGGGCCATAGAAGGCCGCAACTTTTTTGAGGAACATAGGGCTCTCAGCCTAGTTCAATGTGCTCATCGACGCCTGGCAAAAAAAAAATGTGGATCATCCAAGTCACATTAGCATGGCATACTCCTCCAGTTTGAATGGGAGTTTTCAAACCAAACAAACTTTTCAAGGATAGATGGAGCATTGTAGGCCAAACTTTCCATTCTCTTGTATGATCTAGGAGCTTTGAGGGCAATGACTTGGATTAGCCCTACCATTTTTTCTTCAATTTACAAGCTAATGCATAGTAAAATATGACACTACGTACATCAACAAATTGTATTGTTCATAAAAAAACAATAGACAAAAGATGCCACATCTCATGGTGCCGTGTTGCCTAGGAATCACATGCTACCTTTAAGAGGCAAGAGGGTTAAAACAGTCCTTTCATCCACAAAACAAGACCCAACTAAGGCTGTCTCTTTCATCGTCCCAAACTCACGATCCAAAGGGCGCATTCAAACCCCATTTTGCGCGTGGCAACATGATGTGGAAGGCAAAAAAAGCGTTCGTTCTCGACGACACAAAACACACAGAGAGAGAGGAGCGACCGCGGGCCGCATGAGGGGGTGGCCGATGGGTGGTGGAGGGCTGGCTGGCGATTTGTTGGTTTAGGCGCAATCAGCGAGCTGTCGTGGAGGCAAATCCAGCGGCGCTGTCCAAATCACACACGATATCTCGATGGGCTCTCCGCGAAAGAAAGCGATGAGCGATGCTGCTTCGCTGCAACATCCAGCGGCGGCTCGCTCTAACTGCCCATGCTGAGCGACTTTTCCTCTCACGATCGATCGCCTCCGGCGACCACGCGATCAACTAGGCAAGCTGTGGTGAAGGCGGCACGGCGGGCGTGCGCGCAGACCAAGGTCCGCAAAGCGCGGGCGGCGCGCATGGCGTCTTGACAATGGCCGGACGGCCAGCGATGGAGGTCCGCGTGCCTCCGGCTCGCTCCTTCCTCGCTGCGTCTCGAAAGCTTCTAGCGAAGTTGGCCGTAACGTGATCTAGCGGAAGGAGGAAGAAATCAATCCGTCTCGTGACCGGCTCGGCTCATACGCTAATGCCGAATGGAGGAAGGAAGAGGGCGCTTCTGCTGCGCCCGACGGTTGGAGGAGGGAGTTTATGGGTCACCGACCTTTTCCACCACCTAAATCGTGAGAACAATATGTTCGAATATGTGGCAATCACCTGATCATGCGCAATGAGGCACTTCTTTCACCTGTTGGTCCCTATTACACTCAACTTTCTTCTCTTACATGTGGTCCCATATAAATAAATAAAAAGATATATGAACTAAAGAAATAGACTAGTTATTGTATTCCTTAGGCTATTAACTTATCTATTGATGATTTGATTAGCTTATAGCCAACTTTTATTAGGCTTGCTCAAATAAATGGGCTTGTTTGGTTGGAAGCATGAGTGAATTGCCTAAGAATTGCCAAACGTGTGTTTGGTTGGAGGCACGTGCACGAAAACTCAAATTAGAAAAAGGACTTGTTCCAATTTTAGATCACAATTTATTTATATTAATATTATTTTCTTGGTTCACGTTTAAAGAAAATTTATCCCTAATACTAAAGAGTCAAAATTTCTAGTCCCTCTGTATTTTCGTCCAGCCTAATTAATCCTAAAGACCCCTCCCGCACAGCATCGGCCTCCTCCCGCAGTGTCAAGTATTGCGCGTCTAGGGCGCCAACCACGACGTGTTCGGCCCGGACAGGAATCAGAAACTGTCCCCCAAATCTATACCGACGATTTTCCAAACCGAGATTGAATCCAAACCCAAATCAGATCAGACTAACTCTAGAAGGACAGCAGCTTATATATAAAATCAAATCAATAAATTTGCGGTTTCTTCTGCGGATCTCCACAGCAATCACCAAAAATCAATAAATATCGATTCCTTCTCAATCCATACACGAATAGATCGAAGAGAAAATCAAAGAAAGAAATTGAATCGAGGAAACCAGACAAGGAATCCAAGAGGACATCAGACGGGGAAGCGTCGCGAGGCCGCCTGGGGCGCCCGTGCCGTGACCTCCGTGCCGCCAATCAGGCCCGCCAGCGCCGCCACCTCTGCGTTCGACGGCCAGGGCGCGTGCGCCGCTGCCTCCGCTCGGCCAGGCCAGGCCTGGTCCGCCCACCGCGCGCGTGGCCAGGGAACACGAGCCGTCACCTACCACCGCGCACGCCGGCCAGGGCACCCGCGCCGTCACATCCCACCGCGCGCGCGGCTAGGTGCGCCACTGCCTCCTCTAGGCCAGGCCAGTCCCGGTCCGCCCACCACGCACGCGGCCAGGTGTGCGCGCGTCGGGACCGCGCCCACCGATGGAGAGGACCGGAGCAGCAGCACCCTGGGGTCCAGCGGCGACATCCGATTCCTAGACGACTCCCCGTCTTGCCAGCGAAGCCGACGAAGAGGCGCGGCACGTCGAAGAGCTCAGCGCCGTCCCCGCCCCAGCCGGAGGAGTCCGAGTCGGATTGAGCACCGTCCTCGGCAGCATCGCTGGCCGGCCAGCCTGACGCGGACGCAACCTCCCATAACCAGTGGGGTCAAGAAGAGGGCACCCGCCGCCGGTAGCCATGAGGAGGAGATGAGCTGGGAGGGGAACAGAACGGGAGAAGAAGATGTGAACAGAGATGCGGCTCAGATCTGGGTGAGATTGAGGCTCTGGATCGGATTTGGATGGATTGCGAGAGGTTCGCTGGAAGAGGAGAACGAACTTGTGCATCGTGCGGGAGTGTTCTAGAAGAAGGAACGAGTGAGAGCACCGCGTCCGCGTGGGTGGTCATGGCTGGAGCTCGGCGCCAATGACTAGGACGTGGTTGTCAACCTCGGCGTTATAGCGGTGTGACACACTGACACTTTGGCTGTGGCTGTGTTTAGGTGGTTGAAATTTGTAAATTTTGCTATTGTAGTATTTTTATTTTTATTTGGTAATTAGTGTTCAATCAAGAATTAATTAGGTTTAAAATGTTCGTCTTGCGATTTTCAACCAAACTATGCAATTAGTTTTTTTTCGTCTACATTTAATGCTCTATGCATATATCGCAAGATTCGATATGATGGCTACTGTAGTACTTTTTGGGAATTTGGTTTTGGAACTAAACGTGGCGTGTGTTTAGTTCCCAAAAACTCTTCCAAAAAGTGCTACAGTATCCATCACATCGAATCTTGCGATACGTGCATAGATCATTAAATGTAGACGAAAAAAACTAATTGCACAGTTTGGTTGAAAATCGCGAGACGAACGTTTTGAGCCTAATTAGTCCATGATTGAATACTAATTGTCAAATAAAAACGAAAATGCTACCGAACAAAATTTACAAATTTCACCCAACTAAATACAACCTTTGTAGGATGTGGGCTCATGTGAGAACTGGAGAGAGGGATGCTGGGAGTGCAGGTGACGAGGTGTTTGGCTGATCCAGAACTGAACTGATTTCGGCTGATTCAATATTATTCTGTGAGAGAGAATAAGCTGAAATAAATTGAGGCTCACGAGGAGAACAGACTGAGTTCAGATCGAATGAGCTCGATAATGGTCAGTGGCGTGGGACACAAATCTCGAGGAAGATCAGACCGCCATCCTAAATCAACAGCGGTGGTCTTGGTCTAGGCGTGCTGTGTTGTTGCAGTCAGCTGTCATATACGGAGTAGCGGTGTGCTGCCCCAAGTGATGCCAGTGACTATTGGGCACAGGCGCCCGGTGCATAGGGGCATGGGCTCCTGGTCTTCCGCTGGAACTTCGCTGACTCATCGCGTCTTGCCAACGCTCCTGTACCAGCCAAGAACTGGAGCCTTGAGCCCTGGACACGTCCATAGAGCATTGTTGTGCTCTAGGAGTTGCTGTTTATATAGCCGGCTAGCTTGCATGATGACTCTCTAGCTGTTTACAGGTAGTAACTTCGTCCAAATCGTTGGACAATTTTACACGTACTTGCTACAGTAATGTACGCCCGGTTAGCTCAGCCATGCTTATCAGTCATCGATACATTATTTTTCTGTCACAATAAAACAGCATCAGCCAGCTTATAAGCCACAGATACGATCGAAGCGAGGTGGTATATAGCAGAAACCTATGTACTTCTTGCATCACAAAGCATAATGAAAAAAAGTTCGTAAAGACACTATGAGTTGGACTTCGAAAAAAGTCATGTCATATATTTAACACAATCACGTTTAATTTACAATTTTAAAATTTAGTACTCTGACGATGACAATGTGGTTCCAATAATCACCACTCGATGCATCGCACAAGCAATTTTGCTAATAGCTCTAAAAACACTAAGAAAGAAAATATATTAGTATTACATAATATTTCCATCTCCAATATTTATGTCTATGGAAAAAAATAAGGTAAACCGAATTTACTATTGTAAGGATTGTTCTATTGACTTAATTAAGAGACCAATAGCAAAAACAAAAATAGTTTATTCCCATGCACTGCGTCAGAAAGGTCTCCAGGGCTTTTATCTAAACGATGTAGATTCAGCATTTCAGCTTTATAGGCAAGCTCTTTTAAGCCTCATTAGTCAGGCATATCACTTCCAGGTTCACGCTCAAACACGCCCTCAACTACTGTGGTGTTGCCTGGGACTCATGCTAGGCGAAACTTCCAGGCGCAAAATAGTCTTTTCATCTATCAAATGAGACCTAAATAATAAACTCTGCATCATATAGGAAGCGGGAAAAAATTCTAGCCCACGGAGGAAAGCGTGTTAACTTCCAGTGTCATATAGGAAATATTCTACATTTGATTTGTCCGCTGTCTTGGACATCCAAGAGTATTTGGTCGTTCCGTAAATCAATAACTTGCATGGCCAAGGAAAAGGTGACGGTAATGTCAAATAAGGCAGAAGGTTAGAGTTGTCAAACAAAAATTCAAAAAAAAAATCAGGGTTACATAGTTAAGCACGTTTTCTTCCAGTCCAAATAAGGAATTTTCTCTTGTCTGTGCACAATGGAACATGATGAATGTTCTTCGTTGAAGTATACACCGCCCACCATAACATGAATGGATTCGTTGGTATGGTCTTCAGAAATGCTTCAGGATGACCAGAAGGACGTTGAGCGAGCAGGAAAATGTGTCATTTCTTACCTTTTCGTGCAAGGTAGCGCTCTCGAGCTGCCTGGATTTTACTGTCCACCTCAGATTGTTTTACATCCATGTCTTTCTTCAACGAGTTTACTTGCTTATTCTCTACTAGAAGTTCAGAATCTTTCGGTGCACTCGAGCCACCACTGCAATGAGATACCAAAAGTTGACTTTAGCTACCACCAGGTTTGCTGGATCACAGTTTGGAAATAATGCTTATAATTCAGAAATTTCTCACTTTACCTTAATCTGTTTACATCTAATTTCTCAAGCTTCTTTAATATAGGCTCAACCCAGGCTTGCTTGACGGCACAGATATTTCTCATGTATGGACGAGTTGTACTTATCAGCTCATGATAAATAACATACATTGGAAACTTCCCATACTCATCACCTTCCAGTACAGAAGATGGATGCACCTGCAAAGAAGTTCAACAAAATTCTCAAGCAACATAATGTGAAGAGAAGTCATGAATAAGTTTGATTAAATATGTGATTAAAAGCTTGATTTGTGTTATTTATACCACAACCTTTGCTCAGATATGATTGAGTGTGGCACTGTGGGTGTGCTCAGATATGATATGCCTAACGTTTTAGTATATCTAAACTACTATGAAAGAGGGCACACTAGCAAGCAGCTTGTTGTCAAGATGTGGCACACCAAGAAACAATTTAAGTAGCTATCAGCAGTTTCTTTGGCTCCTATGTCCAGTAGAAACAAGGGACAAAAAAGCATGCAAATTTTCACCTTGAGTGGTGCTGATCTTATAAGTATAATAATTTCTCGGATATGCAGGAGTGCTGTGTATCATTTTTTTTGAAAGAAAAGGCAGGAGCTCTGCCGCTCAATTAAGTATAGGAAAGAGAGTGTTTTATGTACACATGGCACCCATTGGGCCAATCACACCGGTCCTAGACCAAAGTGGATACACAGTGCTGTGTATCATTACATTGAGAATAAAGGAGAGTACAAAACACAAACACCACCCACCACACCCTCACCCAAATAAAGTTACAAGTACAATAATGGTTAAGGATTATTCGTCTCCCTCAATTTTCGGGCAGCTCAACATCACAATAAGCTAAATCTGACAAAGAAATTACACGATTACATACCTGTACAAGTTGGGTCCTATAGCCAACAGTATGGTAGCCATTGTGATGCAGCATCCTCTCAGCTAGCTGGTTACCATATCCTACGCAGAGAGCTCTCCTCAGCTTTCTATAGTCAGGGTCACTCTTCCGGCTTTTCCTTGCATGCACATCAGTTGAACCTAAATTTAACAACATTTCAAGTTAACTTATGTGGATCTGTTTTCCCGAGATGACACTATAGGAATCAAAGGACACTTAGGTTTAAAAAAAACATGGACAATTTACAGCAATCCCACTAAGTGACAACTGATGACGCAGCAATAAAAAATAATGACATTTGGCATTTCCAAATATCACATTTCTGTGTGCTTTTTTAATATCTGACAGACTGACCTTGTGCTTACATTTCAGCAACAAGCAAACCTTAGTTGAATGACTAAGCCAAAAGGGCGCCTAGCTCAAACGGTTAGGTGACCCAGCGGCACTCCTCAGGTCCTAGGTTCGACTCCCCGTGGGAGCGAATTTCAGGCTGAGGTTAAAAAAATCCCCTCGTCCGTCCCCATAACCAAAGTACTGGGGGGGCACCGGCCCAATTCTCACTTGGGCAACAGAAAGCCACCGTGTAAGGGTGGGGGCGGGGGTTCGGGGGTTTTCTCGGCCGGGTGAGAAGATCCTTCTTCTTATTTGTAATGCTGCGGGGGCAGTCTTAACCCCCCCGGTCGAGTTTTTTTTTTTAGTTGAATGACAAAAAAAACCAGATATATCAGATAACTAAAGTGAGCTCTGGGCATTTAAGGACTAATCATGAGCATTAGTGTATTTCCCTGAGTAATCACTTGTTACATCTCCTTAGTTTCTATTTCCATTTATACAACCTTTTTGTTTTTTTAAGCTGGTATTAGGATCAAGACAAATTAACAAAACCTACAGTTTCCTAGACTCTAATTGACCAACAGAGGGCACCTATGCTACCTAAATGGCAGTTTTGAAGCACCTCTTTTAGGTAATAATCCTTATAAAACAATATAGGAACTACTACTAATACTATTAGAACAACAACAAAACCTTCTATGGGGTGCATCATTAGTTCAACCTATGAATTTGGTAGAATGACCTCATTCCCCGTGCTTACACTAATTATTAGCTTGTGAGGGATGAAGTTGTGATGGATCAACTCATTCAATTCCACCAACCAAACAAAAATGTAAGGAGTGAGAAGATGATGAATCACCCCCATTCTCACACCAAACACCCTATTAGTCCCCAGTAAGTAGGGGTACACTAGAGTTGAAACCCAACATGAGCCATCAAATATATAGATGGCAACAATAGTGATATTAATAGGGGATTTAAAGCCTATTCATGGTCCAGGCATGTGAAGAAGTATTTTCTACAATCCTATCAAAACTGAAACTACAAATTAGCTTATGAAGACGAAGCTTAAAACAGTTTCAAAACTAGGCATGCAAGTTTCGCTTCCTCTGGATAAGTGGGTCGACCCAAACTCATTTAATTGGACTAATCCAGATTTCAATGCAACAGAAGTGGGATGAAAATGAACTAGCTAGCTGACGCACTAGTCTCACCACTTGCACTACTCTATCACTGATCTTTGGAAGGGATCTGCTTTATCATTGATTTAAGGATTGAAGATAAAATAAAAGCTAGAGAATTGACCTTTTGCAATTTTTTTAATAATCTGGCATAGTTGGTTCCTCACATCTTTGCTCAATTTCATACTCCGCACCTGCAAAAGATGGACAATATTAATACATATAAGGTGATAAAAATATAATTAATGTCTTCAAAACATATATATTTGATGCAAAAAAAGCGATTAACTTGTTTAATAAAGTTGGGCCATTTTCATTTCGGTAAATGCAAGCATACAAATATGGTTACCAGTGTTTTAACCTGCTGCATTCCTGGATTTAAAATTTTAAAGTTCACAATTATTTATGGTAGGTGTAAGTAGTAAATCATAATATGACTGGAAAGCTGAAGGAGCATGGGCAAAAGTCACAAACAAGAATACAGTAAAAAGTTATGATAGTAGAATCCTTTCAAAAATGTTAGGAATTATCATCAATATGATGGCCGTAGAGTAGCCTTATATGGATATAAAGTTTTCTTTCATAAATGTGTAACCCAATCTTTCAAGACTAAAAAATAAAAGGCACATGATCCTTATATTTGGACAGATAACTGAAGATTATATATTGTTTCTAATCTTATAGATTCTGTCGAGCATTCCCTTTTGTACTGAGAAATCAGATGAAAGTTACGGGCATGATTTCAATCATGAAACCACACAATGACAATCATGAGGGTATTTTGTGGAAAACTC
The DNA here is from genome assembly GCA_904845875.1 of Miscanthus lutarioriparius. Classification (NCBI taxonomy): domain Eukaryota; kingdom Viridiplantae; phylum Streptophyta; class Magnoliopsida; order Poales; family Poaceae; genus Miscanthus; species Miscanthus lutarioriparius. Next base: position 73,092,557 of record CAJGYO010000018.1, read on the forward strand.
AGGTGATGTCTTTTGTTCCTTGTCTTGAGTAATCGAAGATGATTGCATCTACTTTACTAACTACGCTAGCATAAGTCTTGTTTATTAAATATATTAGAAACATGTTCTTTTCAGTCACCTGCAACTCATGATCAGAGCACCATTTTGGATCATAGCCAGATTGGTCCCAGCTTTCGAATATCTGAAGCAATTGTATATGGTCACCCCAGCCAGAACCATCAGGAAGCTCCTGCCTTTTCCTCTTTCCATCCATGTCCTTGCTGTGTAAGTTCAGGTTTTATATCATTACACATGAATTTTAGTAAAGTGGATGAGATGAGAGGGAGGGGGGTCACCTAGCTGATCGCAATGTGATTTCTGCTGACAAAATCGAAGCAACAGTTAATGCCTGAGACAGGCATCCCAATTCATTTGCTTCAATCAAGGTCCTTGAAAGAGACGGTTCAAGAGGGATCTCTGTACAAATTCTATCCTTAGACAACCAAATTAGGAGATTCAAAAGTGAATGCGCCCAAGTAAACTTATCCCATATCGGCCCTGTTTGTTTCCGCTTATAATAGGATTCTCGGTGAAAAAGCCAGAATCCCACCAAATGCTTCAATTATTTCTGATTTGTTCACTGCCGCTTCAGAACTTTGAACTAGCACAATCGAGGATCGAAAAAAAAACCACAATACGATGATTATAAGCGGAAACAAACAGGGCCATAAACAGTTCATAAGTTTGGTCCTTGGTAGCTGAGGTGTTACCAGCATTTTCACGATTAAAAACTCAAATAAAAGCTTATGTGGTGCATGATTGCACATCAGAGAAAATATAAACATTCTACAACTACTTCACATAAATGTTCGCTCACTGCTAAATTAAACTCTACTCACACAACCGCAATTAAATGCTCCTTTTAGGATCCCTAAATCGTGATCCTATGTGTAGTTTATTGTCGTAGTCTGTTAGCTACGATTCGTGATTCCATTGTGCTACAAGAACTTGTAGCATATTACCAGGTGCAAGGAGGCAATTGAACCAACTACTTATATCATCTGTAATGTGAAAATTGTATAATACTATTAATACCCCATCACTATGCTCATAAAGCAATCAGCCTTGCACAAGAGAGGGGGCCGGGGGCAATGACATGTTTCTGATTAGAATTACATTGATGCATGGAATATTGGAATTACTCATTAAACAGCAATATTAACATACATTGCATTATGCTTGAGATGTACGTAAAAAAAAACTCGACCTGCAGGGGGTTATGACGGCCCCCGGGTTTTCCTTTTAAGAAGATCTTCTCACACAGATCGAGAAAACCCCCGAACCCCCGCCCCCATCCTAACGCAGGAGGTACCGTTACCCTGTGAGAACCGGGCCGGGGCCTTCCACTGCGCTTTGGCACATGGGGACGGACGAGGGGATTTTTTTAACCTCAGCCTGAAATTCGCTCCCACGGGGAGTCGAACCCAGGACCTGAGGAGTACCGCTGGGTCACCTATCCGTTTGAGCTAGGCGCCCTTTGGCAGATGTACGTAAAGAATTCAAGGTATGTTAACGTAGCAAGGTATAAACCCCAAGTGATATATGCACTACGTCCCCTGTTGCTCAATCAGTAAGGATTCAAGTACACAATACTAAAGGCAAAAACTAGAACTGAAACTGCAGAGAATTGAAACAAGTATACCAAAAAGCTCATGACAAGCACATTCAAAGCTCAAGATGACAGCACTATATTATAGTCATGTGCAACTTATACGGTTTGATACTTCAAAGTAGAGGGATGTTTTATATTAGATTTGCCCACATTTTAGGTTAAAAGGACAAAAAAAAGGTCTGCAAACAAGAAGGCTTTGAACAACCATTTAATTTCAATGGAAACAAGACAGGCTTGGTATACCTGCCATAACTCGTCCAACATCTGTTATTTGCCCATTTTCATCAATTGCATCAATGAGGTATAATTGCCTCAAAGCATCTTCTAATGACTCACCTGCAAACCATTTGTGAATTTAAAAAAAGCTGGCAGAAGTCACAACATAATTTTCAATTGTATTTATTTCAAGGCACCAAATGGCTCCCCTTTTGGCTATTTATATCTTTTGTAAGGACAGTTTTGCACATTCATGTTATTGGTATAATGCCCATGGGCCAAGCAGCCCAGCACCCCAGCCCACCCCAGAGACAGTAGCCACCACCTACGTGTTGCAGCAACCAGAGGGTGCGGCTGGCATGCTGCAACCTCCATACCCCTCAGATTCAGGGCCGCCAACAAGTTATCAGTACTAGAGAATATGTTTCAAAAAAAATCAGTACTAGAGAATAAGAGACAGGCTTGTGACGAAAGCTTGAATTGAATTAAACAGGATGGATCATATCTATAAAAAAAAACCATATTTTAGATGTATCCATATGGATTAACCAGAAAAGTGATTTTTCCTCAAAGTTCCCTCTCACCCTCCTTTGCGCTGCCACCAGCCCCTGTCCAAGCTGAAGCCACCGCCAATGTTCACCAAGGCTGGGCAAACCATCATGAGTCGCCAGCAACGAAGCCCATCGCGCCACCATACCACCCATCACAACTACAACCTCCAAGAGATTCCCTCCCCTAACCAGCCCATAACAATTCAAAAGTGACATGAGTAGAGTCGTCGCAAAAGTAGTTTCTTCACCGGACTTCATAGTAATAACATAATTTTGCAATGCTTTAGAAAACAGTAAGTACAAATTAGCCATCGAACTCCGCACATAATAAGTAACTAGACAACAATTAGATGCATCTGATAGGATTTCGGATCCTACCGGCGAATGGTCGGAGGTTGTAAGGGTGAGAGATCGGGGGACGAGCTCGGCGACGGCTTTGAGGCGCCGTCCTTGCAGCTGGTCGCAACAAGGAGCGAGGAACACGACGAAGGCGCTACAGTACCGCGGCACTGTTCACGGGAGAGAAAGAGAACTCGGCGGCTAGGGTTTCTCCCGGCTCCCTTCAGGAAGCCGGAAACAATAATATGTTTCTGCTTACCAAATTAGTCCCTGATCACAAGTATTTATATCGTCTATTGAAATATGAAAATAACCCCCTGATTCTATAGAAATTATCTCGACTTAGCCACTAATACCCTTTTGCCGGCTATAATACATGCCGGTCATAACATCTCTCCCCGCCTGCGCAAACAGCTCGTCCTCGAGCTGAAAGTCGGGGAAGTGAACACGGAAATCCTCCAAGGGCTCCCATGTAGCGTCGTCGTCCGTTAGCCCACGCCACTTGATCAACACATGCCAGACTCCACGGCGCTGCTGCGCCCGTAACGCCCGAGCCGGCTCCGGAGACAGCCGGCCATCGACGGTCGGCGGCAGCGCGCCTGGCAGTGCTGGCGGCTCCCCCCGATGGCGCTTTAGGAGGCTCACATGAAAGACATTGTGGAGCCGGGCACCCTCAGGAAGCTCCAAGCGGTACGCAACAGCGCCCACGCGTTCCAGGACCCGGAACGGCCCGGCGTAACGCGGCCCGAGCTTGTGCTTGGCGCGGGGGTCCAGCGACTGCGTAGTGCGGTGAAGTAGGCGCAGCCAGACCCAATCGTCGACGGCGAACTCGATATCGCGGTGGCCAGCGTCGTAGTACCGCTTGGCGAGCTGCTGGGCCTGTAGAAGGCGTTGACGAACCTCCGCGAGAATGTCGTCGCGGCCACGGAGGAGGGCGTCAGCAGCCTCCGTGCGCGCCGTCCCCGGCTGGTACGGCACCATGGGCGGTGGCGGGCGGCCGTAGACGACCTCGAACGGCGACACGCGAAGGGCGGTGTGGAAGGAAGTATTATAACAATACTCCGCCCACGAGAGCCAGTCCACCCATGCGCGAGGCCGATCCCCTGTAACACAGCGCAAGTACATAGCAATCACCTTGTTAACCACCTCGGACTGGCCGTCGGTCTGCGGGTGGAACGCCGTGCTGAGGCGCAACTTGACGCCCGCCATCCGGAAGAGATCACGCCAGACATGCCCGGTAAACACCGGATCCCGATCACTGACGATGGATGTGGGGAATCCGTGCAACCGGACGATGCCGTCGAAGAATGCCCGAGCGACGGAGGTGGCCATATATGGGTGGCCCAGCGCAATGAAATGCGCATACTTCGAGAAGCGATCCACCACCGTCAAGATGACCGACTTGCCGCCCACCTTGGGGAGGCCGTCGATGAAATCCATGGAGACGTCCGCCCACACTTGGGACGGCACCTCCAAAGCTGCGCAGCACCCGCGAAGTCGTAGAGACTCCGTCTTGTTGCGCCGCACACACCTCACGAGACCGCACCCAATCTTGCACCAGGTACAATCGCCGGAACGAAGAAGTCGGAGCGAAGGCGGTGGAGAGTCTTCTGGACGCCCTCGTGCTGGCCGGAGTGGGCTGGCCGAGAGCACTGTGGCGCAGATCACCGTGGTCGAACACGAAGATGCGGGCGCCGTGGAGAAGCGGCCCGTCGTCCGGCGCCCGAGCGCTGGCGCCTCATGCCGCCGCCAATCGCTGCTGCAGCAAGAATACAGCATCGACCGCCGTCACGAGCCGCTTGGGCGGATGTCATCGATGAAGGCGAAGGAGGGGCCCGAGATGGCGCACGCACGACGGCGCTTCTTCCTCGCCCGAAAGTCGGCCATCGACTTCGGTGTCGCGGGCGAGACAGGCGTCGACCACCGTGTTGAGCCGGTCGGTGATTCGACGTGAAGTCGAACCCAAATAGCTTGTTGATCCATTGGTCTTTGGGTACCGTCGACGACGCCGGTCCAACAAAAACTTCAAACCGTAATGGTCGGTCATGATGAGAAAATGACGACCCCGAGAGTCGGGCCGCCAATGGCGCACCGCTTGCACCAAACCAATCAATTCGCTCATACGCCGCTAGCTTTAAGTGACGAGCCGCGAAGGGCGGTGAAAGAAGCGAGGGCGCGGCGCTACGATGCGGGAGACGGCACCAAACCCCACGCCCGAAGCGTCGCAGTCCACCATGAACAACTGGTCGAAATCCGGCATTTGGAGGACCGGTCCGGTAGTGAGGGCGCGCTTGAGCGCCTGGAACGCCTCCTCCGCCTCAGCGTCCCACACAAACGCGTCTCGCCGCAAGAGACACGTAAGCGGGGCAGCGATGAGTCCGAAGTCCCGGATGAATTTCCGGTAGTAGCCGGCGAGGCCAAGGAACCCCGGAGGGCCCGGGCGCCACGCGGAGGGGGCCACGCCGCGACGGCAGCCACCTTGTCGGCGTCCATAGCGACGCCCGCAGCAGAGATGACGTGGCCAAGGTAGGCCACCGACGCGTCGCCGCCGAGAACTTCGAGCGCTTGAGGTGCGGCGGTGAGCACGCAGCGTTGAGGACGATGGCGATGGCGATGTCTTGCAGATGCTCCGCCCGACGATGAGTCAGAGATCGAAATGTCGTCAAAGAAGACGAGCACAAACCTTCGCAGAGCGGTCGGAGAACGTCATTCATCGTGGGCTGGAATGTCGCCGGAGCATTGGAGAGGCCAAAGGGCATCACCAGAACTCGTAGTGCCGTGGTGGGTGCGAACGCCGTCTTGGCGATGTCGTCCGGGTGCATGCGCGCTTTTGGTGGGTAGCCCGAGCGCAGATCGAGCTTAGTGAAGAATTGAGCCCCATGGAGCTCGCTGGCAGCTCGTCCACCACCGGATCGGGAACTTGTCCTTGGACGTCTTGGCGTTGAGGGCGCGATAGTCGATCTGAAACGCCACGAATTGTCCGCCTTGCGGACCAAAGAAGACCGGGCCGAAACGGCGACGTCTTTGGGCGAATAATCCCCGAGCTAGCATATCGCGACACTTTGGCGCTCCACCTCATCTTCGAGCTGCGGGTACCGCAAATGACGGCCGCATCGCCACAAAGCGCGTCGCCCCCGGAAGGAGATGGATGCGGTGGTCGTATGAGCGGGGAGGCGGAAGGCCCTGAGGCTCGGCGAAGATGGCGGCGTGCTGCTGTAGGAGACGGTCCAGCAGGGGCTGCTCGGAGACAGCCGCCACTGCCGCAGTGGGCGCCTGCGACGCCGCGTCGGTGGCACCACCCTCGCCGCGCCAGACGATGCGCCTGCCCTGGCGCCCGAACGATAGCGTCATCGCCTCGAAGTCCCACAAGAGAGGACCCAAGGTCTTCAGGAAGTCGACGCCGAGGATGAAGTCAAAGCACCCCAAGTCGAGGCCGACGCACGTGATGGCGAAGGACTCGGACCCGACGACGAGGGGTACGTTGCGCGCGATGCCCACACACGGAAGTCGATCTCCGTTGGCGACGGTTACGCGGAGCTGAGCACCCCCCGAGGCACAAAGACCCAGGCGGCGCATGGTGGCACTCTGAAGGTAGTTGTGGGTGGAGCCGGTGTCAAGAAGCGCTAGCAAGCGCACGCCCTTGATGGAGACCCGTAGCAGCATAGTGTTTTCCGTGCGGATGCCGGCCACCGCATGGAGGGACACCACCAAGGCGTTGGCTGCTGTAGGTTCGGCGGCCGGTTCCTCCTCCGCCGGGTGAGGCTCATCAGCCGCCGCGTCGGCGGCCAGGAGGTCCTCGTCAATGTAATCATCAGCCTCCAAGTAGAAGAGCCGCGGGCACACATGGCCACGGACGTAGGGTTCGTCACAGTTGAAGCAAAGGCCCTGCCGGCGACGTTCAGCCATCTCCGCCGGGGAGAGACGACGGAAAAGGTCGAAGCGCCGACCATGGCGCTTCTTTGGTGTTGGTCGGCGCTGCTTGCAGCGGCCGGCTTTGCCGTAGCCTCTCTCTCGGTATGGCGGCGGTGGCGGCAACCCTACATTGCGCTGCAGCCGTGGTCCCCGGGAAGGGACCGGAGGAGCGACCGCCGCGGCGCGACGTTCAAATGCCCTGGCGAGGTACATAGCCGTCTGGAGATTCTGCGGATCGCGGAGCTCGACATCCACCTTGATGTGCTCGGGAAGACCACCCACGAACAGCTCCGCCTTCTGAGGTCCGGAGATGTTCCGAGAGTGGCAGAGTACCGCGTTGAAGCGCTGCGAGTACTCCTGAACCGTCGACAGGAAGGGCAGCCGCGCCAGCTCGGAGATACAAGTATTCCGCACGGCCGCCCGAATCGAGGTTGCACAAGGACTGAAGCGATCCCAAGGCGGCATGCCCTCATCTTGTTCCAGGCGTGAGTACCACGATCGTCTTTGCGCCCTTAAGATGGTAGGGCGCGAGCCACCCGGGCCGGACGCTAAGGTCGCGCCGCTCGCAAAAAACTACTCCACACCGATTGAGCGATTCGGCGGGTCCTCGAGCCGCCATATGTGGCGAACTCCGCTTGAGAGAACTTGGCGGTGGCCGTCGGAACGGCGTCGTCACCGGCGCCGCTTATACCGCCGCCGGCTGCTGCGTCGGCGGCCGGCGAACACTCAATGACGGTTCTTTGCCGGGGCCGCCGCCGGATGAGAGTACCGCCCATGCCGCCAGTAGAGGACGCCGAGAGACCGACGGGCGGCGTGGAACGCCGCATGCAATTGTATCTTGGCCGAGTATGGAAAGGACGGTGCGCGCGCGTCGTGGGCGATAGATCGGGGCGACGTGGCCGCCGCCCACGCCGGGATCGGGACGGGCGAGGAGGGAATTGGATTTGGTGGATGGGAACAGATGGCGTGCGGGGTGGGGGTGGTTGGGCGGCGGCGGCGGCATGCCATCTGGTACGTGATTGCGAGGTGGGCGTTAGCGCGGCGAGGACGGAGGTGGCGGCGGCATGGGGAAAAAAGTGCGAAGCGGCGGTACGTGGTGGTGATCGCCGGGCGTGGAGCGCTTCTGGAGGACGCCCGCACCTCCTCCATGGAGGCTCGCATGGCCGCCATGTTACGGCTCAGCCCGGCAATGGCCACCGAGGTCTCTGCTCTCGGGACAGAGAACGACGGAGCGCTTCGCGCCCACCGAGTGGGCGGCGATCGCCCCGAGGTCATGGGGGCGCGAAAGCGAGCGAGGGAGGCGGCGGCGATGAAGCGCGGCGCGCGGCGTGGACGCGGAGGGGAGGACGCGGGTGGGTAAAGCGAGGCCGAGGGCTGGGGACCTGACATCTCTGATACCAGATTGATAGGATTTCGGATCCTACCGGCGAATGGTCGGAGGTTGTAAGGGTGAGAGATCGGGGGACGAGCTCGGCGACGGCTTTGAGGCGCCGTCCTTGCAGCTGGTCGCAACAAGGAGCGAGGAACACGACGAAGGCGCTACAGTACCGCGGCACTGTTCACGGGAGAGAAAGAGAACTCGGCGGCTAGGGTTTCTCCCGGCTCCCTTCAGGAAGCCGGAAACAATAATATGTTTCTGCTTACCAAATTAGTCCCTGATCACAAGTATTTATATCGTCTATTGAAATATGAAAATAACCCCCTGATTCTATAGAAATTATCTCGACTTAGCCACTAATACCCTTTTGCCGGCTATAATACATGCCGGTCATAACAGCATCACAGGCAGGTCCAGAAGAATAATTGAAAAAATAAGAATCTGAAGTTTTATCTTACGTGATGGTGGATCTAGAAAATCAAACTTCAGTATGTTGATGTCTGGAAGATTTAACGATTTCAGATACAGAACACTTCCAGCAAGAGAAGAGCGTTGAATTTCAGGAACTGTTGCCTCAAGAAACTCATTCTGATATATGGAAATTGGGTATAGCCTATAGCACTTGCCAGGCCGAGTTCTTCCAGCTCGCCCTGCTCGCTGATCAGCCTGCACTCTAGTCATTCAATAAAATTATCAGTACAGGTTAGCATCCAAAACTAGACATATGAATGGAAGTAATATGATAGTGAACAAAGTGCATAAAAAAAAAGAGAGTGCATGTGCCAAATTATATACCTGCTGATTTGGACTACATCAAGTGAATACATTCCACTTGATGGATTGTATTGGCGCTGCTTTACATAACCACAATCAATCACGAACCTAAAGAAATAAGAAATTGTATTGTTAATATCTTTGTGCAAAATTAGAAAAACAGAACACCTCATGGGAAAAAAGATATACAGCCACTTTAAGTTTTCAACAACATTGTAAGAAAAATTCCGAAGCTTGATAGTCACAGTCGGGCAGTTGCTCGCTCTCCTATATGTCAACAGCTAAAGTTTCCTGTATCACTTCATGGATCCAGATTATCATATTTCTAGTTAAAGCAACCCCTCTTTTCATAAAACTATCGTGTTCATGTGAAATTCTGTTTTAAAATATTTACTAGTGAGGGGACCTACAGTGAAGAAATTTATGTTTCTCCACACTCCATCCAAGCTATTTTAGAATGTAAAATATCTTTGGTGACTCCAAAATGTCATATGGAGCCCAGGATGATTTAATCATGATAAATATATCTAAGATTTTAGTTCCACCTTGGTCTGTAGACATCAAACTGTTGGAGAACTACCCGAAAAGTAGTACTCAGCAATTACATATAAACAAAAACAAATCACATTAACAAGCTTGCTGCATCAACTTTAAACAGTTCTGCATGCACTCACAAGTCCTCCAAATAAATTTTGACATATAAACTACATGTATTTTAGACAGTGACACAATTCTCAGGTTGCAACAGCTTACTTGATTTATAAATAACTAGCGCAGTTGATAAAGCGGAATGAGTTGTATGAAATTAATGGCTTCACAGACAAATGAGTGATGTTTCAGATAAACATATCTTTATTCTAAATAATAAAGTAAATATGTCAGCATTTCTTATTATATTAGCAGAGTAGTTCATGTCGCTCCATTCTATTGCTAGCATATTATTTTTCATGCATAGTCACAAACAAGTCAGATTGCAATGTTCACTCCATTTAAATATGATCTGAAGATGGAAACAAAAAGCACATGCTTCTCAACTGATTATGTTTGCTTCTTACACGACACCATCTACAGTCAGTGAAGTTTCAGCAACATTCGTTGCAACAATGAAGCGTCGGCAGTTTGGATGTGCAGGAGCAAATACCCTAACCTATATGAGAAGTGCGCAAAATCAGAAATGCTGGCATGAAATGTTAAGCAAGAAAAAGAAACAAAACTGAAGGATTGCAGAGCTATCAAATCAAATAAAATAAAAGGTACAGTATTTATCCTGTAAGACTACATAAAGTTTGGTTGGAAAGCTGAGAGGTGCAAATCAAATGTGCAAGGCTACGAACTTGCCTGCAGCTCAGGTGGCAAAGAACCATGAAGAGGAAGGACAAGAGCATCAATGCAGGAGCCTTCCTCAAGATTTTGAATTCTTTCCTCCAATTTTGAGACCATCTTGTCAATATCATCCTGCGCCAATCTCAAATAATCACAATTCAGCATAAGCACTCAACATATTTAATAAAAGAAAAGGAATAGACACTACTCGAAAGGGGAGCTGCATAAAGAATACACATTAGTAAGTACCAATGACAGTTACCTTTACAAGTTTACCATAAAATAGTTAATTAATAGTTAATACAATATAGGTTTCCACATTAATCCAACAAGAAAAGAAAACTAGAACTTCTTCTGTTAATAAAAAAATAAATATCTGCAAATTCCTAAATTTATATTTAGTACTACACCATCTCTCCAAAACAAACTGATTTGTAGAAAAAAGATTTATCCCACAAAGAGTTGATTTTTAGACTGACCCCACTGACTCCTCGAGAACAAAAGCACACATTTATGACCCTCAATCCTTCACCCCACCACTCTGGTGCAACAACAATTTTGGTCTTTTCCCCCTCCATGCTATTTTGTCGGAGATGTGGGTCTTTTCCCCCACCATACTATTTTGTCGGAGATGCGCTAGAAATTAACTTATTTTGGGACGGAGGGAGTACAGCTAGAAAATATAAATTCCTACATTGATCACAAAACTACGTTTAAATAAAGAAACTAGAAATTACATTGTTAATACAAGGAAATAGATTTGATCAAGGCCATGGTAATTGGCACGACTACAGAATATACTTACAGATTGCAAAAAGAGAAAGGAAAAAGAAATAAACAATGACATATCTTGAGGTACTGACCTTTCCTGTCATAAATATTAAGACATCCCCAGGAGGTTCCTTGGCATGGATATCTGACAACAAACATTTTCTGTTTTGTTAGTGAAAGAAATGAAATTTTAAAAAGTTTAAGGTACAAAAAATGCATAACCTAAAAATTTAAAAACATAAAAAAACTAACTATAATATTCCCATATGTGGTACCAGAAAAGAGGTATGAGACTTTGAATCATAGTCTCGTTAAAACTCTCTATTTCTATCGAATACACAGGAGATCTGCGTATCATAACCATGTGCAACGACCAAAAACTACATCTGCATAATTCAGATTTTTTTTCAAGGTTTCCAAAATATAATGCTAAAAATGAAGAAAGTGCCTAGGTTCAATTGAATTGTTAGGAAAGTATCAGGGGTCGTGAGACCCTAATATTTGTAATGATATTCCACATTGTTTTATACTCAGCTGTAAAGCAATAAAGAGAATTTCTTCCTTGACTCTTTCCTCCCTATCGAACAACTTCATAGTAAAGAGTGTCCAGGGTGAAGGGCAGCAACCCAGTTTCCTTCTTACCACTGTAATGATCACTCTTATTCATGCCACATGACAAAACAACCCATGACTTTTGTCATAAATATTATCTCTATAACTCTATTAGCAATTATTATTAAGTTTCTGACTAGTGCAAAGCGAAAGCAGGAAAAAGATGCACTAACAATATTGGCATGACCAAATCCCAAAAGCTTAAAACTGCAAAAGGTTACCAAAAAAAAATGCTTCTTACCTATAGCTGTTCTGAGTGAAGATTCTATATAATTTGTTGGGCGTTCAGTGCTGTAAAATCTCTCCACAGGGAACAAAGTTCCAGGTATGTTTAACACAGGGCATCCTGAGAAGAACTTCGAAACTTTTAAACCGTCAAGAGTCGCAGAGGTGATTAGAACTTTTAAATCTGAAGCTCGGTCCTTGATCAATCTTTTCATCAAACCTAAAAGGATATCACTGTAATGGCATAGCCAGATAATAAGTATTAAAATGAGCCCATGCAAACAGTTTGCATAAATACCTACACATATCATCCACTGTAACACCACTCAACTGAAAAATAAGAGAGCAACACTGAATATCTATCATCATCCCAGAACTACATGTTAGCCTTCGGTTTCTTCTCTCCCACTACAACTGCGGGGCGATGTTCAAGTATATTTGGTAGTAAGGGATATTGTAATCCCGTATTGCCACATGTACGTACTACACCGCAAGACAAGAACTGCTACAATAAAGATAAGTAGGTGCGCCAAATGATCTGACAGACCCTGAACCTTTTATCTATAAGAATCCTATGGTAGAGCAAACAAGAAAACAGAGTATATGACATGCTAACGCTGACATGTGTCCATATTATAGTAGTTGACACAATTGTCAAGTAAACGGATTGGAAAATAGTGGCCATGAATATATGTAAAGAAACATGCTACCAAGCTACTTTCAAATTGACTCAGGTAGAAATAATTCAGATATAAATCACCATACGTGTTTAAACTACGCTCATGAGCTTCATCCAGTATGATTACTGAGTATTGCTTCAACTCAGGATTTGAAAGGCTTTCATGAAGAAGAACGCCGTCCGTGAGGTACCTGTAAAAACAAGTAAGAATTTAAATCCACGAATTTAGCATCAGTGCACCTCCAATGGTTATTGAGCTTGGTATGCTACTGTAGCTAGATTAGAAGAAATTCAAGCTATCCAATTTTTCGGAGGCTTACTTTATGCATGTTCTTTCTGAAGTTCTGTCCTCAAATCGGATTGCATAACCAACTTCATCCCCAAGTGGAACATCAAGCTCTTGAGCTACTCTTCTGCGAAATAATAAAAAAGTGCTCTTACTCACAAAAACAGTTATATACATATTTTGTACTTTTAACAACATAGTAACTGAAATAACTTTCAACAGTGATTAATAATAAAAGAACTAAAACAGAATTCCATGCAGTTAAATTGAGAATGGATAGTTGATCAACCAGGAAGGAACCCATTCAGCAAAATCAAGATTCGAGAGTAGTTGGTCCTAGTATTTTAACAACATAGTAACTGAAATAACTTTCAACAGTGAGTAATAATAAAAGAACTAAAACAGAATCCCATGCAGTTGAATTGAGAATGGATAGCTGATCAACCAGGAAGAAACCCATTGAGCAAAATCAAGATTCGAGAGTAGTTGGTAAACCAGAAGAACTACTTAATGAATCCTCACACAATAGTTCTTTCTAAGTTTTGTTTATTTCTTGCTGATAATTTCGGTAAAAACAAAATCAATGGGCTATCAACAAGGAGCTCCATTGAACTCACAGCACGAGATTTCGGATATTTACCAGGCCATTTAGGTGTCAATTGAATCCTACGAGGAGTCTCCTTTACAAAATGTGCAGTTCCAATCCCAATTCATAAACCCTTCCAACTGCGACCCACGCAGCAAAAAACATGCCTCGCGCACGTGATAGAGCAAGAAAGGTAATGAGAAGAGGAACCTGGAAACGGAGACCGCAGCGACGCGGCGGGGCTGGGTGACGGCGATGGCGCCCCGACGGGTGTATCCGCGGCGGTGGAGGATCTGGGAGAGCTGAGTGCTCTTGCCAGAGCCGGTCTCGCCGATAACCACCACCACAGGGTTCGCGTCCACCGCGGCGACTATCTCGTCCTCGTGCTCCGAGATCGGCAGCACTGGCGGCGGCGGAGATGGAGACGGCATCGCGTTCGGCCGCCGGACACCAGGGCGCTCGCGTGTCTTCTTCTCCGCTTGGGCTAGGCGCGTGTGTTTGGGCTGGGTGTGCGTATAGATAGCCAAATCGGCCCGACACGGCACGGCCCGACGACCCCATCGTGTCGTGCCGTGCCAGCCCATGGGCTGTTACCCGATTTTAGAGTTCAGGCCTTCGGGGAGGAAAGCTGGACTTTGGGCATAGTTTTTCCTTTTCCTTTCTTCCTCCCTTTGCCAAGCTCAGCTCCCTTTATGCGTCTATTGACTCTATTCCCACCGTGGGCTGGGCTGACAACCCAACTCGGCTGTGGGCCCATCGGAGATAAGTTTCGTGAGCGGAGGAAGGCCTAGTAACATCGGGTAGAGAGCCTTAGTGCCGTCGGGTCCCTGCGTGTGGATGCGTCTCCATAAAACCCCCACGATTCTACCGCCGATCATCTAGCCCGCGGCGCCGGCCACCGAGCGCAACCTCCCGCCGGAGCTGCCTCCACCGCCTCCCCTTCACGCCTTCTACGCGCTGCGTTGCCCTCTCCTCGAAACCCTCGTCCACACGCCGGCGGGTCCGGCTTTGTCGTCCCTCCGTCCACCGCTGCCGTACCATTGTAAGACCCTCGTCCTCCATATGGCAACGTCCAGATCTCAATTCCGTAGGTAATGATTAGTTTTCTTTTCCCCCCTAGATAATTAGTAATTTATCAGAGTCTGTGAGGTGTTGGAGAGCACTCTAGGTTGCGTCTTTTGATTATCTGTAGGGGTTACTACTTAGTATGTGGTTTTGACACCCACACGGCCACACCACCGCCTGTTGTAAGTCATTGGTAATGTGTAACTGCAACTGCTCAGTCACCATGTTGTTTGTTTAAACTTGCCTGTTCTTGATTTCTCTGTAGGAGTTGATATTTCCTCATGGGAGAACCGGTGCCTATTAAGGTGGTGCCCGTAAGGAAAATTGACCCTAAATTCATTTACTTTAAATTTTGGTGTTTAATGACCAATACAACTAAATTGGACTAATGAATTTGCAAGTAATTGTTTTGTAGTTCAATAGGGTGCAAGACGTGACTTGGACGAAGGCGACGTGATGATCCGATGATCAACACCTCAAGAAAGACATGTGAAGATGCATAGAAGACATACAAGGTTAAGCAAAGTCCAAACACGAAGATTGGAACCAAGCCGGACGCGAGATCGCGAAGAAACGAGCCTGGCAGAGGTGACCGGACGTGGCCCTATGACCGAACGCTCCGATCAAGTGCCAGGCAACAACAGACGTCAGCAGCTGTGACCAGACGCTGAGCAGCAGTGACCGGACGCACCGGTGACACTGTTCATCGTCAAGGCATTATTTTTAGCGTGACCGGACGTAGCGCGGCATCGACGACGGATACACGGCGTGCAAAGGCGTGCCCGAGCAACAACAAAGTCCAAGAATTGTGGCCGACGACGGCGGCGATGATCGGATGTTGAGCGGGCGATGGCCGGACGCGCCGCTGACACTGCTTCATCATCACGGGCGATATTTTAGCGTGACCGGACGTAGCGTAGCGGTTCGGGCGGCCGGATGCACGAAGTGCGTCGTCCGTCGTTCCTGAAGAGGTTCCGCGCGCGCCGTTGCGACCGGACGCGTCCGGTGGCATGTGACCGGACGCCATCAGCGTCCGATCAGTTGATCACGCCGAAGATCAAGTAACCGTTGTGAGTGACCGGACGCAGCGGCACTGGACTACCGGACGCACGAAGTGTAGCGTCCGATCGTTTCCAGAGAGGTTCCAAAGTGGTGCAGTTATGACCGGACGCGTCCGGTGGCATGTGACCGGACGCCATCAGCGTCCGATCAGTTGATCGCGCCGAAGATCAAGTAACTATTGTGAGTGACCGAACGCAGCGGCACTGGACGATCGAACGCACGAAGTGCAGCGTCCGATCTTTTCCAAAGAGGTTCTAGAGCAGCGCAGTTGCGACCAGACGCGTCCGGTGGCATGTGACCGGACGCCATCAGCGTCCGATCAGTTGATCGCCTCGAAGATCAAGTGATCGTTGTGAGTGACCGGGCGCGTCCGGTCAAGACGTGATCAGTGTCTGGTCAGTAGCAGAAAAGTGGGTTTCGTCCCCGACGGCTACTTTCTCAGTGGAGCTTATAAATAGACCCCCCAACCGGTCATTTGAGGAGAGTGCAGCTGAGGAAACATATCAAGGGTGCTGATACACCATTTTAGTGATCTCTACTTGCATAGTGCTTAATGATTCATTAGGTGATTAGCGTAGGTGCTTTGCAAAATGCTTAGGTTGATTAGACCATCGTTATGCGCTTGCTCTAGATTTAGGCCTAGTGTTTAGTCAGGTTTGCATACTTCTTACCACTCGGTGATTGCGCGCACCATTATTGTACATCGGAGGGGCTTGTAGTTTTGCGAGATAACACCAACCGCGTTTGTGGTGTGGCCGCCACCGTGTACCGAAGGGAACAAGGCCCACGGCGGTTTGGCCAGAAGCTTGATAGTGAAGACGGCGGGAAGCGGTCTGGGAGAGGCTTGCCGGAAGATATACCGGAGACCCACTTGGGCATGGGGAAGGCCCGGGGCTATCCACGGAGTTACCCGACCGGGAATTTGGCCGTTACGAGGGATTCCTTGCGAGGAGTTCCAACAAGGACTAGGGGGAAGCTTGCGCGCTTCTCGATTGAAAGGACCTATGATGCCGCCTAGAGGGGGGTGAATAGGCGTTTCTGAAAATTAACACCTTTAAATGCGGAAACAATTAGAAAAGAGAGTTTCCAAAATGGAAACTCCAATTTAAGAGTAATACCACCCCTCACAAGTTAGCCACAGAGTAAACAAGGTATAAAGAATATATCTAGAAGCTACAACCCTGCAACACAAAGTTAGAACAGAGAATAAATATTTTCAGCACAGAGCTCTAATACCGGACGTGTCCGGTATACACGATTTCTGTAGAGCAGCCCCGAACTTGCTCCTTTCGATTTCTATCTTCAAACCAAACTGCAGGCACCTTCTAGAGATGACAATATACACAGAGAACCTGCACAAGAGCTGGAGCAACACAAATATCAAATGAAATACGAATTGAGACACGATATTTATTTTACCAAAGTTCAGACTCGTTCGAGTCCTACTCTCCATTGAGGGGGCTACGGGCGACCCAGTGAAGGTCAGCCCTAGAGGGTACCACGAAGGTCACTCTAGCCGGAGTCTTTTCCAACACCTTTTCCTCCTTCCACTAGTTGATTCCAAGGCGGCGGAATCGACCGTTACAAACTTTTTGAGGCACACCACAATCTCTTAGGTGCTCTCCGGCGACGCCTAACCGTCTAGGACCGAAGAGTCCAAGAGTAACAAATGTGAATCATGAGATTGACAATATGCACAAGTGCTCAAGTGGTTGGATTGCTCTATTTTTGAATTTCACTCAACCCACAATTTGATTTGGCAAATTTGATCAATCACTCACTAAGAGAGGGTTTAGAAGAGTTGGCAAGGCTCAAAAACGTGTATTGTAACCAGCAGAATCAGCAACCTCCAAAGGTGGAGGCTTGGGGGTATTTATAGCCCCCTTGAAAAACTAACCGTTTTATAGCCGTTGCCTATGACTTACACTGCCCTAACGGTAACTATGTTACAGTGACAATGTGAGGCGTCGGAACTCCCGATGAATGTCGGAACTCCCGACCGTCGAAACTCCCGACTCACGTTGAAACTCACGACCCTCAGCATATTTAAAAACCATGTAACTAAGTTAAAGTATGTGAGGTGTCGGAACTCCCGACTCATGTCGGAACTCTCGGTCCTCAACGCTTTTGAAAACTAGTCGTTGGCCTCTGGTCGTCCATACTGGACACGTCCGGTATGACCAGGACAGTGAACCATCTAAGTCAGTTAAGCGCGAGACGTCGGAACTCCCGACCATTTCCAGAACTCCCGACCGTCGGAACTCTCGACGAACCAACCCAAGAACAATAATTTTACCACTACTGGGCAAATACCGGACACGCCCGGTATTGATACCGGCAACGTCCGGTATTGCCAGACCAGCAAAAATAAAGTTAGCTCTTTTGTCGCTCAAATACTCAAAACTCACATGGGTTGGCATGAGCACTTATGAATAATTATCTATCAACATGATGCACCCCTCTTAATAGTACGGCATACCTATTAAACTCAAGATCAGAGGAAAAATGAATTTATACCACTTGAGTTGATCTCTTCTGAATTGATGCCGTCTCTTTCAATCTTCATCAAGTAAGGGTGCTAACATGTTGATATTGATCTTTTCACTTGAGCATAGCCATCTTGAACACGTGACTTGATTCCATTCATCAAATTTAAATAATCCTAAATGTATCAAGCAACTTACATCAAACACTCCAATAGTGATTTGATCCTCCACATGAACATGCACATCATAGCTTGATTAGTACCTCAACTAAATGCAAGTACTTCCTTCTTCACCCTAGCAAGGTTCTTCGGCCGCCAAGCCGTCGCTTGCCCTTCACCCTTGCTTAGTACCTCGAAGCCTTTCCTTGCTATCTTCACCATCTCAAGCCATCAAGTCACATCTTGTGTTGAATCATCCATTCATGTATTGTTATCTTTTTCATTTCAATTTAGCAAACTTCAAATATGAGACCATTCCATATGCAATTCCTTATGTCTCATTAGTTAATTCTTACAAGCTTACTTTCACATAGTACATGGAAATCCCACAATAAATAAGCATTTGTATGAATTCTATTTGCATTGTTGTCTTATGCTTGAACTAGATTGTTTATACAACAACATATCATTTTGGCTTTCATTAAGTACCTGTGAGATAACCTATTGCCTATCCACACTTAGCAAACGGGTTAGACCTTTAATCACGTTGGCATTCACTCATCCAAAACCCACTAAAGGGCTAGATGCACTTTCATCGATACCTCGATAAAAATACCGGAGTCGTCAACAGGAGTTTGCAACACGTAGCAAAACCGTAGTTGCACATTTAGATAGTTTATCTTTTGCATAGGTTTTGCTAAGGTTAAAAAAAGAGGCCATAGTTTAGAGTTAGACTTTTAAGTTGCCTAATTCACTCCCCCCCCTCTTAGGCGTCACGGTCCCCTTTTAGTGCCTATTAGGGTGCTCTTTGCAATTGGTGTCACATCAGGCAAGTTAGGTCCCACCTCTACGATGTGTTTTAGTAGTTGGTGCTGGGAGGGCTGCCATCCAGGAAGTCCCCCAATTGAGCAGTTTTGGTGTGTTTGGGATTGGGATCATGCTGCTGCTCCAACGGGTTGCACATGTGTTCGTTGGGGGTAGTGAGTTTTGGGTGTCGGAAGAAAATGGTTAGTAGTCGGTTCGGTGAGTTAGAAGATGCAGATCGGTTGCTTTTGGAGGCCAAGTTGTTATTGCCTCTTGTTGTACCTCGAGAATGTGAGTAGTCCGCTCAGTTCTTGTCGCCCAGCTTGACAGTCTGTCAAACCTGGGAAGCTGTTTGCGCTGCTTGCGCATGTAATTCTCTCCTCTCCTTATTAATATATGCTGGCTATGTTCCGGATCTTTCAAAAAAAATTAAGGTGCTCTTTGAGACCATCTGGCTTCGCATTCTTTGGCTTTAATGGAGGCTTTGTCAATGTCGAAAACCCGCTTGAGGTAGTTGCTTGATGATTAAGCTTGTCAGTGATGTCACTACTTGCTTATTTTAATTTATATGTCAATGATCAAAATATTCATTTTTTTGTGCATTCATATTTGCAGATTATCTGGACATATCTCGCTGACAGTACCACAGTGGAGCTGGTTAGCATTAATCATCTCATCCTTGCTTTGTTTGATTCTTTCTCTTGGGGTGGTATCTGGATCTAGTTAGTTAATTAATTCATTAATGTCTGTAATTGGCCTGATGGTCACCTCTGTTTGTTATGAATTGTGGTTCTTTCTTTCATTTTTCTAGTATTTTATAGGGTTCAAACATCTCTTGTGCTGCATGCCTGCAACAAATTAAAGCTATGTTGTGTTCATACCATGCCATGATTGCTTTGTTGCTAATAGCTGCTGCTTCTGCTTATAACTTTATCAAGCATTGCTACATATATTGCGTCAGTCCTTGTAGCAGCCACTATCTTTCCATGCATGATACCTAATTTCTCTGTATTGTTGTAGGCTATGACCGACCCCCATCAATGTTGCAAATTGACATATCTACATAATTTGGGACATGCAAAGTTTAGGGCCTTTGCAAACCAGTAAATGTATTGGCATTCCATTCACTTCTCAGTCCAAAGTAATACACCGCATTAAGTTGTTTCAGTTGTCAATACAAACCTTCATAAGCTGATACCGCAAACCTTATAATTCAGAAACACGTATATTGCGTGCACTTTTTGCAAATTTGGGCTGCTAGGCCTTGCAATGGACCATGGACTGAATGTTTGTTTTCTGTATTGGTTGTTTGGTATTTGACCTAGTTCCTATAAAACCTATAACTACAATGTTTGATAGGCCTAACTGCAAAGAAATGTTTGTTCCATAAGATGGTAAATGAAAATGGTCAGACCCACATGAGGTTTAAGAATAAGTGTTTGAAAATATATTAAGCTCAATTCATTAGAGATGGTTCTGTATTAGTTTGTTTGCAAAATTATTTGGAATGCATGTTGGGACACCATTTGTTCAGTTAGATTGCATTTCTTATCCACCTGAAGGTTTGATGTGATGGTAGACAAAATATGCCATTGGTGATGATCTAGATCTTGCAAGTTTGATAGAAAGCAACTCCAGAACATACCATAGAATGCAGTTGAGATGATAGAATTAAAAATGCAATTCCTATGAACATAGAATTTCCAGCATCATTCTACAAGTTTATTTGTCTGTATCAACAAAAGTGGATGCCTCAAGTCTCATGATCCATTTGTGATTAACACATTCTGTTTAGCTAAAGTTGAGATAGAAATATAAAGTTAGACAGTTTGGGAAAGACGATAATCTCCATTAGGAACATAAATGTCAACTTTGTACTGTCACAAATTGTTTTAAAGTATTCCTTGTGGTACAAAATAGTTGGTGAAGAAACATACTGGATCTGGCTTCGACAAGTTTCTCCTTTCCATGTTATGCTCATAATTCTGCATGTCTTTGGCAGGCCATCTGGCCGTTGGAGTTTGAGAAGTTTGAAAACAAGTCAGATGCCATTGGAACTTCTAGTATTGATGACCGCATCACCAAGATGATCAAAAATTGGTATCGCAGTGGCGAGACAATTCTTGTTGGAAAGAGTGAACATAAACTGGCTATTGAAACAGAACTGGTTAGCCTTAGCACCCTTTTCTTGCTTCTACTTGGTGCAACATATATCAATGCATTCAAAATCTGCTCTGTATTTGACAGAAAATAGCCTGCCGCTGTGATGAAGTTGCGTTTGAAGTGATGTGGGGCCTGGAAAACCACTTGCATATTTTAGTGCCTGATGAGGAATTAGAGCTACGTGAGGAGGGACCGTAAGTATAGGAGCCAAGGATTACATATGTTCCTACGAAGTCTTAATTATAACATCGAACCAGAGCTGGTGAGCACACTAGTCTTTACTGATGTCCAACGTTCAATTTTTCTGTTTTACTGCCTCGTTCGGCTTGTTGAATTGTGGCTGAAACTGGCTGAAAACACTGTTCTGGCCGAATTCTTGTGAGAGAAAAACATTGTTCCGACTGAAAAAAAAACAAGTTGAATAGTGTCGTTTTCTGGGTAAGCCGAACGAGATGTGTGTTCACTTGTTCTGTAATCCATGAATATCACCAAAGTTTATATTGTGATACTTCCTGGAATATCATACCAACTGTATGCTAAGCACTATGATATCAAAAAGGAAAAATCATCCATGTATCTCAGTATCATTTTTATTTTTATTTTTTTGAAAGTCTCAGTATCATTTTTATTAAGTCCTCCCCTGTTAATTTCTGTTTCATTTTATTGAAATGGTTTGGATATGTCCAACGGAGACCTCCAGAGGCACCAGTGCGTAGTGGAATGCTAAGCCAGGATAGTAACGTGAAGAGAGGCAGAGGAAGACCGAAGTTGACTTGGGTAGAGGCAATAAAAGGAGACTTGAAAGGATAGAATATACCTAAAGACTTAGCCTTAGATAGGAGTGTTTGGAAAACAGCTATTCATGTGCCTGAATCTTGATTGCTTCTGCTGGGTTTCAACTCTAGCCTACCCCAATTTGTTCGGGACTTAAATATTTTGTTGTTGTTGTTGTTATTGTATGCCCTCGTGCCCTTGTATCCAGGTTAATGGCCAGATTGCAGAAACAACCTGCTTCATCTATCATTGTCTTGAAATTATCAAGGAGCTGCTCACTACTACAGAATTTAACTGTAGGGGCGGCTCTAGAGCCTCTGTAGGGGCGGCTGCCATACTCTGCAAGACACTGTAATGCACCCGACTCACCTCTCTGTAATCATTGTCAAGGAACACTTTCCTACCACTTGTGCCCTTCCCAGCTAGCCTTCCCTTGTGACGAGAATCGGGATTACCAATCCCTCTCTGTACTTTTAGCCACTCTTGGCAGTACTCGATGACTTCTTTGGAATTGTAACCCTCTATCATGGAGCCCTCTGGGTGTGTTCGGTTATGCACGTATCGGCTTAGAACCGACATGAACCGCTCGTAGGACCACATTTCATGCAAGAAGCTAGGGCCCAGCACCTCGATCTGATGTACCAGGTGAATCATGAGATGTACCATTATATCAAAAAAAGCGGGAGGTAAACACATCTCTAGCTGGTTCTGGGTCTCCACCATGAATTCATGTAGGTCACTCAGCTCTTGCCTGCGAATCGTCTTCTGTGATATCTTCGAAAAGAAGTAGCACATGCGGGTGATGGCCATCTTTAGGAACTTTGGCTTTATAGCCCTGATTGCAATTGGTAGGAACACTGTCAGCATCACATGACAATCGTGAGCCTTGCAGTATGTTAATGATAGGTCCTTCATCGACACTAGCTTCTTCGGGTTCGCCGAAAACCCAGTCGGCACTCTGACCCCCCTAAGGAAATTGCATATAGCTCTCCTCTCTTCTAGGGTTAGGTTGAAGCTAGCCGCGGGAAGACTGTACTTGCCATTATCCTGCTGTACCGGCCAAAGCTCCCGCATCACGTTCAGCTGCACCATGTCTTTCCGTGATCTGAGACCATCCTTTGACTTGCCCGTTTCCATCAAGGTAGCCATGAGACTCTCAAAGACATTCTTCTACACGTGCATCGCATCAATGGCATGGGGGACCTCCAAGTCTGGCCAATAAGGCAGGTACTAAAAGAAGATCGATTGCTTCTTGAATGGTACACCTTCGATGGGAGGTGTGCTTCTATCTCTGATCGTTCTATCCGGATTCTTCTTTCCATAGACGACGTGTATGTTTTGGACCATTCTGAACACATGTTCTCCATTATGACGTCTCTCTGGAGGGGGTTCATCCTCCGAGATGTTGCCATAGTATCTTAGGTATAATTTGCCGCGGTACTTGTGACCTGTCTTTAAGAAGCGTCGGTTCCTTATGTAAACTATCTTCCTGGATCCATCTAGGAACACCCATTTAGTACCATCCAAACAGACTAAGCATCCAGTCTTGCCTTTGAACTGTCCAGATAGGGCAAACAGCGCGGGGTAATCATTTGTAGTAACAAATATTATTGCTTTGCATATGAAGTCCTCTCGCCGGAACGCATCGTACATCGGCTCCCCATACCTCCATAGCCTCTCCATTTCTTGCATCAGAGGCTCTAAGAACACGTCTATATCAATGCCTGGTTGTTTGAGGCCGGAGATAAGAATGGTGAGGAGAAGGTACTTCCTCTTCTGACACAAATACGTTGGGAGGTTGTACATGGTCAAGATGACTAGCCATGTGCTGTGGTTGGTCATCCTCTCATTGAAGGGATTCATTCCATCGGTGCTCAAGCCAAACCGTACATTCCGTGGGTCATCACTGAATTCTGCTTTGTACTTGGCATCGAACGCTTGCCACTGGCTACAATCGGCCGGGTGTGCGATCGTATCATCATCCACCTTGCGCTCATCATCCCACCATGTCATCAGTGCGGCTTCCTTAGGGTTTAGGAACATACGCCTTAAGCGGTCGATCACTGGCAAGTACCACATAACCAAGGCAGGAATTCTTCTCTTATTTGTATCGTTGCCTAATGGAGTTTCCTCTGGGGGCTGAGATTCTTGCACCACCTTCTTCCCACCCTTCTTCCTCTTTCCTGTGGAGGCTTCCACCCCACTTTGAAGGTCATTGTTCTTGTACCGACTAGCCCCACACCTAGGACATGTATCTAAAGTCTCGAACGATGTGCCACGTTGAAAAAGGATATAGTGGTTGGGGCATGCATGGATTTTTTCAACCCCCAATGTGAGTGGACTTATAACCTTCTTCGCTTGGTATGTGTTGGCAGGAACTGTGTTTGGCCGTGGGAGCAACCGTGACATGAGGCACAACAGATCATCGAAACTGCAGTCTGACCAGCCGTACTTAGCCTTTAGAATGAGTAGCTCAAGCACAAAACATAGCAGTGTGAAGTATGTCGGACAACCCTTCTCAGCATCATACACAGTCTTCTTCGATGCTTTTGTCACCCTCTCAAGATTTTCTAGACCTCTCTTGCTCTTTTCTAATATTTCTGGTCCAAAGGCCCCAAGCATTTCGTCCAAGTTGTCACCGTCATCTACATCCCCCTCACGTGCTTCGCCATCATTGCTGGCACCACCAGCATCATCACCACCTTGTTCATTGCTAAAGCCACCACCTTGTTGATTGCCAAAGCCACCACCTTGTTGATTACCATAGTCACGATCCATTTGTTGCTCAAGATCGTCTGTGAATCGGGACAAGTATGCTTGGGTTTCAGCTTCATCAGCTAGATCATCGTCGCTGTCATCAACAACCACTGTTTCACCATGGTGAATCCACACTGTGTAGTCCGGAACAAATCCTCTTCTAATAAGATGTTCTTCGATGGTACTCACATCTCGAAATACAATAAGGTTCTTACAATCTTTGCAGGGACAAATAATCGTGTCGCTATTCTCTTTCAACGTCGCTGCATGCTTCTCTGCGGCTTTGATGAATTTGTCCACCTCATCACGGAAAAGAGCGTCGTGTCTTAACGAACCATACATCCAAGAGTTCCTGTAGTCCATCTTATAGAAACAAAATAACCAAAGAAAGAATATTACTCGAGAATAATTGTATATACCTGAGACATGCACCATGGTAGTAGAGGATAGTTAATTAATTGACTATTAATGCATAAATATTTTAAAATATAAATTAATTGGTTCAAATAAACAATTTCAAATAAAACAATTAGCAACATTTAATATTTCATCCACTACCTTTCATGCAAACTCCATTCCAATTTCATGGTAGAGGATAATTAATTAATGACCTATTTGTCCATAACTAATTAAAAACACACATTATAGAAATGAATCAAAATAAATATTAAATGATAATTAGTAGCCATGATAGAGGATATTTTACACATTAGCAACAATTAAAATCTTACACATTCACCTACATGCAAACCCTAGTCACATAAAGGAAAAATTGAAAAATAAAAAAAAAATAAAATCCTAGATCTAGATATAGGGTTTCATGACACATGCATCAAACTTCACTAATACTACACTAAAATCAACAAAGATGTACTAATAAATGGTGCAATCTTACTTTCCTACCTAATTTATCCTAGTATAGTGAAAATTAGGGTCTAATTTCACTCATAACTAGCTCAAGCTCCATGGAAGAGAGAGAAAACCTAAAATCAAATTACTCACTAACCAACGAATTAAACTTAAATAAAGAGTTGAAGACACATTTTCTTATCTTTTAGAGCCTCTCCACCAAAGAATTTGAGATCAAAACCTCCCCTTTAGTAGAGCAATTTTTAGGAGGAGCCCAAGGCCTCACAACCTTTTTTGTGTGTGTAGAAGAGTGTGTCCCGAGGTGGAAGAAGAGGGTGGCTGCTATTTATTCGTGCGCCATCAGTAGGGGCGACTAGTGATTCAGCCGCCCTTACAGTCAGAACTGCAGGGACGGCTGGTGATTGAGCCGCCCCTACAGATTAGCCCTAACTGTAGGGGCGGCTCAGGTTACCAGCCGCCCCTACAGTGATATCTGCTGTAGGGGCGGCTGGTGATTGGGCCGCCCCTACAGATCAGCCCCAACTGTAGGGGCGGCTCAGGTTACCAGCCGCCCCTACAGTGACATCTGTAGGGGCGGCTGGGCTGCTGGGGCCGATGACGTCCACTGTAGGGGCGCTCCCAACCTTAGCCGCCCCTACAGTAAAAATGCCCCCGTTCCTGCTGTAAGAATCTGGCGTAGTGGTTGCAGTGCTTGCGTACGGCTGGTTATCCTGAGAAGGAAAACATTGACACACAGGGTTGGGATGCATTGAAATATGTGACAGCTGTTCAGATCATGTGTATGGATGAACCTTAATCCAATCATTGTCAGGTTAATCATGTTGCTGTATTTTGAAATGTGGTTTTGCTACCATGTGATGGAACCTTTTCATTTGAGTGACAACTGTGTTCATCTCAAATGCTTTCAGTGGAGGAGCTGCAGAAGATAGATGGTGGTAAAGGGAAATATAAAGGGCTCATTAAGGATAATTTCATGGTGGTCTACCGTAGAGCGGTCGAAGTCAATCAAGTTAAAGTTGATAAGCTTAAAGAGTTGGGACTCTTG
Source organism: Miscanthus lutarioriparius (assembly GCA_904845875.1). NCBI lineage: Eukaryota > Viridiplantae > Streptophyta > Magnoliopsida > Poales > Poaceae > Miscanthus > Miscanthus lutarioriparius. The sequence goes on from CAJGYO010000018.1 coordinate 73,119,044, forward strand.
CTCGGCGTGCAAGTGCTCAGAACGATCCCGACGCACGCGCGCTCAGAGCTGACAGCGACGCGCGCTGTGCTTCGAGTTAGTTGCGCTTGAGTCTTGCCTATGGACTTTGCAGCCCGGTTCTCCTATCTAGCTTCATTCTAAGGTCTATTTAGCTGCTGTAGTCCAGTTTTCTCCTGTCTACATTCTGGGCCAATGGGCCAATTTGGATTCTGCGACCTATTTTTTTTTTCTCTCGGGATAGCGGGTTTGTGGGAGATGAAAAGGGCGGGGATGGTTTGACATCCAATTTTCAAATTTCATATATCTTATGTTCCTTAATACTTTATACGGGATTAGTAATTTAACCAACACTGAAAAAATAGTTATCAGCAAAAAAAAAAAAACTAGAAAAAGGAGTACATCTTATTTGTCGAGATATATATGTATTTGCAAATAGCTAATATGAAGCACATGTGGCTTCCGTTCTTCAGTGCTAAAATAGTTGTCATTAATACCCTGGAAAAAAAACAAGAAAGGTACATAGATTAAAAAAAATGCATGAAGTTATGTTGAACTTTACATCTGTGTATGTAAAAAACATATGAATACTACAAAATTGTAAAATTGATTCCAGAATTTATAAACTTTGAACTATCACATTACAAAATTTATAATGCTAGGTTCAAAAATTTAAACTATCACATTATAAACTTTACATTGTTAGGTTTAAAAAAATTTACACTTAGAATTTATAAACTTTGAACTATGACATTACAAATTTTATACTTCTAGGTACAAATCTTTAAACTATGACATTATAAACTTTATCCTACTAGGTTCGGAACTTTACACTCAGAATTTAAAAACTTTCAACTATGACAATACAAAATTTGTAATGCTAGGTTAAAAACTTTGAAATATCATATTATAAACTTTGTACTCCTAGGTTGAAAACTTTACACTTAGAATTTTGTAAAAAGCTTTGAACTATCACATTAGAAACTTTATAATGCTAGGTAAAAAACTTTGACCTATCAGATTACAAACTTTGTACAGCTAGTGGAAAACTTTACACTCAGAATTAATAAAACTTTGAACTATAACAATATAAACTTTGTACTGATAGCTTCAGAACTTAAACTATGACACTACAAAATTTGTACTGCAAGGTTTAAAACTTTACACTCAGAATTTCTAAAACTTTGAACTATCACATTGTAAACTTTGTAATGGTAGGTTAAAAACTTTGAACTATCACATTATAAACTTTGTACTGCTAGGTTCAGAACTTTACACTTAGAATTTTTAAAACTTTGAACTATGATATTACAAACTTCGTACTGCTAAGTACAGAACTTTACACTCAGAATTTGTAAAAACTTTGAACTATCACATACATACTTTGTAATGGTAAGTTAAAAACTTTGTAAAATCACATCATAAACTTTGTACTGCTAGGTTGAAAACTTTACAGTCGGAATTTATAAACTTTGAACAATCACATTATAAACTTTGTACAGCTAGGTTGAAGACTTTACACTCAGAATTAATAAACTTTGAACTATGGCATTACAAACTTTATACTGCTAGGTTAAAACTTTCATATTATAAACTTTGTACCGCTAGATTGAAAACTTTACACTCAGAATTTATAAAAACTTTGAACTATGACATTGCAAACTTTGTACTGCTATACAAACTTTGTACTGCTAGGTTATTGTCAAATATATATGCTGCAGATTCATCTGTATGTATCAAAAAGATGCATATTCTAATCTTTCCTGGCAGCATTCATACTTGAAAAAATGACATGTATGCATGTTTAAGAACTTGTTATTGTGCTATTGAAAACTGTATACAAACTTCATACCTGCTAATGTGCATCTTGTTTTTCATTATAGGGATTGCGATTGATACCCTGAAAAAAACAAGAAAAGGGGAAAAAACTGAAGTATATGAAGTAATACTAATTGCAACATGAACTTTTTTGAAAAAAAAAGAGAGAACTCACGTGTATTGATAATATCTTCTTGATATGGAGCAGAGAATCAAATTTTTCATTGCTTGGGTGGGTGAGTAAATAATATGACAAGAACTCTTGTAATGTCTTTGCTTCCTCCTGTTAAAAAGAAGTGATGCAGTTGTGATATTTAAAAAAATGTTTATAAGGATTGCAATGAGGCGTTATGAATCCTGAATTTTAAAAACAGTATACTCAATGGATACTGGGGAAAAAAGAACAAAGAGATAGCAAAGCATACAGTTTATTAATGTAACAAAGATGAAATGTGATCCAATATACACTTTGAACCTGTCATAACACATATATATATGTAAATAAGATCAAAAGTTTGGTTTTGTTCTAGGATCATACAAAGAGTGTAGAATATGAAAACAGACAGTGTTTCAAAATACACATATACAGAGTTTATACTCATATAAGGAGATGGGGTGGTTCAATAGTTACCGGTTTGAATAGGTGCTGGCTTTCACAATCATGGCTTTGGATGAGCTTCATCACAAAAATTCCACTGTCACAACTTGTGGACCATCTTCCTAATTTAGAAAAAAAGAATGAAATTAGGAAAGGGATGTTTATAGAAAACGGAGCATTAAAAGCTCAGCAGTACATAACCAGAAACTAAAAAGAAGCATGGAACGCACGGCTTCCTATTCAGTATTAGCTACTATAGTAACTAGCTAACTATTGGGTGGTATTGGATCTGAGCAGAGTCTTAGGTGGTTGTTTTAGCTAGCAGATCCAAACCACACCAAAAGCTAAAAAAATAGATAGCTAAAAAATATTAGCTAGTGAAGTATTGTATTAATCAGCTATCTATTGGATGCTATTAGTTCGTCTAAGCGAGAGACATCAAACTACCAACTAATTGTTAGCCTACAGACACTACTCATCCGTCCACTACAATAGGATAACCTGTCAAAAAGCATAGGTGTGCGCTCCTCCATCATCAGTCAACTTGTAATTTTTAATCTGCTGGGCTTTAAGCACACCACAGCCAGCTAGATTATGATATGTTGCAGAAATGCGTCTCAATTCTCAAAACATCTAGAACATGGTGGTTGCTATTTGATAGATGCAACCTTAATCCTCACACAAAAAGTGGTTAGAACATGACTGCTATTGTCAAAAATGCAACCTTGATCCTCAAGCACAAGGATTAATCTGGGATAATGATCTCCTTCCTCAGTATAAAGGAACAGATTACAAAAAAGGCACGGAACTACATTTAATTTCTAACGTATTCCAGAACCTGGAACGCCAAGTTGTTATCTAACTATTCACATAAACTCACTATTAAAAATACATCTCATCTTTGCCAAACCAGAGAAGCTTATATGAGGGGCAGAAATAATAATCCAAAAGGTTAGCACAGCACAATCAGGCAAAAAAAATATAAAAAAAGAAACGAGCAGAAAAGCACAAAAGTCAGACCTCAAGCAATCCAAATGATCTACCATCTCCACTGTTTATAACTTTGTACTGCAGCATCATAAACTTCATACTCACAAATTTATAACTTTATATATTAAAAACTTCACATGCTGAATTAGGAACTTTATACTAGCTCATTGAAAACATTATAGTTCAAGATATAAAACATACATGTTTAGGTTAAAAAAAATTGTAACACCATCAGCTAACGTACAGAATTATACATGAGACTTGTAATTTAAAATCAAACATACATGTTTAGGTTACTGAACATTGCCTCTATAATCAGCGCAATGGTTACCAGGTAGCAGTTTTATGTTGAAAGATCAACACAAAATCTTCTGTGAGTTCTGAAAAAGAGGTTCTCAGTTTTTTGAACTATATGATGACTACAAATTTCACCCTATAGATTTGCACAAGACATAGGCACATTGAATTAGGTCACAGGTATACGGTCAGAAGAACATGAATTTGATCAGGATGTACTGAAAGCAAAAGCAGGAAGCTGATGCCAGTTAAATTATATAACATTCCTACTGACCTGCCTATAGCCTTGTAATAATGTTTATCCTGATTGGGTGGTAGTGGTACTAGTTGGTGTGGAATTGATTGGTTGAGTGAGTTGTCTCATCTTCAACCAGAAGGACCAAGAAGAAAACTAAACTACAACATGGAAAAGCGGATAATGATGCCTCAAAAACTAGCCTCTTAGTTCAGGTTTGAACACGTATTACATATTTTGCTTTACATGTTGAAAAGACCATGCTGTTTTTTTGGCTACAATTGTTTTACATACTCATGTAATATATTTTGATATATGCTGTAAATTGTTCACAGGTAGCTGTACAAATTATGGCAAAACAATCTTATCTGCACAAAAAGCACCAGATCACAAAAAGTGTATGCCCTCAAGTCCCAGCTACAAGATGTATCTCTTCACATTTCAGGTAACTATACAACTTTAAGATTTTTTTGAGACAGTAAGATAACTTTGTGCAAACTGTGATGATATCGATGAATACAAACTTAGTTGACTCGATCTTTCCTAGCAAGCTTCATTGTACTTTTAAAAATTCTGAATAACATAGGAATATTAAATTTGCTACGCTTTCTGAACTGAATCAGGAAAATATCTTAGCAAGAAAAAAATAGTCAACTTGTAACCAGAGGTACAAAGTTAGCAAAAATCGTAGGAAGAGTACCAGACTTTACCTCGATAGTAAAAACAGGGAGGAAATAACCAAAATCACTCTTGTCTAGAAACATTCTTTTCTTCAAATGCTCCCACAAACCATGACCTGAAAAAAATGGAGGTAAGTCATAATTGTATTTGTTAGTTTCTAGTTTAAGAAATGCATTGTATTAGCACAGCTCACTTGTTTATTTTTTATTTTCTGGCATGCCCAGGAAGACACACTTTCAAGATCCATAGCTTCATGCAAAGTAGAAGCAAGCACTGTCAGTGCATGGATCAGCTTTTTGAAAAGATACATGAAAATAGCAGTCCTTGTTTGAAGAACTAAGGGAAAAGCAGACCAAGTAAGTAGGCTCTCTCCCTGAACCCCTGAACAACACATTGTGATAACTAATAATCATTCTCAGAAGTTACAGGCTCAAAATATTTGCTGACATACAGTGGCATCTCTCTTATGTTGACTGCAGCGAAGAATTGGATAGATGTGGACTCTGCTTTGCGAAATTGACGAAGTATCATGTTTCTGCATGCGTGGTAATTATTTTAACTTTTACTTTCCGAAGAAGTGATATGCTATTGAGGCCTTTCTGTTTACGAGCTTTTGCACACCAATATTAGTTATTCTACTGAAGTTCTCTTTTGGAATTCTAGGAAGTGCTAAGCGCTTCTATTGACTGTATCAAAGCATTTGTTGATAACTTGAAATATTTTGGTGACAGGTACGGTTTTCATTTTTCAGTCTAATTTGTTCAAAGCATCTTCCCCTATGGCTGAACATTTTTAGTCGCATCACCAGAACCGTGTCAGCGGAGGATGGAGCTAATGGTCCGTCTAAGCAATCAAAACCCTCGTAAAATACCTTGATGAAGAATATCTCCAAACTGAGAAACAGGTGATTTTGAGGTAGGTCCGTTTTATCTTCTCAGTTTTTAGAACTATATGATGACTACAAATTTCACTCTACAGATTTGCAATACACAGTTATTCTTATCGATCAAAACATAAGGTCAATCTGAAACAAATGTTGTAGACAAGTTGGTTTGCTTTTGAATTTTTAGCAGGATGGCATCTCACCGCGAAACCCACTGCTCTGCTAGCACGCAACCAAAGCAGGAACGAGAATGAAACTATCAACCGCCTTGCCCAGGACCTTGCGGGTGCCTAACCAGGCATCGGCCGCAAAAAGGGAGTCACCACGATGCGCATCACTAGTGAACGGCCTGCAGAACACACAGCCGTGTCGAACAGGGTCGACACCAATGTCCTGGCGACCGTGGAACACGACGTTGGGGATCACTGAACGACCGGCGCAACGCACACAAGTCTCGCACGGGCACCCGGCGGGAGCAGAGGGGCGAAGAGCGGGGAGGGGCAGGCGGACGAAGTAGCGGCGCGTACCTAGAAAAGCTGGAGTCGTTCGAGACCGTCGCCGGTGACGATGTCGACGTCCTTGCAGCCGCGCGGCCGGCAGTCGTGTCGCAGTAGGGTTCGGATCCTTGTTCCCGGTCCTGACTGCAGATGTCGGGTCTCGACGGGCGGCGGATTCGTAGGGCCCCTCGCTCCTCAGCCCGAAGCACGCTCGAATCAGCCTCCACCGCCTCCCGCCTCTGCCTCCGCCTCAAATCGAGGCCGCGTCACCGAATCCGCCCCAAATCGAGGCCTCGCCGGTGATGAATCCGCCCGTGGACGCAATATCGTCGGCACTCCTGCGAGGGGTATTCACAAAGTTAGATTGATCTGCAGAGCTGCGCGTAATAAAAAATAAGAAGGCAACAAAGACACAAGAGTTAGATAGGTTTGGGTCGTCTGCACGACGTAATATCCTACTCCTGTGGTTTGTTGGTTTGTATTGGCCATCGTATGATATTGCGTTTGTTTTGAGGGGGTCCCCTACCCACCTTATATAGTTGGGGGTAGGGTTACAAGTCGGTTAGATCTAAGAGATAACTGGTAAGTAATAACAGATTACAGGGATCCCGGGATCGAGCGTATCCTAACAGATATCGTAGCAACCTCAGGATATCTTCCCGGTGTCTTGCGGGGGGTGCCGAGCAGCGCCGTGTTCCGCAAGGCTTCGTCTTGTGGGCTGGACCACCTCTAGCGGCGCAGCCCATATAGTCTGACGTGGGTATCCGGGGTCGTACCCCAGTCCTCGGGCGCCTTGTATCCGCTGTGTAACACCGTCTTAAGCTTGTCCGAGCAGGTGTGAATAAAGCCGAGCAGTCAGACTCATAGTCCGACCACCCTAATGAGTCGTCGAGCAGTTGTGAACCGTAACCGACCAGCCTAACTGTTCGGTCAAGGATGGGCTTACCCAAGTAAGGCTTGCCAGAAGATGTAAGGAGCTCAAGTTCAAAATAAAAAATTTCCTCACAGTGGACCAAGTGTGCTGACTTAGAGTCCAACCACGAGAAAGAGAGCTGATCTTCTTCAACTTCAGGAGGCACGGAGTCTTCTAGATTAGAGAAAACACACTCACCGCAAGGTGAAGTGTGCCCACTTAGTCCCTTGAATGCGAAAAGTGGGGAGGGTATCTTTATAACTACGTCGCCGCACTTCGCACTCCCACCTTTGCCACTTCGTCTTTCTCCTCAGCCTCGCGCTCCCATATTCGCATTCACACGCGCTCTGCCGCTAGGGCTAAAAAGCTTGCGAAAAAGGCCAGTTCCGATCCAGATCTGAGGGATGGCGTCGAAGAGGGGAGGTGGTAACGCGAAGAAGGCGGCCGTCGGGGCGAGCCGTGACAAGGAGTGGGTACCATCATTCATGGGGGAGACGGAGCTCAACGAGATGGTGGAGGCGGGCGTTCTTCCTAACCGTGTCACCGCCGGATGGCGTTTGGCCGACGGTGTGGCCTATCCGATGCCACACACCGACGAACTTGATGTCTTCGAAGATTATTTTTGGCGTGGATTAGGACTTCTGGTACATCCTTTCTTGCGGGATCTATTGGAGTATTGGGGAGTAAGCTTGTGTAATCTCCATCCGAACACTATTTTGCACATTTATATCTTTATCCATTTCTGCGAGGTCTATCTTGGCATTCTCCCCCATTTCAATCTCTTCTGACACTTGTTCTGGCTCAAGAAGAAAGGAGGGGGCGGTTCCAAAGTGGTCGCCGGTGTGTATCTGTAGCTCCACGATGGGATGGTGGATGAATACATTACTGTGCCGCTAAATACCTCGCTGAAGGGGTGGAATGCCAGGTGGTTTTACATGAAGCAAAATCATCCTACCATCCGATGCGATGTCGACCATATTCTGGAGAACCAGAGGAGCTGGTCAGAGAAATCGACCAGTGCCGATATGGAGCAGGTGAAGGAGCTCATTGAGCTAATAAGGGGCATGAAGATGAACAGAGTGGTGGTGGCGGTGAGCTTCATATTGCGTCGCGTCCAGCCCTGCACAGAGATGGCTCATCCGGGCTTTGACTTCAAGGGAGATACTGACGGCACCCGAGAGAGGACAGAGAGACAGACGAAGGAGGCTGTGCTACGTCGGGCCACTGAACTATTTGCTCCTAACGTGTCGTTCAACGTGCCAGGGCAGCCGAAAGCCTTCAACTGCACGAACCCACCTCCTCAAGTAAAAATCTTGACTGTGGTTCCTGTCGCTTTTTATCCCATGCCGGCGTCGAGCAGTGGACTGATTCGCTTGTGGAAAGATCCATTTACAGGAACAGGCGACGTACTTCTCGAGCGTGCCGAGGAGCGATTAGCCAAAGGTAGTGGACGCCCGGCCGACCACTCAGACGGAGGAAAGTGCCGTCAACGCCTCGTCCGAATCCAGAGGCGGAGGTGCTGGTCATAAGGAGAGTGCCCCTGGTATCGGAGAAGGTTCGGGGGAAAAGGGCGGCGAATGATGAGCTGGCCCGAAAGAAGAGAAGAACGGCAGATGTAGCTCCCCGCAAGCCGAGCGACATCTCACTTGGTGGCGATCGGACCGCTCGGATGTAGAGCACGGCGATATCCGAGTGGTCAGACGACGACGAGGCTCCAGTAGCTCCCCCTCCAAGCACTAAAGCGTCATCGCGCAACATGCGCGCGGAGGTGCAATCGGAGGGAGGGGAAGGAGTCCCCAAGCAGCAAGTGGAGAAAATGCCAACGATGGGGGCCGCAAGACCTCCAGTCTAGGACACACGGGTTGACCCCAGAGCAGTGCCTAGGTGCTCGGGGAGGCAGCGCCGGTTCAGAACCATCTACCGGGAAGCCGATGTGTAAGTATCTTTGCCTTGGGATTGGTAGCTATCTGATTTTTATAGTTGCGGTGACTGATGAGCTGATCTGATGTAGAACGGGGCACGCGGAGGATCTGAATCCTTCAGGGCAGACCGGCGAGCAGCTGGGGGCTGTTCACAGCGCGAAGACATTGCGGACGGACTCCGTCCTAGGGTCCCTGGGCGCTTGTCGGTTTATGGAGGATTCGACCACCGCTGCTCATGGAGTTGGAGGCGGAGAGTGGTTGACAGCAATGGCGGATGACTCGACGGAGATGCCAGGAGCGACGACGGGAGCCGCCGAGTCTTTGGAGGTGGGAGCAACCGACGTCGTGCTAGAATCTAGGGCGCAGAGGCCGGCAGCATCGGAGGAGCAAGCGGCGCGCCCTGAGATGCTGCAGGGCATTGTCGGTCGCTTCGTGGGGACACTGAGCCCCCAGGGAGCGCCACCAGCTGTGGAAGAAGAGGACGAGGTCGAGGAGATTGAGCATGAAAAATCATGACCTCAAGCCATCCGCATCCTCCACAAGCGAGGGGAGGAAGTTGTGGTCGTGGAGGAGGAGGACACCACCAGGGAGGTGAAGAGGCTACGGTCCACCCTTTCCACGGTTATGAAGCAAATTGAGGTTAGTATTGCGTCAGTGGTGTCGTCTTTGGCGTTGGAGAATATGGTCCTTTATAATCTTGGTGCTTTGCAGGGCATAGCGTGAACTGCTGTACAACGGTAGTAGTTGATTAAGAGGATGGAGCCCCTCGCTGAGAAGAATGAGAAACTGAAGGAGGCGGTGAAGCTGATGGAGAAAAACGTCTAGAGGGCCCAGCGCGAAAGGGATCTTGCTGAATCAAATGCTAAGGACCTGGAGTACCAAAAGGGCATCTTGTCCGAGCAGTGGAAAACCGTCTCTGAGCAACTGGAGCGCACCTCTAAGCAGTTGGGGCGCACCTTCGAGCAGCTGAAAGGCGTCTCCGAGCAGAAGAAAGGTACTGCAGATCGGTGAATTTGCTCTGCATTGCCGAACAGTCTTGATGTTGTTGTCGATCGTTATGTTTGTAGAGCAAGATGCGGAGCTCGGTCGGTTGTGAGAAGTCATCGGTCAACTCCAAGAGGAGAAGGAGGAGGCGTCTGGGCGAGCAGAGAAACTGGCCGATGATCTGGAAGGTGAGTAGTTCATGGTCGGAGTTGTTGCTGAAATGATTTCTTCATTCGACTGATCCCTTTGGTGTCTGCAGAATACCGCCGAAGAACCAAGGTGTAGTTCGACGTGCTAGAGCTGGAGGCAAAGTTCCAGAGGGAAAAACTTGACGCCGTGGTGGCCGGAGTCAGGCCTGTGCTCAACTGTATCGACATGGAGGAGGCTCCTCAGCCCAACGACAAGCCGCCCCGTCCAGATGCCATCATTGACAGGTGCAAGGTGGTGTGGGAGAACTTCAAAGGCTTCAACTGAGACGCCGCTGTCTCCATTATGATGCATGCCCTGGCGGTGGTCCGGTCTCATTACCCTTCCATCAATCTTCAAGCGATAGGGGCCAGATTTGCTAGAGGAACGGGTGCGACAAAGCAGGAGCAGCTGAAGGATGAGGTGGAGGACGCGGCGAAGAAGCTAGCCGGCGATGTCTATCTGTTCTACGAGGAAGACGGTGATGACCAAGCTTAATAGCCAGAGTGGGGAGGAACCTATATGGGATAACTGTAAAGGGGAGTTAGACGCATGAGGGCCTAAGCAAACATTTATGTATTTGTATAAATGTTCTAAGTAGACGTTGTATGCGTGTTTATGCGGCTTGCCAGCACTTTCGGTGAAAAAGAGACGTGTTGTTAACCCTAACATATTTATACGTGGTATAAGTAGCGTCCAAGCAGTTAGTTCGTTACTGGGCTCTTGGCCTTGGCTAGCCCGTATTCTATAACGTTGAGCGCTAGAGCCCGTGCATGTGTAGGAGGAACAGACGTGACCGAGGAACCATAGCCGACCACCCATAACGCAGAGCACTAGAGCCCGTAGCACATGTAGGAAGAGATCAGAGACAGGGTTTTCTCCAAAGAACATAGAGCGGAACGTGTGCTGCTCGATGGTTGGCAAAATATCTTAAAGATATTTTAGTATGGAGAAACGGGGCGGAGTATTTATAGAGATCACGTATAATTGTCGGAGTTTGTTAAGGAGTAGCTTGGAGCTTGTAATCATAAATGGAGATTAAACCAAAGTGGAGAAATAATGGAGACAAATTATGGCGACAAAAACTTCATTCATTATGGAGTGAAGAGTACATATCTGGAGTGTTTCAAGGATAGAAACGTATAAGGTGCTCGATGTGCCACGAATTCGGGATATCAATTCCGTCCATGTTACATAGCCAGTAAGACCCTGGTCAGGTAACCTCTTTGACCAAGTAAGACCCTTCCCAGGGGGGGAGAGCTTGTGCATCCCTTCAGTTTTCTGCTTTCTATGGAGAACGAGGTCGCCGACCGCAAATGAACGACCTTTGATATTATGATTGTAGTATCTTCGCAGGCCTTCTAAGTATTTGGCTATGCGGATGCAGGTGATCAGGTGTTCTTCTTCGGCTCTGTCGACGTCCTCTGTCCAAACAGCTGCGGCTTGCTCTTCATTATAATGCTCTACTCTGGGTGCTCGGAAGGCAATGTCCACGGGAAGTACGACCTCTAAGCCGTAGACCAAAAAATATGGAGATACACCGGTGTTGCGACTAGCTTGAGTGCGCAGTCCCTAGACCACAGCAGGGAGCTCTTTGAGCCATCTGCCCAGATGCTTTTCCTCATTCTAGTATAGTCTCTTTTTGAGGGTATCGAGGATCATGCCATTCGCCCGTTCGACCTAGCCATTGGCTCTAGGATGGGCAACAGAGACGTATTTGACGGAGATGCATCGGTCTTCGTAGAAGTCCCAAAAATGGTGACCAGTGAATTTAGTTCCGAGGTTGGTGATAATGCTATTCGAGAGACTGAATCTATGGATGATATCTTCGAAGAACTCGACTGCCTTCTTTGTAGTAGCCAAAACAAGCGGCTTGTACTCAATCCACCTAGAGAACTTGTCAATGGCAACGTACATGTACCGAAAACCACCTGGCATGGGCTTGAAAGGTCCGATCATGTCGAGTCCCCAGCATGCAAAAGGCCAAGAAGCTAGGATGGTCTACAATTCCTACACCGATATGTGTATTTGCTTGGCGAAAAACTAACATTCTTCACAATGTCAGACGAATTCTTCTACATCAGAGATGGCCGTGGGCCAGTAAAAACCAACTCAAAAAGCTTTGCCGACCAGGTTTCTGAAGGCCGCGTGATTGCCACAGGAGCCATAGTGAAATTCAAGAAGTAATTTCACTCCCTCTTCTTGGGTGATGTATTTCTACAGTATCCCTTCCTTGGCACTTTTCCTCATCAACTTCCCGTCTACCAGCACGTAATGCTTGCTATGACGGATGAGTCGTTCAGTTTTCGTCTTGTCGATGGGTACGTCGGCGCTGGTTCGGTACTTGACGAACTATTCCCTCCAATCTACGGCCGGTGAAGGTACTGCAAGTACCAGCTGCTCGACGGGGGGGGGGATTTCTTGAACTTCCTTCTCTTCCTTAATAGACAACGTAAAGAGGTCTTGAACAAAGACCCTAGGTGAAACCACAGCGCGAGAAGAGCCTATCTTAGATAGGTGGTCGGTGAGCTGATTTTGGTCTCGTACCATGTGGTGGTACTCGATACCGTAGAACTTTCCTTCGAGTTTCCTGATCTTGGCGCAATATGCGTCCATCTTCTCACTGGAATAGGACCAATCTTTGTTGACCTAGTTGATGACAAGCATGGAGTCTCCGTATACCATGAGGCATTTGACGCCGAGCTCGACGGCTATACAGAGTCTGTGGAGACATGCTTCATACTCCGTGGCGTTGTTAGAAGCTAGAAAATGAATTCAAAGGACGTAACAAAGCTTGTCCTTAGTTGGAGTAATGAATAAAATGCTAGCACCAGCACCGTTGATGTTGAGGGCGTCGTCGAAATACATCACCCAGTGCTCGGGGCAAGCAGCGGGGATGGGCTCTTGGATCTCGGTCCACTTAGCGATGAAGTCAACCAACGCCTGGGACTTAATGGTAGGCCTGCTTCTGAATTCTATGGAATAAGTGCCGAGCTCGACTGTCCACTTGATGATGCGGCCATTGATCTTTTTTGTTACGGAGGATGTCCCCTAGAGGGAACTCGGTGACCACGGCGATCTTGTAATACTCAAAGTAATGGCGGAGCTTGCGCGACATGATCAGAATGGCGTATAATAGCTTTTGAACCTGAGGGTAATGAGTTTTGGACTCATTAAGAACCTCAATGATGAAGTAGACCGAACGTTGTACCTTATAGGCGTGTCCAACATCCTTGCGCTCAACGACAATAGCTGTGCTAACGACTCGAGAAGTGGCAGCGATGTAGATTAGTAGGGTTTCGTCTGGTTGAGGCGCCGTCATGATCGAAGGCTTCGTTAAAAACAACTTGAGTTGCTCAAAAGCCGTATCAGCTTCCTCCGACCAGGAGAAGCGCTCGGAGGCCTTGAGTAATTTGAAGAACGGTAGCCCATTTTCGCCAAGGCGTGATATAAAGCGGCTGAGAGCAGCCATGCACCCTGTCGTTGATTTTGGACTTGATCACCACATCATTGATGTAAGCTTCGACATTGCGGCCTATCTGTTGGTCAAGGCACGTCTGGATGACCCTTTGGTAGGTCGCCCCGATGTTTTTGAGTCCGAAGGACATGGTCATATAGCAATACGCCCCGAAAGGCGTGATGAACGATGTTTTGATCTGGTCGTCCTCTTTGAGGGATATCTAGTGATAGCTGGAGTAACAGTCGAGGAAGGAGAGGAGTTTGCAGCCAGCGGTGGAGTGTACAACCTCGTCTATCCGAGGAAGACCGAAGGGGTCTTTTGGGCAGTGTTTGTTGAGATCAGTGTAATCAACGCACATCCTCCATTCTTTATTCTTCTTTTGAACAAGGACTGGGTTTGCTAGCCACTCAGGATTATACACTTCTTTAATAAATCTAGCTGCTAGGAGCCATTTTATTTCTACCTTAATAGCCTCATTCTTGTCAGGCGTGAATCATTGGAGCTTTTGCTTGATCGCTTGGTAGTTGGCGAGACATTCAAGGAGTGCTCGATCTTCTCCCGTGGTACCCCCGGCATGTCTGCAGGTTCCCAAGCAAACACGTCGGCATTGGCATATAGGAAGGAGACGAGCGTGCTTTCCTATTTGGGGTCGAGATGAGCCCCAATCTTGATGGTCTTGGTGGGGTCGTCGAGGGCGAGGCTGACCTCCTTCGTATTCTTAGACTTGGTGGAGGCACGTGGAGGCTCCAGCGCTGGGATCTCCAGGTCATCGGCGGGCACCGTCTTGGCGTCGTTGACCATGCTAGCCATCTAGAGGGAGAGGTCAGTGGCTTTGGCAAGGGAGAGACCCTCTGTTTTGCAGGCGTAGGCGATGGAGAGGTTGGCCCACAGAGCTAGAACTCCTACAGGCGAAGGCATCTTCAATACCAGATAGGTGTAGTGTGGTATGGCCATAAACTTGGCCAGAGCTGGCCGACCAAATATGGCGTGGTAGGCGGTGTTGAAGTCGGCGACGTAGAAGTTGATGTGCTCGACACGGAAGTTGCTAGCCATACTGAATTGTACCGGGAGGGTGATCTCTCCAAGCGGTTTGGATGCCCTGTCGGGTACTACACCCTAGAAGGAGGAGTCGGAGGGAGTGAGGTCTTCTATTCCAAGGCCCAGTTCCTTTAGGGCTCCGGTGAAGAGGAGGTTCAGAGCACTTCCGCCATCGACGAGTACCTTCCTGAAGAGTACTTTCTTGACGGTTGCAACGAGAACGAGGGGGAAACACCATGTGTAAGGGATGTATGTCCACTGGTCGGCCCTACTGAAGGTGATGAGAACCTCAGACCAGGGGTGATAGCTAGGGTTGGCGATAGCATCTTGTGTGTCGACGGCGAGCACCCGGTGGGCGGTGAGTTTTCGATCTCTTCTGCTCTCGGTGGCGGCGAGGCCCCCAAAGATAGTGGTGACCACTTTGTCATGATCTTGGAAGGCATTGTTGTTGTCCCCAGGTGGTCAGCGACCTCTAGCTCTATCGTTGTTGTCGTCGTCCTTCTTTTTGGTATGAAACTCCTTAGCCAGGCCAAGGCAATCCTTCATCTTGTGCTTGTTGTTCTTGTGGAGGGAGCACGGTCCTTTGAGGATCTTCTTGTACTGCTCATCGTAGTTACGCTTAGCGCAAGGTTCGTCAATGGTGGCGACAATGTTGTCTGGTCAGCGACGGCGATACTGACCAGCTTTGGACCCTTCTAGCCGATCACGACCACTGTCATGATGGTGGCCACGGTCGTCGTAGCGGTGGTCACTGTGGCGTCGTTCGTTGGGGTGCTCATCACTACGGTGAGTGCCCGCATCCTTGTTGAAGCGAACTTTGGCCTCTTCAGCATCGGCATACTGATCGGTGGTCGTGATCATCTCGTCAATCCCCTTTGGTGGCTTATGATGGAATTCGGAGTGGAGATCACGGTGATGGAGTCCTCGGACAAAGGCGGTGATGACTTCTGCTTCCGTGATGTTGGGAATAGAATTCCTCATCTCGAAAAAACATCTGATGTAGCTATAAAGGAGCTCAGACGGTTTTTGATAGATGCTATTCAGATCATGCTTGGTGCCCGACCGAGTACATGTAGCCATATAATTGTCAGTGAAGACATTCTTCAACTGTTCCCAAGATCTGATGGAATCCGGGGCGAGGCTCATGAGCCAGTTCATTGTGGTTGGCGTGAGCATGACAGGAAGATAGTTTGCCATGACACTGGTATCTCCCCCGGTGCCATGCACAGCGGTGGCATAAGCTTGTAGCCACTGTGTGGGGTTCATCCACCCTTCGTAGGGCTCGACCCCAGTGATTTTGAAACCACAGGGCCACTGGAGTGTTCGGAGTGCTCTCATGAATGCTCGGGGCCCTTCGGGATCATCACCGTCGGGATCTACAGCATTGCCGACGTTAAGTGGCTGGAGGGTTGCATCCGGATTACCAAACTCTTGCTCGTATTATTGACGCCGGTGTACTTCCTCTTCATGCTGAGAGAAACAGCGCCCATCGATATGACGTCATGCATCCCGGAGGTTGTTGATGTGTGCTCGAACATCTTGATCCACTTCTTGGTCGTGTTGGCGAGGGTAGTTGATGCGGTCCCCCCTAGCTTTCACCTGGAGGGGTTGTCCATCATCACGATGTTGATCGGTGAAATGGCTTCTGCCGAGGCGGTGATTGAATCTTGGCGCAGCGGATCGGCGATTCGAGCTTGTCGAGTAGGAAGGTCCCTGATCCTGGTGGATCTCGTTGACCTGGCGGTCTGTAGCTTTAAGCATTACGGTGACCTTGGCGACCTCTGGCGTTTGCTCGAGCCGAGCGAGCTCATTAGCGGCCATGACCAAGTTGGCACTTGGGGTCTTGTAGACATCATGGCCATCAACACGGACGAATTCATCATCAAGGTTGTGGCGGAGTGGGCGTGGCCTCCCTTGCGAGTCGAGTTGTTCTCCGTTGTGACCAGCCTCGGCTAGCAAAATGGCGGCCTCATTCGCTCGGCGCTGCGCACGGTTAGCGTTTCTGTTGACACAAGCTACGCGGTCCTCATCGGTTTCTCCATCCCGCGGAGAGCTGTCGATGCTAACATTAAAAATCCCGCCTCCTCGGAAGGGTGGGAAAGGAGGTTGGACAGCGGCGGTTTCGATGACAGTCTCCGTAGAGCCCTGGGACTTAGAGTCTGGACATTCCTCTATGATGGTGTGGAGGGATGCATCGGGGCATCGGCCGATTTGCAGCATATTGACAGTTGCCGAGAGCTGGTCGGCTGATCGGGTCAGCAAGAGGATAGATGTCTCCCACCTGGTCGGCGAATTTGCCCCTTAGGACATCTTGATGGATGGCGGCCGTAACCCCTAGAGTTTCCTGATCAGCCTCCAATAGATCGGGATCAGAGGGTGGTCGGGGCTGAACCAGAGTGGTCAGAGCCAATTCTGCAATAGAGAGGCAGTCAGCGAGCTTTCGGCCAACCTGATTGATGGATGCGGTCAAATCATCGTTGTCGATCTGCTTCCTCAGATAGTGGGGGAGCAGGCGGCGAGTTGTTGGTGAAGACGACCTCGAAGGCGGTTCCGAAATCGGATCTGCCATTGCAGGTGCTGGTGTGGTCGGCGCAGAATCGATCTGCACTGGCTCGATGATCTCTCTGTCTCCATCAGCATTGATGACCCAGGAGATCGATCCGACCGTAAAGATCTGGCCGGGCTTTGGAGAGGACGAAGAGCCTGCAAAATGTACCATCTTGTTCGTCATAGAAACAGTACACACACCCCTACCTGGCGCGCCAACTGTTGATAGAATATCAGCGGTAGTCCTCCGAGGGGTATCCCACGAAGGTAGATTGATCGGCAGAGGTGCGCGTAATCAAGAACAAGAAGGCAACAGAGACACAAGAGTTAGGCTGGTTCGGGCTGTCTGCATGATGTAATACCCTACTCCTGTGGTCTGTTGGTTTGTATTGGCTATCTATGATATTGCGTGTGTTTTGAGGGTGTCCCCTACCCGCCTTATATAGCTGGGGGTGTAGGGTTACAAGTCTGTTAGATCTAGAAGATAACTGGTAAGTAATAACATATTACAGGGACCACGGGATCGAGAGTATCCTAACAGATCTCATAACATCTTCTGGATATCTTCCCGGTGTCTTACGGGGCACGCCGAGCAGCGCCGTGTTCCGCAAGGCTTCGTCTTGTGGGCTGGACCACCCCTGGCAGCGTGTGGCAGAACCACCCGAAATAGCGTACTTACGGAAGCGCTCGTCTTCCACCAGACACTATGCACCCTGAAAGCAACTACAGCGAACGGTGTCCGTCGGGCACACCCCGAGGGAGAACCCGAAAGATCCACATTTTTCCAAGGATCCAATAATGAGAACGAGTTACAATACAAGTCCATTTCATACATCTGAGGTTCTCAAAAAGTACATTATTACAATACCAAATACCAGAGTGCGGAATGATAAACAATGGAATTTAAAAATAACATCTAGCGGTAAGGGGGCGAGGAATCCGTCTGAGCCCACCAGAAGGATCCTCCACACAAGGTACTCTTCAAGCATCACCTGCAATAGGGGTAAATAAACCCTGAGTACACAATGTACTTGTAAGACTTATCCGACTAGTGGGAAAACTTTCTCGACTCTAAGGAATATGATAGGCTTTATGGCTTGCTGGTTTCTTTAGCAGTAAGCAATACTAGTAGTGCGTCCTTATTTATGTATTATTATTATCAGCCGTATTAAGTTATCAACTGGCCAGTCTATATAAGCACCTATTCTACTTTCAAGCAAGAGTTGAGCAATCAGTTCTGTTTCTTCTCCTTTTCCACTTTCAGTTCTTACTACGGTGCTAAACCGCAGACAAGCCGTACCGGATCGCCCGGCGATTCGCAAATCAATGTGCCCAGCTGGGTGCCCTAAAAACACACGCCCCGCTTGTACCCCAGGCACAAGCAGGACTAACCCACCACTCTCCTGTCCCGGGAGTCCAGGTCCCCGTCCAAACTTGGACTCCAAGCCCCCACCTCTGAGTCCTGGACTTAGTGTAGTGCAAGGACCTCCACCACCTCCTCTTCCCATCAGTCGGTCCGGAAAGAGCCGGATCCACGACAAGAGAGCAGCAAGCCTTCCCTGCGCCCATACCCAAGTATGCGTTCGGGACAATAATCTGTGACTTGCCTAGAGTCATATGCAACGATCGGTCCTTAATCGACACAGACAGGGAAAAAGTGTAGCCGAGCTATGCCCTATTGGCCGCAGGACACAACCCCTCACACCCACCAGTACCCAATCCATATCCCTGCCCGGTCATCGTTTTTCTTTCCACCATTTTATCATGAGTGTTCATATTTTATTACCTATTTGCGAGTAACGGTAGGTTACTCACGCTACCGATATCCTGAGCATAGTAGCTACTCGACCAGTACTAGTAGGACTCATGGGTAGATATATTTATGCATGTAGTTTCCATAAAATGCATGTAACTTAAATGCACATCACATATGTATATTCAGTGATCATAAAAATATAGGTTATGCATCGGGGCTTGCCTTGGGCAGGCGCCGGGCCAGCAGGGTCAGCACCAATAGGCTCCTAGGCTTCCTCCTATGCGAAGATCTCCTCCTCGTACTCCTCGATCACCTCGTCGTACTCCGGCTCGCCGACGGGCACGAAATCTACCAGTTCGTGATCTACATGAAATGATGATGCAATGCTTAAGAATATAACATCAGCAGCTTTTACAATAACAGTACATTGATTTAACTACTAAGCTATTGCTATCGACCACGAGCATAAAGTTTGGCATTCATCATTATTATAGCCACTACCGGTATTTTTACTCCTAACGCTGATTTACGCTATATACAAATAAACAAGGTTAATATCCACTCTATTTAACAACCCATTCTAAGACCATAAAATTTACAGTAAGCACTTAATAACCTAACGAGTCTACTGTAGAATTTGTGTCTATAGCTATCACCAATAGTCCACAAATATTCCTACAAATATGAATTTACATAATACCAAGATTTCTAATTAGAATTTATGAGCCTTTCAGTATACAGCTAACTGTGAACGAACTACACTAACAGATAGATAGTATTTTTGTGAACCTAATAAAATTAGTCTTGCTATGTTTGGACAACTACGTAATTTACTACGATTTATCGAAGTTCAGTTCATAACTAAAATAAATAAACATTTCTAATCTTCTAAAAATTAAGAAAACTGAATCCCTCTCCTCGGCCCAACTCGCTGGCTCGGCCCGCGACTGCGCGACGCGCACGCCAGAGCAGCGCAGCCCACGCGCGCGCGTGGCCTAGCCGGCCAACGGCCCGTGATGAGGGAAGGCCCGTGCGTGAAGGCAAATATACACGGGCACCCCCGAAGTACTATGTAATCACAGCGAGCCCTAGGACACTATTCCACCAGTCTAAGGTTTTACAACTGCACCCTCCCCTTTCTC
Source organism: Miscanthus lutarioriparius (assembly GCA_904845875.1). Taxonomy (NCBI): domain Eukaryota; kingdom Viridiplantae; phylum Streptophyta; class Magnoliopsida; order Poales; family Poaceae; genus Miscanthus; species Miscanthus lutarioriparius. The sequence continues at coordinate 73,138,988 of CAJGYO010000018.1, forward strand.
CTCCTTCACCACGGCAAAGTCCCCCCGGCACCCGTGCGCGCACTGGCGCGACGGCGCGGGCACCGGGCGGTCACGCCGGCGTCACCCGAACCCCTACTACCTAACTAAGGGGCCGATGATTACCTTGGGGGCAAAACGCAGTGACCGGAGGCTTCACGGCGAACAGAGGCGCCGTGCCGAGCCCCCTCCCCGGCGGTGGCCCCTTTCCTTTAATGGCGGGCGCGTTCTCGTGAGTGACAGCGAAGACGAAGCAAGCAACTATGCTAGAGAGCTCCAGGGACTACCCACGGATACCTTCGTGTTGACGGTCTGGCCGGAGAAAGCCCGAGGTGAGCTGGCCGTGTGCGCACGAGGTGGTGCGGCGGTGCACGATGGTGGCACGGCTGCGCCAGGGACTGCTACACAGCGGCAGGGCTTAAACTAAGGTGAGCATGGTGACACCCGACTGGAGGAGAGACTAGTAGCGCGAGGGAATGGACCGAGATGCCTTGGTTATGAGGATAGCCGATGGCGTAGGCCCTCCCGGTCTTAAGGACTCGAAGGCGTGGCTTTTCAAAAATGGGGCCTATGACGGAGCTACAGGCAGCGATGTGGGGTCGGTAGGACAGCAGGCTGCCTAGCGGAGTCGAGGACGAAGCCAATTGCAACAGGGCACTGCTACCACGACGAATTTGAAAGAGTCGTCTCAACGGCCATGGAGACAGGGGGGAAGGGGAGGTCCTGGCGCGGCTTGGCTCGGTCCGGCTGTGGACGTCAACGCAACTGACAAACACATGCCATGATGGGGGACAGTGGGACGCGCCCCAGGCGACTGGCCACACGGCCGAGGCAGCAAGCCGATGAGACACAGCACGGCGTCGCAGCGGGCAGCGCCAAACAAGAACGGCACAGCGCGAGCGACGCGGAGGTGATGGGGAGCAGGCTGTCGTCCATCGCGCGAGCAGCCAAGGCGAGTCAACGAAGCAGTGTCGTGCGTGGCCACTGGTGGCGCGTAGCGTGGGACCCGGCGCGCTTCCGGCCAAAGCGGGGTAGGACAAGGCGCGGCCGAGCTCGGTCGGCGTCCTGGGCGCAGCGAAACAGCCGGCGAGGTGACCCGCACGCCAGCGAGGGCAGCAAGCAGCCAAGGTAGTAGTAGTGGCAGAACTGCTGCGTCGCGTCACATTCGGCGGCATGGAGATGTAGTCATACCTCGGCCTTATTTGGCGAGCCAAACCAGCCAGCGGCACCGAAAGCAAAGAAGGGGCCGTGGCTGCCAGCAGCAGAGGCAGATGGCCTTGGCGCATAGGGCGGCGTGCACAGCGCGCGCGGTGGGGCGCGATCGGCGTGGCGGCCAGTGCGGCTCATGCTTAGCGGCGATCTACCGGCAAGCCAAAGCGGTGGTGACCGCGCCCAGGGCTAAGCCATGTGTCGTGCACGCTTTCTAAAGCAGTTAGAAAACTTATACGCAATGCTCCAAACGCTAAACTAATTGTTCGATGCGCAAGAGGGTACATCAAGCTATCAACTACAGTCATGACATCACGCTACTTCTTAAGCCAATCGCTCCACAGAGCTTGCCAAAAGTGGCTTCGTCGACCTCTTCTAAAACTTACGCGAACGACGTCGTTTCGAACGATTTCGCGTCGAATTCCAAATCTGACCTACGGGATGTACTAGCTAGTTATCCTTGTCCTCGACCGCACATGTTTTATCGCCGTTCACAAAACGTTCTATAGCCTTTTTGTTTTAACAAGAATTCGATTAGGATAATAAACAACGTTATGTGACACGAAACATAACATTCGCTTTCTCGTTTCATATAAATGTTTCAAGGACCGAACATTGCTTTATAATTCATGTTATACACATATGCACATAACCATGATGCTCATGCGATGTTGAGCAAAACAGTGCAATATAACACCGAGGGTGTTACACGGTGTAGCCCATGTAGTCTGACGTGGGTATCCGGGGGTCGTACCCCCCACACCGCCCCAAATCAAGGCCTCACCGACGACGACGGACCTTCACCTCCACGTCGACCAGCCCGCACCAGCATCGACGGCAGAGGAGGTCAGCTGGTGCCACCCAAATCGATGTCGGGCCACGACGACGGAGCTTCCACCTCTGCCTTGAAGAAAGATGAAACGAACGCGTTGAATATGGAGAAGGGGGAAAGGGAATGAACACACTGTTTTGATTTTTTTTAATGGCCGTCGCGGCGCAATAAGTCGGAATCCAAACAGAACGTGACAAAAACATGACAGTAAGGGAAAGGAAACAGACGCAAGGAAACATACCTGCCCGAAAAAGTAACCGCGCGTTGCTAACTCGTACAGCGCACGCGCGCTGTATAAGATCTGGGTTAAAGAGTTGGATATTTTGGTGAAGCAGGCGCATGAAAAGTCGGGAAGAGTTAGGAAGTTGCAAGAGGAGCTGGATAAGTCAGAAAGCATTGCAAAGAAGAGGAAGAGGGAGGCGTAAGGAGAGCTTTAGGGTAACATTGCATTGGCATCGAAGTTTGGTGTTGGTGTAGTTGACGAATCCAAGGCTCTTAAAGCATTGCAAAGAAGAGGAAGAGGGAGGCGTAAGGAGAGCTTTAGATATGAAGAGTCGTGATAGATAGATGATAGGAAAGAAATAATATGTGATTGTACAAAATTTATCCTAAATAAACCATCCATTGAAAATATGGTTTTGTTGCGTAGTGTCTAACTTGACAAGTATTTTTTTAAAACTTTTGCAGGAGCTCTGCCTTTCAATTAAGATATGAGTGAAATAAGTTTATGTACAAGCAGGTAAGGAATAAACTACGCCCCCGTGGGCATAACAGAAGGGTGGAAGCCCACTCAGAAAAAGAAACCCCTTCTAGCGGAGCACTCCCTTCCTCAGTTCGATGTCATCTTTGATCCTCACAGCTACCTGCCACACTGCTTCTGAGTTGTTGAAAATGTGCATGTTCCTCTCTTTCCATAGGTTCCATAACGTGTATATTACTATGCCACTGAACCTCTTTTGATCGGCTGGGGGCGCTTTGCTAGCAGCCCTCTCCCACCAAGGCATGATCTGTAGGGGGTCTTCCTGTTGCTGCCCCAATAAACCGTCAAAGTGCTCTCAAGTAAGAACTTGGTTCCAAACCTCCTTTGCAAAAGGGCAGCATATACACAAGTGAAGGCCGGTCTCCAAGGGCCCATTACATAGAACACAATGTTCCTGGTGCGGCCATCCTCTTTTTTGCAAAATGTCCGCCGTTAGGAATTTTCCATGAATTAGGATCTAGGTGAACACCTTGCGCTTGTTTTCTGCCTGCGCTTTCCAAACGTGGTCCCTTGGGAATTTTGCGAAGGATCCTCTAAATTGGATCCAGTAAGCTGAGCGAGTGGAGTAATTACCCTCCGGAGTCCATTTCCAGATGATGGAATCCGTGACGCCTTGAGCCAAGTGCACATCTTGCATCCTAATCCAAAGAGAGACAAACTAGAATTTTATGGGACTGATGTAAGACACTAGAATTTTATGGGAATTGGCTAAGGTGTTCCAATGACAGATAATCTAATGTCTTGCATTGCACAAGTCATGTAACTACTACTTCCTCTGCCCCTTCTTAGGAGTTGTTTTAAGTTAGTCTCTTGTAAATTTCACCGAATCTATAGAAAAGAGTGTGAACAATCATGACACCAAATTCGAATGATTAGATACATCATAAAGTATTCATAATGCGCTCACTTAGAATCATAAATTTCGAACTCTTTTTCTATAAATTTGATAAAAAATAAGAAAGTTCAACTCAAAATAATTCTAGAAATTGATTTATTTAGATGCCAATGGAGTAGTAGTCAACCACTAGATGAGAACCACATGTCCACACAGTCTTAGTATGATTATATAGATGTAATTATCTAAAATCAATAAAGCTTTCCTTTTCGTTCTAGCCAAGCGGATGGTATTTAGGATATTATTCATCACAACTCATCACTTATTTATTAACTTCTATATAATACGAATTATATAATTTATAAGACAGTCAATTATCTTTTTACTACCATGATGACATATGCCAGCATGATATTATTATTAACTAACTAAGCTACTAGCTAGTTTCTCACGAAGAATGTACTACTAGTAGAGGCAAAAATCAAATGGACTTACAGTTTTTAAAAAAATCAAATGGACTTGTCAGCGGCAAAATTTCAGATATACTACTCCTACATGTAGTGCTGGATTTGTATGGTGTCCTTCGCCAGCTGCCGGCAATCCAGCTCCTCCTCCTCGACCAGAGGAGCGCTCAGTTTCTGAGCGATTCTCCGTCCGTCGCGCTGGCATCGCCACCACTCCGATGCCGTCGAGGTCAGCCCTTGTCTCTTGAGATCTGCGTGTCTTCCTCTGTGGATGCAAGTATTTAAGGCAGGTATTGAAGGAAATTTTCTATTATTGTTCAGTTGGTTGGTTCGTTTCGTTGCTGGTTCGTGAAAAAGTATTACTGGCTGGTTTGTGTGAGAGAAAAATATTGTTCTGGCTGAAAATTTATGATTGAAAGCCAAAGCCAAACGAACAGGTAGGTAGCTTAGACTAATGGCGTCATTAAAATAGATTATAGAGTTGAGCTCCCAGGTTCGTGCTAATGGTCGATCTGCACATGCTTGTGATGCTTCTAACTAGGAGTAGAACCTGTTGACCTCCACTCCAAGCGAGACTGCGCGCGTCCAACCGGCTGGCGGCAGCTCGGCACGGCAGGCGCGCGCGCATGGCGCCGGAGTGCAGCCGCCGCGACGCTTCCCCCAGCGCGACCCTTCTGATCGTTAGCGTTGCACTCTACACCGTCCTCGCCGCCGCCTCCAGTCCGAAGGCGGTGGCGTCCTCGTCGGCGCTGTCCTCTCGCGCAGCGCCGGAACAGCGGCAGCTGCCCCTGTCCGCTGATCTCACCACGGTATTCATCACCTGCTGATCTCGTGAGTTTACCTTAGCATACACAGAAAAAAAAACTGTTAAGAGCTTATCTAAGCGGACCTTTGTGTGCCAGGACCAGGAGAGGGCAAGAAGGCCGGGGGAGACGCGGAGACCGCTGAGCGTGGAGCAGGAGCTCGACGTGGCGCGAGCTGCGATCCGGCGCACGGCGCAGTGGAACGGTGTTGCCGGCCGAGCAGGCAACGGCAATGTCAGCTCGGCGAACAGCTAGTTCGACACCGGAGTGGAGCATGCTCTCTTGGCCAGCGTCTACCGCAATCCGGCCGCGTTCCACCGGTGAGTGAGTCGTCCATTATTCTGGCGCAAATCACACAATGCGAAAGTTGGTTGTCGAGCTGCCTTTGGTGTTACACGTACGGTGCACGCGCAGGAGCTATACGGAGATGGAGAAGCGGTTCAGAGTGTACGTGTACGAGGAAGGCGAGCCGCCGATCCTGCACGACGGTCCGTGCAAGAACATCTACACCATCGAGGGGCGCTTCATCTAGCAGCTCGAGCTCATGGCGCCGTCGTCGGCAGCTTCGTCGTCGCGGCAGGGCAGCCGCTGGCGTCGGGCGGTCATTGGCGTCCGGACGTCGGAACCCGCGCGCGCCCACGCCTTCTTCCTGCCGTTCAGCGTCTCCCAGATGGTGCGCAGTTCGCGTACCGCCCCAACACCTACGACAAAACCCCTCTCCGCGCCATCGTCGCCGACTACGTCCGCGTCGTCGCGTCCCGACACCCCTACTGGAACCGCTCCGCCGGCGCCGACCACTTCATGCTCGCCTGCCACGATTGGGTCAGTGTCGCCGCCAGCCCGCTAGCTACGAAATCTTGGCATATTGCTCGATCGACGCAAAGTTTGACGAGCATTTTACTGGATCTTACTTGCGGTGGCTGCATATATGCACAGGGTCCTGCGGCGTCGAGGGGGCACCCGGAGCTGTACGCGAACGGCATCCGCGCGATCTGCAACGCCAACACCTCGGAGGGCTTCCGGCCGGGGCAGGACGTGAGCGTGCCGGACATTAACCTCTACGACGGAGAGATGCCGCGGGAGCTCCTGGCGCCGGCGGCGCCAGGGGTGACGTCGCGTCCGTTCCTCGCCTTCTTCCCCGGCGGCCGGCACGGGCACATCCGTGACCTCCTGCTCCGGCACTGGAAGGACCGTGACCCGGACGTGTTCCCGGTGTACGAGCACAGGCATGACGATGCGCTCGACTACTACTCGTTCATGCGGCGCGCGCGCTTCTGCCTGTGCCCGAGCGGGTTCGAGGTGGCGAGCCCGCGCGTCGTCGAGGCCATCCACGCCGAGTGATCCTGTCCGACGGGTACGCGCTGCCCTTCGCCGACGTGCTGCGGTGGGAGGCGTTCTCGGTGGCGGTGCCGGTCGCCGACATCCCCAGGCTGAGGGAGATGCTGGAGCGGATACCGGCGCTGGAGGTGGAGAGGCTCCAGCAAGGGGTGCGCCTGGTGAAGCGGCACTTCTTGCTGAACCAACCGCCACAAAGGCTGGACATGTTTAACATGATCCTGCATTCCGTATGGCTCAGGAGGCTTAACCTCAGGCTGGATCGCTGAGTTTTTCAACTTGCAAATGTGGGAGTTGCTGTATTTTTGGTGTTTGAGAATTTAACACTTTTTAGGGGACGGGTTGCAAGTTGCAACGTAGAAATCGTGCCATTTGAAACATCGAGGAACAATGCCTACAAATGAGAGCTGCAACATCATGCATGTTCCATTCAACTACAACAAGGAGCAAATCTGCAACACGCAAGAACAACATTGAGTTCCGAGAGAGAATATCTAAAATATTGAATAAGTCCCGGATCAGTGAAAAATTTCAGGCAGCTGAAATATATATAGAAGGTGCAACATGTCTCTTGGCTTATGAATGGGCAGCCTATGTGTGATGGACCGGAAGCAGTGAAGGATAGACAAGTAGGCTCGGACTAAAGAACCAAGAGGCCAAGGACAGACCATGGGCGGCTGACATCGAGCACAAGAAGAGAGAGAGTACATGAGTGATGATGATGATGTCATCGACAAAATCAAGGACGAGGTTGGACCAAGTCACGGCGAGGTATCGCTAGCACTTCGTGGACCGCAGGTTGAGGACATGAAGGCCAAACACACATCAAGATCGTTAGTCACACCTTGCGAGGCGTGCACGAGGGTTTGCCGATTTGATCCTCAAAACCAGTGATGGATGGTTTTGTGGTTCGGGCCTCAAAACTATCAGTAGTGGGTTTGATCAGTTTAGGCCTCAAAACTTAGAAGTGATGGATCGATGGACACATGGTGGCATCTCAAAGCTTGCCTCGAGGTGAAGCAAAGTTGAGATCGGATGATGAAGGAAGAGTTGGACCGTTTTACCCCTCTAGGTATTTGGGATGAGTACTCGAAATTTAAGAAATATCCAAATGTGTATATATGAGAGATGGTTGGTTGTGCCAGCACAACTTGGAGGGATTAGAAGGATTTGGCTCTCATTTGTTATGTGGAGAGTCTTTGCTTATATAGATCTAGATAGAGGAAGAGTGGAGAGGCTCTTTCATTTGAGATTTTTGTCATCCAAACTTTGAGATTTTGCGCGCCTTTGAGCTATATTGCTTACTCCTCATAGCGCTTTGCCATCCCTAGAACTTGCAAGTGCTTTGTGTTCTACTTGAGAAACTTTCTAGGATGGCATTCATGCTTTGGAGTTTGTGTTTGAATTGGTACCAAGTGCTTTTAAGTTTATCCATAAATTGGTATCAAGTGCTTTTGTATTATTGCTTCCACTCAATGGAGTCCTTTTGGTTGATTCCAAGGATTTGTTTGAACCCTCCTGTCGGATACCAGAAAATGGGGTACCCCAAGCAAAGATCAAAAAACTGCTTAGACCCTAAGAACAGAACCAACGGAATTAACAAACGAGGTCTCGGCCGAAATCTCCGATTCGCCCGAGACCCCGTCGCCGAGCCCCAGCGGAAGCGAACGATTCTCCGACTCGCCCGAGACCGCCTCGCCGAGGCCCCCTCGTCGAGGCCCCCTCGCCCGGGGCCTCGGAAGAAGTGCCGATTCTCCGATTCGCGCGAGGCCGGCTCGGCACCAGCCCCGTGACCGCCTCTTCGACCAAACTGCTCTGACCGAACATCGCATCCAAGCGCCCAACCACTCCGACAGACGCACGATGGCACAAGATGCAATAAGTGACCGACTACACGCCAGTCGCGTCAACCTCCTGCCATCTGCGACGGCACAGAGCAGGCGTTACCGACCACTGTGCTGCCTAACTCCTGCGCCAAGGACATCGCAACGTGGGGAGTCAGAACGGGTTCCTGTGGCCTCGGAATCAGCGGACCGACCGCTCCGGCTCGCCCGAGCCCCCTCAACAGGGCCTCGGATTCACTGATCTTACTCCGCCTCGCCCGTCCGCCTCGCCCGAGACCCCCCGGTAGGGCCTCGGACGAATTGGTCGCGCTCCGCCTCGCCCGAGGCCGGGCTCGTCCCGCAACCTCGTCGCCTCCGCCTCAAAGGTCTCTCTGGCAGGTTATCGCATCCAATTAATGCGCTCAGCTGCACCCGCTACGTAAGCCACGATCGGCAGTGCGCTGCAACAGGAGCGACGGGACAACGGTCAGATCACCTTTTTTACCATCCCTTACTGACAATACAGGTACCGTATCCTGTAGGCGCACATCTCGCACTATTCCGCCTGATGACCGCTGGGACCCGCATCTGCACCTGGGTCACTTCTCAGGCCTCGGCACGGCAGGCCTCGGCACAACAGGCCTCGACACGATAGGCCTCGGCACGACCGGCTACGATGGCCGCCGAGCCTCTGCAATCCACCAAGTCAACAAATGCGCAGCATGTTACTTGCAGTGGAGACCATACCGATTAGACATCTACGGGAACTCCCACGACGACGCCATGCTGCTCTAGGAGTAAATACGTCATCGAATAGTCCTTGCTCCATGTGTAGCTCTCTTATGTACTTCTTGTTTCCTCCCTGTGGGTATAAAAGGAGGCGGCCAGGACCGTTTCTAGGGACGGCGGATAGAGTCACGAACACTCGCACGAACAACACGCCGCATTCTGTAATTCATATCACCTCCCCTCACAGAGACTTGGGACGAACTCCCTCTCTCGCCTAGCTTGTAACCCCTACTACGAGCACCCCGGTGCAAGGAATACAAGAACATCTTCTCAGACTGGACGTAGGGCATCCAATGCCCGAACCAGTATAAACCTTGTGTCTCTTTGCATCACCATCCGGAATTGGGAGCACGCAGCACAAATTCACTAATCGGTTAAGGACCCCCGGTTCCGAAACACCGACAGTTGGTGCGCCAGGTAGGGGCCTCTGCGTGTCAGCTTAGTCATCCCACCAGATTCCGGATGGCAGATCCCGTGTGATCATTGCGTCTCGGGACGATCGTCTGGTTCGGGACCCTAGAATTCATGTCTCTAGGGCACGAGTACGACATGGTACTCCTCTCACCCAGAGCGCCATCAACCGACGACGACGTCATGCACCGGCAGCCCATGCGCAGATGGCGCTCGGGCCGCCGCTCCCATCAAGATCGCCAAACGCCGCGCGGGCGAGTCCACCCTAACACCGCGCAAGTACAGAACGCCGATCTGTGCTCCACCGGAATCCCATACCCCGCTGCTGGCACAGGGTCCCTGCACGGGGACCTGTCCGGCTTAAGCCTCGACAGGGGAAAAGGGCCGGTGGCGCACAGCGATGCCCCATCATCAAGCTCTGTCCCACCTCCTCCCGAGGAGCCAGCTCTGGCGGAGCCGAGCCTGGAGACGGCGCCATCCCCATACCCTTTCGGGCTGACCAATGTCGCCGCCTCCTACGCCACCGCCCTCGTCTCCATTCATCAACGTCATGCCCATAACCCCATAGTCACAACTCCAATCCACCCCCACTCTGACTCCTCGGAGGAGGACGAGGCGTGGGTTGGAGCAGACTTCTCCGGGATTCGTGACCCTGAGGCGATGCGCCGCTTCATGATCACGAGCGACTACTGCTTCGGCTATTCCGATTCCGACAGCGAGGACGCTTACGGCCCGACTCGTGAGTGTTTCCACATCGAACTCGGAATGCCGAGCACGGGCAACGATGGAGGAAGGGCAGCCAACGCCACACCACCACGCACGGGGGTCCCGCCAGGTAATGAGGTGTCCCCACCCCGAGCAACAACGGCGCGCATAGACCTAGAGCAGCTACGTGAGCTTCAAACCAAGGTTGAGCAAGATCGACTCCTCCTGCAGCAGCTCCGAGCCACCCTCGAGCAAGAGCAGCGGGGGCGCGGCGATGGCGGAACGGCCCGGCTGGGGGCTCGCGACGTCAACCGCCGCATTAACGATGATGAGGGGGGCGAGCAACCCCCTCTCTTCAATCGCGCTAGCCAGAACGTCGCTGCGGCAGTGATACTGGTCCGAGCGATGCCCGAGCCCTCTACCACGGAGGGGCGACGGGTCCACGGCGAACTCCGGGGCCTTCTCGAGACTGCCGCGGTGCAGCAGGCCGAAAGCTCCGCGTCTCGACGACGCGGGGACGCCTCGAAACAGCCCTCGGTGCACGACCGCCTCAGGGCCCCCTCGGTGCACGACCGCCTCAGGGCCCCCTCGGTGCACGACCGCCTCGACGACCAGCGCGAGGCGCAAAACGGCCACCACGTGGGTAGCAGACGACGGCACCACGACCATGATGGGGCCGCCTGGGGCTACCAATTGCACCGAGGCGGTCGCTATGACAGTGGGGAGGACCGCAGTCCTTCTCCCGGGCCACCTGGCCCTAGAGTTTTCAGTAAGGCCGTCTGCAGCGCCCGCTTCCCGGCCCGGTTTCGTCAGCCAGCGAATCTCTCAAAGTACAGCGGCGAGACCAACCCCGAGCTATGGTTGGCCGACTACCATCTGGTTTGTCAGCTAGGCGGTGCGGACGACGACCTGCTCATCATCCGCAACCTCCCCCTATTTCTGTCAGACTCAGCACGAGCCTGGCTCGAACACCTTCCCCCTATGCAAATCCACGACTGGCGCGACTTGGTAAAGGTCTTTGTCGGGAATTTCCAGGGCACCTACGCGCGCCCCGGGAACTCCTAGGACCTCAAGAGTTGCCGCCAGGGGCCAGACGAGTCTCTTCGAGACTTCATCCGATGTTTCTCCAAGCAATGCACCGAGTTGCCTAGCGTCGGCGACTCAGAAATCGTCTAGGCATTCCTCTCCGGCACCACCTGTCGAGACCTGGTCCGAGAGTTAGGCCGAAGCGTACCGACCATGGCGTCCGCACTCCTCGACATCGCCACCAGCTTCGCCTCTGGCGAAGAGGCCGTCGGGGCCATCTTCCCCAACAACGACTCCAAGGGGAAGAGGCGTGATGAGACCCCCGGGACCTCGACGTCTCGCCCCCCCAGAAAAAGAAGAAGGGATGCCAGGGGAAACAGGAGGTTCTCGAGGCTGGGCTCATCGCGGCCGCGGACCGCAAGAATCCCCGAGGCCTAGGGCTCTTCGACAACATGCTTAAAAGACCCTGCCCATACCATCAGGGCCTGGTAAAGCACACCCTCGAGGAGTGCACCATGCTCCAGCGATACTACGCCAAGCTTAGGCTCCCCAACGACGATGCCAAGAAGAGGGGCCAGGACGACGGAGACAACGACAAGGACGACAGGTTCCCCGAGGTACACAATGCCTTCATGATCTTCGGTGGGCCCTCGACGTGCCTCACGGCGCGACAGCGAAAAAGGGAACGCCGAGGGGTCTTCTCGGTTAAGGTGGCCACTCCCCAGTACCTCGACTGGTCTCGGGAGGCAATCACCTTCGATCAGGATGACCACCCCGATCATGTCCCAAACCCCGGCCAGTACCCGCTCGTCGTTGACCCGATCATCGGGAACACCCGACTCACCAAGGTGTTGATGGACGGAGGCAGCGGCCTCAACATCCTGTACGCCAACACGCTGGGGCTCCTAGGGCTCGACCGGTCACAACTCCGAGGCGACGCCGCGCCCTTCCACGGCATCATGCCAGGGATGCGCGCGCGACCCCTCGGGCGCATAGACTTACCCGTCTGCTTCGGCACCCCCTCCAACTACCGCAAGGAGACCCTCACCTTCGAGGTGGTGGGGTTCAAGGGGACTTATCACGCCATCCTGGGACGGCCGTGCTATGCCAAGTTCATGGCGGTCCCGAACTACACCTACCTCAAGCTCAAGATGCCAGGCCCCAACGGTGTCGTCACTATTTACTCTACGTACGAGCATGCATACGACTGCGACGTCGAGTGCATCGAGTACGCCGAGGCTATAGTGGAGTCCGAGGCCCTCATCGCCAACCTCGACCAGCTCAGCAGCGAGGTGCCTGATTCGAAGCGTCGTGCCAGGACGTTCGAGCCCGCGGAGGCCGTCAAGCTCGTCCCGGTCGACCCCACATGCTCAAATGACCGAGTGCTGAGGGTCAGCGCGACCCTCGGCAGCAAATAGGGGGCCGTGCTCGTTGACTTTCTTCGTGCGAATGCCGACATATTCGCGTGGAGTCCCTCGGACATGCCGGGCATACCGAGGGAGGTCGCCGAGCACGCCCTCGACATCCAGGCCGGCTCCAGACCAGTGAAGCAACACCTGCGCCGATTCGACGAGGAGAAGCGCAGGGCCATCGGCGAGGATGTACAGAAGCTTTTGGCGGCCGGATTCGTCAAGGAAGTGTCCCATCCGGAGTGGTTAGCTAATCCTGTATTAGTTAAGAAGAAAAATGGAAAATGGAGAATGTGTGTGGACTACACCGGTCTGAACAAGGCATGCCCAAAAGTCCCGTTTCTATTACCTCGAATCGATCAAATCGTTGACTCCACTGCGGGATGCGAGACCCTGTCCTTCCTTGATGCATATTCCAGCTACCATCAAATCAAAATGAAGGAGTCCGACCAGCTCGCAACTTCTTTCATCACCCCATTTGCCCTATACTGCTATACGACTATGCCGTTTGGCCTCAGAAACATGGGGGCCACGTACCAGCGGTGTATGACCTAGGTCTTTGGCGAGCACATCGGGCAAACCGTCGAGGCCTACGTGGACGACGTCGTTGTCAAATCCAAGCGAGCCAATGACCTCGTCAATGACCTAGAGGTAGCCTTCAAATGCCTTAGGGAGAAGGGTGTCAAGCTCAACCCCAAAAAGTGTGTGTTCGGGGTCCCCCGAGGCATGCTCCTAGATTCATAGTCTCAGAGCGCGGCATCGAGGCCAACCCAGAGAAGGTCTCTGCCGTGACCAATATGGGGCCAATTCGAGACCTCAAGGGAGTACAGAAGGTTATGGGATGCCTAGCGGCCCTGAGCCGCTTCATCTCGCGCCTCGGCGAAAAAGGCTTACCTCTGTACCGTCTCTTGAGAAAATCTGAGCGCTTTTCCTGGACCCCCGAGGCCGAGGAAGCACTCACCAAACTCAAAGCGCTGCTCTCCAACCCCCCCCCCCCCGTTCTGGTACCACCGATCGAAGATGAGGCCCTCTTGCTCTACGTCGCCGCAACAACCCAAGTGGTCAGCGCGGCCATAGTGGTCGAGAGGCAGGAAGAGGGGCACGCTCTACCCGTCCAACGACCTGTCTACTTCATCAGCGAGGTGCTTTCCGATACCAAGACGCGCTACCCCCACGTCCAGAAACTAATCTACGCCATAATCTTGGCTCGACGCAAGCTGCGTCACTACTTCGAGTCCCACCCAGTGACCGTGGTGTCATCTTTCCCCTTAGGAGAGATAATCCATAACCGAGAGGCCTCGAGAAGGATTTCCAAATGGGCCGTGGAACTCATGGGGGAAGCCCTGTCTTTCGCACCCCAAAAAGCCATTAAGTCTCAGGTCTTGGCCGATTTTGTGGCAGAATGGACCGACACCCAACTACCACCTATTCATGTCCAGGCAGAGTACTGGACCATGTACTTCGACGGGTCTCTGATGAAGACCGGGGCAGGCATGGGTCTGCTCTTCATCTCACCCCTCGGAGTCCATATGCGCTACGTAATCCGACTCTACTTCGCCGCCTCCAACAATGTGGCCGAATACGAGGCCCTCGTCAACGGCCTGCAGATCGCCATTGAACTTGGGGTACGGCGTCTCGACGTTCGAGGTGATTCACAGCTTGTCATCAACCAAGTGATGAAGGAATCAAACTGCCACGACCTCAAGATGGAGGCATACTGCATGATGGTACGCCGCCTAGAGGACACGTTCGATGGCCTCGAACTCAATCACATCGCGCGAAAGTTCAACGAGGCCGCGGACGAACTGGTAAAGATGGCGTCGGCACGGACCCCGGTCCCCCCGAACGTCTTCGCCAGAGACCTCCACAAGCCATCCGTCGACTATGACTCGGCGACGGTAGAGGGCCCATCGGTTGAGCCCACCACAGGGCCCGAGGTCCCCTTTGCCACCGAGACCCCGCCGCCCGAGCCCGAGGCCATGGCAATTGACACAGAGCCTCCCGAGGCCGACCGAGGAACGGACTAGCGAGTCCCTTTTCTTGATCGCCTCGCGCGAGGAGAGCTTCTCGCGGATAGGACCGAGGCCCGACGGCTTGCGCGACGAGCCAAGACTTACGTCCATTGCAACGGTGAGTTGTATAGGCGTAGCCCGTCTGGTATTCTCCAACGGTGCATCACCACCGAGGCTGGCCAATCACTACTCCGGGACTTGCATGCGGGAGCCTGCGGGCACCACGCAGCGCCTCGGGCGCTAGTGGGAAACGCCTTCCGCCAAGGTTTCTACTGGCCAACAGCGGTGGCTGATGCCACGGGGCTAGTATGCTCCTGCGAAGGATGCCAGTACTATGCTCGACAGACGCACCTCCCGGCCCAAGCCCTCCAAACCATCCCTATCACATGCCCATTCGCCGTGTGGGGGCTGGACATGGTTGGGCCTCTGCAGAAGGCACCCGGGGGCTATACCCATCTGCTCATAGCCATCGACAAATTCTCCAAATGGATCGAGGCTCGTCCAATCACCCAAATCAAATCCGAGCAAGCAGTGCTGTTCTTTACGGATATCATCCACAGGTTCGGAATCCCAAATACCATCATCACCGACAACGGGACGCAATTCACCGGCCACAAGTTCCTGACGTTCTGCGACAACCACCACATCTGTGTGGTCTGGTCGGCCGTAGGACACCCTAGGACAAACGGCCAAGTAGAACATGCCAACGGCATGATCCTACAAGGCCTCAAGCCAAGAATCTACAACCGGTTGAAAAAGTTTGGCAAGAAATGGCTTGCCGAACTCCCCTCGGTCATTTGGAGCCTGAGGAATACACCGAGCCGAGCCACGGGATTCATACCATTCTTCCTGGTCTATGGGGCCGAGGCCATCCTCCCCACCGACTTGGAGTACGGCTCCCCGAGACTATAGGCCTACAATGACCAAAGCAACCGCACTGCCCGCGAGGACGCCCTCGACCAACTTGAGGAAGCCCGAGACGTTGCCCTGCTACACTCGGCCAAATACCAGCAAGCCCTACGACGCTACCAAGCCCGGCACATTCGAAGCCGAGACCTGAAGGTGGGCGACCTGGTGCTGAGGCTGAGGCAGAGCAGCAAGGGCCGCCACAAGCTGACCCCGCCATGGGAAGGGCCGTACATCGTCGCCCAAGTACTGAAGCCCGAAACCTACAAGCTGGCCAACGAGAAGGGCGAAATCTTCACCAACACTTGGAACATAGAACAGCTACGTCGTTTCTACCCTTAAGTTTCCAAACGTTGTTTACATTGTTTCTCGGAATACAATAAAGAAGCGTTCTTTAGTTGTTACAATCTTTCGAGGACCCCCCTTAATAGGCAACTCGATTGTATGGAACCTATGGACCAAAAGTTCGTCTCAAAGGCAAAAGACCGGCTGAGCCATGAGAACGGCCTACGCCTCTGGGCTACGGCAGCTCCCTTGCCACCTTTTCGCCCAAGAGATAGCTTAGGCTCCGAGGAAGTTCTTTGCAAAGAGCTTGTCTATCGATAGGGGCTCGACATCACAATAACGCTACAGGAGAGACTCGGCTCTGCCTCTGCAGAGCCAAGCCTCCCTCGGGGGCTAAAAAGGGGGAACCCCCTAAGTCCCAGACGTCGTTTCTTAACCGCCTTTCGAAAATTTCCACGCCAAACTCTCTCGCGCTCCGGCAGGACCGTCGTAAGAAACCTAAGGACCAAAAGCGTGCCCAGAGGCCTAAGGGCCGGTCGAGCCGTGAGAACAGCCTATGCCCTCGGACTACGGCAACTCCCTCGCCACCCTTCGCCAAGGGACAGCTTAGGCTCCGAGGAAGTTCTCTGCGGGTATCCAAGAACGAGACAGGGGGCACAGGCTCGGAAATGGAATAAGAAAGCGGTTAAAAAACGCACATACGCAAATACTTTAAAAAAGGCCTCGACGGCCACAAAACGTCATGATGCGACAATTAAACTAATCCGTTTACATGGCCCCTGTTGGCCCAGGTCAAAGCTCAGGGATCGGCGGCTGGCGCGGGAGGGACCACCTCTTCTTCAAACAGGCTGGCCAGCGCTGTGCCAGGCGCCTCCACCGCTGTGCCAGGCGCCTCCACCGCCTCCATCAGCTTCGCGACCTCTGCGTCGGCCTCCTCGTCATCTTCTAGCAAGACGTAGCCGTCGCTGACAGCCTCGAGGTTGACGGCATAGTGCGAGGAGACGACGGCTAGGGCGCGCTTGACACCCGTGTGCAACGCCCCCCGAAGCCTCTCGTGGACGCGGCCACTCAACGCAATCAGGCGGTTCCCAAGGGAGCTGGCTGATTGGACCCCCTCGACCTCCAGAGCCTCGCAGGCAGTACGGGCGGCGCTGCGCAGAGCCTCGTGCTCCTGGACCTCAACGTCCAGCGCCGCTTGCGCTCCGACGGAGGCCTCAGCCGCCTGGGAGGCCTCTTTCTCCAGACCTACACCATGACAAAGAGTTAGGGGTCGAACGCAAACCAGAGCAAACGGGACAAGGAGCGCGGTAAAGCGGAACTTACCCTCGGCTTTGTTCTTCCAGACTAAAACCTCGACTCGAGAGGCCTCAGCCGCCTTGGTAGCCTCTGCCAAAGCGACTTTCGTCAGCTGATATTCACTCTGCTCTGTGCCCAGCTGCCCAGCGGTGACCTTGGCAGAGGCCGTTGCTTCTTGGGCCCGGGACTTGAGGGAATCCCGCTCCTCCTCCAGCTCCTTGATCTTCGCCACCAGAGGGGCAGACTGCTCCTTAGCCATGGCCACCTCGGCCTTCAGGTCGACACAGCAAAGGCGGAGGTCCTCCACTTCAGCACTCCGCACCGACAAGAGCTCCTAGGCGTCGACAAGCAGGCCCTTTTGCCGCTGGAGTTGCTCCCAGACGCCCCTCTCCCTTCGTAGGAACAACGATTTCCCAAGGGACCGGGTCTCGAGCTCCTGAAACAGGCAAAGGCGTACGCCAAACACCGCAAGGGGGGCTCGGAGAAAAAACAACGCGACATGACAAAGGGAAATGCATACCTGGGTAACACCAGGCAGGTCCCTTTGCATAACAGACATCGCTGTCTGCATCGACTGCACCGCCAGTTCACGGTATTGCTCGAGGGTGTCCCAGCGCCCCCCCTCGGCGACGTCCTCAAGGGCAAACACAGGCTCCCCCTCAGGGTCGGCCCGGTTTCCCCATACAACACGCGGGCTATCCCACCCGCGGGGCTCGGGTCAGACCCGGACAAGGACCGAACTCCCCTCGGCAGGAGTCGGGACCGGCCGCTCCGCGGTGCTGGCCGCCTCGGCGTCCGCCGCCTCCTTCCCCTGGTAAGAATCCTCAGACGAGATCGTCTGAACCAGGGGCGGTGCCGAAGCCTGCCCCGCCTCTGTCTCGACCGCCTCGGACTCAACGGAACCAGGGGCTCTGGCCTCTGCCATCTCTACCTCGGTGGCCCCGGCGTCCACCGCCCTGGCCTTGGAAGCCTTGGGGGCTCTGGCCCCAAGACCCACGACCTCGTGGGGTGTGGACTCGTCCTCCCCCGCTCTTTCCATGGCCACCTCGGTGCCCTTTCCTTCAGCAGCCGGTTCCTCCGGGCCGACCCCGCCCGACGCCGCGCCATGCTGCACGGCAGCCAGCGCCTCCGTCGCCCGATGAGCGGTGGCGCTGGTGCTCACCTTGAGCGCCTTATAGGGTGCCAAGGCAGGTTCCTCCACCCGGCGCTTCTGGCTAGAAACGAAGACGCTCCTAAAGGTCAGCATACGACCAGGGGGCAAGCAGGAAATACTACAAACTCCGCCAAAAAATACACTTACTACGAACGAGGACACAACTGCTTCTGGACAGCGTCCCTCCTCTGCAACGGCGGCGGTGGCGGCGGTGGCACGGCTTCTGTATCCGCCGGTACCGGCTGGTCTCCGCCGGACCCCGGCACCCCCTCAACCGTCCGTGGAGATGGTTGAGCCATCCCCGGCGTCGCTTGCTCCACCTCCTCCGCCGAGCCCACCGGGCTGACATCACGCGTCTCGGGCGTGTCACCCTCGACAATGAGACGGACGTCTACTAGAGACACCCCGGTCGCCACCTCCCTAACATCGGGGAGGTGGTCCAGGGTACCCTTCCCTTCCTCGACCACGCCAACGTCGCCCGAGGAACCCGACACCGATAATGAGGGAGACGACTCCAACGGGAGACCGTCGAGCCTCTGTTGCCGGCGGTGTGCGTCTAGCTTTTCACGCTCAAGGATCCTCTTCGTGCGCCTTGCCACCTTGGCGTCTTTCTTCTTCTGCTGCTCCTCGGCGTACGCCCTATTCACGGCTCGCCGCTGGGCATCCTCAGGAACGGGCGGCGGGGAGCTTCGCACGTCCCTTATCCCCTGCAGAAACGATGAAATAAGGCAATGGGCGAAAAAAACAATGAACAAGAAGGCCGCGAAGGCCTCGGCAACACCCAACTTACCAGGGAAATGTACCCCCACGACGGGCGCATCGGGAACGGCATCAAGCCGTCAATCTTTGGTTTCCCATCCACCGCCTCCCTTACCCGACGTAGGATCTCCTCATCAGTAAGGGCAAAGGCGGACATCTTGATGCCTTCGATCGGATCGCTCGGGGTCATCTAGAACAGGCACCGCCGCCGAGCCATCAGCGGCAACACCCTCCGGCGGTGAAAAGCCGCCACGACCACGGCCGCCGTAAGGCCGCGATCACGCAGCTTCCCCAGGGCCCTCAGCAGCGGTTCCAGCCTGGGCTGATCGGGCTTGATGACGTCGTACCCCCACTTCTCTGGCTGACTCTCCACAACCTGCCCGGTATAAGGGGGAAGCCCGCCATCGCCGTTACGGAGGTAGAACCAGCTGTCATACCAACGACGGTTGGATGATGCCAGCTGGGCTGGGATGTAGAGGTGCTACCGGTCTTGGCGCACCTGATGGGTGCAGCTGCCGGCCCTCAACGCCTTCCGAGCCCCCTTCGCTCTCGCCGACTTGGTGGTAAAAACCGCCCGAAACAAATGGAGCCACAGCTCCCTGTGGGGAGCGATCCCCAGGTACCCCTCGCAAACGGCGGCGAAGATGGCCGCCTGTGCGATGGAGTTGGGGCTGAAGTTGTGGAACTCCACGCCGTAGTAGTGCGGGAGTGCCCGCATGAACTGGTCCACCGACAAGCCGAGGCCTCGCTCGTGGAAGACGACGAAGCTCACCACGTAGCCATCACGTGGCCTCGGCTCCGACTCATTCCCCGGAGCAATCCACTCCGGCTCGTCAGGATCGGTGATCGGGCGGAGGAGACCGGCGTCCACCAGCGACTGCAGCTTCTCCACGGTGACGTCAGACCGCTCCCAGGGATCCGCCGGGAGGATGACAGGACCGCCAGCCATGGCGCGATGGAGGACGCTGCTACGGCGGTAAATCTCTCTCCCTCTCTTTCAATCGATCTCTCTCGCCCTTCTTCTCCCGACGTTTTATGCTCTCAGCAACGGCTTGGAGGCGGCGAAAGCAAATCTGAGAGCAAGGTAAGGAGGGAGGGGCGAGGCTCTTTACGTGTTTATGCAGGGTAAGACGAAACCGGCTGGGCGATGAAATCGGGAAAGTTTCCCTCGGATCCGGCACATATAATCCGGATCCGATATCTCATACGTGCCCACCTTCTCCACATTTAATCGCGTGAGCGGTTATGTCCCATCCATCGACACCACGTCGCGCGCGCAACGGCAGCTCCCGAGAAGACGCCTCAAAAACGCGCGCCGTTGTCGGCCGATGGAAGGAAATACCCACTAGCCGATTCCTTCGAGCTAAGGAACTGGGCGCCGAGCCCGCTTCGGTCCGAGAGGTTGAAGGTGGGCCGTTTATGGTCTCGGCAATTTGCCTCGGGACGATAGAGTCGAGGGACAACTATGGGCGAGCTCAGTACATGGCGAGGCCCGAACAGCGATTGCTTGGGATGCCCTAAGTCGTGTCCGAGACCAGCGGGAGTTCTCTAAAGGGATCCCACCGTGGGGAGGCACCGAGCCCCTAGGGCCAATCGAGCAGCCACGCACCCGCTAGAGAAGCCTTACGGTACTTTTTTTTGGAGCGCGTCTACGGACCACTAGCCGACCCCTATCGAATGGGGCACGGGCCTCCACTCGGACTTACCCGATAAAAGCTCACCGGAAATGTCACCGCTCGCGCCCCCACCGAGGTAGCTGGCATGTTCCACCCCCTTCCGAGCGAAAAGGATGCGCGAGGGTCGTACAAAAAGCCAGGGGAACTCCTGATTGCCCTCTCGCTCCGCGCGGAGGCTCGGGGGCTCTTCCCTTAACCTTGCCGAGACCAGCGACCTAGGCTCGCACGCGAAGGGCTCGGCAAACAACCCCTCCTTCCGAGCGAAAAGGATGCGCGAGGGTCGTACAAAAAGCCGGAGGAACTCCCGATCGCCCTCTCGCTACGTCAGCGGAGGCTCGGGGCTCTTCCTGCAACCTTGCCGAGACCCAGCGAACTAGGCTCGCACGCGAAGGGCTCGGCAAACAACCCCTCCTTCCGAGCGAAAAGGATGCGCGAGGGTCGTACAAAAAGCCAAGAAAACTCCTGATCGCCCTCTCACTATGTGCAGAGGCTCGGGGGCTCTTCCTCGCGCAACCTTCTTGACCCCCGGCCGAACTAGGCTCGCACGCCAAGGGCTCGACAAACAACCCCTCCTTCCGAGCAAAAAGGATGCGCGAGGGTCGTACAAAAAGCCGGGGAACTCCCGATCGCCCTCTCTCTTCGTCACGGAGGCTCGGGGCTCTTCCCGCAACCTTGCCGAGACCCAGCGAACTAGGCTCGCACGCGAAGGGCTCGGCAAACAACCCCTCCTTCCGAGCGAAAAGGATGCGCGAGGGTCGTACAAAAAGCCAGGAAAACTCCTGATCGCCCTCTCACTATGTGCAGAGGCTCGGGGGCTCTTCCTGCAACCTTGCTGAGACCCAGCGAACTAGGCTCGCACGCGAAGGGCTCGGCAAACAACCCCTCCTTCCGAGCGAAAAGATTGTGCGAGGGTCGTACAAAAAGCCAGGGGAACTCCTGATCGCCCTCTCGCTACGTGCGGAGGCTCGGGGGCTCTTCCTACAACCTCTCACACCCCGAGGGTCGGAAAAACACGACGATAAAGGGCACCAAGCCCATTACGATCCAGGGGTACGAAGGCTGGGCCATCCAGGGCCTCGACAGCTGCCCCAGGACAACAGAGTCAGGGACAACTATGGGCGAGCCCATACACGGCCGATGCCCAGGCAAGCGATTGCTTGGGATGCCCTAAGTCGTGTCCGAGACCAGCAGGAGTTCTCTAAAGGGGATCCCACCGTAGGGAGGCACCGAGCCCCTAGGGCCAATCGAACGGCCCTGGCACCCGCTAGAGAAGCCTTCTGGTACTTTTTTGGAGCGCGTCTCTAGACCACTAGCCGACCCCTATCGAATGGGGCACGGGCCTCCACTCGGACTTACCCGATAAAAGCTCACCGGAAATGTCACCGCTCGCGCCCACCGAGGGTAGCCTGGCATGTTCCACCCCTCCTTCCGAACGAAAAGGATGCGCGAGGGTCATACAAAAAGCCAGGGGAACTCCTGATCGCCCTCTCGCTACGTGCGGAGGCTCGGGGGCTCTTCCTGCAACCTTGCCGAGACCCAGCGGCCTAGGCTCGCACACGAAGGGCTCGGCAAACAACCCCTCCTTCCAAACGAAAAGGATGCGTGAGGGTCATACAAAAAGCTAGGGGAACTCCTGATCGCCCTCTCGCTACGTGCGGAGGCTCGGGGGCTCTTCCTGCAACCTTGCCGAGACTCAGCGGCCTAGGCTCGCACACGAAGGGCTCGGCAAACAACCCCTCCTTCCGAACGAAAAGGATGCGCGAGGGTCGTACAAAAAGCCAGGGGAACTCCTGATCGCCCTCTCGCTACGTCAAGGAGGCTCGGGGCTCTTCTTCCGCAACCTTGCCGAGACCCAGTGCCCTAGGCTCGCACACGAAGGGCTCGGCAAACAACCCCTCCTTCCGAACGAAAAGGATGCGCGAGGGTCGTACAAGAAGCCAGGAGAACTCCTGACCGCCCTCTCGCTCCGTGCGGAGGTTCGGGGGCTCTTCCTGCAAACCTTGCCGAGACCCAGTGACCTAGGATCACACACGAGGGCTCGGTAGGCTCGGGGGCTCCTCCTGCACCCCAAACAAAAACAAGCGACCCGAGCTCGCTCTCATGGGTCTAGCGAATGCGATAGAGCGCCTTACTCAACGAAGAAAAAACCCCTAAAGGAGTAAACTCACTCCTCTAAGGCCTCGGGGGCTACACCCGGCGGAGTGCACTCGCGCGCACCCACCAGAATCGCGAGTATAAAACAAACCCGACAAGAGCTACTGAGAAACAAAAGTCTCGAAAAAACCTCGGGGAGAGTATCCCACACTCCCGCCCGAGGCTCGGGGGCTACTGTCGGATACCAGAAAATGGGGTACCCCAAGCAAAGATCAAAAAACTGCTTAGACCCTAAGAACAGAACCAACAGAATAAACAAACGAGGTCTCGGCCGAAATCTCCGATTCGCCCGAGACCCGTCGCCGAAACCCAATGAAGCGAACGATTCTCCGACTTCGCCCGAGACGCCTCGCCGAGATCCCCGGAGGCCCCTCACCGGGGCCTCGGAAGAAGTGCCGATTCTCCGATTCGCGCGAGGCCGGGCTCGGCACCAGCCCGTGACCGCCTCTTGACCAAACTGCTCGACCGAACGTCGCATCCAAGCGCCCAACCACTCCGATAGACGCGCGCGATGGCACAAGATGCAATGAAGTGACCGACTACATGCCGGTCGCGTCAACCTCCCCGCCATCTACGACGGCAGAGGCGGGGTTACCGACCAACATGTCTTTGCCTAACTCCTGCGCCAAGGACATCGCAACGTGGGGAGTCAGAACGGGTTCCTGTGGCCTCGGAATCAGCGGACCGACCGCTCCGGCTCGCCCGAGCCCCCTCAACAGGGCCTCGGATTCACTGATCTTACTCCGCCTCGCCCGAGACCCCTCCCCGGTAGGGCCTCGGATGAATTGGCCGCGCTCCGCCTCGCCCGAGGCCGGGCTCGTCCCGCAACCTCGTCGCCTCCGCCTCAAAGGTCTCTCTGGCAGGCTGTCGCATCCAATTAATGCGCTCAACTGCACCCGCTACGTAAGCCACGATCGGCAGTGCGCTGCAACAGGAGCGACGGGACAACGGTCAGATCACCTTTTTTACCATCCCTTACTGACAATACAGGTACCGTATCCTGTAGGCGCACGTCTCGCACTATTCCGCCTGATGACCGCTGGGACCCGCATCTGCACCTGGGTCACTTCTCAGGCCTCGGCACGGTAGGCCTCGGCACAACAGGCCTCGGCACAATAGGCCTTGGCACGACAGGCCTCGGCACGACCGGCTACGATGGCCGCCAAGCCTCTGCAATCCACCAAGTCAACAAATACGCAGCATGTTACTTGCAGTGGAGACCATACCGATTAGACATCTACGGGAACTCCCACGACGACGCCATGCTGCTCCAGGAGTAAATACGTCATCGAATAGTCCTTGCTCCACGTGTAGCTCTCTTATGTACTTCTTGTTTCCTCCCTGCGGCTATAAAAGGAGGCGGCCAGGACCGTTTCTAGGGACGGCGGATAGAGTCACGAACACTCGCACGAACAACACGCCGCATTCTGTAATTCATATCACCTCCCCTCACAGAGACTTGGGACGAACTCCCTCTCTCGCCTAGCTTGTAACCCCCTACTACGAGCACCCCGGTGCAAGGAATACAAGAACATCTTCTCAGACTGGACGTAGGGCATCCATTGCCCGAACCAGTATAAACCTTGTGTCTCTTTGCATCACCATCCGGAATTGGGAGCACGCAGCACAAATTCACTAGTCGGTTAAGGACCCCCGGTTCCAAAACACCGACACCTCCTAAGCGCTTCTTGATCTTGAGCCGAATCCTATCTCTTTTAGCATTGCTTTTACATCTTGTATCATATGATGATATGAGCACCTTGCATTTAGTTGAGTTTCCTTGTATAACCTTAGCATTTTCTTGTGCTAAGAGTGGATGTGTGCTTTGTGTAGCAGAAAAGTGTAGTAAGATGTGCAAGATTAGTCTCATTTTGATGCTTTGACATAAAATCTTTGAGCAACGCTTATTTTGAAAATTGAACATATGCTTCTAACAATATAACTTGAGTAGATACTTAGCATGTGTAGGGCTTGTATTAAGGCTAGTTCTATGATAAGTTTATGCCTGGCATGCTTGTTCTTATTGTTTGGGTCAAATACTTTTTGCCATTGCAAATGTTAAGCCCATGATAGACCCTTGGGAGAGCTAGTCTCTTTGTGTCACAAAGACATAACCTGTGCTAAAATGTGAATAGCTTTGTGATTAACATAATCTTTCACCCCATGGTTGCTTAATCCTCTCATGACCAAGGTAATTTGTGCTAAATTGCGATCGATACATATGCTTACTTGCTTCATGTTGCTTGCCAAATAAGTGGGCATATGGTTGTGAGAAGTCAACTTGAATATGGAATATAACAAGGCTTGGATCCATATGCAGGGCATTTGCAATGACCTTCGAATGAGAATGTGTTGCCTAGTTTAGGCTTATCATAGCACTAGTGATAACTGATCCTCGTGCTATTCATGACTAGTTACTTACTCTTGAGGTGAACAATTTTTTTTTTTTTTGCATAATCTTGAAAGCTTGATAAAATGCTTTCACTCTTAGTGCTTGTGACGTAGTATCACTTAGAGAATTTTGAGGCTCACATTCACACTCTCTTATCGTTATTGCAGTCTTTCATAAATCAATGTCTAAAACATCAGAAAACAACGTCTGCAATGTGATATAATTCAAAAACAAAATCACACTACTACGCTGGTATTGTGGATATAGTAATGTAAATTTTGTGTTGTCAACGATATAGAGTTTTAGACATCGATTGACCAAGTTTCAAAAATTAATTAAGAAAAAGTAGTTGGGTGTGCGGGAAAAGATTTATCTAATTAATACGTCTCTATCTTTTTTTATACTTATTAGTAGAATAGAAAAACAATATATCTGTAGTGAACATGCAAACTCTATCTGTAGTCATAAATGTTATGTACACAGCAGTAGACTCGCTGTAAACTGGTCAATAGGAACTGACTGGAGTGAGCTCGGTCATAAGCAAAACCCAAGAGAAACATCTCAAAACATGGTGCATCGGTCTCTGGGGCAGTCGACGCAGGAGCTGGCCTCCGGGTTCCTACCGCCGCCGCCGAGCCCGTATGTGCTGAGGGAGGATGGCCTCCTCGGTGGTGGCCCGGCGCCCGAGAGCGAGCTGGCCTTCCCCATTGTGGATGTGCAGGTGCAGCGCCTGCCGCCTGGGCGAACGTGAAGACATCGAGGAGGCCGCCATGCTTCGCGCGCCGGCGCTCGAGCCACGGGGCCTTTTCGCGGTACGCATGTCTCGCCGCCGGAGTGGCAGCTGCTGCGGGGCTTCCCTCCGTGCAGCCTTCTTGACCCTTACCGTTGCGCTTTCCACCGTCCTCGGCAGCTGCTCCGTCGACGTCTCCAGCTCGAATGAGCTGTTCGCCTCTTCTTCTTCGTCGACGGCATTTTCTCGGCCTGCGCGGGCAGAGCAGCTGCTCGTCTCTTCTTCTCTCACCACGGTGTGTATGCAAACCGAAGCTGCTGCTACACATCGCTATGATTTTTTTTTTTTGGTTTCCTTGCCTTTACGGTACTACCGTGCCCGTGAGGCAGAGGACCAGGAGGATACCGCTGATGAGCGTGGAGCAGGAGCTTGACGCGGCACGGGCCGCGATACAGCGATCGGCGCGGCGTCGGCGGCGGGTTGATCCCGGCCGTGGCGGTGGCAACGTAACCACGGCGGACACGTGGTTCGACGCTGGAGTGGAGCATGCTCTCGTGGCCAGCGTCTACCGCAACCCGGCCGCGTTCCACCGGTGAGTCGACGTTGACCCAAACCCAACACGGAACGAAACGATAGCCATTTGATTTCACGAGTACGTACGGTGATTGGGAGGCACAGGAGCTATAGAGAAATGGAGAAGCGGTTCAAGGTGTACGTGTACGAGGAAGGCGAGCCGCCGATCCTGCACGCCGGCCCGTGCAAGAACATCTACACCATCGAGGGCCGCTTCATCGAGCAGCTGGAGCTCATGGCCCCGCCGGCGCGTCCGCAAGGAGGCCGTCGTGGCGGCGGTGCGCGCAGCGGCGTGCGCACGTCGGAACCGGCGCGCGCCCACGCCTTCTTCCTGCCGTTCAGCGTCTCCAAGATGGTGCAGTTCGCGTACCGCCCCAACACCTACGACACAACCCCTCTCCGTGCCATCGTCGCCGACTACGTCCGCGTCGTCGCGTCACGGCACCCCTACTGGAACCGCTCCGCCGGCGCCGACCACTTCATGCTCTCCTGCCACGACTGGGTCAGTGTGGTGGCCGGAGGCTACGAAATCTTGCTGGATCGAACATTTTACTGACCCTCTGCGTGTGCGGGATGCATAGGGCCCTGAGGCGTCGAGGGGGCACCCGGAGCTGCACGCGAACGGCATCCGCGCGCTCTGCAACGCCAACACCTCGGAGGGCTTCCGACCCGGGCAGGACGTGAGCGTGCCGGAGATCAACCTCTACACGGGCGACATGCCGCGGCAGCTCCTGGCGCCGGCGCCCCCGCTGGCGTCGCGCCCGTTCCTGGCCTTCTTCGCCGGCGGTCGGCATGGGCACGCCCGCGACCTGCTGCTCCTGCACTGGAAGGGCCGCGACCCGGACGTGTTCCCGGTGTACGAGCACAGCCACGGGCAGCAGGACGGGCCGCTCGACTACTAAGCATCCATGCGGCGCGCGCGCTTCTGCCTGTGCCCGAGCGGGTACGAGGTGGCGAGCCCGCGCGTGGTCGAGGCCATGTACGCCGAGTGCGTGCCGGTGATCCTGTCCAACGGGTACGCGCTTCCCTTCGCCGACGTGCTGCAGTGGGAGGCGTTCTCGGTGGCGGTGCCGGTCGCCGACATCCCCAGGCTGAGGGAGGTGCTGGAGCGGATACCGGCGCCGGAGGTGGAGAGGCTCCAGCGAGGGGTGCGCCTGGTGAAGCGCCACTTCATGCTGCACCAGCCGCCGGAGAGGCTGGACATGTTTCACATGATCATGCATTCTGTCTGGCTCAGGAGGCTTAACCTCAGGCTGGATCGCTAATAGTAAAGGTCCTTCAACACAGGAAGTAGTATTTGTTTCTTACACAAGAGAAGTACAATGACAAATGCAATAAGCTCAATTTCTTTACTAATTGCATTGTGCACGACACAATAGGTTGCAAAAGTATCGACTGAATTGCATGCACAGGACCAACCAAGTGTCACCCTGTCCGTCTGTCCCTAAGTAACAATGTGGTAAGAACTTTATATGAGCAAAACAGGACATTCAGATTCAGGTCAAACAAAAACATATGCCAGGTTGCCAATTATGTATAGGCCTCTTATATATAGAAAACATTGTAGTGATTCAGCAAGCTAAAAGCGACAACATAGCAACAGGTATTTGGAACGTAACTACAGAACACTTCGATTGTCGCCCATAGCAAAGAACCACCCCGCAAGAGCAGGTCAGATAAGCATTGATGCTTATTGTCACATAACACAGCACACAAGTGCACAGCCTCAACTCTTGAACTGTTCGCGGGCATATTTCAGGTCTCTTCACATCCATGCCTTTGTTTACACCTATCCGTACGTGTGCAAAACCATACAATAAGACCGTGTCCGGATGTCGTCGGATTTACCTCAATTCATATGTGTTGAGGTGGATTAGGGTGGAATTTAATTCAAGTTTCACTCCAATCCACCCCAACACATGTGGATTGACGTGAATCCGACTACATCCAAACAAGGCCTAAAGGCTTATTGCAGCTACGACATTAAGAACTGACTTTGTAAAAAAAAAAAACTTATGCCCAATAACTATTGAATTGACAGCCCAAACAATACATACCCTATCTGCTCGGAGATATGCAAATATCAATTTGTTGTGTATTAGTCACAAACTTTAGTCCATAGGACGTCCGCAATGGCAGGTCCTAAGCCAGTCCGATAGCTATTTGACCTGCCTCTATGCATTGTTCTACTCTGCCTCTATACATTGTTGTACCACTCCTACATATAAGATGTCTGGGTACATGAATTTCGGTCCTATGAAATAAAAACTTGTTTGGATCCATTAGGCCGTCCACAATGTGGTAGTAAAGACAGAAAATATGTGGGTCTAGGTACAGCAAATTGAGCACCACTCAAGTTAAGCTGCAGTGTGTAAAATAGATGGAACCGGTGCTACTTAGTACGTGGGACCCACAACTCTGATAAAATATTCATCTGTCTTCCCCACCATCCGTTTCACTTGTGCGTCTTCAAAGCTCAAGATCCGTTCGGCTGTTATAAATTGGTTGGCTGGGCCGGTCAATCAGCTGATTTGAATCAGCCCACCGTCAGCCAGCCAACCAGCTGTTGCTGCAACCATTTGAATGTACTCAGTTCAAATCAAATTCTGGAGTCAATGAACCAAAGTTGGCGCCAACTAACAGACCCATTCAAATACACGTCTGACAACAAGTATCAACATTAACACATACAAGTTAGTACCAACCAGTTCTAATACCATTTCATTACATCTCACTCAAATATGCTTCCAAGGCCAGTGAAATAACACTTCATTACAACAACAGTACAAGACACAGCTGCTAGCTGAACCAATTTGCAGGCATTACAACAGCTCATTAGAATTCCTAAGATCCAATTACAATAATTCATTACAGCAGTACATACCTCAGTTGTCCATGACACTACTAGTTGGAGGATTACTGGACCATTTACAAAACTTGTAGGAGTTGCACAAAACATTTGCAACACCTACAGAAACATACGCCTTCTAATATGCCCATGTACTCCATGTACAACATCAACCTACATTGGTATACAATCCTACTATTTCCAATTCCTATCATTCCTCTACAGGTAACAAATGACCTAAGTGAAATCTATACAAAATTTGTACCCTTTTCAAGACACATAATAATGAGCATGAAGCCGGTTCCCATGCAAAAGTCACTTACCCAACCATCAATGGGTCTTCATGCCATCCTCCAATTCACTTAGACCTCTCCTCCACCACTCGGCCTTGCCTGCAAGTGGACAACATGTCATAACCTGCATGTACACATACCAGGGAGTTGTAGCTTTAATTGAAACTACTTTCCATCCTAATTTACATCACCTTTGCCCAATCATTCTCCCCAAAGAGCCAAAGAGATGTACTCCCTCATCGCTGTTATACTATTATGTGCATTGAGTTGTACCCACTAGCTAGGTGTGTACGTAGGCGAACCAAATCCATGCTGACGAATGTATAAATAATTGTGCATTGCAAAGCATGACATAATAATCATCTTTTGTTTCTCCCTATGGTAGTACGGAACCCCATCCAAAATGTGCCAATGTGCCTTCAGAATCCCAAATGTCCGTTCGATGACATTGCGCAGCCTTGAATGCGCCAAGTTAATTTTTTTCTGTCGAGACAAAGTCTCAATAGGTACATCCCTAAAATCATCCAGATGATACCTTGTATTTTTTAAAGGACCCATGTACCCATACTCTAGCGTGTATCCAGCGTCCACCAGATAGTAGCGTCCTGCAACACATGAACGATTTGCACAATTAGTTTTTAATTTCTGCCCAAGCTACTAGAAATGTTGTTCCAACAATTGCCTGTCAATACTCACTAACCGACACGTGGATGCGGGAAGTTCTCTTTGGCCCAACAATCTCTCAAGACGGCCATGTCATGCACCAACCCCGCCATCCCGGCAGCGACATATGTGAAGCACCCATCCATGTCGACAATGACACAAACATTAATTGTTACATCTCCTTCCTATTTATATAGTCAAGTTTGGCCTGCTTATTCACCATCACCTTAACACGAGTGCTATCAAAGCCCCGATGCATCCATCAAAGAATGGTGCATATGTTCCAAGTTGAGCTTTCACACCAGCATAAGTGTTATCAGTTGGAACAAGAATAGAGTCTGCCCACCTACACATAACCTCGGCTACTTGAGTAACTTTCCTACTAACTGTATCTAAAGACCTTTCGAATATATCCTTGCTCCTTCTAGTTGCACCGTTGTGAGCACAAGTCCACACATATAGACCTAAAGTTTCTAGAGATCATGTCTGTCGTGTACCCTTGAGTCCAAACCCAAGTAAAATATCATGCAACTGCAGGAAGTCATCAAGAGACATACGCAAGTTGTCGAGGCACTTTCGTTCGTTGCTCAGATTGAGTTGGATCCACTGTCATCTGGTTATCTTGGGGAAGGGGAGTTCAGGGTTGGCAACTAGAGCCGCATTGACCACTGCTGCTTTGCACCTTGCAAGCGCGACGAGGAGAGAAACTCATCACTTGGGCAGAAACAACAAAGCCGGGACGGGACACTGCAAAACGGCAGTGTGAGTCGGCTGATATTTTCCAGGCAAAAGCACTGTAAACAACTAGAGTAGGTGTCAAGAGTATAAAATCAAGAAGCCAGTAGGTTAATTATTATGAGGCCCGAAACTGCATGCATGTCCCCTGCCCCATGCCCACATGGAGAGGAGAGATTGAAAAAGGGCGTGGGCGCGATCGAGGGCCGGGGCGGGCAAGTTGCGCACAAGTGTCACAACCGCGCCGCAACGGATCCCATCGCGCCTAGTCGGGCCCCGACGCGTGTGTGCCAAACCCCGGCACTAAACAAAGGGGTTAGCAGCACGAGGGCGCTTACGCCGATGCTAATGCCCCCTTAATTACCCCCATTGCATTGGCTGGAGAAGCTGGATGGAGGATGACGACGCGCGATGGAGTAGCTGTGACTATGAGCCACACGTTACGGCGTATCGGATCTCTCTCGGTACGACGGCTCAAGTCAACAATGTGCACGCCCCTGCAAAAAGATTATGAAGCCTTCAAGCTCCCTGCAGTTGTACGTACCGCGGCGGATCATGCCACTGCTTTGTACCTTGCATTGACCACATAGTTATCTTGGGGAAGCCAAGTTGAAAATGTGTGGTCCTAGAAATGTTGCTGCTGTTGAACTCCTCACTGTTGCTCATCTACAAGACCATATCAAATTATTGTACGCAAATTTATTGGTGCTGACATAAAGTAGTCCTAACTCATACTGCTACTTTCTGAACAAATGAGTTAATGAGGTAGCAAATACGAACCTTCAAATTGGTTCAATCTTAACTCATGCTAATTTAGTCCAAATGAAGGGTCTGCACGTTTCAATAGTACAATAATAGAGTCTTGTCTTGTTTAGAAACCAATGAAGGATTACAGGAGAGCTGAACCTAGAACACCAATTAATAGAGATACTCTGGTAGCAATTGCAGGTGAACCTACAACACCAATTAATAGCAATTTAGGACTCAAGTAGCATATACTGACTATGTGCACATAAATGTAGGGAAGGATTCATACCTGGGGACTCGGTGATGACTACAACAGCTACCTCGGCCTAAAAAATGCAGACCCAGTACACCACATAACACCTCAAAAAATGAAATGTATGTTGAACAAAGATATGTACATCACATATCACATTTTATTTGGATTCAAAAAAAAACAGCACACAAAGTTTAGGCCACGGGCCACATTACAGCGATGCAACTTAAACAAATATTGTCCACGACAGAGTACAACTCAACATGCACGGTTTGGAAAATAAAACTACATAGGCTGCCGCAGTGGGAACGCTTCTTCGGATATTATCTACTTGGATCTGGATCTCCTGTCCTCCTAGCAGATCTGCAGAAAGTTCAGGCGACCCTCTTTTGTTTTCATGGTCAGGAAGTTCCTATGGTGCACTGTGTTCGTGCAAATAATTAAAGCGTAAGCAAACATAGCATCAGACTCTAGCAAATCATCTTCTTTCAAAATCTTTTTCACTTTGTCCATCTCCTCTTCCTACTTGCTGGTACGGGCCTTCTGTAACTTATGGTCTTTAATGATGTCGGTCAGGTCGTTAAGGCAGTCATCAATCGAAGCACTCTTCTTACTGGGAGGGCTGTTGACAGAGTATTCCCTAGTGGATCTCTTGGAGGACTGACCAACACTCTGGAGATCTACGGGGTCCTGGGACATTTCATGTGGAGTATCATGGCTATTAGTAATGGGTGTCCTCTCGCGATGAAGTCCACCAGAAGAGAGCAACGTCCCCCTGTCACGCGGGGTGTGTCCCCAAAGAGTGATCAGTAGGTCAAGGCATTTGGGAATTTTGGTCTGCTCCGCCGACAGATTTGCTATTTTCCTGCACGTGTGTCATGGGTCCACTGGTTAGAACGAGTAGAATGGGAACATCCCTAGTACTTCGTATTCAGGGGGGATAGAAAGGAATAAGGTTAGAAGTTAGTACCCCATTGCCACCCTCAAAAAACGAGGGGTCAACTGTGATGCCTCCTGTATTGAGCTCACGACCTAGGCCAGTGTGGGTTTGAAGGTCGCACCAATTAAAATATGCCCACTTCATCTCATTGAACTTGTTCTGCAGTTGTTTTTTGTCGTACGGCAACTTCGTTGCATTTTTGAATGCTGGATACACATTTGCCCAGCCGAGGGTTGTGAGGCCTTTCTGGTTCCAGTGCAATAGGTTTTTCTGTTCTATCACTAGTTCCAGAAAGGTCCTCAAGGTGGCATCATCCCAGTTAGCACGATCCGTGTTCATCTGTTGCCATGTTGAAAATGTTTGCTTTGATTTATGTAGCATACAACAAAAATGCAGCAGTTGTAAGAGGTACGATCAGCAGAGTTAGGGCGTAACAAATGGGGACGTGCCTTGGCAAAATGCTTGGCACGTTTTGAGCGGAGATTGTAGTGCCTGGCTTCAGGTGAAGAGCACGACGAAGTGGACGACGCTGCCAGTGTGGGCAGCGTTGAGCAGCAGTTGTTAGCACGGCCACAAAATCGCTGCAGAAAGGGTAATAGTTCAAATGAGAGCGCTGCACTGCGAGAAACAAAACAAAACACCTTGTAAACAATGCATCAGTAAATCTCTTCTTAGAATAAGGAGTTCATAATCACATCCCAAGATCAACTGATACAATCCAAATCAAGCAAAACTAATCAAGAATTGTGTGTACAAGTGGTATAGCCTACAATATGTCTTCTATGTTTGAATAGCATGTATAGCATGTTTGTATTATACCACCAGTGTCAAGTATTGCATGATATCAATCTTACCATTAGTTCTAAGGTTCATAGTTTGTGGGTAACCATAGGTAATAAGTACAACAACAATGATAAAGAAAATGAAAAAGAATAAGTGACAGTATACATTACGGTACAATCCATGGCAAGGTATCTAATGCATAACCCAAGATACTGCTTCTCAAGCATGTAGTTACCAGATATAGTAAAATAATGTGTGGACAAAAGTGGATCATGTTCAGCTTAACTATGTAATAGTAGTTTTGCATATCATGAGTGAAACAGAACTAACAGAGAATAAACAAAAATTATCAAGCAAACTGCAGCCAGATCAAGGAAGTGAGCCATTATGCAATGAATTGACCAAGAATCATCAAAAAGTAGCAACTGCTGTATGAAATTAATACCATACCGATCCTAAAATTTAAGGCCAATTCAATTAGCAGCATTGCGCTAAGAGTATACATTGCAAAACAACATCTCATTCAG
This sequence comes from Miscanthus lutarioriparius, assembly GCA_904845875.1. NCBI lineage: Eukaryota > Viridiplantae > Streptophyta > Magnoliopsida > Poales > Poaceae > Miscanthus > Miscanthus lutarioriparius. Next base: position 73,173,111 of record CAJGYO010000018.1, read on the forward strand.
GATTGGTTCTTGGAACAGCTGTATAGCCCCAAGCAAGAATTATGTTTAGCAGTCACTAGCTCCTCTAAAAATTAAGATACAGTAGACGACCAGGAGATATAACTATTGGGAAATGACACCCCTGGAGATAAAAGTAATAGAACTTGATAGCGCGATGCAAAGCAGCATGGCTCACTAAAGCAGTCGCGATGCAAAGCAAGACAACACAGTAAAGCTAAACTGTTGCATAATCCCAATAAGAATAAGAACATCACTGATGTGAGCGCTGCACTTCGAGAAACAAGTGAACACGGACGCAGGTGCACGAGAACGAACTTAGGATCCCCGGATCTGATGAAGCGGCAGGCGATTCCGGCGAGCTAAGATGCAGATCCGTGGGCGGCGCTCGGGATACACCTGCAAAACAAGCACGCGGGGGTCAGATCCGGAGGGGGGGGACGACGGCGGCCTCGGATGTGGGGTTACCTTCTCACCGGCGGACGGGCGTCGATGGCGGTGGGTTCTGAGAGGGATGCGGAGGTCACGGTCGTCGCGGAAGGCTTTCGACGGCGATAGGGCACCCTCACGGCGTAGCGAGGTGGGGGGAGGGATCCACTGACGGTGGCCGGGGCGGGCACGGCGAAGTGGAGCTCACAGCTGCCGCGACCCGCGTGGAAGAAAGAGGCAGAGGGGCGAGCGACCACAAACCCTAGCCGCACAGCTATCGGGGGAACGGAACGAGGGAGAGGTCCTGTTCACTGGGAGGAATCTGAAGGAATTTGTGAGAGAGTGAACAGTGTTTTTCATCTGCGCACAGTAAAATCCGGCTGGTTTTGTGACCAGCCGAACGAGCCCAGAGAGTGTGAATGCGGCCGGGGGCAGTCGGCTTGTAGGTCAGCTATTCGGCTGTGCCTGGGCCGCTGAACGGCTGGGCTGTTCAACCCAGCCAGCCGATTTACACCGGACGAACAGAACCTCAACTGTCAGCTCCTGGTACAATAGCTTTATAATTTTTTAAGATGTTGGAACGTCACCGCTCCTCCTTTTCCTGGCATCGCTCGTAGTTGGAATCGCCCGTCACAGTGGCACGAGTGGTGCTATACTTTTCTCTCTCCTTTTTAGGCAGCAGTTAGGTGACACACTATGGAGGGCCTTAGTAGCTAATCCGAGAAAATTTAGCTAGCTAAGCTAAAATAACTAGTTAAATAGTCGTTAGCTATGTACTATCTACCTAACAATAGCTCACCTATTTTGGATCCACTCTAACTTAAATGAGTAATTATTATTACCTGGATGGATCTAAACATGACCTCATAATGGTTCTAAAAGGAATAAAAATAGAAATAACAAACATTTGTTTGGAATTCAGAATTAAAGCCGATGTTGGATAAGTTATATCAAATGCAGATTGGTTTTAGAAACCACCGACTGATCATTGCCGTCTATGGTTTTCTTGAACTATAATAAGTAACTGAAAAAGGCCATGAATACAGTGTCTCTCATATGTTTGTAACATTTTGTTATTCGGTAGTGTTATTGCCTGGATGTCCGGATGGAGGCCCGCGCCTGCACTCCGTTTCGCGCGCCCCACGCGGGGGCCTGCACTGCCAACCCCACGCGGGGACCGCTTGCGCCCCTCTGCTTCCCCGCTCAGACGTCTACGCCCGCTCTACAACACCCCAGCAGCTATAGCAGGCAGGTACGGTAGGTGGATCCCATTGCAACATTAGCAACACTAGATCTAGTTTTGCAACATTCGAATGCAACACTTACAATATACGTCCGAAAACAGCTGAAACACTTGCAAAAACACCTAAGAATACTTTAAAACCATTGCGAACATACGCAACAGTCAGATAAAACACTTGCAACATATATGTGAAACATATGTAACATCCAGATAAAATACTTGCAACGTACGACGGAAAAAACAGATGAAACGTTTAGAACAAACACTTGCAACATACGTGTACAACCAGTGCAACATATACAAACATCTTGATCTACTTTTGCAACATCCATATGAAACATTTGCAATATACCTCTGAAACACTTGAATAGACGCTTGCAACATACGGCTTCAGCGCAACATCTCCTTGCTGCTCGGGAGAATGGAGGCTCGTCGGCATGTGGAGTTCACCGGTGTAGAGATCGCCAGTGGTGCAAAGATCGCCGCTTCAGTGAAGAAGGCCACGGCAGGTCTGGTGGAGAAGGCCGTGGAGGGTCTCCACACTGTGCGGGTGGAGCGTGAGCTTTGCGCGGGGTGAGCTCCACTGCAAGCTGTGCGTGGGCGAGTTCCATCCCGGGTGTTGCGAGCTACGGGCGAGCGAGTTCCGCCCAGCCACGACGAGCTGGGTAGGCGGAGAGCAAGATGTGTGCGGACGAGCTCCGCCCAGGCTGCCATGAGCTGCACGCCACGAGCTCCACCCCTGTCGCGCGCAAGCTGGGCAGGCGCAGTACAAGATGTGCGCGGGCAGCCTCTGGCCTGGCCGGTGACGCGAGCTGTGCGTGAGCCAAGGTCCGCCGCGGTGATTTTTTTAGAAAGTGCGGTGGAAAGCCTTCCGTATGAGTGGATATGAGGAGGTAGTTTGGGCTGGCGTTGTGGCCACCAACGGGAGCATCCGGGCGGAAGGACACCTTGTTCCACGTGTTCGTTATTTAGGGCCCATTTGGCCAGCGTCCGCTTGGCTCCGGCTCTCGTGCTGTAGCAATACTGTAGATGTGCCGAACGGAGCCACCAAGGCGCAGCTCTGGTGGCTCCTCTCTTCTCGCAGTGGAGCCGGAGCCATTTCTGCCAGCGCCACAGTGATGCACAGGTCCTGGCAGGTGGAGGCGGAGCCATCAGGAGCAGCACCAAACGGGCTCATTGATCACTGCTGTCTATAGTTTTCGTGCAAATTAGTGAATTACTGTAAACTAGGAAAACATGCCTCAACGAAGATTCACTTCAATACGTCGTATAAAAAAACAACTTAGGCCCTGTTTGGAAGTACGGTTTTTTAAGTCCAAAACCAGTGTAAATTACCGGCTCATATATATTTACAGCCCACATCTCAAAATGCTGTTTAGATAGATGGTGAGGCCACTAAATTTAGCTCTGACCGGTGTAAAAAAAATGTTGCCTCTCCAGGCCTGAAAAATTATATGACAAACATCCATCTCGTCTCCTCCTCCCCTCATAAAAAAAAGAAAGAAAAAATCTCGCCTCCTCCTGACTCCTCGACTCGCTCGAGGGCTCGAGGGACCGCGCTCGGCGGCCGGCCGATCCAACGCCGCCTCCGCTCCTGACTCCTCCACTCGGTTGAGGGCTCGAGACACCGTGCTCGGCGGCGGCCGGCCGATCCAACACCGCATCCCCTGCTGACTCCTCGACTCGGTCGAGGGCTCGAGGCATCGCGCTCGGCGGCGGCCGGCCGATCCAACGCCGATTCCTCAGAGTGGCTGGGACATCAACAACGGCTACGAACGGCAGCACCAACGACACTGTACAGGCAGGCGTTATTATGATGGATGTCTTCAGAAACTTGTGTTCTCAATTGAGACACCCCCTTTGTTTCAGGAACCGTGTTCGCAGCAGTATTGTCAACTTTGTCAAAGAAAGAGAAAAATAACTGGCCTCACAAAATTCTAAACGTCGTGCAGTAGTGTTTATTGTTTAATACCTGTGCTAGATAGTAGATACACACATGTGTTATTTTAATTGGGAACATTATGTAATTTTTAGCAATATGTAAGAAATCTGTAGTAATAGTTGCAAACTAAATGTGAAATACATAGATTACTACTTCTTTGGCTTTCCCATTTTAAGTGACTTTACACTGAAGATGCTAGACACACCAGTTTGTTTTTAACTCTCTTTATATATGCACAACCTTGTTCTTTGCTGTATTTGGGGTGAGATAATACAAGAAAGTTGAATTAATGCAATTAATTCAGAAGTTGTTCTGACAACTAGTTTTGGTATGTGTGCATCCTGAAAATAAAGAGTGTACTGTGCAGCTTGTATGATGAGTTCTGAAATATAGTTGCATTGAGCTTTACACACCATTTGTTAAATGCTACGTTAAACAATATGTACATATTTCTATTTAATGAGATTACTTAACCTGTCTGTAAATAAATTTATTATTAGGAGGATGCAAAGTTATGGAGGTATGAAAAGAAGAGATTTCCATTATTTGATTCCTTGGGCCTGTTGTATGAAGGTATGCTGCGAAAGCACAAAACATAAGTCAAGGTCAAGAATTTTCAATGACAAGATGCTTAGCTGTGTTCAAGGAGATGGTTGATCTGTCAGATGATGTAAAGATCCTTGCTTCTGAAGTTTTAAAGGATGCCATGAACAGAGAGATATTTCTAGGCTATGAAACAAGACTTCGTGGTTTGTGGCTAACTAAAGAAGTGAATAAGCTTAGAACTTTATCAAATGCAAGTAAGTTTGCTTATTTTCAAATTCACATCATTGTTTGGATGTAGTGCAGTATATCTAGAAGTACTTATTTCATTATATGCAAATTTAACAATGCATAGCTCTATATTGCAGGTTAGTAGATACAAGTATGTAAGACCTTGCAAAATTGAAGCATCTTTTTGTCATAGGAGAAGTATTATTGATGCACTACTATTCTGTGGTGTGTTAATTTGCTAGGACCATATTATGTTAGTTGATCTCCACCAATAGGCCCAACGGCCTACTGGGCCCTTGGATCTGCGCCCTGATCGGGGCGCCCAACCCTAATATGGTTGGTGGGCCCTGTCGCACAACACTATAAAGAGAGGTGGGGATCAGGGCTCTAACTACGAGGTTGACCGGAGCCGCCATGACCCACCAACAGAAAACCTAACCCGATCTAAAGAGGGTGCTACCAGCGACGGGAAGACCCACTGACTTCGCCGCCACCAACCTCACCGTCGCCTCTGCATCGCCACTGGACCTCGCCACCACTACGTTGGACTCCACTGCGCCGAGCTGCCACGACATCGGCGTCCAAGCCGCTGTGGCGCCATGGACCGAATGATGACCTAGGGCGAGGTACATCAACAGTTTTCCCCATCTAAGTAAGATGCTTACCCCTGATCTACGTTTCAGAGGCACTGTGTTTCCATCAATGGTACCAAAGCTAGGTTAACAGTGTGTAGATCTAGTATGGGGTAAAGAATTGAAAAGAAATCGAAGAAAAGATCAGAGGGTTCGATCCGGTTCGGATTGAAACCCTAACGCTAACCGGGTAAAAGAAAATGAAAAGAGACCGGGGAGGTGGTGGGCGTCACTCAACTGCCGGTCACCACCGCCACCACGCGGGGAAAGGTGCCGCACTGCCATCTTCGCCGGCGCGCGGCAAGAAAAGATCAGAGGGTTCAACCGAACCCAAACCGAAAGAAAAACGAATCGGGTTAATCCTAACCCTAACGAAATCCTAACCCTATCCCTAATCCCCAATCGGCAAAGAACCAAGAACACAGCAAGATCTAAAGATAGAGAAGGGGAAAGGGGAAAGGGCATGGGAGGCGGCTCGCCGGAGCTAGACCGACGGCCACCGGTAGCTAACCCTAATCGGGTGAAGCACTGAGAAAAGAAGAGGGTCGCCGAACCCTAACCCACGAAACACTCGCTGGGGAAGATGAATAGTGACTCCAGTGAGTCAAACCCTAACCCTAACTTGTCTTAACCCTAACCCTAATCCCCAATCGGATGAAATTCGAGAAGAACAGAGGAAAACATCCAAAAATACATGAAGAAAAGAGAAAGGGAAGAAGGGAAGGGTCCTACCTCACCGTGCACCGCGTTGCCACCTCGCCGCGCGTGAAAAGAAGGCTGAACGGGCCAAGGACGCCGCCGCTAGGCCCCTCGACGACGGCGCGCTCACCCGTTGGGGAGCACGCACGCCGACGAGGGGGCCGGCGACAGCGCCATGCTCCACCGTCTCTCGGTCGCTCGCTGCGGCTGCGCTGAGGGGAGGAGAAAAGAGCGCGGCGAAGAGCGAGAGAAAAGAGACAGCCGAACGTGTTAGGGTTCGGGGGAGGATGCCGCGCGGCGGGGTTTTGTTCTCCCTATCCGCGCGTGCGACCGTCCGATCGGAACGGACGGGCGACGATGACCGGGCTAGAATCGAGCCCAAAGGGCGCGCGAGCGGAGGTCATTGCCCCAGCCCAGTGTTGTGGCCTAGGTGTGCGAACAACGCGCGTCGCGTGCAAAGTCTTTGTGGTAGGTCCGGTCATGGCTGCCGATTCTCGCTCCTACAGCCGGGCCAAACTGAATAGAAGAGCAATTTTTTGTTTTATTTAATTTCAGAAGCTGATTTGAATGAATTTTGATGAATTTCAAAGGTTTAAAATTTCTGGTAAAATTACACCGTGCTATTTTTCCAGAAAGTAGATATGAACAAGAAAAGCTTCTGAAAAATAGATAATTTTTTACGTTTTCCGCTGCTAAAGAAATTGTTTATTCTCCAGTTATTTTGAACCAACGTGATATTTAATTGGAGAAAAAGAGATTTTGACATGATTATGATGTTGTTATTTTCTGACCAACGTTGTTAATAACAATATCGTAATTTTAATGATTTTATGCATTAATTCTATTTCTGCCCAACGGTGATATAGAATTAGTGTATAAGAACAGTTGTATGTTTTAATTTTGACCAACGTTAGAATCAAGGCATGCAATTATTGTTATTATTTATATTCTCACTCTATATGAATTATGTTGCCAGGCGGATACAACTTGATGGGTTGTATCAAAGAGATCTCCACTCTCAAAGATGACAACTACACGGAGTGGAAGAAAAAAGATTGACCTAGCCTTCATCTTGGCTGAGGTGGACTGGGTAGTCACCTCAACGTGTCCCACTGAGCCTGTGGCACCGGTGAGCGAGACAAACGAGGCTGATGCCGCTTGGACAACTAAAGAGAGGGATTTTGAATCTCAAAAGATGTCCTATGACCTTGAGCATAGGAAGTGGATAACTACCAACAAGAAATATTTGGCTGTGATAAAGAACACGATTGAGTCTATAATTGTGGGCTCAATTCCAGAGTGTGAGACGGTCACCGAATACCTCGATAGAATAAAAAGTTAGTTCACTGGCTCTTTAAAGACATATGCTACCCAGCTGATAAAGCAGCTGGTGATAGAAAGGTACTCTGAAAATGGTGGTATAAGAGAGCACATACTATTTGTTATCACTACGTGATGATGTGAATGTTGTATGTGAACATTGCGTGCGACAATGAGAATGTATCCTCGTCTGCGGATGTAAACAGAAAATGAAAGAGAGCTCACGATGCGTCGTCGAAAATATGGCACTGTCATTTAGGCCATATTTCGAGGGGGAGAATAGAAAGACTAGTTAAGAATGATATTCTTCCTCTATTAGAGTTCTCAGATTTAGAACAATGCAGAGAATGTGTAAAAGGAAAGTATGTAAAGAAAATTAAGAAAGATGTCAAATGAAGTGTAGGAATTTTACAGATTATTCACACAGACATATGTGGTCCGTTTCCTATAAAGAGTGTGGATGGTTATGATTCGTTCATAACATTCACAGATGATTAATCCCGTTATGGCTACATTTATCCAATCAAATAAAGAACAGAAGCATTGGATAAATTTTAGATATTTAAGGCAGAAGTTGAAAACCAATACAATTTAAAGATTAAGATAATCAGGTCCGACCGTGGGGGGAGTACTACGGTTGGCATACCCCATATGGCCAAGTTTCTGGACCTTTTGCAAGGTTCTTACAGGAGAATGACATAGTAGCCCAGTATTCTACACCGGGCGAACCTCAGTAGAATGGAGTAGCTGAAAGACGCAATCGTACCCTGATGGATATGGTGCGCAGTATGATAAGTTACTCCACCTTACCATTGAGCCTGTGGATGGAGGCGTTAAAAACCGTCATTCATATTCTCAATAGAGTACCAAGTAAGTCGGTGCCCAAAACACCGTATGAGTTGTGGATAGGAAGAGTACCCTCACTAAACCACTTACGTGTGTGGGGGAGTCCTGCTGAGGCTAAAGTATTTAACCCAAACATTGGAAAGCTAGATCCCAAAACAGTAAGTTGCCATTTCATTGGCTACCCAGAAAAGTCAAAAGGTTTTCGTTTCTACTGTCCAGACAGACATACAAAGTTTGTGAAAACAAGACACGCTGTCTTCCTAGAGGATGAAATGATGAGGGGGAGCATGATAGCTCGAGAAATTGACCTTAAAGAGAAGCGGGTGTATGCGCCCACTCTGATAATTCATGAGCCATTTTCTCACTACCTGCTGTCGCTGCACCAACAGTGCAAGATACTGTGGTGCCAGCACCTGTTGTTATTCCGCTTATGGCAACAATGAATGACGATAAGGAATCTATTCTTCAGGATCCTATAGAACCTATTGCCACACATGAGGGGGAGCAACAACAGCCTCAAACAGAAGATGTGCCAAATGTGGAGGCCCCTAGAAGGTCTCAAAGAGTTAGAAAATCAGCTATTTCTGCTGACTATAAAGTATACAACATTGAGGAATTTCAAATGGAGGATGATCCCACCTCATTTGAAGAAGCCATGAGAAGTGATCATTCATCAAAGTGGCTTGAGGCCATGGAAGATGAAATAAAATCCATGAATGCCAATAAAGTTTGGGACATGGAAATAATTCCTAAAGGAGCAAAAACACTAGGCTGTAAATGGGTCTACAAAACAAAATTTGACTCTCAAGGAAATATAGAAAGATATAAAGCGCGATTTGTAGCAAAAGGCTTTACGCAAAGAGAAAGGATTGATTACAATGAGGCATTTTCTTCAGTCTCATGTAAGGATTCCTTCGGTATCATAATGACATTAGTGGCACATTACGATTTAGAATTACATCAGATGGATGTAAAGACGACATTTCTCAACGGGGACTTGGAGAAAAATATTTACATGACACAACCGAAAGGTTTTATCATGGAAGGAAAAGAATGAATGGGATGCCGCCTAAAGAAATCTATTTATGGATTAAAACAAGTTTTTAGACAGTGGTACTTGAAGTTTGATCAGACAATAAGGAATTTTGGGTTTAAAGAGAATGTAGAGGACAATTATGTCTATGCAAAGTTTACGAATGGGAAGTTTATCTTTCTTATCCTGTATATGGATGATATCTTACTTGCTAGTAGTGATGTCAGTCTACTACCGGAGACAAAGAAGTTTTTGTCCTCAAAATTTGATATGAAAGATCTTGATGAAGTTTCGTTCATTCTAGGGATCGAGATTCACCGAGATAGAAGTAAAGGGGTATTAGGACTGTCACAAAAGGCATACATAGAAAAGATCTTAAAGAAATTCAATATGCACAAATGTAGTCCCTCACCTACTCCTATAGTCAAGGGCGACAGATATGGAAATTTTCAATACCCCAGGAACCAGTATGAGATCGATCAAATTGAAATGGTTCCATGTCCTTCAGCTGTCGGAAGCTTGCAATATGCTCAAGTATGTACGCGCCCTAACTTGGCATTTATTACCGGGTTACTTGACAGATTCTAGAGCAATCCTGGAACAGAACACTGGAAATTAGTAAAGAAAGTCTTGCGTTATTTGCAAGGAACGAAAAGCCTCATGATGACGTATAGAAGATCTGATTCACTCCATATAGTGGGATATTCAGATTCTGATTATGCGGGAGATGATAAAAAATCCACGTCTGGATGTGTATTCACTCTCGCAGAGGGAGCTATTTCATGGAAAAGCTCAAAGCAAACCGTCACTACATCGTCCACAATGTATGCCGAGTTTGTAGCGTGTTATAAGGTAACGGGGCAGGTGAACTGGCTAAAGAAGTTCATACCCGGTTTGAAGGTGGTTGACGATATCTATAGACCACTTAAGTTATACTGAGATAATAATCTGACAGTACAGTATGCTCACAACAATAAGTCAAGTGGTGCTGCCAAACACATTGACATAAAGTATTATGTTGTGAAAGATAAAGTCCGGGATCATGTCATAAGTCTTGAGCATATAAGTACAAAAGGCTTACCACCCAACGTGTTCAGAGAACATGTAGCTAGCATGGGTTTAAGGGAAAGCCTATAATTCCTGGACAAAAGAAGGCACAAAGTTAAGTATCTATTTCAGAACAGAGTGAAGTGTTGTAGCTGTTAAATCTATTGGCAATTGTCCGTGACGATGAAACATGCTCTATGCGCTAATCTGTAATGGAATGAACAAAAGTAAATGATGTGAAATTGAAAGATGGTAGTGAGATCAAGAGAGAGAATGTTAGTTGATCTCCACCAACGGCCTATTAGGCCCTTGGATTTGCGCCCTGATCGGGGGCGTCCAACCCTAATATGGTTGGTGGGCCCCTGTCGCACAGCACTATAAAGAGAGGTGGGGATCAGGGCTCTAACTACGAGGTTGATCGGAGCCGCCGTGACCCATCAACAGAAAACCTAACCCGATCTAAAGAGGGTGCTGCCAGCGATGGGAAGACCCACTGACTTCACCGTCACCAACCTCACCGTCGCCTCTGCATCGCCACTGGACCTCGCCACCACTACGCTGGACTCCACTGCGCCGAGCTGCCACGACACCGGCGTCCAAGCCACTGCAGTGCCATGGACCGAATGATGACTTAGGACGAGGTACATCAACAGTTTTCCTCATCTAAATAAAATGCTTACCCCTGATCTACGTTTCAGAGGCACTGTGTTTCCATCATATTATAATCCGGACCTTCAGTTTGATTTGAGGCAGCCATGTTTACTGTTCTATTTGTACTACAAATGTAGTTTCTTGGATGATCTTGTAATGAGGTTCAAGTGGTTATGGCATATTATGTTACTGAAGGGTATATATTCATGCCTTTTGTTCTTGTGTTATAGTAGATTCTTGCAATGAGTAGATTCTTTTGCTTGAAGCAATGACCATTTCTCTTGCCAAATTGTGTTTAACGTGACTGTTGGCAAGGTCTGAAATGAATTTGGTTCCCAAACACCATTTTACAAGTGTATAATCATGGCATGGGTTTCTTGTGCAAATCAGCTTGCAAACTTGGTTGGTCGGCTTTATCACCCTCTCAAAACCAACCAAAGACTAATGTAAGGCTTATTAATCCGTAGAACCAACCAAATAATTTATAATTTACAGGTGTAATCATCTTACAAGTGTATACTTTTTCCAAACATCCAAACAGCACCTTACTCATCTCTAAGATGCTAGAAAAAAAAAGTCATATATTTATCCGGTAACCCCCAATTTATAGCTTGAGCTGGTTTACTAAGCATAGTCAATGGCAACTATTTTTTGTCAATTGATCAATTGTCATTATAAGATACACAAGATCTGAACAAAAAGCAGAATGGGGAGTCGGAAGTTCGAAACGTACTTTAGTGTCGCTCTAGATAACGGAAATATCTGCCAAATTACGTCGAGTCTAGTTGTATTTTGTAAATTTATGATTTTGCTCCCTTTTTTTTCAAAATTAGACCTGATGTCCTCTGACCAGACTATTGTGACGAAAGCGTTAAAACCAATCTCACAATTAGGTATATTAACCGTTAAACCAATCTTCTCCTTAGGTTTAAGTTCACAGATGGCTTTCATCACGACATTCCCAGCGATGATCCAAAAATACGATTTTACAGCCTAGTACATTGTAAACCAAATACTGTACAAGGTTAAGTGGCAACGCCGCAATGGTCCAATGCGCTGGTGGCATTGATCGCTGATCTCATCAGCGCAAAAAGTGAAACAACTGACAAAACAAAACAAAATCAATTACCAATTCTTATAAACACAAAAACAAAAGCAACCGCCAGTTAATTTGCTTTATTTCACAACTTCTGAGACAAAAGATCCATATTTAGCAAGCCTCAAAATAAGTTTGCCAGGCACAGATACTGTATATGCATATGGAAAGATGAAAAGGCACCGAACTAAAATTGATCCAACAAATGTTAAATCATCACTGGAGGATTATAAACCCCATCATGAAAACTCCAACTGCTGTCGCAGTCAACTTGGAGGACATCAAATTTAGTATCTGTGGGAAAGCTTCTCCTGCTCTTTATACCACATGGCGTATCTGCATAGACGCATTGAAACAAATCAGAATCATGAATGTCATTATGTGAATTATTATGCAACCTAACTAGGAAGATCAATAGTTCAAAATTTTCTGTTTCCCTAGGACTAAAGTATATTCAACTATTCAAACTGTATTTTGTGAAAAGTAGTATTTTTTTAAGTGGGGAACCAAATAGAACAGCATAAACAGTCACAGATATTAAATCGAGCTTGGGGATACATATTTTACAGGAAATTATGCTTCCACTTTCAAGAATTGGTGTGAGATTATTATCCTAATGATCATCAGTATTGTGACTAATTTACAACATGAGTTGATGGTCGAAGTAGTTTGGGTCACGAAACAAACAAGCCTACACCTGTACTGCTGTCAGAATTGACATGAGATTTACACTATTAAGGATCAGTGTTACACCAGATTGACAAGCTCACACGTGTACAACCCAAAAACAGAAAGAGGGTTTCTGAGCCCAATCACACATTGTACTTATCTTCAAGGAGAATATTGAGTTACAAAAGCATATTGGGACTAGTTCTTAATTAAACTGAATTATGTCAGTTGTTTGCCCTACTTCAATACCTTGGAAAGGTTTAAGAATAATAATCCAACAGAATAAACCTGCCCATCAATACTTTACCCAAAAAGCAAAGTATTAATAATCCCATGAACACAAAGGTTGCAACCCCTAAGATGGAATCTGGATTCTCTATAAGTGGCCTTATTGCCCATAAACACAAATATTATGTGACTTAACAAGAACACTTACAGGTAAACATTAGGGCAGGATCAATAGGACATTAGATTTGTTTATGATCAATCAGATAGTAAGCAGATTTCAAGCTACAAGACCACGTAGAGACTGAAGATCAGGACCATAATTACATGCAAAACTTGAAAACCGCACAACTGACAACAATGCCTTTTAAGTAAGTCTTTGAAAGTTTAGTCCAGAAAGCATAATAGATTAATTAGATCACCATGGAAAAGTTTTAACTTGTTTGAACTTTCAAGCTACAAGATAAAACAATCCTAAGCAAACTAGTTAAAACACATTTGGCTTGGCAACACTTATCAACTAAATGTTTTGTCATTTCATCTTAACTGCAGGTGTTGGTAATCAGAAATGGAAGCATACATCAACCAAATAGCACATTATAAGACACTTAGGAAGCATGTTTCATCTGCACATACTCTCACCTCGGCTCACATCAAGACCTACCTAACCAAACATGACATAAAACCATGGTGAAGAAATCAGCAAGCTGCACATATATGTGCCACATGAGCTAACTTATGCGAAGCATGGCCTGTGTCTAGGCATCCTAGTTCCAATTTCAACAATCGAACCCGGGGGCAGATCAATGCATTACAGAATACATACAGACACCAAGTCACAAATATTTTGCTACCAATTCGACACCCTACTCATCATCCTCATCCTCAACGAAACCAGCAAACGCAGGAACCAAAATCGGAGCAAATCAGAGGACTCATACCACCATCGCATCTAAGGAAACAAAAAATCTAACACAAGAGCAATCGACCGAACCCTAACTGGATCCCCGGCCAGCCGGAGCAGCACCCGATCCGACCAGATCTGCGTGAGGTGGACGAAACGCAGCTAGCGAGCGAGCACCGAAGGGGAGCGGGGGGCTTACTGGTAGGTGCCGACGACGGGGGTGATGAGGAGCGTGGCGGAGATCCAGTTCTCGGTGACCTTGTGGTGGATCTTGGTGGTGATGTCCTTCCACAGCCCCGGCATCACCTTCTGCTGGAACGGCGACAGCGCGTACACCACCGCCTTCATCCGCACCGGCGTCTTCCCCATATTTCTCCCCCGCGTCGCCGGCCGGTCTTCCTCCTCGGGACGGGATGCTCCGATCGCCTCACGAACGCCGATGGGTGTCTGGCTGGGTGGCTTCTGGTTCTGGATCGTTCGCTCCGCGGAGCAGCTGGGCTACGGTTCGGTATATAGGTCAGAGGTTCGATTGGGCCGGGCGAGTTTTTATGGCCCAATTGCCGGAATGATGTTGTTGGACCAGCGCTATACCGGGAGCTGCTAATAATTTTTACGGCCGATAAATTGATTGATGTTGTTTTGTTGTGAGAGAAAAACATTGTGTCATGATTAATAAGTCGGGCTGATAAGTTTGAGTGTGGGTGTGCTTCATCATGGTGCCTTTGTTTGCTTCGTCCAATTTACTGGGTAAGGAAAGGTACTTCTGGAATCCAAAATTGAACCCTGCAGATCTTTGAACTTATTTACAGGCAAAACACAAGAACTTATAAGCTTCAAAAACATGAGGAAACTGACGCCGATTAGACACTAATCCATCGGACAATACCATGGTCGCGCCCACGTGGGGCCCGTGCCGCCTGGACGTCACCCACACCTCTCGATCGCACGTGGGCACCGCTCGTGCCCCCTCCGCTTCCCACGTGCAAGCACGTGGGGCCGGCGGCACACCAGCAACTGTGTCAAGTGGGTCCCATTGCAACATGTGCAACATTATATCTATTTTTATAAAATTCAGATGAAACACTTGCAATATACGTCCGAAACAGCTGAAACACTTGCAACATACGTCTAAAACACTTGCAAACACATGAGAAAAAACTTGAAAACACGTGTGTACCCATTGCAAACATATGCAACATCCAGATGAAACACTTGCAACATACGTATGAAACACTGGAAACATGCGCTTGCAACATGCATGTATATGCAACATCTAGATCTACCTTTGCAACATTCAAATGAAACACTTGCAACATACGTCTAAAACAAATGAAACATTTGGAACATACACTTTGAAACATATGTGTACAACCATTGCAACATATGCGACATTCCGACCTACTTTTGCAACATCGATATAAAACATTTGCAAAAAAATTCTGAAACGCTTGAAACATACGCTTGCAACATGCACTTGCAGCGCAATGTCACCTTGCTGCTTGGACGAATGGATGCTCATCGTTGCGGAGCTCGACGTTGGCGCTGTAACACCTCGGTGTTAAGCATGCACTAACATTCCATCCCATGAACATAATCATCATCACCTCATGCATAAGCATCATTCATGCATTTCATTTCGAAAGAAATGAAGTATCATTTCATGTGATGCTTAAGTGATTGAAATTCATTCATGTTTCAAACAATGTGAAATGTCATGCTCATGTTTGGATGCCATGATTCTTGTTATGATCACTAAGATAGCTTTTGAATATTTAGGATACAATCTGGAGCAAAGTTCATATTTAAATTTTTACCAAATTTTGCCTTTAAAAATAATTCTCCAAAATTAGGGTTTTGAGTTAATATCGATTTTATTTTGTAATTCAAAATCTATCTGGAATTGGACTTTGGTCATAAAAGCAAAGTTGTAGATCTTAAAAAATGGAACAACTTTCATTTTTACACCAACTTTTGAAACTGCTTTGAAATTACTCAAAATTTGCTTTGAAGGAAAAAAAGAATTGAAATTAAAAAAATAAAATCATCATTTCACTTTCTTTGGCGCCGCCGCCAGCCTGCTTTCGGCCAGCTCGGCCAGCCGCCTCGCTCGCCTCCACGCCGCCCTCGCTCCCTTCATTGCGCTCGCTGCACGCACGCGCCGCACACGTCTGACGCCGCATGGCGTAAGCGCCATGCGCGCGGCGACTCACCACGCCATGCCCGACGCCTTCGCCCACGCACTCGCCTTCATCTGCTGACCCCGCTGCGCTCCCCACTCCACTCTCTCGCCATCTCAGCGACAATAACAACAGCGATGCACGCCCGCCCACCACCACCGCTCCGCTCGTCGAAAGAAGCAACCTGGCGTCCTAGCTCGCCGTTGAACCCTCCATCTCGCCCAGTAGCTCGCCTCCTCCTCGCGTAGTCGTGCTTTCGCCTCCCTAGCCGTGAGATGCTCCCTACCTCCATCTCTCACGGAGTTGTGGCTCGAGCTCGCGCGAAGCACTCCGCTCCGTGGACCTCGCCCCGGCCGCCTCCTTCTCGCTCTCCTTGAGATGCTCCCTATCCTCGGGAATCTCCTGTGCCACCTCCTTCTCGCGCCCTTCTCCTACTGGAGATGGCCGCCAGTGGAGCGCGTCTCCGAGAGCCCCATGCGCGGCGATTCCTTCCAGACCTCTCCGTGCCTGTTCTTGGCACATCGGTCCGCCTCCGTCGCGGAGAGCCCCTCGATGGTGACCTCACCGCCACCCAGCTCACCCCGGCGGCGCGTGGTGGCTGGCTGACTGCCTGACTCCGGCCGGCTGCGTGGTCCCGCTTGACAGCCCTCCTGGCAGCCCTTCTGGGTACATCAGACCGGTGCACCTAGCGGTTTTGGGTCGGTGGCATTTCAGTATTGAAGAAAATGATTTCAGAAATTGATTTACAAAGCTTGTAAAATGTATATCTCCAGTTATATTGCTCCAAAAATGGTGAAACAAATTTTGTTGTGCTTCATGTCACCAGATATACATGATAAAAATATTGCATATCATTCTTGAGATACTTTTCTGTGGAGTTTTATTTAATCATTGAAATTGTTGTTTTCTTGAGAAAGTCATAATAAATCATAGAAAGATCAAAAAATATGATTCCAAGTTTGTTACTCTTCTTGTGTAATGTACTTCCTGTGAAAAATATATTCCATGCATGTCCTATAGAAAGAGTATGAGGTGTAGTTCAAGTGTCTTTAATGGCTGATTTTTGTTATTTTTGGTAGAGAGCAAAATTTGTATAAAACATACATGTGATAATTTTTGTACAGTAATTATTTGCTATGTAGAACATAGGAAAAATATTACATCTGTTGTTTGACACTTTTCACAGTACAAAGTATTTTCATGTTCATAATTATGCCATAGCTTATCATTTTTGTGTAGGCTATTCCACTTATCCAAATGCCATAAAAATCTGATAGTAGACTACTTAGGGTAATACTGTGCTATGGTAATTTTCTAAGATTTTTCTAAGCTATAAAAAGAGATGTTGCTATTCAAACATATTATTAATTAGGGTTTAATCAAATGATGCTTTATGCATGATTAAGAAATTAGTGAAGCTTTGGTGTATCTTTGAAGCATTTAATGAGATGTGTTGACTTAGCATATTAGTAGTAGAAGAGAATGTAGTAGATGACATGTGCTTGTAGTACATGTTCTTAGATGATGTTGACTACCTTGCATTCAAGCATATCCATTGTGCTCATTTCATCCGATGCACCTTTTGCATAAGCATTTACGCACCTGCATCATACAGGATCGCAAACCGAGAGCCCAGTCGTCATACCCGAGGAGCCCGAGGATTAGCTCGAGGTGCAGCCGCAGGAAGTGACCGAAGCAGACGAGGAGGACGTTGAGGAACTTCCAGAGTGCCCCGATCACCGCCCGAGCTCCTTCGAGAGAGGCAAGCCCGGAGCATTTTTCTCCCCGATTTACAATTATTAATTAAATGCTTTACTTTAATTGATGCATTACGTTCAGGAGTTGTTTGCAACCGTTGCTATATTATACCTTGTCTACCTTTGTTATACTATATCCTTGTTACCCTAGTATCCGTAGTCGAGTCAATGCTTAGCTGGCTTAGACCGGTAGAAGTCGGGTGATTTCCTGTCACCTGTGAGCTATAGGTGGTTATCTGGATCTGCTTGGAGAACTATGTAGTCATGGTATAACTAAATGTTAAATGAAGTTGAGACCGGATGGGGACTTACAGAGTTTTGGACTGTAGTGCTTTCCGTCTGTGTCGATTAAGGACCGACCGTTGTTGGGCCCCAGGTCATATTAAACGCATGCATTACATTTAGCTGGCCGAATAAAGTACCTTTCGACCGTAAAGCTGGGAGATTATTCGGGCCGAGTAGATTGCCCGCAGCGCACTGTGCCGGAGCAGGTGTGGTAGGACACGGGGGCGCGAAGATAAGACCAAAGAGCAGTCGGTCGGCCCCCGGGTACATGTGGTTTCTAGCAAACTCGAGATTCCTGGATAGTTGACTCGGTGACCGATACCTCACTTTAGCGGGTGAGGTTTGTGTAAGGAATAAATCACCAGCTGGTTAGGAATCGATTCGAATCGCCATCGCTCCTGGATAGTGAGCACTTGACTTGAGTGACTTCATCGTAGTAATGTTGATGGAACACTTGGACAATTATAATGAATATGACCTTACGAAAGTTGTTAATGATCATTGGTTATCATTATTTGTTAATCACATGTTTGCTCTAGTATAGGTGCAAATGTAGTCGACAGGTTAATAATAATTAACTTGATAATAATGCTTTTGGAAAGGTTCTTGAAATACTAAAAATACCGCTTTTTGCAAATGAGTCAGCTACCCTACTATAAAGCCCTTCATAATACTTGGTGTCACTTTATTTTCGGTTATGTCGGGTAAGTCTAACTGAGTACCTTCTCGTACTCAGGGTTTTATTCCCACTTGTTGCAGATGGGCAGATGTATTACGGCTACTGTATCAACTGCCTTTATCCTGCGATGGGTGATGCTTAGGACCATGGGCATGGTCATTCCTTACGTCTCGTCTGATGCTTTTGTTGGAGATGATCATTAGCTGGCACTGTATTTGAACTACGTGTGAGTGTGTGGTTTTGAACAAATGGCTTCCGCTACTTCTATTTGAACTCGTTTTGTAATAACTATATTTTAAACTCTGATGTATCTGAGATGCGACATTTTATGTAATATGTGATGGTGACCGCTAGACTTATTACGATCTTGGCTAGTATGCGAGTTGGTTTCAAATCCTTCGTGATTTCACGGACTACCGGGTTATACGGGCTTAAGTTTGCTAAATCGTCTGCTCTGGCGGATGATTTTCTTACTTAATTTTGTATAATTGGTCGGTTCTGTTATAGGCACAGAGGTCGGCGGCGGTGCATGGAGCTCGCGAGCTCAGAGCTTGCCGGTGCGACAGCGGCGCGAGCAACTTACCGGTGGGGCGGCATCACACGAAGCTCCTCCCTTTGTGTGCTTGCTAGAGCATCCATCGTGGAGGCTCGCCGGTTCGGTGGAGCAGCCGCGGTGCAGGCGGGCGGCGTGATGGAGCGGCCGATGGTCGATTGAGTGGGAAATAGCGCAGTAGGCCCAGCAAGCAAGCGTCTAAACAGACGGACACCTTGACCTAAGTATTACGGTAAAAAAACAAGAACTTATAATTTATAAAATGTATACTTTGCACCTAGGGAATCACTTATCAGTGGCTCTTTCTTCTCCCCTCCTCCTAGTACCAAAGCTTCTAGCAAATTACAGGGTCTTGATTTTGTTTTGAACTTTGACGATAAGTCCGGCCGGCCATCCAGGGCCTCCATCTTCTGCCACCTCGACCTCGTTTTCAAACACAGAGACCGTCAAGTCTGTGCGGAACCATTTATAACTTTAAATAATTGGAAATCTCTTAGGGCACTCCCAATGAAGTATTAATTGCAGTTTCTATGTCTCTTATTCCCTCGAACAGTTTTATAAGGTGTTCTCTAGTTTTTCAAGGGGCACGTTTGTAAGGCATGGCACCTTGAACAAGACGCGTGTCACTTCGTATTCCAGCGGCAGTAACGATTAGACCATGCACTTGGAAACCGATCGTTGGCTCCAAGAATGCATTAAATACTCATAGTCCTTAGGGCACTTCCAACGGTGGAAACAATGTACGGTGTCGTAGCAACCACGTCAGCCAGAAACTATCATCGGAAACTAGCTCAAACAATGGAGATCTCTTGGCGTAATAAATTTTATCTTATTTTTTCTTTCCCTCTCCTAACTGTGTCTTCTTCCAGACTCTCTTCTTCGCCGAGACGAAGCACAAGCACAAGGTATGAGAGGAGCATCGTCTCAAAAAAAAAGGTATGAGAGGAGCAGCGGGAGGAGAGGCCACCGAACGCCAGCAAGGCAAGGGGCCAGGCCACCAACCGCGGCAAGCTCGGCGGCGAGTTTGGCCTGAGCTCGTGCTGGCCCTCACCATGGAGATCGTGCTCGTGCTCGCCCTCACCATGGATCTCGTCGTGGAGCGCAGCTTGGGCAACGGCGCGCGCGGCGCGCTGGACGCGAAAGCGATGCAGGTGGACACGAGCAGCGATCCAGCCACCGCCAAAGTCTGCGGCGGCGGTGGCGGCGCTGCCGTTGCCACGCAGCGGCGTGGCGGCGGCGGCCGGCGTATGCGCGCGCCGGCGAGTCTTGGCGCGCGCGGCGCGGCGGCGCGCGGCGGCGTGTCTGCAAGGCTGGCGGCGGCAAAGGCGTGCACGGCGCAAGGCAGAGCAAGCTTCAGGTGACCAGCAAGCGAGCGCGAGCGTGCAGGGCGAGGGCGTGGCGCCTGCGCGGGCAGCACCAACGTGGGCCCCATCTGTAGACGCTGCTCCTCCCAACGGCAAAACCTGCAGTTTCTTCTCCCTCGGTTCAAGAGCAGACTTCGTTTCCTCGCGAAGAAATCGTTTTCTCTAATTTTTTCTCTCTTTCCTCGTTAATTAGATTGCCAGGTCAGAATTTTGTTTGGATGATCAATCATTTAATAGAGATAGAAACCATCATTAATTTTTATTTCATTGGACTGCCCGGATTTTCTTCGTTGGTTCTGTTCGTTTCTCTTATAATCTATCTTTTTAACTTATATTTTTATATGAAACAGTGTTTTTTTTCGTAACATGTTTTTTCTGTGAAGCTAACGGCGCCGTTGAAGCGTTCGCTGCATGCATACAGTTAATGGTGCACAGCTTCCCACCGTTGTCCTTGGTATCTGGTATTTCCTCAGTTGCGCCCTACAAGAGGGAGTAATAATCTACAGCCTGTTCGCTTGCTCGTAAACGATCGTAAATTTCCAGCTGGGAACAGTGTTTTTCTCTCACACCAAACCAGTCAGCAGTAAATAATCCATGATACGATACGGCCTCCTAAACAGGCTGCTAGCTAGCAGTATTTTGCTGAGGTGGCCATGGTAAAACGTAGAAACCGTTTCTTTGAGGCAAAAAAGGGCTTGTTTAGTTCCCCTCCGAAATGCCAAATTTTTAAAGATTTTCCGTCACATCGAATCTTTAGACGCATGCATAAAACATTAAATATAAATAAAAAATAAAACTAATTACACAGTTTAGACGAAATTCACTAGACGAATCTTTTAAGCCTAACTAGATTATGATTGGACACTAATTACTAAATAACAACGAAAATGATAAGTAGCATTTTGCCAAAAATTTTAGTAACTGGCCCAAGTCTTCACTCGGAAGGAGGCCGGAGCAAACCAGGCGATTTGCCTGGGAGGACTCGACTGGTTTCTATTCTCCAGCATCCGGAATCCTGTGCGCCTCCACCGCCGCACCAAGCTCCCGTGCGCCTCCCGTGCTCTGAGTCCCTGCACGCGCCGCCGGCCATGCTGCTACAGCAGCTGCTCCCACCGCCGGTTCTCCTGTCGCCCATGCCTCTGCATCTTCTGCTCTTGCACTCCCGCGGCTTCACCCAAGCCGACTCCAGTCAAAGGCGCACTTCCACATGTGGATGAGGCCTCCTCCGGCCCGCCGCTGCAATCTTGCGACCCGGAGGAACATAAGCAATCAAGAAGCTCGCCTGGTGAATGAATAGTGCTCTCTCTCTCTCCTTGTCGTTGATGCTGCAGCCGCATGTGTGCTTAAGATGGTCTAGAGTGCTAGTGCTCCTTTTACTGTTGCGTGCCTCATCCCTGTTTCAGAATGCTAGCTACACAATATTTGCCACAATAGATCAGCCTCTCTTTAGATAGCATGCATGAAATTATGAATCATTTATTTATATAGAAATTGTAGTAGAAATTATGGATTGGAAAGGATAGTTTCTGCTGGACATTAATTACGTTCTTTCTCTTGAAAACTATATGTCAAGAATCTATTCATTGGGATTGTCCTTATACTCTCTCCGTTTCAAAATAAGTGTACTTTAGCATTTAAAATTTGTCCCACAATGGCCCTGTTCGCTTTTTTTATAATCCGTACTTTTCAGCTTCTTTTTTCAGCCGGAACAGTGTTTTTCTCTCACAACAAATCAACTGGAACATTATTTTGGCTTGTTTTTTCAGCGAAGCGAACCGGGCCAATAAGTGCACATATAGGTAGGCTACTAGCTAGTTTTAGTAGACTTTTTTACTTTCTCAATTCTCAAAGTGCAATTATTATATTTTCCAACACATTCTAATAGGGGTATAAATGTAATTTCTCTAGTAACATTGGTATTCCCAAACAATTCATAGAAGTGCATTATTTTGAGACCAAGGAAGTATTTTAAAACAAAGAGACTATAATATAATTGTGGCTATAACTTATATGGAATGAAAATGTAGACATGAGTCCAAATATCCATCATTGTTTTACGTACATGTCTACATAAAAGAATGTCAAGAAATTTGAACATGTAGCAAAAATTGTGTCGGTACAGAAAGTGACCAACTAGTGAATATTTGTAATTTTGCTGTACGTTAGATCGGAGGTGGCCTAGCACTCAATGACACATGATTTATACTGGTTCAGGCAATGTGCCCTACGTCCAGTTTAGGTCGGTCGGTGACTTTATTTCTGAGCCCAGGTGCTCAAAGTCTGTAGTGGGGTTACAAACGAGAAGGAGAAAGGTGGGGTGTACGAGAGGCCCGGTCGGGTCCGACCGGAAGGACCGAGGGCGACCGGAACTCCGCTATGAGCTAGGTGTTTAAGCGTGTGCTTGAAGAGTTGTGAGCTATCGATCTACTGAATCTCAACTTGAAGAAGTCGACCTCCTCGTTGGAGGGAGCGCATCCCCTTTTATAGATGAAGGGGATGGCTTTATAGGTGAGAGGGAGAGAGTATGGATGTTACTAAGCCTTGTTGCCCACGCCGATGAGGACAATGATGATGGTAGGCGCCCACAATACTGTTGATGTCACTGTAGAATGTCAGGTGCACATGGAAGGTTGCGTTGTCTTCTTCAGGAATGGTAGATGTCGGTACCTGTAAAATGTTGTTGGTATGTGAGGAGCCCTACCACGTGTACCTGGTATGGTGAATCCTGGCGCCCACAGTACTATCGATGCCCAGAGGCATGTGGGGGGCTCTTCGCCGTACGGGAGTCCAACGACGCCTATAATACTGTAGACACAAATGTCGGCGCCTACAATACTGTTTGTGTCAGGGCGGTTGTGGAGCACTGTTCCTGCAGGCGTACAGGGTATGGTCCTGATATCGTGGTTTGACTTGTGCGCTGCCTTCTCCGTTCGCCCCCGGTCCCTTCCGAGCGGGCGTCCCCGGTCGGATGGCCCTAGTCGGCCCTGGCCGCGCCAGTCGGAGAAGAGCGGTAAGCAGGCTTCCTATGGGGTCCCCGGTCAGAGACGCGGGGTCGGAGTAGGAAGCAATGTTTTGGGCCAGGCCTTCCGATCGGAGAGACCGCCCGGAGGCGGTTGGCGTCCGAAGCGAGTGCTCCGGTCAGAGAGGTGGGCTGAAGAAGTTGATGAGCAGGTGTTTGTTCCTTTGGGTAGACCTTCTGGTCGGCGATCGGACTGTTCTTCTGGCCCGTTGTGTTTTAGACTCTTGGGGCGGCCCATGAACTACATGCTGTTTTTTTTGGCCGAGCCCTGGCATGGAAGCCGGTCCCCGAGGGACCCCGAATTTATGAACCCGACAAATTGACTAAAGTGTTATGCACCAAACATGATAAAAGTGTGTAATGGAGCAGCTCCACTTTGAAGTTTGTGGAGTAGATGGATGTGTTTGGCATCTAGCTCAACTCTGGCTCCAAAAACATAAGGTCTTTTCTTGAATGGTCTAATATGCCCCTAGATGATGAGATGATACATATGATTTGACGTTTGTAAGTATGTTAGTGATTATTTTTTAAACGTTGAACATGATATAAAAATAATTATCAAGGCCTATTACACACATTTTTTTAGTATCAAAACAAGCATCGGATTGTAGACGCTAATGTTGTCCAAATAATAATTTTTAATAAAAAAAAGGTGAGTGGTGTTGGCAATTTCAAAGTAATGTGCAGGCCCAGGCGTGCACAGTGCAGGTGCAGGAGCTCCTGGCGTTTGCGTACATGCGCAGCACGACAATCGGGTGCTTGTTGTAAGGAAAATGGACCTTAGTTCCATTTACTTTGGATTTTGGTATTTGATGACCAACAAAACTAAATTGGACTCATATATTTGTAAGTAATTATTTTATAGTTTAATAGGATGCAAAACATGACTTGGACGCAGGCGACGTGATGATCCGATGATTAACACCTCAAGAAAGACATGTGAAGATGCATAGAAGACATACAAGGTCAAGCAAAGTCCAAGCACGAAGATTGGAACCAAGCCGGACGCAAGATTACGAAGAAACAAGCCCGACAGCTGTGACCGGACGCCGAGCAGCAGTGACCGGAAGCTGAGCGAAGCAGTGACCAGACGCACCGGTTGCACTATTCATCGTTACAGCAATTTTTTCAGCATGACCGGACGCAGCAGACTGGATGACCGGACGCTCGAGGTGCAGCGTCCGATCGAGTCCAGAGAGGTTATAGAGCAGCGCCAGCGCGTTGACCGGACTCAGCCCAGAGTCCGATCAACACGCGCGCTCTAACGGTCGGGACGACCGGACGCGTTCTGTCAGGACGTGATCAGCGTCTGGTCATTAGCAGAAAAGTGGGTTTCGTTCCCAACGGCTACTTTCTCAGTGGGGCTTATAAATATTTCCCCCAACCGGCTATTTGAGTCATGTGGAGCTGAGGAAACATACCAAGGGTGGAGCTGAGGAAACATACCAACGGCTACTTTCTTAGTGAGGCTTATAAATATTTCCCCCAACCGTCGATGGGAGTTTGCATATCTCTACCTTACTCTTTAGCTTTCGCATTTACATTGTTTACATAACTCCTTTTTTGTGGTAGAGATAGCAACACACTAGTAAAACCATAGTTGCACATTTAGATAGTTTATCTTTTACATAGGTTTTGCTAAGGTTAGAAAAAGATATCATAGTTTAGAGTTAGAGTTTTAAGTTACCTAATTCACCCCCCCTCTTAGGTGTCACGGTCCCCTTTCAATTGGTATCAGAGCCGGTTGGCTCAATTTGAACCTTTGGCTTCATCGTTGTTGAGCCGACGCTATTTAGAGTGGTTGTGATGGATACCTCTAGGCCTCCGCACTTTGACAGCACTAACTTCCCCTACTATAAAGATAGAATGGCTTGTCATTTTGAGGCGGTAGATTTGGGTATTTGGAGAGTCACTCGTGACGGGACGAAACCCATTAAGAATCCCGATAAACCCACAAAGAGTGAAGAAAAAAAAATTCATTTCAATGCTAGAGCTAAAAATTGCTTGTTTGAATCTTTTAGCATGGATGTGTTTAACCAAGTGTTCACTTTAAATACGACACATGAAATTTGGTTAAAACTCTAAGAGCTCCATGACAGCACAACTAACGTCCGTGAGCAAAAATATTGTCTAGCTAAACAAAATTATGATTTCTTTAAAATGAATGATGATGAGCTTGTTCATGATATGTATTCTCGTTTGAATCTAATTATCAATGAACTCCATTCAATAGGATTAACAAATCTAGATAATGCGGACATCGTGAGGAAGATCATCTCCGTGCTACCACAAAAGAAATATGCAAGCATCATCACCATCCTTCACAACATGGAGGATTTGAGCACCATGATCCCGGCCATAGTCATTGGTAAGATAGTGGTATTTGAAATGTCACGCAAGATGGGTCAAAAAGAAGCCTCTTCATCAAGCAAAGGCAAAGCTCTCGCATGTAGTGAGAAAAAGAAGATGAAGGGCAAGCAAGTTGAGACAAGCTCAAGCTCAAGCTCCTCAAGTGAAGATGAAGAAGAAGATGAGGATGATGATCATGATGAAGATTCAAGTGATGATGATCAATCTTCCTCCTCCACCTCCGACCTTGATGAAGAATCAATCAAACTTATCAACAAGGTGGAGAAGATGATCCAAAGGCTCAATGTCAAGGGTGTGCCTATCTAAATTTAAGATTTCATCTTCACCAATCAAAGAAATGAGCAAAGAAAGAAAGGATGCTATGGATGCGGCGAGTTGGGGCACTTTGTGGAAGTTTGTCCAAACAAGCCCACACCCAAGATAAAGAAGAAGGCGTGCAAGGACAAAGCCCTCACATCAATAAGATCAAGGGATGATTCTTCAAATGAAGAAGAAGACCATCACAAGAAGCGAGGGCACAAACACTCATCATCAAGCACCTCACGTGTGTGCCTTATGGCACGAGATAACAAAAAGCCTATCCCTAGTGATAGTGACAATGATAGTGATGATGAGCTACCTTCTTATGATGAAATTGTGCAAGAAAATCTTAACTTTGCTAAAGTTTACACTAGTCAACAAAAGAAACTTGAAAAATTAAAAGAAAAACTAGATAGCTCACAACAAGCTTATGCTACTTTGCTTGAACGATATTAAACTTTTGTCAATCTTAATATGGAGCTATCTACTAAAATTGAGCAACTTGAGTCTAGTGTAAACACAAATAATTGCACAATCAATGATGAGCAACTTATAAAGAAAAATGAAAAATTACAAAAAAAGTTAGCTCGCTCACAAGATGCTTATAAAAGTTTGCTTGCTAAAATGGAAACTATGTGCAAACATTGTGATGAGATAACTAATAAAGTTGCTAATCTTGAAGTCGTCGGTACTACTCCCACCGAGGTACCTAAAAAGGAAGGTTCTATTTTTGACATGCTGAAAAAGGATGCCTCTACTTCTTATAATGATTTATGCTTAGACTCACCCTTGTGCAACCAAGTTTGTGTTGAGAAAATTGTTGTAGAAACATGCACACAAGAGGTTGCAAAGGAGAATGAGCAACTCAAGCAAGGAGTGGCTCACCTCACCAAGGACTTGACTCAAGTGAAAGGCAAAACAGAGCAAGCCCAACTTCATCAAGATAACACCGTCAAGGGAGTGAAGAGGCTTGATGAAGGACAAACTATGGTTTGCTACGTATGCCACAAGGAAGGCCACAAGTCCTATGAGTGCAAGGTGAAGAATAGAGGAGGAGCTAAGAAGAAAAAGAAAAATAAAAAGGATACAAGCAAGCTCTCCAACACCTACACCAACAAGGTGGACAAAAAGGCCTCCACACCTTATCTCTTGAAGAAGAAGAAAAATGACAAGGTGGTGGCCATCAAGGTGAACAAGCAAGCCAACAATGGGGCCAAATGTGTTTTGGTGCCTGTCGATGTTTGACCACCGATAGCCTGCCACGGGGATACCCGGGGCAGTATGTTCGGGCTTCAGCGTATGCGGAACTCGACGGTGAACACAAGAGACAGTCGATTTATCCTGGTTCGGGCCCTCGATCGCTGATCGAGTAATAGCCCTACATCTAGTCGGCGTTAGCCCTTGCGTTGTATTGATTGTCTAGTGTAGTGTTGTTACAGTCGTAAAAGTTGTCTCTTCCGGCTCTAGGAACCCTGTCCTCCTTTATATAGTCAGGAGGTCAGAATCCTAGTCGGTTTACAATGAGAGTTCTTAGAAGGATTATAGAATAATACTAATACTAAGATTACATGAGAAGAATCCTAGTTAGACTAGATCTTCTCCCTTCCTTACGGGGTATCCCGTGGGTCACGCACCGACAAGCCCCCGAGCACTTCATGGTTGAGCTCTGGAAGCCTCGTCTTATTCCTTCAGGTCTTGCCGAGTAGGAACAAGCATCGTCCGGGTGCTTTCTTGAGCGAAATCGTGTAGCGCTTCGTGAGATCTTTGCGTGATGTGTATCTTTTTGAAGAAAAAAAGTACTCCCATTTGGGTGTAGCCCCCGAGCCTCTTGCTTTTTGGCGAGCTGGAGGGTCTTCTTTTGAATTCACTATGATTCTTCGTTAAAGGGTTCCTGAGCATATACCCGGGTTCTTTATCAAAAAGAGCTCGGATATAGCTAGGTCTGGGTTCTTTTTGTCGTGAGGTCTTAAAGTGATCTGTCTTGAAGAAGTCTTTTTTGGTGATGTGCGCTTTTTTGGAGAAAAAAGTGCACTCACTAAGTGTAGCCCCCGAGCCTCTTGCTATTTGGAACAATAAGTTGGAGGGTCTTGAATCTTATGTTGTTTGAAAACTGCTGTCTTGAGGAAGTCTTCTAAGTGATGTGCGCTTTTTTAAAGAAAAAGTGCACTCACTGAGTGTAGCCCCCGAGCCTCTTGTTATTTGCAACAAAGAGTTGGAGGGTCTTGATTCTGAGTTGTTCAAGTTACTGAGAACCTCTTCTATTGCAGCCCCTGAGCATATACCCGGGTTCTTTTATTCGAAAAGAACTCGGATACAGGATCTTGGCATGTTCTCTAGTAGTCTGTTGTTGTCAGATATAGTTGTATAATGGTGGTTGAGAGTAAATGATGTTGGTTCATGAGTTGTACAGTGTTGGTATATTCTTCCGAATATGCTTGTTCTTGAGTACTGCTCCTTCACGTCTGAGTCTTCTTTCTTTGAATTATGTCTTTTCACTGTGTCCTTTGTTAGGTTTGCTCTATTGATGCTCCTAGTCCATATGCATCGCTTCTTTGGTCTATAAATACCCTCCTGGTGTGCTATTTTGATTCATCGAGCATTTTGTTGCGTGGTCTGAAATCTCCGTAGCCATGAATATGATAGTTTGTGAAGTAGAGCAGCCCCCGAGCGTATTCTGTAGTTCTTGTACATCTTGTCGTAGCTGGAGGAAGTCTTGTGATAGAGATTAGAGGTAGACTAATCCCGCTGCGGTATTGTACTTGGAAGTACGTGGCGGTAGTTGGAGGAAGTCTTGTGATGTGGGATGCGTTCCTTCATTCAGCAGTTCTGGGTTGATCTTCGCCGCCTGTCTTGAGACTGTCAAGTGCAGATCAACACCATATCTGGTATCACATCAAACTTGGGTAGACAGATGCCTGTCGGCTTTCCCTGGTCTATGTTGTCCCGCCGTGCTACTGATTTCCGCCTTGGATGCACTGCGTCTGTCCTTTGAAGAAAACAGTGTCGCCGATTGCGGTTTGTTCTACTGAGTAGCAATTTGGAACACGTAGTCGTTCTAGAGCCTAGCTGTGTCCGGATTCCTCTTTGCTACCTTGCTTGTCGTAGTACCGAGTTTGTTGGGTCTTGTAAGATGTGTAATCTTCTCTTTTTTGAGGCCATTTGTAATGAAAAGAACCTGGTCTTCTGAGTTGTCATTCTTTTCTGCTGAAGTCCTGGTTGTTTATGAGATTTCCGAGTTCTTTCTATAAGGACCGAGTTGTTATGTTCCTTGTGAGTTAACCTTCCGTTGCTTCATGGTTGATGAGTTCTTTTTGCAGCAATATGGTAACTCTGTCGTTATGCTGGATGGATAAGTCCGAAATCTGCCTGTTGATCTATACCGTTGTGTGGATTTGTGCCTTCCGTTATTTTAGATGTGTCAGTAAATGGACCGTTGCGTTCTCACACCGTGTTTTAACAGGCCCGGTGGGCCGTGTTTTACTGCTGTAAAATCTATTTAAAGGCCTTTCACCTTCTTCTTCATTACTGCTCGGCTTTTGCCTTGAAACCCTAGTTTTTAGAAATCTACCGCCGCCATTATCGCCGTCATCTGAGCGCCGTCGTCTGAGCCTCATCTTTCCCTAGTGCCTTTTTTGCTTCCGCTAGTACATGGGTAGGAAGAAGGCCACGAGCAAGTCCCAGGCAGCCTTTGTGGACGAGGAGTCATCACTTTCCGAGATCGAGAACCAAGAGTTCATGGCCATGAGGGCTGCCCAGATGGTTTGGCCAGCTCCGACTACAACTGAGGATCAGCTGCGCGAGCTCGTCAGTGATGGTTTGATCCAGAGCAAGGATATTGCTGATTGAAGAGCTCTAGGCGAGCACCGGGTCCCTGCTCCAGGTCCTGGTGAGATTATTCTTTTCGTCTCCTTTATCCATGCCAGACTCTGCCTTCCGGCTTCTGCTTTTCTTCACCAATTTCTCAGCTATTTTGGGATTAGCCTGAATCATCTTGCTCCTAATGTTGTCCTTCATCTTTCTATCTTTGTTCATCTTTGTGAAACTTTCCTTGGAATTCCCCCTTCTCTTTCTCTCTTCGTTACTTCTTTCGTCTGAAGCCCCAACCCCGCCACGATGACACCAGCTTTCTTGGTGACTGCGGGATTCAGTTTTGCCAGGGTCTTAAGAGCAAATTCTTCGACTATGACCTGGTTGATTCTGTGAGGGATTGGCATGTGCCGACTGGTTTTACGCCGTCAATTTGATTCCTCCTCTTGTTGTTCATTCTGGATCTGGTCCCTTGGTTAATGACCGATAAAATAAGAATCCTATGACGACGGCTGAGGCCAAGGCGATCAAGCCATTTCTTGAGAGGATTTGTGCTCTGAAACAGCAAGGCTTGATCGGCTTCGGGATTATTTCTAGTTTTGTTCACCGCCGAGTTCAGCCTCTGAAGGAGCGGGAGCATTTTGGGTTCGAGTACTCTAGGGCGGAGGACCCTTCTCGTATGGTCCCTGCCCTTTAGTTGACTGATGAGAAGGTGCTCGAGCGTCTTCAGAAGATGCTGAAGGAGTAACCGTCGTCCCGCTTGCTGTCCTTGAATATAGTGCTAACAACCCGCCTCCTGCTATAAGTTGTTTTTTCTTATGCGGGTACTTTTTGTATTTCCTTTGTTGTATCCACTTTTTGCTTAATCTTCCTTGTCTTGTTGTTTTACTCTTTTATAGGAATTGGGGTGTAACTTCGCTGATCCGATTCCCCTTGATGACCTCCCTGTCGTGGTGAATACTGGGGAGAATCTTGTTGGGGCGTCCTTAACCAGTGAGTTTCAAACCACCACGATATTTCCTAGCATTTCTTTTCCGAACCTTGATGTATATGTATAGTATGTTCCTCGTCCAGTTCCTCGAGCTCCTCGTACTGTTGGAAAGAGGGGGCGAGTGGCTGGTCCTTCTTCTGGTTTGCCTGGTACCAAGAAGCCTCGCCAGATGAGTACTCGTCCAGGTACTCAAGTTCTAGGTAGCATGCTCCTAGGTGAGCATATTAATACGCTTTGTCTTCTTTTTGTTTGTTTGCTCCTTTAACCAAGTACTTTCCCCCTTTTTCAGATGGCGCTATGGTTGCCGTGGTTGAGGATGAGGAAGAAGAGGATGATGATGCGGCCCTTGTCACACGTCGGTGAGTTGTTTTCTTGTTGTCCTGTTGTTGAACCCCTCCTTTGTTTTGACTTTGGTCTTGATTTCTTTGTAGTAAGCGGTCGTCGGGTACCAGTTCTTTTGGGGCTCCGGCACTGAGTTCTTCTGTAGCTCCGTTATCGAGTTCTTCTAGGGCTCCGGTATTGGCTACGCCACTCCTGTCGCCGAGTGGCGGTGACGTTTTTGCTGCCATAGTTCCTCCTATAAGGTCTTCTTTTGGTTTTATGAAGAAGAAGATAGCTCGTACTAACCACAACAGGGCTGAGGAGGTAATTACTCGAGCCAAAGAAGAACTCGCGCTTGCTAAGTTGATTAGGTGTGGAGCTGACAGGGATCTTGTGCAGGCCCAAAAACTATTGAAGTCTTGACTGGCAAGTTGACGACGGCTACTGAGAACTGGAATGCCTTGTGGAAATCTTTTCGGTCAGTAGCCGACCTTCTCCGGACTCCAGTGGATGATGGTCAACCTTGGGCTCAATTTATCCCCCAAGTTCCGACTCGTTTCCAGGAGTTCGTGAAGAGGTGCGTCCGCCTATGTACCAGAAATGTTGTTGCCCAGGTCCGGGTTCTTGCTCCAGAGTTCCCTTTGTCCAAGGTTGCAGATGAAGCCAAGAGCCAAGAGTATCTGGATGTTGTTGAAAGGGCGGAGCCTGAGGTCGAAGACTTAGCCAGTAGGGTTGTAGATAATCTTAATATTGATGTTTCTTCCCCTGACGATGATGCTTGATGTAATTGACCTTAACACTCCGGCCTCTGTAACAGGATATTATTCTTGCTTTTGAATGAAGATCCTTTATTTCTGTTCATGTCTTCTTTGCTTGGATGTCTTCGCGTTGCTTATTTTTTAAGTGAGTTGTCCAAGTGGTCAGAATTTTCTTCGAGTAGTTGTTTGTTTTGGCTTTCATCTGTGTTGTGCAAATTGCTCGGCGTATGTAGATCGTTGTCTTGACAAACTTTCTTGATCTATCGAGAGCTTGTCTGGTTTTCGTCTGCGCCGTGTAAACAACTCGGTATAGATCGTTGTCTTGACAAACTTTCTTGATCTTTTGAGTGCTTGTCTAGCTTTCATCTACGCTGTGTAAACAACTCGGTATAGAACGTTGTCTTGACAAACTTTGTGCTCTTGTTAGTACTGAAAGGACTTAGGACCGGCGATCTCAAGTATCTTCAGCTTCTTCTTTTTAGCTTTTTTACTTAACTCGAGTTGTGTTCAGCATCTATCTCTTTCCTTAGTTGTAAAAACTTCTTAGGATCGGTAGGCCCCCAAGCACTTCATGGTTGAGTTCTGGAAACCTCGTCTTGCTCCTTCAGGTCCTACCGAGAGGTACATGCGTCGTCTGAGTGCTTTACTGAGTGAAACCGTGTAGCGTTTCTTGGGGTCTTTCGGGTTCTTGCTTTTTTGAAGAAAAAGTACATCCATCTGAGTGTAGCCCCCGAGCCTCTTGCTTTTTGGCACAAGGAGCTGGAGGGTCTCGTCTTAAAATTGCTCTGATTTATGCTTCAGGCTTAGTTTCAGTCGTTTTGCTTTTTGTTTCAAGTGTTAGCTTATTAGCTACCCTCATCGGCGGGCTCAAGCATCTTTTCAGCTCTTTTGCTCTCGGTCGGGATGCTCAGGCGTATTTTTAGGCATTTTGCTTTTTGTTTCGGGTGTTAGCTTATTAGCTACCCTCATCGGCGGGCTCAAGCATCTTTTCATCTCTTTTGCTCTCGGCCGGGATGCTCAGGCGTATTTTCAGCCATTTTGCTTTTTGTTTTGGGTGTTAGCTTATTAGCTACCCTCATTGGCGGGTTCAAGCATCTTTTCAGCTCTTTTGCTCTCGGCCGGGATGCTCAGGCATATTTTCAGCCATTTTGCTTTTTGGTTTGGGTGTTAGCTTGTTAGCTACCCTCATCGACGGGCATAAGCATCTTTTCACCTTTTTTGCTCTCGGCCGAGATGCTCAGGCATATTTTCAGCCATTTTGCTTTTTGGTTCGGGTGTTAGCTTGTTAGCTACCCTCATCAGCGAGCTCAAGCATCTTTTCAGCTCTTTTGCTCTTGGCCGGTATGCTCAGGTGTATTTTCAGCCATTTTGCTTTTAGGAAACAACTCGGGGAAAGCCAGACATGTGTTGTCGAGAAACCATCTTTATTGATCATGAGCATTGATAAGCCATAATAATACACATGTTGTCGAGGGACACCATCTTTATTGACCATGAACATTGATCTCTTGTGGCTTATATATATATTCTTCCTTGAGTTGTTTTCATGCATAGAATCTTCTTAGCTGGCTGATGTGCCATATATTGTTGACTTCTTTTCCATCTTCAGTTATCAACTTGTACATGCCTGGTCCGGTGACCTTTGTGATAATAAAAGGACCTTCCCATGGACTGAGTAGTTTATGGCGTCCGTCAGTTTTTTTGTATTCTTCTTAGTATCAGGTCTCCGATTTGTAGTGATCGAGGCTATGTATTCTTGTTGTAGTGGCGCCTTAATCCTTGGAGGTATCTTGCTGATTGAAGGGTAGCGTTTACTCTGACTTCTTCTGTATTGTCGAGTTCTAATCTTCTGGTGTATTCTGCTTCTCCTTCGTCATACTGTTCTATCCTTGGTGAAGTCCAGATCAAATCGGCAGGTAGTACAGCTTCTGACCCGTAAACTAGGAAGAAATGTGAGTATCCGGTGGCTCTGCTTATTTGAGTTCGTAGTCCCCATACTACTTTGGGTAATTCTTCAATCCACTTGGATCCATAGTCCACTAGTTCTTCATACAATCTTGGTTTTAATCCAGCAAGTATGAGTCCATTAGCCCTTTCTACCTGTCCGTTGGCTTCTGGATGTGCGACTAATGCGTAATCTATGTTGAAACCGCAATCCTATGCCTAACTTTGGAATTCTGTAGTTGTAAAGGGAGAACCCAAATCTGTGATGATTCGATTGGGCATGCTGAAGCGGTGCATAATGTCTTGGATGAACTCGACTGCTTTGGCTGCGCTGTATTTTGCGAGTGGTTTGTATTCAATCCACTTGGTGAACTTGTCAATTGCTACGAAGATGTACTCGAAACCGCCCTTTGCTTTTTTGAGAGGTCCTACTTGATCCAGCCCCCAGCAAGAGAAAGGCCAAGCGGGTGGGATGTAGATGAGATTGTGAGCTGGCACATGAGCTTGTCTTGCGAACATTTGACAACCTTTGTATTTCAAAGCGGTTGGCCAGTAGAATCCGGTGTGAAATGTCTTGCCAACTAGTGTTCTTGAAGCGGCATGATTTCCACAGCAACCTGAGTGTATTTCGTCTAGGATCTCTTTGCCTTCTTCAAATGAGACACATTTTAGGAGTACTCCTGATGATGCGGCTCTTCTGTAAAGCTTGTCCCCCACTATGACGTAGTTCTTGCTTCTGCGAACAACTCGGGTAGCCTCCTCTTTATCCGCTGGCAACTTATTCTCTTTGATATAATCAATAAAAACCTGTGTCCATGAGGTGGTGATTACCATAATCTGGGTGCATTTGTCTGGGAGTTCAGGGGTTATCTCTCCAGGTTGTTTGATAGAGGGAGCTGATAACTCTTCTATGAATACACCGGGTGGGACCTTTGCCCTGTCTGATCCGAGCTTGGCGAGGACATCTGCTGCAATGTTGGAATCACGCAGTACATGTAGAATTTCCAATCCTTGAAAATGTTTTTTGACTTTTCATATTTTAGCACAGTAAGCGCCCATGTTTTCTTTGGTGCAGTCCCAATCTTTGTTGACTTGATTGATGACTACTGCCGAATTGCCGTATACGAGTAATCGCTTGATTCCGAGGGTGATTGCCACTCGTAGCCCGTGGATGAGGGCTTCGTATTCAGCTTCATTGTTTGTAGCTTGCCATAATATCTGAAGTACATACTTGAGTTGTTTTCCGTCTGGAGAAATGAGGAGAACGCCTGCACCGGCTCCACCTAGCTTGAGTGATCCGTCAAAGTACATCTTCCAGTGGTCAAGGATGGTATTTGACATAGGTTGTTGAATCTTTGTCCACTCGGCAACAAAATCGGCAAGGGCTTGAGATTTAATTGCTTTCCGTGGGGTGAAATCGATGTTGAGAGCACCGAGTTCGACTGCCCACTTAGATGTGCGCCCTGTTGCGTCTCTGTTGTGTAAGATGTCTCCGAGTGAGAAATCTATCACCATGGTAATCTTGTGGCTTTCAAAATAGTGGCGAAGCTTGCGTGAAGTGATCAGTAGGGCGTAGAGTAGTTTTTGCACATGCGGGTACCAGATTTTTGATTCTGACAGTACTTCGCTGATGTAGTATACTGGATGTTGTACTTTATACACGCGCCCTTCTTCTTCTCTTTCTATGACTATCGTCATGCTGATCACAGTAGAAGTTGCCGCAATGTACAGCATCATGTCTTCGTCTTTCTTTGGAGATGTGAGAACTGGTGAGGAGGTGAGGTATGCCTTAAGTTTCTTGAAAGCTTCATTGGCTTCTTCCGTCCACTCGAACTTGTCTGTCTTTTTTAGTAGTTTAAAGAAAGGTAACCCTTTTTCACCGAGTCTTGATATGAAATGATTGAGGGCCGCCATGCAGCCTGTTAGTTTTTGCACATCTTTGACGCTTCGAGGAGGGCCCATCTCTATTATGGCTCGAATTTGCTTGGTGCTTGCTTCGATTCCATGATGACTGACCAAGAATCCGAGTAGTTGTCCTGAAGGAACTCTGAATACACACTTGTTTGGGTTCAATTTCCACCTCCACCTTTTCAGGTTCTCGAAGGTTTGCTTTAAGTCTTCAATCAGTGTATCCGGGTTCTTTATTTTTACTACCACGTCATCCACATATGCTTCTATGTTTTCGTCGATCTGATCACCAAGGCATGTTTGGATAGCTCTTTGGTAAGTGGCACCAGCATTCTTGAGTCCAAACGACATGGTCTTGTAGCACTAGGCACCAAACGGAGTGATGAAAGATGTCTTGCTTTGGTCTTGTTCTTTTAATGCGATCTGGTGATACCCTGAATAGCAATCAAGAAAGGATAATAGGGTAGATCCTGCTGTTGAATCAACTATCTGATCAATGCGTGGTAGCCCGAATGGATCTTTCGGGCAGTGTTTGTTGAGATCTATGTAGTCGACACACATGCGCCATTCGTCCGTGTTCTTTTTCTGTACTAGAACTGGGTTTGCTAGCCAATCTGGATGAAGGATTTCTCTGATGAATTCAGCTGCCATTAGCTTTGTGATTTCTTTTCTAATTGTTGTCTTCTTGTCAGGTGAGAATCGTTGTAGCCGTTGCTTCACAGGCTTGGAGCCTTCATTGATATCAATTCTGTGCTCAGCCAACTCTCTTGGGACACTTGGCATGTCGGCCGGCTTCCAAGCGAAGATATCTTTGTTGTCCCGAAGAAAGTTGGTGAGCGCGAGTTCCTATTTTGCCGAGAGGTGGACGCTGATGGTTGCTGTTTTGGAGGGATCACCAATGCCTAGGTCGGTTTGCTTGACGTCGGCTTATTTTGGTGGTGCGAGGATGCTGGGCTTTTTAGCCGGTATCTCTACTTCTTCATGGCTTATTTCTGCGGCAATAGTGGCTATTTCTTTTCTACCATTGTCGGCTTGTGCTTTGGCTGCAATTTGGATTGTCTGAACGTCGCAGTCAAAAGCGCGCTTCAAATCACTTCGAAGAGAAAGGACACCGTTAGGTCCTGGCATCTTAAGCAATAGGTACAGATAATGCGGTATTGTCATGAATTTTGCTAGTGCTGGGCGCCCGAGGATTGCGTGGTATGATGAATCGAAGTCTGCAACCTCAAACTTGATGAACTCTGTACGGTAGTTCGAGGGAGTTCCAAAAGTAACTGGTAGAGTAATTTCTCCTAGTGGCATGGCTGCCTTGCCGGGTACTATGCCATAAAAAGGTGTACTTGTTGGTGTAATCATCCCGGCGAGTTGTAGTCCCATCTTCTTTAGCGTTTCTGAAAAGATGATGTTGAGTCTAACCCCCCGTCGATTATTAGTACTGGTGGTGACGAATATACCGCAATAGTTGGATCTAGAACAAGTGGATAATGGCCTGCGTTTCCTATGCTAGTCCATTGGTCTTCTCTTGAAAATTAGATTGGATATTGTGACCAATTGAGATATCTTGGAGTAGCCGGTTCTGCTGCCATGATAGTTCGTAGTGCTAATTTTTCTTGATGTTTGCTTCTGGAATCTGGGGCTTCGGCGAAGATCACTGCTACCATCCTCCTAGATTTTTGGAATCCCTTGTCTTCATGATTGTCCTCATCTTTTTCTGATTGTCTTCTTTGGTGTTCTCCTTACTATCTTTTCTTGTGTATCGATTGTTGAAGGTGTAGCAATTTCCAATGGTGTGCTTTCCATTAGGGTGCAAGATGCAATGCATATTTTCAATGTCGTCATATCTTCTGGGTTTGGAAAACTTCCTTGATTTGTCAGCCATCGCCACAGTGTTGTCTGGTCCACGTTTTCTTTCCTGATGCCTGTTGTTTCAATGATTTTGCTTGTCCGAGTTGTCTCAGTTGTTTCTATCTGGGAACCTTTCTCGTGTCTTCTCTTCTACAGTAATCATCTTTTCTACCGTTCGTCTGAATTCTTCATTGTTTCTCGGGTTTTCTTTGTAGAAGTCGTGAAATTGCCACCTAGCCATGATTCCATGAGAGAAAGCTTCGATTACTTCTCATTCGGTGATGTCATGTACTTGAGCTCGTAGTTCGCCAAATCGCCGATAGTAATCTCTGAGACTTTCGCCTCCTCTCTGCTTGAGTCCTTTTAACTCTGCGTGGGTGATTAGGTGTGTAATGGTACCCGCAAAATTTTCACAGAAAGCTCTTTGCAAGTCCTCCCAAATTCTGATTGATCCTGGATTCAATTTGTCGAACCATTGGAGGGGCATGGTTTCTAGGGCCATGGGAAAGAACAGGGTCTTGATATTATCGTCTCCTCCGGCCAGTTCAATCGATTGCGAGTATATCCTAAGCCACTGCCTTGGTTTAGTCTTGCCATCATACTTAGAGTGGTTGGACGGCTTGAACTTGTGAGGTAGTTGTATTGAAGCAAGTCTGTTTGCAAAACAGGGGAATCTATCATGCGTTCCGGCTTCTTTGTATTCTGATTTGGCACCTCCTTCTGGCCAACTGTTGTTTTGGTGAGAGTAGTTCTGCGAGGCTGTCTGGGCAGGCACCCTGCTTCTGGTCTTTCTTGGTTGTTCAACTCGATAGTTCTGACTATGCTCCCTTCTACTTTCTCTGTTATGACTTCCACTTGGTCCAAGTCTCTCGAAAGCGGACTTCCTTTGATTTTGATCTTCTTGCCTATGAGTCATTGACCTGGCGGGTAGTCTTGAGCGGGTCCTCCCGTCGTGCGTCCTCAGGGCTGCTGACCGGAGAAAGTCCTGGAGCTATTCTTGTTTTTCACTAGGATGTGAAGTCGCTCTGAGTTCTTCTAGTGCTTCTCTGATCTTATCGTAGGGTGTATTTGCCGTGTGCCTTTCTTTGACTTCTCGTTCTGATTTTCTTCTATTGTATTCGGCTAGTTCTGACTCATATCTGATCCAAGCTTCCTTGCGCTGCCTGGCACGGTTTTGGCGTCCTTATTTCGACTTGTTTTTTCTTTCTCTGGTTTGCTTCTGAGTCTCGGTCTCACCATCGTAGCCCTGGACGAAGGGTGATATGTTGGACTCATATTCATCCGATGACCTGATGTCGAGCACTTCTGGGGGGATCAATGGTGATCGAGGACGGCGAACCATGAGTACTTCCTGTGCGTGAACTGTTCTGTCATTGGCGTTGGTTTCCATACTGTCGAAGTTGCTGATAACTTTAGTAGAG
This sequence comes from Miscanthus lutarioriparius, assembly GCA_904845875.1. Taxonomy (NCBI): domain Eukaryota; kingdom Viridiplantae; phylum Streptophyta; class Magnoliopsida; order Poales; family Poaceae; genus Miscanthus; species Miscanthus lutarioriparius. The sequence continues at coordinate 73,212,117 of CAJGYO010000018.1, forward strand.
GCTTTAAGGTCGCAGATCGAGTCTCCTTCTTAGTAGGGTAGAATTGCTATTGTCGTCGTGTCGACTAGTCGGGTGCCGCTATCCTCAGGAATAGAACCTAGCCAGTGGACGATGCAATCTTGAGATGTTATAGTTAGTATGAGACCTTCCTGAGCTCCCTTCAGTGGCATTCTAAGCACCGGATCGAGGAATCCTTCGGGCCGTGTCTGATAAGATGTTGCCATGTTGTGGAGTCCAAACGGAAAAGGACCCGACTTCTTGGAAAGACTCTGAGTGTACTCCGGGTTGTATTCTTGGTAGGCCAAAGCCGCGTTCTTAAGTCCCATCGTTAAAGAACTCGGTTTCCCGAAAGAACTCGGATAAGACTCCATCTCAGATGCGGAGCCTGAGTTCTAGTCGGATGCGTAAAGCTGCGAAATCTGAGTTGGATCGGATATCACGAGTTGTGCGAATCTTCCAGTGAGTTGGTCTGTCGTAGTCGCTGAAATAGAAAGGTCTTCATGGTGATCCGAATCTTCGAGGAGATGACTTTGGAGCCTGCCATTGTTGTCTGCCTCGCAGATCCATGAGCCAAAGATGAAGGTTGATTCCGTCGAGAAGATCATGCTGTCGAGGTCCATCGAGCTCTCGGATGCAAATTCGCCGAAAGCCCCTACCTGGCGCGCCAGCTGTCGATGTTTGACCACTGATAGCCTACCACGGGGATACCTGGGGCAGTATGTTTGGGCTTCAGCGTATGCGGAACTCGATGGTGAACGCAAGAGATAGTCGATTTATCCTGGTTCGGGCCCTTGATCGCTGATCGAGTAATAGCCCTACGTCCACTCGGCGTTAGCCCTTGCGTTGTATTGATTGTCTGGTGTAGTGTTGTTACAGTCGTAAAAGTTGTCTCTTCCGGCTCTAGGAACCCTGCCCTCCTTTATATAGTCAGGAGGTCAGAATCCTAGGCGGTTTACAATGAGAGTTCCTAGTATGATTACAGAATAATACTACTACTAAGATTACATGAGAAGAATCCTAGTTAGACTAGATCTTCTCCCTTCCTTGCGGGGTATCCCGTGGGTCCCGCACCGACAGTGCCAAAGGAGATCATTTCTAATATGAAGAGCACCAAGAAGGTTTAGATCCTGAAAGGGAAGTGAGAAGTCCGATGGACTTCGAGGAATTTGGAGACTTGCCAAAGTATGGGTGCATTTCATGGGGTGCATCATTATGGACAAGGAAATTGCCAAGTGGGCTAGTGAATACTATAGACCCAAATTCCCCTTCCCATATTAGGTAACTAGATTTAAATTCTTGCTATTTCACTTAGCATCTAGTTCCTTTTCATGCCTAGATTTGCATTTGCATGTTTAATCTTTTATCTTGCATACACTAGGTATATCTTATGGTAGGCTTGCTCGGTTTCACTCTTAACCCTTGGAGCAAACCTACATGGTTTTAATTGTTTAGGAGCACGGCACATAGCTTGTTTTACAATTATTCATCTAATATGTGCCAAAGTCTAAATTGTAGGTAATTTCTCCCAAATATCACCTTCGAAAATGATTCTCACATTCATGTGATGTCATCTTTCAAGTGGTATTTTTTTATTCTAAAATCAATATGCATGTCTCCTACAAGTATTCCATACTTGTGTGCACAAATTTAGGGGAGGTTACTCTACAAGTTGGATGCCTTGAGACTAACACCTTTTCAAGCTTATCATGTGTGTAGTAGTCTCATTATAAGGAAAATGGAGTCCCCGGAGTTAAGCATCACACTTCAAATATCCACCACCTATTGCAAGTGGTATAAATTAAATTGGTTTTCGCATGCGATATTTCTAAACCGATATCATCATGTTGATTTCATTTTGGTATTTATATGCTTTCTCCATGCATTATATAGATTAAACTCCCTTGAGCATTAATTTACCAATTATGCATAAACTACATTCTCCATCATATGTATGCATATATTTAGGGGGAGCTTAGTTTATGTAATGTGAGAGCCAAATTTTGTGACATATTCCACTCCACATACAAAGGATCACAAAGTTTGACCCTCCCTCGTGCTACTAATGTCTTCCTTTTCGGTGTTTGATTCCAAAGGGGGAGATTTTGTAGGACCAAAAGCAAGCCAGATCATAATAATTTATAAGTGGTAATGGTCCGAGAAAGGGAGGATAGTGGATTATGAAGTTAGAGGGAGGCTTAAATCCATAATGCCACATGGGGACATTTGCAAAGGCAAGATAAGTTTTCGAAAGATATTTAATGTGGTATCTTTTAGCATCATATAACCTTGTCCTTTTGCATTGCATCACAGCAAATAAATAGTTTTTAAATTCCAAAAATTTTATTATTTGCTTGTTTTGGTCGTGTTGTCATTAATCACCAAAAAGAGGGGAGATTGTAAGGAAAATGGACCCTAGACCCATTTACTTTAGATTTTGGTGTTTGATGACCAACACAACCAAATTGGACTCATAGATTTGCAAGTAATTATTTTGTAGTTCAATAGGATGCAAAACGTGACTTGGACGTAGGCGACGTGGTGATCCGATGATCAACACCTCAAGAAATACATGTGAAGATGCATAGAAGACATACAAGGTCAAGCAAAGTCCAAGCACGAAGATTGGAACCAAGCCGGACGCAAGATCACGAAGAAATGAGCCTGGCAGCTGTGACCGGACGCTGAGCAGCAGTGACCGGACGCATCGGTGACACTATTCATCGTCACGGTAGTGTTTTCAGCGTGACCGGACGTAGTAGACTAGATGACCAGACGCACGAGGTGCAGCGTCCGATCGAGTCCAGAGCGGCGCCAGCGCGACCGGACGTGTTCGGTCGATGATGACCGGACTCAGCCCAGAGTCCGATCAACGCGCGCGCTCTAACGGTCGGGACGACCGGACGCGTCCGGTCAGGACGTGATCGGCGTCCGGTCAGTAGCAGAAAAGTGGGTTTCGTCCCCAACGGCTACTTTCTCAGTGGGGCTTATAAATAGACCCCCAACCGGCCATTTGAGTCATGTGGAGCTGAGGAAACATACCAAGGGTGTTGATAAACTATTTTAGTGAGCTCTACTTGCATAGTGCTTAGTGATTCATTAGGTGATTAGCGTAGGTGCTTTGCGAAGTGCTTATGTTGATTAGACCACCGCCTATGCGTTTGCTCTAGGTTTAGGCCTAGTGTTTAGTGAGGTTTGCATACATTTTACCACTTGGTGCTTGTGTGCACCATTGTTGTACATCGGAGGGGCTTGCAATCTTGCGAGATCACACCAACCGCGTTTGTGGTGTGGCCACCACCGTATACCGGAGGGAACAAGGCCCGCGGCGGTTCGGCCGGAAGCTTGATAGTGAAGACGGCGGGGAGCATCCGGAAGAGGCTTGCCAGAAGGCACGTCGGAGACCCACTTGCGCGTGGGGAAGGCCCAAGACTATCGACGGAGTTACCCGACCGGGAGCTTGGCCCTTGCGAGGGGCTCCAACGAGGACTAGGGGTAAGTTTGCACGCTTCTCGATACCTCGGTAAAAATACCGGAGTCGTCGACGGGAGTTTGCATATCTCTATCTTACTCTTTAGCTTCCGCATTTACATTGTTTGCATAACTCCTTTTTTGCGGTAGAGATAGCAACACACTAGCAAAACCGTAGTTGCACATTTAGATAGTTTATCTTTTGCATAGGTTTTGCTAAGGTTAGAAAAAGATACCATAGTTTAAAGTTAGAGTTTTAAGTTGCCTAATTAACCCCCCTCTTAGGTGTCACGGTCCCCTTTCACTTGTTTTCATTAACGAGTGGCAATCGTGGGTAAATGCGTCTCAACTCCACGAGTAAGTACAAAATTTTAAAAACTGAAGTACCCCACCTTTTTCTTGGAGCAAAGTTCTTGGAGCTGGAGGTGTTTAGCAACGCAGAGCTGGAGCGAAGCCGAAAAACGAAAACGGAGCAGTCCCAAACACCCTCTTAAAGTATGATATTTTTCCCTCAACGCTCCGTCTGTTGTTCCTCACTTCCACTTTTATCAGGGCTAGATTGTGTCCAACTCCAACACGATCTCAGACTCTCCGTTATAGTTTGGAGCTACGAAATAAGCTAGATTGCATCAATCATGCCTCTGTTCTTCAGCACTATTTCAGCGGTACTTTAGTAAAGGAACAATATTTTCCTCTCGCAAGAAATTAACATCAGCAGCAGTATCAACCAAATTTCAGCGAAAAGAACAGGGCCACATGTTGTGGCCTGGCCGGTAGAGCAAGAGCTCGTGCATCCTCCTTTTTCAAATTCATAGCAAGTGCACACAATAGTCATTCATTTTCACTTAAACTTAGTCAATCTCTAATCAAGTTTTTATATGAGACTAATTTTTATTGCATCTAATAGAATTTACTTAGAGTTGGGATTTGATTGAAATAAGGTTGACCAAGCGGGCTAAGACCATTAAATACCACAACGATGGCTAGGTCCAGGTATCCAGATAACATATTCACACGTGTGGTCGAAACATTCATACGTGTGTTTGAGCTTCAAAGTTCAGCACTGTGGATCGATTCAATCAGCATCATTCTTGTGTTTGAGCTTATTTTGGGTGGCCACGCAAATTGGGAAGTAGCAGCACAGAATTCCAGGGCGCGCAATCTAGGGCATGCACGGAAGAACCACAGGCATGTTGGCTCGCCGCGGCAACTGCTGCCGGTGGCCACAAGCCCACGCAAGGCCACAACTCCAAGTCGGGCACCCAAGGTGAACACTCCTAGGCCCTAGCACACAGGGGAAAACGTGCGGCGGCGTATCCAAGCAACGTTCCCATTATTTTATTATTATCACTCAAGCAGTCCACCAATGAATCATCAAGATATCTCACGTGACCTACCAATCTACTACTTCTCTACTTTCTATGCCGGCCCGGTTTTGAGCGCGCGGTCCAGATCAGCGATGAGGTCCTCGACGTCCTCGATGCCGACCGATATCCGGACGAGGTCATCCGTCAGGCCGCGCTCCTCGCGGACCACCGCAGGGATTGCTGCGTGGGACATGAAGCACGGCAGGCTGATGAGGGACTTCACGCTCCCTGAATTCAGGAAAGGCAATGGAAGCCGTCAGTCGAGAGAGTTCAGTAGGCAGATGGTACGGTAAAAGCAAGCATCTTCGAAGGGATCGAGTTCGTCTGGATGCTCACCGAAGCTGACTGTTACGCTGAAGTGCCTGGTGGTCTCGACGACGTGCTTTGAGAGAGCCAGTGAGCCGGTGAGGAAACTGAGAACAGAGCCCGCTCCCTTTGCCTGACGAACAAGAGAGAAATGTAACAAGCATGCATAACTGATCAGGACAGACCGCTCTCTTAAGCTACATGCGAGGCAGCATGGAAAATAAAAGGTATACCTGAGAATAGTGTAAAGCCCGTCCAGGATGGTCAGGAAGCCCAGCGTAGTTCACTTGCTTGACCCTCGGGTGAGACGCTAGGAATTCAGCAATCTTCTGGGCATTAGCCTAACAATAACCAACCAACCTTTAAGCCTCTTTAGAGAAATGATGAAACGGCCAGAGACTCGAGGGGGTGAAAAGATATATACTAGCATACAAGTTACAGAAAAGCTTCACCTGTTGTTTCTCCACCCGCAAAGCCATGGTTTTGATTCCCCTCAAGCAAAGCCAGCAGTCAAAAGGTGCCAAACCTGATCCTTCAGCATTTTGCAGAAACGCTATCTCTTTAGCCAAGCTGCCAGCAATCAAAAGAAATATTATACCCGCAGTTCGCAAGTACTATGAATGTTGTTTGTGGGACTTGTTAGTATTTGAGAGCATGCAGCATGAACATTAGGAGCAAGGTGGGAATAGAGAACACACCTTTCACCCTTTACTGCAAGAATTCCAGCCATAAGATCACTATGTCCAGCTATAAATTTGGTAGCTGAGTGCATCACGATATCTGCACATAGGACAATAGATGGATGTGAACTGTGCCATTAAATGGTGTAGAATGCTCTTGTATCTAGTTAACACATTGTTCCATACCAGCTCCCAGTTCTATAGGACGGGAGAGCACTGGAGACATGATGCTGTTGTCTACCAAAACAAGAGCACCATGAGAATGTGCTATCTCTGAGATTGTCTGTCATGCAAACAAAAGAGAGGATGGAATACTAGTTAACTCTAAAAGGATACTTCTAGATAATAGAAAACCTAGTAATACAATCTTAATGATCACTGGATCCATGGATCAAGAGTCTTACCTTAATGTCAGTAATTTGCTGACGAGGGTTTGTGGGACTTTCAAGCCAAACTAGTCTAGTGGAGGGTCCAATTGCAGACACCACATCACTAATTTTTGTTGTATCTACTCGTCTGTATTGACACAATGTATATACAACATGTCAGTGAACAGCAAAAGAACAAAGAGATCACTTTCATAAAGACAATCAATATCACACTGACTTTACAACTATTCCATTTCTAGGCACAACTTGCGAGAGCAGACGATCAGAGCCACCATATATGTCCTCACCAGCAACAATTTCTTGTCCTGAAATCATAAGTTTGATCCATTAATTTATATAGGCATACACGAGATTATATGTCAAGCATTAGAAATGGGACGCACAGGAATATGTCAAGTGCTTACCAGCCTTAAGGAGGTGTGTTACTGCAGCTAATGCTGCCATCCCACTGGTGAAGCAGAATGCTTGATCTGCCTTCTCAAGCTTAGCCATAAGGCTGAACATGATATAAACTTCATCAAAACCATAATGCATTTCTCTACACTACAATAGTAAGGAAAAGCACTGTACTGATGAACTAACCTCTGGAGAACATCACGAGTGGGGTTACCACTTCTAGTATAATCATAAGGTCCATAATCTGTAGCTGAAGGCTGGAAAATAACTTTTGGGAGTAAGTCACTACTCACTACTGCAGAGTAGGAAACAGGAAAATAGAGCAAATCATGAACCATCTTAAGTACAATTATAAGCTTACTAGTTCCTCAAACTGAATAAAGACATTACCACACAATTTCACAAAATCAATATCCGCACAATAAAATACTCATAATTGGAAATCAAGGATTCAAGGCTACAGAGGAAAATGCATATGGTTTGTTAAATAACTATAGCATCCCAACACCTCAAGGACAACCAAGTCAATCTCAAATCTCAAATATAACTAGTGGATTAAGAAAAAAGAGATCATCACTTAACTATTGGCAGGTATACTACAGTTTCAAATACACAAACAACGGCCAGGCACATAGAATTCATCAGCACCGTACAATAGTAGATTTTTGTCCTAAGATTTGTAAATTTTGAAGAAAATTCCGCCCAGCCTATTGTTCCCACATTTGTCTGAATATTCATTCCATGTTCCAAACAATACAAATCCAATAAAAATCTAAAATACAGATTGATCACATCTGGTAGTGCAACCTAGTACGGGACACCATCAGAAGGTGGAAATGAAAACGAACAACATATTTATCAAAGAAATCAAAACGTACTGGCAAAGTTCGAAGCTTTTGGTTCCCCATTTTGGTAACAAAAAATGGGCAGCATTCGTTTGTAATCTCAATTACCTGCTTAAAGGTGGCTGTCTGGTACAGCGGTGTGCTCAGAGCCTCATACTTGTCGAACGAGTTCTCGAAGCTCGTCAGCATCGTCGCCACGCTCGGCTCCTTCGCCTCCAACTCTGCACCACCAGAAAACCAAACCAGCGCCCACAAATTCCCAATCTATCAATTATCCGCAAAACGGCCACATAAGCCCAATCCCACAGCCCCGAGCAACGCACCAGAATCAGAGGCGACTGAGTCCAGGGCCTCCACGGAGACCGCAGAGGCGCTGAGGTCCCGTTCGGAGCCGCCGGAGGCGCCCGCGATCACTGCCAGCGGGCGCCCAGCCATGCGTCGGGATAGCGAGAGGCGGAGGGGCGGTACGCGGACGGGTTGGGCTTCAGCGGCGGCCGCCGCGCTGCTAGGGTTCGGGGACGGGGCGGACTGGAGGAGGAAGAAGCGGGCTGGAGCGGTGGGGACGGCGGCGGCCATTGGCGAGGAAGGAGTGAGAAGCGGGAGTCGTTCGTCACCTGTGGGTGGGACTGGTGGACCCTGGCCGTGGCTGCGTGACAGCGACATGTTTATAAGGGGGTGGGCTATGACTGACATGTGAGCCCGATTACCTGTGTGAGCCAAATTGCGTGCGGGTGGCCCCTAAGAAGGATTAGCTTACATTGTCTAGGTTCGTTGAACGTGATTACGTGAACCTGTAGCACGAAATAAGGGGCGTTTAATATGATGATCTGTTAATCAAGGGCTGCAGTCTGAAAAAGTAGCTTCTTATGATCTGAAATGGTTCTCCATCGTGATTTTTAGAGTTTGCTAAAGAATCTAAGAGAATCACTTTCAGCCACAAAATCACTTCTCTCAAAGAATCAACTTACACAGAGAATCAAAATCAAAATGTGATGGAGCTCCACTAAACAGACTCTTAGTACTCCTCTCTAAAAAAAAACTGTTGAGCTCTGCCAAAGCCTAAAGTTCATAGTTCTAAAACTACGTCTATACATAAGAAAATGAATACATAAAATACAAGTTTGAATGTCACATCACCAATGAATGAGGATTTCGGCCTAGCTTCATTATTCCTGCTCCCTCCCCCTTCTCTACACCTCTCTCGCTATTTTTTCATTTTTCCCGAATCAAAGTACCTATTTAGAAAAGCTCCACCACTAGAAAAAGTGAATCCGAACCCAGATTCACATGGATCCAGTGTGAAGTAACTCCACCTAGGTCTAAGATTCATCATTCGTCAAAGTGTTTGGTTCGGCTGCACCTCCACCTCCATCTCACTTCCATCTGGACCCCACATGTGAAAGGTCCTAATGGCTAGAGAGAGGGTGAATAGCCTAATAAAATTCTACAACAACACTTAACAAAATGTGTTAGACAATTTTGCGGTGAAGCAAGTGTTGCGCTAGCCTACTAAAATGCAAACCACCTACCACAATTCTATTTCGAATAGTGTATGTCCACACAATAGCTATGACACTTAGCTAAATTAGTGTGCTCTCAAAGACTAACTAAAGAGCAACACTAATCAAACAAACAAGCTCTCACAACTAGCTACACTAAAGAGCTTGATAACTAGTTTATGATAATGTAAGAGTGACCAAGAGAGTTATACCGCAGGCCGTGTAGTGGTAGGAACCAATCAATCACAATAATGAATACCAATGTAGACCAATCACCTCGGAATCAAATAATGAACACAATGATTTTTACCGAGGTTCACTTGCTTGCTTAAGCAAGCTAGTCCTCGTTGTGGCGATTCACTCACTTGGAGGTTCACTTGATTGGCATCACTCGCAAACCCTCAATAGGGTGCCGCACAACCAACACAAGATGAGGATCACACAAGCCACAAGCAATTTACTAGAGTACCTTTTGGCGCTCCGCACGAAAGGTCAAGAACCCCTCACAATCACCACGATCGGAGTCGGAGACAATCACCTCCTCCACTCAACGATCCTTGCTTTGCTCCAAGCCATCTAGGTGGCGGCAACCACCAAGAGTAACAAGCGAAATCCGCAGCGAAACACAATCACCAAGTGCCTCTAGATGCAATCACTCAAGCAATGCACTTGGATTCACTCCCAATCTCACTATGATGATGAATCAATGATGTAGATGAGTGGGAGGGCTTTGGCTAAGCTCACAAGGTTGCTATGTCAATGAAAATGTGCAAGAGCGCTCCCTTGAGCCGGCCATGGGGCTATAAATAGGGCCCCAATGAAATAGAGCCGTTGTTGTACCCTTCACTTTGGCACAACGCGGGGTGACCGGACGCTCTGGTCCGATCGACCGGACGCTGCCCTCGGCGTCCGGTCACGCGTGATTCACGCCACGTGTCCCTGCTTCAAATGTTGTTAAATCGATTTCAACGGTCATGAAGCCGACCGGACGCTTCGAAAAAATGCCGGACGCCAAGCCCTGAATCGTCCGGCCGCTTTCGAAGCTCCCCGAGGCATGTTTTTTTTACGGGACGCGTCCGAATCCACTCTTGACCGGACGCACCAGCGTCGGTGCTCAACTCCTAGCCAATTTGTATCATGCTGAAGTCGCCATGACCGGACGCAGTGACGATCGGCGTCCGGCATACCGGATTCAGCGTCCGGTCCATTGGACCGACGCCAAAGACATCATTTCGATCAACTCCATTTCAACTCTTACTTCTTCACCCTTGCTCAAGTGTGCCAACCACCAAGATTTTGCATCCGGCGCATAATAGAAAATAGACATTTCATTTTCCCCGAAGCGCCAATCCCATATCGCAAGCTTCGGCGGGGGAGAGAGGGACCCAAACCCATCTCAACCCTACAAACACCTTGTGCACATGTGGTAGCATATTTACACAAATATTATCAAGGGTGTTAGCACTCCACTAGATCCTAAATGCATATGCAATGAGTTAGAGCATCTAGTGGCACTTTGATAACCACATTCCGATACGAGTTTCATCCCTCTTAATAGTACGGCTATCAAACCTAAATGTGATCACACTCTCTAAGTGTCTTGATCACCAAAATAAAATAGCTCCTACAAGTTATACCTTTGCCTTGAGCTTTTTATTTCTCTTTCTTCTCTTCAAGTTTAAGCCCTTGATCATCTCCATGCTATCACCATTGTCATGTTATGATCTTCATTTGCTTCTCCTACTTGAAGTGTGCTACCTATCTCATGATCACTTGATGAACTAGGTTAGCACTTAGGGTTTCATCAATTTACCAAAATCAAACTAGAGCTTTCAACATGTCAAGGGGCATAATGAAAAAATGCAAATAAACCACTAGCTCTTCTTCTTCCTCCCGACAACTCGCATGTGCATGAGGGGGCGGATATGGCGCGGCTCCAGCCGGTGAGGGCGCTAGTTCTCGCGATGCCACGGTGGGGCGCGGGGCAGGGGCACGATTGGCGCGGGCCGTGACCAGTGCGGGGGGGGGGGCAACTGATGGCCTGGGTGCGGCCACTTGGGTGTGGGCGCAGCTGGCCAAGCGCAATGCGGCTACCGGCTAGGGGTGGCGCGATGGTCAGGGTGGGCGAGCATGTGTGTGTGAACGTGGAAGATGACTTGAAAGAAAGAACAACGCGTCATTTTTCTGTAACCAGTGGTAATGGTGGTTAATTTTTCTAACTCTAGCAAATTTGGATTTGGTGGAGCACCACGTGAGGCGCTCCACCAGTTTAGTGAATCTGAGGGCAAATCTAGCATTTTGGTGGATCAGATCCACGGTGGAGCTGAAAGTGTTTGGCTAGAAAATTAGATATGGATATATTTTCGGTGATCTAAAGTTGGTGGAGCTCTCTCAAACAGGCCCAAAATAAGAATTATCATGAAAACATAGACTTATACAGAGAGGAGGAAGGGGAAGATGGCGAGACCTTAATGCAAATGAGACGGCAATAGCCCTTGGTTCAGGGACAACCACCACCACCAGGAGAACCGGCAACTTGTTTTGGGACGGGCAACGACTGAGGCGATAGTAGGCAATGACACTAGGTGGAATGGCGGTAGGAGACCATTGACGACATTAAGTACATACTCACTGCTACCGAATCCATCGTTACCAATGGCTCTTCGCCACCTATCGGATACCATAAAAAGGGGTACCCTAAGTAAGAACCGAAAAGATTGCTTAGACCTTGCAAAAATCAAAGCAAGGGACAACCACGAGGTCTCGGCTGATTCACCGATTCGCCCAAGGCATGCACCAAAAAAGGCCTCGGGCGAAACGCCAACCCTCTGCCTTGCCGAGGCCCTATCGCCGAGGCCCTCTCGTCGAGGCCCTCTCACCGAGGCCCTCCCGCCGAGGCCCCGCCCCGCTAGGCCTCGGACGGGTTACCGATTCTCCGATTCGCCCGAGGCCCCGCGCATAAAGCCTCGGGGCGAAATGCCGATTCTCCGACTTCGCTCGAGGCCGGCTCGGCAACAACCTCGTCGCCTCCGCCTCGTCTCGACCGACTTCTCGACAAAACATCACGCGTCCAACCACTCCCATAACGTCACCGCATTACGTCAACGCAGCAAAGAGAGCGGCCGACGGACGGGAGATAGGATCGAGCGGGGTTACCGACCATCATGTTTCAACCTCGGGCCCATGATCGGGCGCCAGTCTTTGCCTTTGCTACCACCTAATTCTGCTCCTCAGAACAGCGCAGCGTGGGGAGTCAAGTCCGGGTCACTATAGCCTCGGAATAAGTGTATAAGACCAACTGCTCCCTCCAAGCCTCGGCAATCCACTTCAGGGCCTCGGCAGCCTAGGGATTCACGCCCGCCGAGCCCCCCACGATAGCTCGGCCTCGGCACCAACTGAGCCTCGGCTCTTTTCACTGTCAACGCACAGCGACCGGCACGACGACGGCCATACCCTGCGCCAAGCTATCACTGGAGCTCCCACGTCGCACAGGATCGGGTGTGACCGGCGCGTTTCTCCAGTGCATCAAGGACAAGACCACTCCGTTGACCATGCTGCCACAGTAGCAAGCTACAGGACTCAGGCACACCACCTCCGCTCACAGGACACTGCATAACAAACACATGTATCACCCATGTCCCCCCTTCAACTATAAAAGGAGAGACCGGGGTCGTTTCTAGACACGAGAAAAAGATAGACGAACACTCACGTAGGCTCACGTAGATTGAGACACACGCACTCTCGCTGCCCGAGAGCAACGTCTCAAGCAGCCCGCACCGCTCCACGCAGAGACCTAGGACTAGCTCCCTCTCTCGCTCAGCTTGTATCCCCCTACTACAAGCATTTCGGTGCAAGGAATATAAGATCGATCTCTCAGACTGGACGTAGGGCACCGATTGCCTGAACCAGTATAAACATTATGTCTCTTTGCATCACCATCCGGGATTAGGGACACGCAGTTCAAATTCACTAGTTGGTTGAGGACCCCCCGGTCCGAAACACCGACACCACCGTTTGCTCTCACCGCCGGTCCGTGTTACGAACTGTTGTTGAAATAATTTTCAACGCCGGTTCGTGTTATGAACCGTTGATAAAAATGAGGACGATTATCACCTCCAATTGGTAACATGAATCGTTAGTGATAGTTCATCATCACGACCGATTATTCCTATTACCAAACGACGATAAAAATCACTTTCACTAACGGTTTGACTTACAAGCCGGCGTTGATGACCCATGTTACAACATAATAAAATTAATAACATTTTCGAATCAAATCGGATGAAGAAGAATTTTATATCAAAGTTTTATGTATCGACGAAATAAATAACCGTTAATAGTTAATAACTTTTTCATATAAAATCACGTATGGTCCTAAAATTATGTTTAAAGTTCTCATATATTTAAATTCATTTTTTCGAATTATCCAAACGATCTCTGATGGAAAAAATGACCAAACTCTGTAGATCTCGATGAAAACTACAACCTGCAGTCGATGACTTTTTCATTTAAAATCATTTGCGGTTTGTAAATCACGTTTCAAGTTATCACAATTTAAAATTCAAAAATTTCAAACGATCTCGGATGGAAAAACAACCAAAACTAAATTTATAGATCTCAATGAGAACTACAACTTTGTAGTTGATGACTTTTTCATTTGAAATTGTTTGTGGTGGTAATTTATGTTTCAAGTTCTTACAATTTGAAATTCAAATTTGTCAAACGACCTTGAATAGTGAATAAACCAAAACCAAAGTTGTAGATCTCAATGAGAAATACAACTTTGTAGTTGATCACTTTTTCATTTGAATTTGTTTATGATCCCAAATATTTATTTTAAAATTCTAAAAAGTGATGGCGAGGAGAAGGATGAAGTGGTGAGAGGAGCTACGCGCGAGGGCACAAGTCTCGTATTTTCACGTGAAAAAAATTGTGTGACTTGTGGGTTGCGACGCATGACCATATAACTGACGGGTAGGGGGATTATATATATTTTTGCTATTTTTTGCCCGATTTTGAACTTTATAGAAAACTCTATCACCGTCGGTTGGTAACATGAACCGGCGCTGATAATTTATTATTATCGTCGATTTTCAACCGGTACTGATGACCATTCTTATCACCACTGACTTTCACCGCCAATGATGGTTTGGAATGCGATCAAAATCCTATAATGACTGTTGTTTCGGCTATAAGATTTAAAACCGTCAACTGGTTTGGCGCTTGCCAATATTAATAAGGGGATTAGCTATTCTTTAGACGCCTTGTTTTTATTGTTCTTTTCAGGTGACAAACCCACACAGTTGTAGAAGAAAGGAGCGGTCCAGATTAGACGTCCATTGTTTCTCTTCCTCCTGGAGACCACACATCCACACCAGCCCGCTCCCGCCACCGACCTCCCCCATCGCCCCGCTGCCCCGACTAGAGGCTCCCCCTCGACCCGCCCTCACATAATCCCAATCCTACGAACACGCTGGCCAGCCCTCACCCCCGCCACCGGCACTTGCCATCCTGATGTCCTACCCCGCCCTCTCGGTGGCTCCCCGCCGCCTTGCTTACCGCCGCTGGCCAATCCACCACCACCACCTATCCAGCCCCCTCGGACCCTCTGCCTGTCCACGTCACGCCCGAGAGAAAGAAGACGCGTGCAGGGAGGAGGAAGTCGCGCACGTGTTGCCCATGAATCACGCGACTGAAATGTAGGAATTTTGATTAATAAACCGCCGGAGTGCATGGCGGCGTAAGGCTAGATTTACAGAATCTGTCAAAAATATAAATTTGAAAAAATGAAAAAAAGAGAAAAATAAAACCTCGCATGAGAGAGGTTGTCATTTTTTTTTTGAGCAAAGAGAGAGGCTGTCAATTTTTTTGAGCAACGAGAGAGGCTGTCAATTGTTAAGCCAGAAAATGAGCGTGTGCGGTTTGGGCCGTGTCGATGCAATAGATCCTAGGCCCATATAAAGGGCGGTACATTGACATCTGTCGAATAACTGAACTCTGAACCAATTCCTCAACTCGGTTCTCCCTCCCGTTCTTGCTGTTCTTCAATTCAGATTCTGCTATTCTCCGTGCTGACAGAAAGTTAGTCGTCGATAGCATTTTCTCGCCGTAAGTAGCTCTTCTCCCCGTTCTTTTCCGGATCTTTCTTCTTGGAAGGAGTTATCGAACAAATAACAGATATCTTTCCCTTTTCCTGTTCTTTCTTTGATGACAGCCGAGCTTCTTCTTCGTACAATCTTTCTTTCCGGACAAAAATCAATTCCTCAACTCGGTTCTTGCTTCCTCCCGTTCTGCCTTCCTGTTATTCCATTCGGATTCTGCTCTTATCCGTCTAGCTGACAGAAAGTTGCCGTCGGTGGCACTTTCTCGCCGTAAGCCCGTAAGTACCTCTTCTCCCCGTTCTTCTCCGGATCTTTTCCCCCTGTTCTTTGTTGTTCTTTGTTGATCGATGAGAGCCGAGATTCTTTTTCACACAATCTTTCTTGCTGGACAAAGACCTATGGAAGCTCCCGACTACCTGGCGACCTTTCTCGATCAAGATTTCAGGCGCGGATGTCAGAAGGAAGTGTTCTGTTTCTCCTGCGGGAAGGCTTTTTGCAAGAAATGCTGCCCATCCCATACGACCAGCCACCACCCGGGCCAAGCCTGCGGGCTTGCAGAGGTACACCCACTATTTGGTTGCCATCTGTAGCTTCTTCTGTTGCTTTGCAATTCACGGACGGTTTTCTTGCGATTTTTCTCAGATTAAGTGGGTTCGGCATTGCTTTGCTGTGGTAGTAGAGCAACTGAAGGGTGCAGGATATGATCTGAGAGGAGTCCAGAGACTCCGTGAAGCAGGAAATGCATTTATCCCATTGACGAGGCAGCAGGTCTTGCCGGGGCACCGAATGGCTTTGGAATGCACCAACTGCGGTGATCGGACTCACACACGCTGCTTATACTGCTGTACCTCTTGCCGTGTACGGGATCTTCATTCGATTCTTGCTATAATTCCATGCAGCGATTAAGTTTTTCTTGCTTTTGACTTTTGATCTTTTGAGACATTGCATGCAGCTGCAGTCAGTAGCGACCGGCCATCGCCATGCCCGCAAAAGGATGGAGGCACTCGTCAGAACCGAATTTGGCGAACAAGTTCTGCCGAACATCTTCTGCACTGCTTGCTGCACTTTGTTCTCGTCAGATTGTTGCACAAATCACGCAGGAGCTCATCATCACCAGGGGAGTCTGATTCATCTTGTGAGGCATGAAAACCTTATTTTGACTCCAATGCAGGATCTGGTGGGGTTTCCAGAGGATTGGACAGCAGATATTCAGGATTTCAGGTAACCCAAACTGTATTGATTGTCCTAGTTTTTTTCTTCTTCTTTTGTGTCCTTTCAAAAAAAAAGTTTATGTCAGTTTTGATATCATTTCGAAAAAGGTTTATTTTTAAATTCTATGTTAGAGTCCTGCGCATTTGAATGTTAATATAAGAAGCTTCATAGTCGAACAGAGTTATGGAATGGGTTGGGTCCGTGTGATCACTATTCACTAATTCCTTTCATTTCATTTTGTGGTAGCAGAAGGTTGAGATACATGGAGACATCGTAGTTATGGTTTGCAGAATGGAGCAGCAGCACCCCTTGATAGGTGAACTGGGCAATTTATGCATTAACTGCATGAACGTTATTGGCGTGGAATACAATTACTGTTCTCTGTTTTGCAAGGTAACGGTTGGTTCTAAGCATGCTTATGTGATACGAAATATTTTATTTTAGATACTAAACATGGATGTACTTTGTAGGCCCATGTCATCTGGTTTCGAGAACCTGCAGAATGAGATTCAGTCAACAAGACCAAGAATTGGGGAAGTCTAGGGAGCCCAGGATTGTAGGAGTAGATAGCTGAGTAGTGTGTAACTACTGATCGAATTTTTCAGTGTCGATCAATTTTAACTGGAAACTGTACGTGCGAAACTTTTGATGAGGATTTAGAAATTCTTTGATTTGATAAGTTTGCAGGATCAAATTTGAGATGTGTAGGCATTAGGCAAAGCAACTTATTTGCTTCAAAATATGTGGATTTTCCCCTTTTCACAGTGCCTTTTGCCCCTCTAATATAAAGTAGAGTATAGCTGGCATTTTTTCTGTTCTGTATGTATAATATAATCGTCTTATGCGCCGGTGCCGACGGCGGAGCAACGCCGATTGCTGCGCCGTGGCCGCCATGACGGAGTTGTTTTCCTCTGCGAGGCGCCATGGGCTCATGGGTCATGGCGCAGTTTGTTGGAGAAAAAAGTGTTTGGGCCAAAGGGCTTAGGGCCCTAGTGGGCTATTGGCTGATTGGGCCAGCCAAGAAATTGACGAATCGACCCCATCTTGCTCGTCAAATCAATCCCATCATCAATTGTACTGTTGCCAAGCCCTAGAACCGCCGCCGCCTAGCCGGCGTGGCGGTAGCGCCTTGTTTGGGACAGGCCAAGGCCGGGGCTGGGCGAGGGCGCGTTCCGGTGGCGGGAACCGATGCCGGGAACGGACGCCAGGCAGCACCGAGGGTGGCAGGTGGAGTACCCTTTGATTTTCTTCTATTATTTGTCTATTAGAAAGTTAACGCGGTTATTTTTTTTTCTTGCCCTGATTATTTCCTCCATGATGCTACAAAACTGCGAGGCCTTTGTGGGGGGCCTCTAGCAGACCAGATGTATTGAACTGCCATCTAACTTGCATATTTGCCTTTTGATATAGCCCTTTGGATGTCGTCTCATTGTCTCGGTTTGCGGTTTGCCTGGCCTCGAGCTATGAGATTTGTTATAAAGCTTCAAGAATTAATATGCATTGCTGAGAATTAATGGACAGTTTTTTGTGACACCTGGCGAATGCTGAACCTAAAAATGGCCAAGCGAAGTTGTGGCAGTGTGATAAAAGGAGCGACAAACCTAAGATTTCCCCTCTGAGCACCACTAAGTGACTTAAATGTCATCATCATATTTCTTTCGGGAAACTGTTGATTGTATATTAAGTTCGATGCCTGTGACATATGTATTGTCTTATTGAAGCAAAATATAAGTTACAAATCAAATTCTAATATTTGGCCATGAGGCATTTCTCTGAGCTTGTTTTACATTTGTGTAAACCAAAATGTTTAGTTATTCACTCACACGGTTATTTCTTGGTGTTTCAGGTTTCCTAGTGCGATATTGAACAAAGTTGTTGCTTTGTTGGACAATGTTACATGAATTTGATTTGTACGTATACATTTGTTTGCAATAACTGATGTATAGTTCTGCATAACATAGTAAATTGCATAATCATGTTTTGTGTGCAACAGTCACTCCAGGTTCATGTAGTCCATCTTAGTTGTGCTGTTGATGAAACAAAGCCCAATAAATACAACTTAAAGGGAACAAAATTTGGTGCTTCCCTTTCTTTTTATTATAGATTGCTTCAGTTTCACTACAAACTCTCTCTTGATATAAAAGGGCGTACCCAATGCAGAGAGCTCCCGCTCTGTGCGGGGTCTGGAAAGGGTGTCAGTGGCAAGCCTTACCCTCGCCTGTGCAATGCGAGGAGACCGCGACTCGAACCCGGGACCTTCCGGTCACAGGCGGTAAAACTCTACTGCTTGCACCAGGCCCGCCCTTCAAACTCTCTCTTGATATATTTTACTTATTTCTGTAGCTTTGTCAACTGTCGTAAGCAATATCTCTGGCAAACTTTGCTGCTCTTCCTTTCGTGATTGATGCTGATTGGCAGTTAAGGTCGTTGTTGATGCGTATGTTATTATTTTCTTGGACCTGCAATGTTCCTAAGAGATGTACAGATGTGTGTTCTTTAATGTTTTTTCTGTTTGGACTTTAGACCTGGAAATTGTGTTCCTTCACACCACTACCATCTATGAAAAAATTCCACTGTCTAGCCAGTTTACTGATGTGAAACTTTAGCTCGACCTGTTCTTGGTAATGATTTCCCTTTGATATATACACTGTACCATCTTAGTATGTTTTCTTTGTGTTACAGTTTTTATTTTGTTCTCTATCTATAACATGTTCTAACTTCTAAGGAACTCAGTTACTTTGAATATCAGGAGATTAACTGTTCTCCAGGTTCAATGCTTTATGTAGTTAGTTGACATGTTCTGTCCTGAATTCATCTGTGATTTTATTTCAAGCATTTGTATCGATTTCAATGTGATATTTTCAGGCATGACAAGCAGTTTACTCATATTCCTATCTCTTAATAAGTTTACTTATAATTGCTTTTGGACAGAATTTCTAAAGTGGAGAAAAAACATAGGACCTTGACTGAATAATTGTTTCATGCTGCAGTTGTGTGAGGTGACTAGGTTTTCATGGTAAGTTGCTAAAGGTGTGCATGGTCCAAGTGGTTATCAAGTCTTTTTAAAATATTACACTATTGGTTTAATTCAAGAAAAAGTTAAAGCTGTTGGACACTCAGTTTCATAAAACAGAACCTGTATAAACATCATTCTCATGGTTATCGTTATACAATGAATTGGTTGTTAAACCCTTCACGGATGGGTGTTCATTCTGAACGAATCATAGTCTGGCATGTTTATGCTACCACTGTCTCCAGCACACATAGCTACACTCTTTCTCTGTTTCCCATGCCTTCATCTTCCTGTCTTCAACATCCCAATCACGCAGTACTGAGTGAATCATTGTGTGTGTGTGCGCGCGCGCGCTTCCAGCTCCTGCAAATGCTGTCTTGAAATTGTTGAGTGATTCTGCAAATGCTGCCTTGAAATTGGTTCTGAATGTAAGCTAGCATCCCCAGCACTCTTTTTTTTCAGCATGGTTGTATTGTGCTGCTTGAACAGTGGAACATTTTGGGCTTTCTATAAAAGTTGTGTTTTTCCTCTGTCAAAAAAAATGTTGAGTGATTCTGCAAATGCCGCGTTTGATAGATGTTTTTTTCTTCTCATTCTTTTGCATTTTCATTCACAATGTTATCACTTTTCTTCAAAATCAAAGGGGGAACTAGCTCCTGCTTTTACAGACACATGCACATATCCTATCTTGATTGTATCAAATGTTCCTTCCATGTAAGATGAGCAGCAATCTTTCAAGAAATAGAATGAATTCTCTGTAAAACAAAGCTGCATATGTGCAGTCAGTTAATGTCATTTTTGCACAATGGCAAGTCTGGAAGAAGTATTCGTTAGTGGGCCTACTGTTTTTAAATCCTCAAACGTATGGTGAAAAGTATTTTTCTTACTGTTTGATATGTTTGCTCATTTACCTTTTTTTTTGACATAGATCACTCTTTGTCATTTAAAGTATCAAATACAGTTCAGCACTTATATACTGTTAATTAATACAGTTTTGCTGGGCTTCCTTCATTAAACTAATTTATTTCAGTTCTCTAATGGAGGATGCAATGGACGAGCATGAGCAATTTGGTATGCACTGCTAGAGATAATTCACACATTGGCACTCTGATTGCTTTTATAAAGCGATGCTACAAAGTGATTGCTTTCAGTTATATCTGCTTGCCCCCTTTTTCAATTTGGTATGCCCTGCATGCCCCTTCCGCTGTTTGCTGATTAAAAATATGGCATGTAGGCAATATTGATCAAATTAGGAGTTATAATCAAGGCAAACAATTAAACATGATTGGGTTCAAGTGCCATCTGTGCCTTGCAGAAACAGAAAAATCATGCAAAGAGATGAGCTCACAGGCTTGATAGTTGCTATAGCAACTCAGCAAGCATGTACTATTTGAAAAATAAATATGTTACTATACCTAGGTCAGGCTACATATTTTCTTACTAATTATCTTACTATCCATGCATAATTCTCATTATGCGTAAGTGTGTAGCATTAGGAAGTTTGAATATGTCATGTGTGGGATGAGAATTCAAAGCAGAACAGGGTGATGTGGTCCAGAGTAGTATCTATACTATTCAGAAGACATGTTTTCTTGGTTGTACATAAATAGTTCTTTTTTTGCCAAAGCCCCTTGAATGTCCTTGCTGATTTGCTCTAGGCCTCATTTGGAAAGCTCAATCCACGGGGCTTTCCTGGCCTTTTCCCTGGGCCGGAGCCCGCGAGGAAACTGGCCACGGGCAAATTAACCATTCCGTTTGGAAGCCTACGCGGAGGGGGAGAGCAACCCCACCCTCGAGTTTTCCCCATGGCAGCTTCTCCCTGATGCCCGAGGCCGGGCGGCCCTTTGCCGACTCAGCGACGACGCGCAAAGCAACAGCGGCTAGCATGCAGCAGTGCAAGGGGGTCACGACGGAGCGACGCCACCGTTCTCACTCAGTAGTCCATCCCATGCTAGCCTTCACTCTGTCATCGTCCCTCTTGCCGGCCACACGCCGCCTCTGCAAGATCAGCTCCAAGATTTGACTCTTCCAGCTACCATCCAAGTTCTCCGGCTGCCGGCTCTCGACTTGAGCACGTGAGCCTTGCACTTTTTCATGACTTCCTGTCTCCTTCACTTGTTCATCCATCTCTGTTGTTCTAGGATTTGGATTTTAGCAGCAACTCCATTCTTTTGCCGCAACATCATACATTCTTGTGCATTATTGTGCAGAAACTACACTCTCTTCCTAGTCTCGCGACAAGTTGGACCAGAGTGGAGATCCATCCTGGATTGGATAGTTGTCATCTTTTCTTTGGTAAAAAGAAGTCCTCAATTTCTGAAATGTAAATGGATTGAGGATTGGTAGTTGTGTTTCTAGGTTCTTCTGTTTGGTAAAAAGAAGTCTTCAATTTCTGAAATGTAAATGGATTGAGGATTTGTAGTTGTGTTTCTAGGATGGATTAATTGGCAAGAGACATACCTCTGCAATTCTTGATGATTAGTCTTCTCATAAATTTATTTGTGTAGAACTAAAAGCTCTTGGATTAGGTTCTTCTGTAGCGTAGAGTTTCAGATCTCTAGTGGCGTAGGCTGTAGGCAAAGCTATCCAGAAATCTGATTGAAAATTTCAATCCTTGGTTTTGCATAGTACTAGGTGTACCTTGGTTTTGCATAGTACTAGGTGTATGTTCCTTAGTACTAGCCGTCATGCATACCCTATCCTGCATAGAGATTAATGCTTTGATTTTAGTTCCAATGCAACCACACATCATGCTCTTTTGCAGGTTGTGCAGTCACAACAACAGGCAGAACGAGATTCGCATTGGCAAGGTTGGAGCACTTGTCAAGTGGAAAGGTGATTGTAGCTGTGTTTATTTATTTCCACAACGCTGATTTCTGCAGTGTGCAGTGTGCACACCTGAGAATTAGATAAAGTTAGTATTGATATTTGATTCTTGTAACTCTTATCATAAAAATCAGACTTAGCACCTTTACTTGGTCAGACATCATAATCTGGAGTAGAAAGATAATTACCTTCATTGTTTGGTTGTTGATGCTCCTATTTTATGGTACCCCATTAGTAAACTTTGGGTTCCCTTAGCTAGAGAATAATCAACTGAAAGTCTAAAATGCAATAGCCAATAGCTTAATAAATGCTTTTCAGGTGCTGTTTAGAGTATTCATTCATTCATGCATACATTACCAAGGCTGATCTGACATTTAAGCATGCAAAACATGTTGGCTTCAATCACATTTAGTCAACTGAGTATTCTGAATTAGATTCAGTTTTCGGAGACATGTTATTTACATGTGAATATAACATTAGGTGAGAACCAGACCATGCTTGTTTAATCTAGGCTTAAATTGCTTCAATCTAGATCTTTAAGTTCAGCTAGTAAGAGGCAAGAAATTGCAACTTAGGTTGTTGGCTTAGTGTCCCTAGGGAGTTTTCTTTTTTTTCAGCAATGGAGTTATTGTGCATATTGACGTTTTCAGTCTCTTGAATTAGTTAGCCAGAGAGATGTGATGCTAATAAATTGGTGTCAAAGGTGTATTGTGGGGCCTCCAGTATATGTCTTCAGGCACTCAAGTCAGTGATCCAATAAGCTAAAGATTTTGTTTTGGATTATGGATAATGTGGCTTATCTCTCCCCCCAAAAAAATAAAGCGTCATATTCTGGTGCTATATATATGATATCTGCTAGGATTTTGTTGTGGCAACTAGTGATTAAGGATAATTAAGCTTCTTGTCTGCAAATTTTATTAACAACAATAAGACTTTTATTTTCAATAACATTGCTTCTTCTTTTTGCAGGAAAGGACTTGTGTATCTATGTCTCTTTTTTTTTTTTTGAAAAAAGGGCATGCACACACACACACAAAAAATTACTTGAACTTTTGGAAGTGATTGAACTAATTTTAGATGCATTAATAGCTTTGATACGAGATTGTAAAGCAGCCTGATTTACTAAAATATTTCTCCAATGCTTGCTTTTATTTTTCTTTGGATTTTGTAAGTTTTGGAACAATTTTGAGACATGCAAGCCTCTAGTTCTAGTGTTTTTTTTTCTGCCAAGGGTGTCGGGGTTTAGGGAGATAGGAGAGTAAAGTGTTATTGCTTAATCCAAGCCGAGTGCGTTAGACTATCTACAACAATCTATGCATCAAGATACCTAAACCTAAAATGCGTGCTTCACGTTACTTGGAGTTGCTCTAAGTGATTGCGCCTGCATGCGGACTGAGATTGGAAACCTCCTAAATTCTACTGACTGCATGCGCGGCTGAGATTGGAAACCTCCTAAATTCTACTGACTGCATGCGCGGACGAGATTGGAAACCTCCTAAATTCTACCGTGCTTGCGGCACGCTCTTGGTGTCCCTTGCGCGGGTCCGATGCTGGTACTGCTTGGCCCATATGTCATCCCCCCTAACGAGCTGCAAAGGCGGGTAGCGGTCGATGAAGCTATCGACGTCCTCCCAAGTTGCTGATGCCGTAGGTTCCCCCTTCCAGTGGATGAGCACCTGGCGGGACACCCCGGGCGAGTCAGGTGCGTGCAACACACTCTGGTTCTGGCATAGCAGCGTCGTGGTGGGTAGCTAGCTGTCGGTGTTTCGAGTTGCCACCGGCTAGTAAATTTCTAATATTGCACATAAAGTTCTAATAGGACACGAGGTTTATACTGGTTCGGGCAGAATGTCCCTACGTCCAGTTTGTTGCTGCTGCTCGTGTTACTAGCACTGAAAGTTCATAGTAGGGGTTACAAACGGTCGAGAGAGGGATATGTCCCAAGTCTTGTGGTGTGTTGCTATGATTTCTGATGTCCCTTATGGGACGCACTGCTTTCTCTTTTATAGGCCAAGGAAAAGCATGGGTTACCATGGAGGAAGAGAAGAGAACGAGAGGAAGAAGTCCTTTAGGATCGTCGGGTCCTTCTCCTCTATGCGGGTCCCGCCGACCCTGTAGACGTCAACAGGGACAGCTTCTCGTCGTGGTCCTGTCTGTCACTAGCACCATGTGCATGCGTCGTCTGCCGGTCATGGCCCTCCACTCAGTCTTGGCGGACGTCGTGGTGAACTGATGTGCCCGTCAGTGTTCATACGGGGGTTAGGCAGAACAGTACCGATACGCCCGACGCTGTTCCTGATGTGAACCCCTAGGTATGGCCCGTCGTGGGTCGCGGGTTACATCGAGGCGTGCCAGTCTCTTCCCTGACGTCAGAGCTTTGACCCAGGCCCATACGCTTGGACTTAGAGTGGTTGGCGGCGGTATGGGTCTCCGTCGGGCGAGACAGAGCCTCTGGCCTTAGGGTCGGGTGAGGCGGAGTTCCTCCCCAGAGGTCGGATGAGGCGGAGCGCAAACCCAAGGCTCGGGCTAGGCGAAGCCCAAACCCAAGGGTCGGGCTAGGCGGAGCCCGCGACCTTGGTGTCGGGCGAGACGGAGCCCGCCCCCAGGGGTCGGGCGAGGCGGAGCGCGAACCCAAGGATCGGGCGAGGCACTCGGTGTCGGGAGAGGCAGAGCGTGGACCCAAAGGTCGAGCGAGGCGGAGTGCGGACCTCAGAGGTTGGGCGAGGCGAAGCCCTGCCCTCAGAGGTCAGACGAGGTGGAGCCATCCCTCGGAGGTCGGGTGAGGTGGATCCCTGCCCTCAGAGGTCGGGCGATGCGGAGCCAGCCGTCGGAGGTTGGGCGAGGCGGAGCCAGCACTCAGAGGCCGGACGAGGCGGAGCTTGCGTGTCTGGGGGTCAACAAGAGCTGTAGTCACGCTATTTACCGCTCTGATGAATCAACGTTGATGGTTATTAGCTCCTCCTCTTCGGGTACCCTAGCATTGGTCCCCGACAGTAGCCCTCGAGCCTGCGAAGGAGTAGAATACTCCTTCGGAGGTTTTTTCGAATGGGAGGACTCTGAGGGCCCTGACCTTCTTTTGTCGCCCATGGCATGTCTCGGGGATGGTGACTCGTCGAGGTTGGACCCTTCACGGGTATGGCCGTGAGATTTGGTGGGTTAGAAAAGGTCTTTTCTAATTTTTGACCCCTGCAGGGGTCCGTCATTCTGTTACCGTGCATCCGGTTATCTTGCGAGTCCAACTTTCCTCGAGCCCCCGCGCGTAGCGGGGGTCCGGTCGAAGGTCGGTTCGCCTTTGTGATTGTCACCCCACCCATGGTTTCTGCAACCGGAGGGGTGAGCCATGCCATGATTTTCATCTACAGACGAGCCATGGTGCTCGGTGAGTTGTTAGCTGGCTAGTTCGAGTGGGGTCCCGGCATCCCGTTCGTGAGGATCCGGCTAGGGCCAGCTTGGTGATCGACTTTAGATTCTCAGCGGTCAATCCATATAGTTCTCGGGTCCGTTCGACCGGTCCCGAGGGCTCTCTGCCTTTCTTTAGGAAAAAACCATGGATCATACCTGGCTGAGACTCGATCGTGGACCGAGGTGCCCGTGGCGCTCGTGCGCCTGGGTACTGGCCGTTTGCGGGCCCATCCCTTTCCATCCCTTATTCTAAGGGTGCCCGGAGGGTTGTCGAACTCGTCGATGGGCCAGCCTTCGAACTCCTGGGCCCAGGCGGGCCATGGAGGTGTTTTTTGATTCGTATTCCTCTTGCTTGCGACGAGTCGTGGCCCGTCCAAAGAGGAGAAACGTCTGGCAAGTTTTCCAAGGGAACAGACAGAGATTGCGTGCGCACTTCTCGCGGCGAGACGTTGTGGCTGATCATGGCAGGTGCGGAGATCTAGGCGGGCGGTTGGTTTCCTCGCACCCGTCACCCCTATAAAACGGGTTCGCCCCCCGGGTTCCATACCCTGCATCCTTGCCTCCGTAGCCACGACCGTCGCTGCCAATCGCTTAGGTCTCTTGCCTCCGCATCTCCGCCGTCGTCGAGCCCGCATCCGTCCGCCCCCACCTCCAATGGATACATGATGCCGCTCCGACATCACCTTCTAGCGCATGGAAGGTCTCGTCCGTCGTGGTCTTCTCCGTGCGCAGACCTCGGCCGAGGAGTGGCTGCTGCCCGGTGAGGAGGATCTGCTGTCACCGCCCGACGACTATGTGATATCGTTCTCCCACTTCCATGAGCGTGGATTCACGACCCCCGCCCACATATTTCTTTGGGGGCTGCTGCACTACTACAAGATCGAGCTACATCATCTCAATCCCAACAGGATCTAGTATATGGCGGTGTTTGTCGCCCTGTGCGAGGGATTCCTAGGGATCAATCCCCACTTTGATTCGTGGAGGTACTTCTTCGCCGATGGGGTGCGCCGGCATCCACCTCCAGAACAATCGGGTCAGCGAGTACCCATCGATGCGCTTATCAACGTCCAACAAGGGGCGGCATTCGCAGTGGTTCTACCTCAAGAACGCTGCCGCCGCCCCTCTGCCGGTGTTCACCGGGCTCCCGATCGAAGAGGCCCTAGAGTCATGAAGTGGGGTGTCCCGGAGAAGGACAAGAAGAAGATCTGGGACCACATCGTCGCCACCCACATCCTGAAGGAGAGCGGCCTAAAGGGGTCAGGCGTCATCGGGGCCTACCATGTAAGGAGGGTGGCGTCGTTGATGATGTGCACGCTCTTGTTGTACGCGATGGCTCCCGGGGCGTCATTCGACGGGACGGCGCTTGCCGAGGGAGTGCTCTCCCACTCTGAGGTCGCGCAACGCATTAAGGAGGCGATGGAACCTTCGTGGGATGACGCGTGCGCCCCCTTGATTTCGTCTACCCGATGCCGGGACATACTCCGATGCGGTCGGAACCAGGCCATGTCGTCTTTGTAAGTTTCCCCTCCTCATACCTCCTCTTCAATTGATTTCCTGACCTCTTGATACTAACTTTGAGAGGGACGGGATCAGCAAAGGGACCTCATCTTCATGGATCACCCGGTGCCGTTGCCGAGGGATTCATCCGTGAGGGCGGCGAATCGCGCCGAGGGCGAGCTGCTGAGGAAGGCGAAGGAGGACAAGAGGAAGAAGAAGCCGCGGAAGCTACAGGCGCGGGAGCGAGGGGAGGACACCGACAACGACGATGATGATGATGATGGAGACGACGATGAGGTAGTCGATGACATCGAGTGGGACGACCTGGAGAACGAGGATGTGCTGACAGGTATTGGTTCGTCCTTGTAGGAGTCGGGACCCTTCCCGTTCCACAGAGGGGAGGGCACATTCGGGGAGTCGGGCAGAGACGGGTCGTATCGTCGGCTTGTCCTAGGAGCCAATAGGGGGGTGGCTCTATCGCCGCGCCCGAGGTGCCAGCGGAGGCGGGTGGCTCCGCCGTCGCGCCCCAAGATCCAAGGGGAGCGAGCCCCTCTACCCAGGAGCAGGGGGCGAGCTCGAAACGGCCTCGCCCCAATGAGGTAGAGCAGAGGTCGGGGGGTTCGTCCCCCAAGCGTATCTGCCACTCGACGGCGCTGAGGTGAGTCATCAGCTCCCTTGTTTTTCCCTGTTTTGGTCAGATTTCATCGTGACTTATGTTTTTCGTCTCTTGCAGCGTCGGGGGGCAGCGTAATCCTTTGGCGTTGGCACCAAAGAAGAGCGTCGCCCTTCAGGCAAGGCGGCAGTCGTCGGCTGGCGTTGTGCCCGTTTCGGGCGGGAGCGGAGCTAGTGTGACCGCGTCGCTGACCGGTCAGACGCCGCCCATAGTGGCGCCCGTGCCCTTGGCAGGACGGGCGGACACAAGGGCTCAAGGGGCGCCTTTGGAGGTCGTGGAATAGTCGGCGATGGTGGCGATGCCGCTGCAGACGACAGGGCGGATGGGGCTACTGACCGCGCTCATGGCACCGATCGTGGCAGGCGCGACGTAGTGGGTCAGGACCCCGCCGACGTAGGCGGAGGTGGCAGCGGCTGTGATAGGCGTGTCACAACCGGGCGCTATCGTGGCAGCGCCTGAGAAACTAGCACAACCCGCGCGCATCGGCGACCCTGGTGACGGCGTCTGGCCTGGGCCGGACAAAGGGGGACATGGCTGAGGGGCCCCCGGAGGTCATGGTGCTGGGAGAGGAGTCAGCGCCCGTACCGCTGACCCCTTCTGGAGCCGAAGGAAGTGTCCTGGTGGGGATGTCACGGCGAGGAGGGTCGACGGCGATCGGAGCCGGCGGGGAGCCATCCCTGGCCCTGAAGTTGGTGGGCAGCGACTCGCCTGCGAGGGGCGATCCCTTGCTCTGGTGGGCGAGTCTAGAGGATCCGATGTCGACGCTCTTCACTCTCGACGACGCCGCAGAGAGCATGGAGAGGGAGAGCCTCAACGTGGGGATCGCGTCCGTGCTTGAAGCCCTGGACCACGCCCGAGGTGCCTTTTGCGACGTTGTCGTTCCTTCCGGCTAGGTATTCGCTTGATCCTGCTTCTCACCCTTTTCTTTCTCTATATATTTTTTGTATTCTGACCATCATCTCCTTTCAGTCCCTTATCGCTCGTAGTCGGGGGAAGTCTCGGTTCCTTCGTGAGCATAAGGAAACCTAGGACCGCCTCATCGAGGAGGCGCCGCTGCGTGGGGAGGTGACCGCTCAGCTTGTTGCCGCTCAGCAGAGGGTGGCCAAGCCGACTCCCCTTGCCGAGGTGGACAACCTTCAGTCGCGGGTGGCTGAGGCCCATCGTCATGCTGACGAGGCCGAGAGGGCGTTCAAGGCCCTGTCGGTGAGATCGCAGAGGGACGATGTGGCAGAACCGCCTAATCTAATGCTTCCCAGGAGTACTTGTCTTCCATTAGATACTAAGTACACAAGGGAAGACACTAAATTATGCAGTTCCATCGAGCACACCCCATGGGAGAACCCGAAAATCCACATTTTTCATCAGGATCATAAATGAGAGAATAAAGCTTACAACATTCTTAAATCATTTCTTACATCACTTTTCATGCAACATCAGAGTATAATATTTATGGATTATAACAGCGGAATATACCCATGTTATCAGAGTTATGAACAATTTAATTTAACAGCGGAATATAAACATGTGATCAGAGTTATAGTGGAAATAAATATCTATTCATGACATGATGAAGCATTGATATATCAACTATGACAACATGTTATCAAACTTCTATTTATAAAACATTTAGCGAGAGTTATAAATAAAAACTATGATCACAGCGTAAAGGAATCCTCTTTGAGCCCATCAGGAGGAATCCACACCCAAGAGTCAGCTCTAGCATCCGCCTGTCACCTGCAATAGGGGGGAATAAAACACTGAGTACTCAATTGTACTCAGCAAGACTTACCCGACAGGAGGAAAGAAAACACTCCAAGGATATGCAAGACTATCTGGCTTGTGGGTTTATTGCATCTGCAGGAGCATTACTAAACGTGCGTCCTTATATTCAATTTTATTAGCATTCAACATTAGTTCATTAACTAACTATTCTATGTAAGCACATGTGCTACTTTCAAGTAGGTGGTAAGCAATCAGAACTAGTTTTACATCCTTCATATTCCAGTTCTTATTATGATGCTAGATTGTAGACAAGTCGTACTGGATCGCTTGGCGATTCGCGAACTAATGTATCCCAGCTGGGTACCCTGAAACACACGCCCCGCTTGTACCCCAGACACAAGCAAGACCAACCCACTACCCTCCTATCACGGGGTCCAGGTCCCCGTCCAAACTTGGACTCCAAGCCCCCGCTCCTGAGTCCCAGACTCAGTGCGGTGCTTAGACCTCCACCATATCCGCCTCCAATCAGTCAGTCCGGAAAGAGCCGGAACCCACGACAAGAGAGCAATGAGTCTTCCCGTGCCCATACACAAGTATGTGTTTAGGATAATAAGTCTATGACCTGCCTAGAACCCAATGCAATGGCCGGTCCTTAACCGACACAGGCGGAACAAATACAATCCGAGCCTCGCTCGAATGCCAAACCAAGTCCAGATCCAAAGTACCATTCCACCCGGTCTCTAATTATCATTCATATATATTCCAGGTGATAATAATATTGTAACAACAATAATATATTCATATCTCTCGTGAGTCATAGGCAATCACTCGACTTCTACCGGTGTCCTGTAGCATAGCAATCTACACGATCCTGTCATACTAGTAAGACTCATAGGATAGATATATATATATGCAACTGGGTTTCATTCAACTCCTTAAAACTTAATGCACAAATATAATATAAAGTGCAGAAAAGTAGGGGTTATGCACCGGGGCTTGTCTGGGTAACATATAACCAAAAGTTAGTATTCTATCTTGGTGACATGATCTCCAAAAGTACCATCTCACCATCAACTCCCGATGACTCCACGATCCATCATCGTCCCTATTATGGTATGCAATGCGATGCAGAGATGATGCAACAGTTAATTGACAAGGCAACATCAACTCTTAAAACAAAGTACATACTACGAACTAACAAGCTAGCTCTAATGACTAACGTACTAATCTACGTATAAACGTCATCGAGAAATGTGTCATTTCCCAACAAGTGGTTTAGTTATACAATTCCAAGGTGTTTCTTTTATGTCATTTATTTGATTTACTATATATTCAAACTAGGGATTATTTGCTATCTTAGCAATTTAATTAATCTGCAACTATAAAAAAAATTACCGAGAATACCTGATAACACTTCTAACCTACTGTGAAATTTTTAGAGCTAACACTATCACCGATTTATCACGGAAATTCCTACAAGTTTATGTCTTAACAATATTAAGCATGTTAAAATAATTAGAGAAATCCTAAAAACATACAAAACCTATGCAAACAAAATACCCTATTAGATAGATCGTGATTTTAGAAACTTAACAAAATTGGTTTGGCATTTTTATGATTTTTCTACACTTTTTGGCGAATTTATGAAGTTTCTACAAGTAAGAAAAAAGAAAATGAAATTTCCTCTAGGCACTGGGCTACGCAGCCAGCCCGTAGCCATGGCGGCCCACGCGGATGCGTGGCCTAGGTGCACAGTGCGTGCATGCGGCCCAAGCGCGGGAGGCACAAGGCCGGCCCAAGCGGGGCGCGCGACCGGCGGCCCCAGCGGTGGCGGAGGCCCACGGCCGAGCAGGACGCAAGGCCCAGCCGGCTCCCCCACTCTCCCCGCGACTTATGCAGAAAGGACCCCTTGGTAAAGATAAATTGTTCTACAAAAAAATTGAAAACTTCTCTCTGGCATATTTACAGAAAACCCCCCAAAAACTCCTCCTTACCTCGAGCCCCCTCTTCTTCTCTCGTCATACGGGAGGAGGGGAGGAAGAACACCGGCCGACCATCCTGGCCTGGACAACCATAGCGGCCACGGCTGGGGGCACTAAGGGCCCTGGACGGCCTCCCCGTGCCCGCAGCGGGCTCCCGCAGTGGCGGAGACGGCGCCCAGCGGCCCGGCCGCAGGGGCCGGCGGGAGTAGTGGCACGGCGACAGTGGCAAGGCCCACAGGAGGGCGGCACAGGCCAGGGAAGGGTGAGGAGGTGGTGAAGGGGCAACGGGCATGGCTGCAGCCTCGCTAGAGGCGTCCCAAGACGGACCAGCCACGAGCGTCGGCGGCCGACAGGGGCGCAACAGCGGCGGCGGACGAGCAGCACGGAGGCGGCCACTACGGCGGTGGTGCAGTAGGGCACGACTGGAGGCGACGTGGGGCTGTGGCCATCTCAGCCGTAGGCGCGGGCGGTAGCAGCCCGGACGGGCACGACCAAGAGTGGCCTGGCCACTCATAGGGCTGGCGGCCATGGTGCTCTGCGGTGGCAAGCCGCCAAGGTAGCCAGGTGGCTCGGCGTGAGGTGGCTGGGAGTTGTGGAAATGGCTGCGGCTGGCAGCAGTAGGAGCTCATCGCGGCGGCCATGGGGCCTCGCGTGTGCTCGCACGTGCTGGTGAGGTGAGGGCCGGACGACGAGCGGCCGTTGCCATGGGTGCTGCGGGGCATAGAAGAGAGAGAGGTAGAGGCAAGCTGTGAGGGAGGGAGAGCAAGCAGTACGCGGCAGCAGCAGCTTGGCCTCGGCTTAATGGCACACGAGACAGCAGACATGCATCGTGGCAAGGACACGGATAGGAGCAGAGCGAGAGTGAGCAGGGGCAAAGGCAGTACACAGCAGCAGCAGCTTGAGTAGGTGGGACGAATGGCTGAGAGCAACCGCTATAGTGACCAAACGGCAATGGACAAGAGCACCTCCCTGCATGCGCGCGGACGGCCTTACGGTCGACAGCAGCTACGCAGGAGTTTTAAAGCGAAAGAAAACTGCTAACGACCATGATTGGGGTTCAACTATTTCCACGACTCTAAAGTTGATCTTATCAGCTATCTAATGGAGAAATCCGCACAACAAAAGGACCACCCGAGAGGAAGATAGGAGAAAGCCAAGATGGGTTCGTCAGGCTGGGCGCTGGTTCGCGAATTGAGCAGTAATTCGCGGACCGCAGCGCGTTCTAACGAAGTTCGGTAATTTCTATGAGAGTACCATGACACCTATCACCCCCTCGACCCACACCATTCTCAAGTGCTCAATTCGACGCAGCTGACGGTGCAAAAATATGAAGTTGGTGTTTAGGAATTTTTTGCGGATATTTAAATATCAAAGCAGCATTGTCTACCACCTTTCCACCTTTTCAGACTTATAAGAAATTCAAGGTTCCAGTTAGAACTAACATTCCTAAGCACTTTGCCATAATTATTGCACGGTCTAAACCTCAACGATTTCAACTAACAAACATAGCATGACATAGCCCATACTCCATACTAACCCATAGGATCAAAACATTTGAACGCCTTTTAATTATTTTGCTTAATACAAATAGTCAAAAATAGCATCCTAACTATAATTTCAACTTCCTGTCGATTCACGAAAGGTCTAGTTTAAATGTCGGATTCGATTTCTAAACTATCAGATATACTATTGAACAACTTTTATTCACCAAAACAAGAGTTGCATTTTCATCTATTAAACTTGCGCTCCAAATTTTATTCAAGTACTAAATACAAGTTATTTTTTATTTTGTTTATAAAAAATTGCTTCCGTGCTAATGTTTAGAACTATTTATTCTACTTTTTGCGTTAGGGTTGTTCATTAACGCATATATGCATTTACGTAACTCACTGACTATATTTATAGATCTATTTCTCAGGTCATAATCTCAGTGCTTAGCGAGCTTGTAACACCAGAGGTGTTATAGACGATGAGGAGGCCACCAAGGTTAGGAAGGAGCAGGACGAGCTGCTCTAGAAGGACGCCGAGACCCACTAGCAGATCCTCGACCTTCTGGCCGAGGTTGAGAAGGAATAGGAGCTAAAGCTAAGGGCCGAGGAGAAGCTCGCAGCCCTGGAGAAGAGGGCGAGTCTGGATGCCACGGCGGTCGCCCGGCTGTGCAAGGAGCAGGATGAGCTGCTCCAAACTACGGAGAGGCTCCACTCGGAGCATGGCGTGGCGCATGAGGAGCACGACCAGGCCCTCTGAGAGCATGACCAGGCCTACCAAGAGGGCGACGACACGCAGCAAAAGGTCGGCTCCCTCTAGGCCAAGCTCGGAAACGCGACGGCCTAGAAGCTGGAGGCCGAGAGCGTTTCTATCGAGCTGGTCGTGGACCTCGCCAAGGCGAGGAGGAATCTTCAAGCGGAGAGCGACGAGCTCGGTATCCGGAGCGCCACCCTTGGAGTGGTCTACGACGACCTTTAGGTGGTGCAGTCGAAGATGACTAGCTCACTCGTGGTCCATGCCGTCGAGATCATGGCTCGGGTGCGCTAGTTGGAGAGGAATGCCCTTCGCGTTGGGGTTAATCAGTCCTTCGTGATTGCTCATTCTCATTACGGGGACAACATCGACCTAAAGACGATGAGCCACGACTTCGTGCCTGGGTATGAAGCCCACAAGCTGAAGGAGATGGAGACGGCAGTGGCTCCCCTTTTGTAGGACCTAGCGGACAGAATAGAGAGCATAGTTCTGCCCTGGAGGGGTTAGTTAGCCAGATAGGTTGGGCAATCATTCATGTAACAAGCGGACAAGCTCCGACCCCTCTGTACTATCCGAACAAACTTATCATTTTGTTTCGTTTGATCGAATTTGTTTTTCCTCCCTTTTTATGTGTGAAAAAGGGGCTCATGTGTTCCGACCCTTCCATTTGTTAAGACCGTAGGGCCCAAGGTGTAGGAGGTAAACTCTGATCATGCTAGTAAGCAAGACTGCCATAGCCGCTAGGGCATAGGTTTCTCGTAGTCTGACCAGCCTTACTCAGTCATTCGTTTCCACAGACCTTGCCACTAGTTTTTTAGCGTGAGGAAGGGGTCCGGTGCGGTGACCATTTCAGAAATGGTGTATATATGCCCTTATCAGACCCCGAGTGAGACCCAATCGCTTACCGTTGCTGGGGTCGAGTGTCACTAAAGATCAAGAAGAGGATAGCGAAACTAGTAGGAGAAAGCGTCTCTTGTTTTCGCACGTACCCCCTCCCTAGGATCTAAGCCATCGTTCTGCGACCGCACGTTCTGTCTCCTTGCGAGTCCAACTTTCCTCAAGCCCCCGCGCGTAGCAGGGGTGCGGTGGAGGGTCGTCTTGTCTTTGTGATCGTTGCCCCATCCACGGTTTCTGCAACCGGGGGGTGAGCTAACGTCACTTGCCTCGGTGGCTCGAGTGACGTGCTTGGGGAGCTCGCTAATGGGCATGTTCGAGTGGAATCTGGGTCTATCATTCGTGATGGGGTCGACATAGCCCCCATGTGGCATTCCACTGCTACTTAACCCGCCTCCCTGTAGATGCCCGTGTCGCTCCGGAGAGTGACTCAGGTGGCCTGCTGGCCTCCCCCCGATGGGGATTCTGCAAGATCGGCTCGAGGTTAGGATCAAACAAGAAGGTTGAGAGGACCCTGTCCACTTCTAAGTGGGTCGAGCGAAGGTCGCTGGGGCTCATCATCATTTTCTCCCCTGGCTCTGTTCAACGCGAGGCATCCTCGGGCCCTTCGCGGGCCGACCTTCGAACCCCGGTCAGGTGGATTCCTGAGTTCGGGTCAGGTGGCTCGAGCCCCCGAGTCCTATGGGCTCGATTGGGGTTGGCCGTGTTTCATGCATCACCCCATCCTTAGTTTACGCAACCGGAGGGGCTGAGCTAACGACACTTGCCTCGATGGCTCGAGTGTCGTGCTCGGTGAGCTCGCTAAGGGCATGTCCTAGTGGAATCCGGGTCCAACATCCGCTGACGGGGTCGGCATAGCCCTCATGTGGCATTCCACTGCTCCTTAACCTACCTCCCGGTAGATGCCCATGTCACTCCGGAGAGTGACTCAGGTGGCCCACTGGCCTCTCCTCGACGGAGATTTTGTGGGCTTGGCTCGAGGTTAGGATCGAACGAGAAAGGTCTAGATGTCCCTATCCGCTTCTGAGCGGGGTTGGGCAAGGCCGTTGGGGCTCATCTACATTTTTCTCCCCTGGCTCTGTTTGATGCGAGGCAGCCTCAAGCCCTTCGTGGGTCGGCCTTCGAACCTCAGTCGGTCGCCGCTCATATCAAATGAGACGACTACCGCTTCGTGACGCGATGTGAAGCGTTGTGATGCAGCAATTGCATATGGAATGCTTGGATGTATGGGATGAATGAATGGATAAATGAATGAATATGTGAATGCATGCATGAGAATGGATGAATGAATGATCATGCAATGGAAAAGAAAAGGGGGGTCAGTAAAGTTACCTTGATGGCTCGAGTGATAGGTTCGGGGAGCTCTTACCGGATATGTCCGTGTGGGGTCTGGGTCTGACGTTTGTGATGGAGCCGGCGTAACCTACATGGGGCATCCCACTTCTCTGTACCTGTCTCTCGGCAGTGGCCCGAGCCATCCGACTGACCTGGGCGACCTGCCGGCCTCTCCTCGATGGAGATTCCGCCAGTGGGTCCCTCCGAATCCTTCTAGGGAAGGCGGAGGTTAAATCTCAGGGTGCGGGGACAAAAAAATTCCGATCACGCTGGTGAGTAGAAACGCCGTAGCCGCTGGGGCGTAGGTTTCTAGCGGTCCGACCAGTTTGACTCAGAGTTTGTTTCCGCACACCTTGCCTCTAGGTTCTAGCGTGAGAAAGGGGTTGCGCATCGAGAATGTCTACCGAATAGACACTCTTACCAGCCCCCGAGCAAGACCCGACCCCTTGCTGTTGCTGGGGTCGGGGGCTCGATAGCGAAATTAATGCACGTAAAGTAAGGGTGACCCATCTCTCGGCAGTGGCCCGAATCGTTTGATCGATTTGGGTGACCTGTCGGCCTCTCCTCGATGGATATTCCACAGGTGGGCCCCTCCAAACCCTTCCCAAGAAGGCGGAGGGTAAAGGTCAGGGTGTGGGGACAAAAACTTGATCATGCTGGTGAGCAAAGACGCCGTAGCCATCGGGGCGTAGGTTTCTTGCAGTCCGACTAGCTTTACTCAGTGCTTGTCTCCGCACACCTTGCCTCTAGTTTTTTAACGTGAGGAGGGGTCAGGCAGAGAGAATGTCTACTGAATAGACACTCTTACCAGCCCTCGAGCAAGGCCCGACCCCCTGCTGTCGGTGGGGTCGGAGGCTCGATAGCGAAATTAATAGGAGAAATCGTGCATAAAATAAGGGTGACCCATCTCTCGACAGCGGCTTTGAGCCATTCGATCGACTTGGGCACAGGATTTACCTCGATGGTACGAGTGATGGGTTCGGGGAGCTCTTACCAGATATGATCGAGTGGAATCCGGGTCCGTCGTTCGTGACGGGGTCGGCATAACCCGCGTGGGGCATCCTGCTGCTCGCTACATGTTTCTCGACAGCGGCCAAGCCATCCGATCGACTGGTGTTACCCGCTGGGACAAGACTTACCTACGGAGATATGGGATGAGAACATCCCACCCAAAAACTTAGTTAGGTAGATAAGCCAGGCGGCGAACTTGTAATAAATGGACATGCTCTTAAATTTCGTTATAACAAAACAGCTTTTTAGCCCTTCTCCCCTTTTTGTATAAAAAGGTTAGTGCATTCTGACCCTTTTCGTCATTAAGGTCATAAAGCTTGGGGTGCGGGTGAGCAAATTCTGATCATGCTGGTGAGCAAAGGCGCCATAGCCGCTGGGGAATTGGTTTCTCGCAATCCGACCAGTTATACTCAGAGCTTGTTCCCGTAACCCTAGCTCCTAGGTCTTAACGTGATAGGGGGTCGGGCACAGAGAAAGCAGGCTATGTGGATAAACTCTTTGATGCGCACTGACACTTCTCGTGACTAAGGCCAAAAAAGCCCAGGGTGTGGAAAAAACTCTGATCATGCTGGTGAGCAAAGGCGCCATAGCCGTCGAGGCATAGGTCTCTCGCAGTCCGACCAGTTTTACCTAGCGTTCGTTTCTACAAACCTCGCTTCTGGGTCTTAACGTGAGAGAGGGTCAGGCGTAGAGAATGTCTACCGGATAGGTACGCCTTATTAGCCCCCGAGTGAGGCTCGACCTCGCCGTTGCTGGGGTCGGGTGTCATTAAAGGTCGGGGAGTTTGATAGCGAAACTAATAAGAGAGTGTGCGTTTATTAAGGGTAAAAGCGACGTTGCTGCTCGATGTTCTAGGCATTGGCGAAGACCTCGCTGTCGATGTTCTTGAGCTTGTAGGTGCTACCCACGGTAGAGAGAGCTTGTGGTGGTCCTTGCTGCTTTGGACGAGGCGGAGGACCAGGTCTCCGACGTTGAAGGCCCAACCCTACACTCGACGGCTATGGTACTGGCACAATGCTTGCTGGCACTTGGCCGAGCAGAGGAGGGCAACATCACGCGCTTCATCCAGCTGGTCCATGGCGTCCTCGAGGGACGCCTCAGCTCCCTGTTCGTCGTACACCCTAACCCTTGGTGCTCCATAGTCGAGGTCGGTCAGGAGGATAGCCTCAGAACCATAGACCATGAAGAATGGTGTGTAGCCGGTGGCTCGGCTAGGGTCATCCTCAGGATCCAGAGCACTGCGAGAAGCTCCACGGCCCATCGTTCGCCAAACTTGTTCAACCGGTTGACAACCCTAGGCTTGAGGCCTTGTAGGACCATGCTATTCACGCATTCGACCTGCCCGTTCGTGCGGGGGTGCGCCACGACGGCCTAATCGACCCGGATGTGGTATTCATCGCAGAATCAGAGGAACTTCTTTCTGGTGAACTGCGTGTCGTTGTTCGTGATGATGGAGTTTGGGACTCCAAAGCGATGGACGATGTCGAGGAAGAACAGCATGACTTGCTCAGACTTGGTCACAGAGATCGACTGAGCCTCTATCCACTTTATAAACTTGTCTATGGTGACAAGCAAGTGGGTGTAGGCCCCGGGCGCCCTTTTGAGAGGTCCGACCAGATCGAGCCCCCAGGCCATGAACGACCACATGATGGGGATCGTCTAGAGTGCTTGGGACGGTAGGTGAGTCAATCGAGCATAGTACTGACACCCTTCGCAGGTGTGCACAATCTGCTCGGCGTTAGCTACTGTGGTCGGCCAGTAGAAGCCTTGTCAAAACGCGCTTCCGATCAAGGTTCTAGGCGCGGCATGGTGACCACAGACCCCATCGTGGATATCGCTCAGCAAATGCTTCCCCTGTTTGATGGGGATGCAGCACTGTAGGATCCCAGTGTGGCTTCGCTTGTAGAGTTCACCCTCAACAAGGACAAATGACTTGGCGTGACGTGCGAACCGTCGAGCCTCCATCTTATCCGTTGGTAGCGCCTCATGGAGGAGGTAGTCGGGGTAGAGCGTCCTACAGTCGACTAGAGGGTTGGGCTCTGTTGCTGGGTCCTCTTCGAGCTCTATGACTTTAGGGTCGGATGGAGCTGACAGTTGGACAGCCCTCGAGCCTAGGGTGGGTGGCCCATCATCAGCTTGTTCCGGCCCCTCATAGTAAACCAAAGGGCTTATGCTGATGGCTGGCGAAGATGCCCATTGGCACCGGCTCTTGGCCAGACACCGCTTTTGCCAATGCGTCGGCCGCCTCGTTGAGACACCTCAGAATGTGGTTGAGCTCGATGCCATTGAACTTGTCCTCCAGTTGGTGGACTTCTCAGCAATATCCAGCCATATTGGCATTGTGGCAGCCTGACTCCTTCATGACTTGGTCGATGACCAGCTGGGAGTCACCCCGGACGTTGAGGTGTCGGATGCCCAAGTCAATGGCGATGCGTAGGCCATTGATGAGCGCCTCATATTCGGCCACATTGTTGGAGGAGGGGAAATGAATGTGGACCATGTACCTCATGCGTACCCTGAGGGGTGAAACGAAGACCAGCCCCACGCCGGTGCCTTTCTTCATCAACAATCCGTCGAAGTAAATCATCCAGTCCTCTTGGTCGACGACCGCCGGTGGCATTTGGACCTCGGTCCACTCTGCAACGAAATTAGCCAACACGTGGGACTTGATGGCCGTCCGGGAGGCATACGCAATGCCCTGACCCATCAGCTCGAGTGCCCACTTCACGATTCTTCCTGTGACATCCTAGTTTTGGACAACCTCACCAAGGGGGAAGGACGTCACGCCCGTCACCAGATGTGACTCGAAGTAGTGGCGCAACTTCCTCTTGGCGATGAGGACGGAGTACAGGAGCTTCTGGATTTGGGGGTAGTGGTTTTAGAATCAGATAGGACCTCGCTAATGAAGTACACGGGGCGCTGTACTTTGAGGGCGTGCCCCTCTTCTTCTTGCTCCACTACCAGGGCGACGCTGACCACTTGCGTGGTGGCCGCAATGTAGACCAGAAAGGGTTCTCCATCGGTCGGAGGAACCAGGTTCGAGGCCTTCGTCAGAAGCTGCTTGACCATGTCAAGTGCCTCCTGAGCCTCAAACGTCAATTCAAAGTGGTCGGCCTTCTTTAGAAGTCGATAAAGGGGGAGACCTCGTTCGCCGAGGCTCGAGATGAAGCGGCTGAGCACGGCATGGCACCCTATAACTCGCTGTACCCCCTTTATGTTATGAATCGGGCCCATCCTTGTGATGGCCGAGATCTTCTCCGGGTTGGCCTCGATGCCACGCTCGGAGATGATGAAACCAAGCAGCATACCCCTTGGGACCCCGAAAATGCACTTCTCGGGGTTGAGCTTAATGCCATTTGCTCAGAGTTTTACGAAGGTTTGCTCAAGGTCGGTTATGACCCGGTCAACCCATTTGGACTTGACCACGATGTCGTCCACGTAGGCCTCAACAGTCCACCAGATGAGGTCCCCAAAATACTTGAGCATACAACACTGGTACGTAGCCCCAGTGTTCTTTAGACAGAATGACATTGTGATGTAGCAGAACGATCCGAAGGGTGTGATGAAAGATGTCATGAGCTGGTCGGACTCTTTCATCGTGATTTGATGGTACCTGGAGTACGCATCAAGGAAGCAAAGGGTTTCGCACCCTGAGGTAGAGTCGACTATTTGGTCTATGCGCGACAAAGGAAATGGATCCTTTGGGCATGCTTTATTGAGACCCGTGTAGTCAACACACATCCTCCATTTCCCACTATTCTTTCATACAAGAATGGGATTGGCTAACCACTCAGGGTGGTATACTTCCTTGATGAACCCGGCCGCCAAAAACTTCATGATCTCCTCACCGATGGCCCTGTGTTTCCCCTCGACGAAGCGACGCAGGTGTTGCTTCACCGACTTGGAGCCTGGCTGGATCTTCAAGGCATGGTCGATGACTTCCCTTGGAATGGCCAGCATGTTTGAGGGTTTCCACGCAAAGATGTCTCTGTTGGCGCGGAGGAAGCCGACGAGCGTGCTTTCCTATTTGGAGGAAAGCGTGGTGCCAATGTGCACTACTTTGCCCTCGGGCTGCTGGGGTCTATGAGGATCTCCTTGGCGCCCTCCACTAGCTCAAAAGATCCGGCCGATCGCTTGGGGTCGAGTGCTTCTTCGGCGACCTCCTTCCTGATGGCCACGAGCTCTTTGGAGGCAACGATTGCCGTGGCCTGATCGCAGCACTCGACCTCGCACTCATAGGCATGCTGGAAGGAGGTGTCAATGGTGATGACCCCCACTAGGCCCAACATCTTTAGCTTTAGGTAGGTGGAGTTGGGGATGGCCATGAACTTTGCGTAGCATGGTCGTCCCTGGATGGCGTGGTAGGTTTCGTGGAACCCAACCACTTCGAAGGTGAGGGTCTTCATCCTATAGTTGGATGGACCCCCAAAGGTGATGGGCAGATCGATCTGCCCAAGTGGCACTATCTGCTTTCTAGGCACGATGCCGTGGAAAGGCGCTCTGGTCGGTCGGATGCGCGCTCGGTCGATGCCCATAGCATCGAGTGTCTCGGTGTACATGATGTTGAGGCCGCTACCTCCATCCATCAGTACCTTGGTGAGCCGCTTCGTGCCGATGATCGGGTCGACCACGAGCGGGTATCTCCCTAGTTGTGGGATGCTCTCCGGGTGATCGGTCCGATCAAAGGTTATGGCGGACTCCGACCATCAGAGGAAGGTAGGTGTGGCCGACTCGGCCGTATAGACCTCGTGGGGTGTGAGCTTCTAACGGCGCTTGGATGCGTAGGCTGCCGACCCTCCAAAGATCATGAGGTAGCCATCCGGTGTCGGAAAGCCACCGTCCTTCCCCTCAGCGTCGTCCGTGGTTGGGTCGGGGTCCTTCCCGTGCTCCCCTTTGTTAGAGCTTCCAGACAAGAACCGCTTCATGAGGCCGCAATCCTTGTATAGATGCTTGACAGGAAGGCATGGTTTGGGCATGTCCCCTCGAGTAGCTTCTTGAAGTGGTTCAGGGTGCCCTCCGTGGGCTTCCGACCCCCCTGCGGTCAGCGGTGGCCACGAGCGAGCCCTCGCGTCGCTGCTTGTTCTTCTTCTTGACGAGACAGTTGGAGGCACCTTCGTCGACGTCCTTGTCCCGTTTTGCCTTGCTCTTGAGGAGATCAAAGATCGCTCCGACCACCTCCTCACCCGAGGCATGGCTGGTGGCGATGTCGAGGAGCTCTTTGGTGGTTTGCGGGCCCTTATGTCCTAGCTTGTGAACCAGGGACTCACAGGTGGTCCCAGACAGGAAAGCTCCTATAACATCGGCATCGACGACGTTAGGCAGCTCGTTGCACTGTCGGGAGAAGCGCCGGATATACCCATGGGTTCCTAGGATGCTTGTATGTGCCCTAGAAATCCCCTACGAAGATCTCTTTCAGGTTCGTCCAACTTTGGATTCTATTGGGCAGAAGGTGTTCCAACCATGTTCATGCCGAATCGGCCAGGAACAATGGAAGGTTGCGGATAATGAAGTCGTCGTTATCCGCTCCACCGGCTTGACAAGCAAGCCGATAATCCTCGAGACATAGTCCGAGGTTCATTTCCCTAGAGTATTTTGGGATGTTGGTTGGTGGTCGGTACCATAGCGGGAAGGCGACATTGAGGATGTGTCGGCCGAAGGCCTGAGGTCCCAGTAGGCCAAGGCTCGGGCTACAGTCCTCGCTGCTGTCTTAGCGTCCATCACGATGGGGGTGGTAGCCACGGCTAGTTCCCTCCCCCACATCACCACGGGTACGCCTGCGGGCGTCGAGGGTGTCGCACACATTACGGTTGCGACCGAGACGCTCATGCACTGGGACTGCGGTGCCCGACATGCCGCCTTGTGGTGCCTGGTGGACTGATGCAACTTTGTTGGGTCGCTCCGAGGGCGTGCGTTGGCTGGCATCGAGCTCGCATCATCGAGACAATGAGCTTTCGGCTTGCTGCGCCACCGCACGCTCGAGTAGCGTGCGAATCTCATGATGGACCCGACGATCCTCGGGCATCGTGGGCCTCGGAAGCCCAAGGAGCAAGGCCACCACAGCAGCGATGTTCTGG
Organism: Miscanthus lutarioriparius; assembly: GCA_904845875.1. NCBI lineage: Eukaryota > Viridiplantae > Streptophyta > Magnoliopsida > Poales > Poaceae > Miscanthus > Miscanthus lutarioriparius. Next base: position 73,255,050 of record CAJGYO010000018.1, read on the forward strand.
CTTGCCCGGGCGAAGTGTGGGAGGGCTTCATTGTCCTCGATGATCCTCTGGTTCACGTCGCGGGCCATGGCGCGCGCGCCCACCGTGTTCGTGGCGTTCGATCTCTCGATCGAGCTCCGTGCGTTCCTGCTCGAGCTGGAGTCATGCTTCCTTGAGCTCTTGGTGTCGGGCCTTCAGCTGCTCCACCCACAGGTGGGGTGGAGCCCCTGTATCCCCCTCAACCTCGTCGTCGAAGTCATTCATCAGGGCAGCCTCCTCCTCGTGGACGCTTTCGACGTGTCCCTCGGGGGTACCTGCCATAAAACATTTATGAGAGGGGTGATGACTCCCCATACTGGAGTCAGAGGTGGAGTGTGACTCCATTTCTTCCGCAAGGAGGTCGTGGAAAGACTCTGCGACATATTCGCTTATCCCCACGAACTTGTCGTTCGCGAGGGTTGGAGGCGTGCATTGCGCCACAGGGTGGTCAACGGTCTCTGCGGCGTTGCGGAGACCGAACGGGAGCACCGTCGGGCCGCTCCGGATGAGGTATTTTAGAGAGAGGGGCTCTCCTAAGGCAAGCTGCGCCATGATGTTGGCGAACGAGAAGGTGAGGTGACGCAGGTCCTCCCGGGGCGACCGGGGTCCCAGGAAGGCATCGAGCTGGCGCTCTAACCTCCTATAGTCAAAGTCAAGGAGCTGGTCGCTTTCGGGGGCACGGGCCTCCGATGCGTGCAGCTACAGCTCCTTAAGTGCATCGGCGATCGTGCCGAGGTCGTCGAAGTGAAGAGGTCAGATGGCGGCGAGAGCCATTGCCAACTCTCCCTCCGTCGTGACGATAAAGTCCAGGTCCCCAAAGCGCACATGCACACCCGAGACCCAACTAAGGTTGTGACTAGCCATTCGAGGCCTGGTGTGGATGTCGAGATGCGCAAAAGGCCCCTACATAGTGCACCAACTGTCGGTGTTTCGAGTTGCCACCGGCTAGTAAATTTCTAATATTGTGCGCCTGACCCGGATGGTGTGCTAAGAGGACACGAGGTTTATACTGGTTCGGGCAGAATGTCTCTACATCCAGTTCGTTGCTGCTGCTCATGTTACTAGCATTGAAAGTTCATAGTAGGGGTTACAAATGATCGAGAGAATGACAGGTCCTAAGTCTCTTGTGGTGTGTTGCGATGATTTCCGATGTCCCTTGTGGGACACCTTGCTTTCCCTTTTATAGGCCAAGGGAAAGCACGGGTTACCATGGAGGAAGAGAAGAGAACGAGAGGAAGAAGTCCTTCAGGATCGCCGGGTCCTTCTCCTCTATGCGGGTCCCGCCGACCCTGTAAACATCAACAGGGACAGCTTCTCGTTGCGGTCCTGTTCGTCACCGGCGCCATGTGCAGGCATCGTCTGCCGGTCATGGCCCTCCACTTCGTCTTGGCGGACGTCGTGGTGAATTGATGCGCCCGTCAGTGTTCGTACGGGGGTTAGGCAGAACAGCACCGGTACACCCGGTGCTGTTCCTAACGTGAACCCCCAGGTATGGCCCATCATGGGTCGCGGGCTACATCGAGGCGTGTCAGTCTCTTCCCTAGTGTCAGAGCTTTGACCCAGGCCCATACGCTTGGACCTGGAGTGGTTGGCGGCGGTATAGGTCTCCGTCGGGCGGGACGGAGCCTCCGGCCTCAGGGTCGGGCGAGACGGAGGTCCTCCCTAGAGGTCGGGCGAGGCGGAGCCCAAACCCAAGGGTCGGGCGAGGCGGAGCCAGCCCTTAGAGGTCGGGCGAGGTGGAGCCCGCAGCCTTGGTGTCGGGTGAGACGGAGCCTGCCCCCAGAGGTCGGGCGAGGCTGAGCACGGACCCGAGGGTCGGGCGAGGCGGAGCGCGGAGCCTGCGGCCTCGGTGTCGGTCGAGGCAGAGCGTGGACCCAGAGGTTGGGCGAGGCGGAGCGCAGATCTCAGAGGTCGGGCGAGGTGGAGCCCTGCCCTCATAGGTCGGGCGAGGCGGAGCCAACCCTCGGAGGTCGGGTGAGGCGGAGCCCTGCCCTCAGAGGTCGGGCGAGGCGGAGCCAGCCCTCGGAGGTTGGGTGAGGCGGAGCCAGCCCTCAGAGGCTGGGCGAGGCGGAACTTGCATACCTGGGGGTCGGCAAGAGCTGTAGTCACGCTCTTGACCGCTCGGATGAAGCAACGTTGATGGTTATTAGCTCCTCTTCTTCGGGTATCCTAGTATTGGTCCCCGACACTAGCAGGGGCGGCGGTGCTACCGACAGGGTACCGATGAACTTCTTCAGTAGGCCCACATGGAAGACATTTTGGAGGCTGGCGCATGGTGGAAGGTCGAGGCGGTAGGCGACGTCATGGATGACCTCGATGACGCGGTATGGCCCATAGAAGCGAGGCTTGAGCATCCCCTTTGATGGTACTTGGAGGGAGGCCGGGGCGTGATGGCGAATGCGGAGCCACACCCAGTTGCCAACAGCATAGCGGGCCTCGCGGTGGTTATTGTCGTGTGGCGCTTGTAGATTGTTTGCGCCTGCTCGAGGCGGTAACGAACATCAGCGAGGAGTTCATCCCTGTTCGACATGCTTTTGGCCACCGCCACCACACGCGTCTCACCAGGCTCATAGGAGCAGATGGAGGGGCGTCAAGGCCTTAGAAGACCTTGAAGGACGTGGTCTTTAAGGGCGAACTGGTAGGTGGTGTTGTAGACGTATTCTGCCAACGACACCCAGCGCAACCACTAGCGGGGATGATCTCCGGTGAGGCAGCGGAGGTACATGACGATGACCTTGTGGGCGGCCTCCATCTGGCCGTCTGATCATGGATGGAAGGCCGATGTCATGTGCAGCTCTGCGCTTGTCAGGCGCATGAGTTCCCGTCAAAAAATGGAGGTGAACACCGGGTCCCTATCTCGAGACCATGGACGGGGGCACGCCACGGAGGCGCACAATCTCGACGAAGAAAGCTCGTGCCACCAATTCTGTCAAGAATATGGGTAAGCTAGTGGGATGAAGTGGCAGTAATTACTGAACAGATCAACCACTGTGAGGATGACCGACTTTCCACCCAAGCGTGGGAGTGCTTTGATGAAATCAAGCCCGATATTGGTCCACACCGACATAGGCACGGGCAGTGCAATGAGCAGCCGTGCCGGGCACTAGGGTCAATAGTGCTATGACCCTAGTCTTAGCCCTTACGGTGGACAAATTATCGTTTTTTTATAGCTAAGCACAACTAGCACTTATGCCTAATATAATGGCCGTAGCCTTTGGCTAATAATGGATCTGCCCCTGCAAACCATTTTTTTTTCTACAACGCACCGGCATTTATATCTAGTAAATATTGTTATCTTATCTTTTTTTTTACAAAAAAACAAACAGCATGCATGTGCGACGGTGCGAGTCCTTTTCTCTCTTACATGTTGCAGAATCGGAGTCGACCTGAAACGGTGGCCGTTTAAGAGGTGCATGCGTTGTTCGGGTAGGAATCGGAACCGGCCCTGTGGCAAGTCGTTCGGTGCATAAATTCTCAGCCGTGATCATCCGCACAAGGCAAGGCAGGGAGGCACTCAAATCTGTGTTCGATCGTCCTTTCGTCCTGCGCAACGATGCCGCGGCCGCAGCGCGGACGACGCCACCGGCTTAGTCCTGCTGCTCAGCCATACAGGAGAGGGGATCGCCGCCGCGCTGGCCTGCACACCAACGGCACATGCCTCCCGGGCGACGCGCTCGCTGAAATCTTTACCCGGCTACCGGATACGGCAGAGGTCGTGCGCTGCGCAGCCGCATGCGCGCGGTGGGCGTGCGTCGTGGCCACAAGGGCCGCGGCGCTCTCTCGCTTGCTGCCGCCGCTTGGCCGCTTCCTTCCCCAGCTCGCCGTCGGCTTCTTCTGCCAGGAGAATGATAGACCCGCCGCGCGTACACGGGGCAGCGTGGCGCGCTTCCTTGCCATGGGCTCTGGCAGTCGGCTCTTAGGTTGCCACCACCGCTCCGGCATCGGCTCTCTGTTCCATGGCGACGATCTGGATGGCGGGACCTTTGACTACTCTCGCCTCGTCGCCTCCCGCAGTGGCCGTCTCGTCGTGGAGCTTCAGCGCCGGAGACGCACCGACGGGCTGACGTTCTGTGTCTGCAACCCGATCACTGGGGATGTTTCCGTGCTGCCGCCCCTTCCTGGCAAGGACATGCCCGTCAGCTATGCCTGCACATTGCTCACTGGCGACGACCTCGATCCACTGGGCTCCACCAGGTTCTTTCGTCTGCTGCTCGTCTACAACCGGCCGGGTTTCACCGTGCTCCGGTGCTACGCCTCGGACATTGGAAACTGGGGAACAGAGGCTAAGTCATCCGTGGATGTCTCCGACCAGGAGCTGCGTCACGTTGGTCCGGCCGTCGTGCTGCGCGGCGTGGCCTTCTGGCCACTGGACCATGGCGCTCTTGGGGTGCGGCTGGACCTGGACGCCCAAGATCCGAACGGCCAGGCTATGCACGCGCATCTGCTGCCGTACGATGTCCCTCATTACTGGCCCGAGAAGCGTCTGTTGGGCGTTTCGCCCGACAACAGGTTGTTCTTCATGCACTATAGCATCCGTGCAGGTCTGAACATCCTCTGTGCAAAAATATCATACTTCGAGATTCAGGGAGATGACTTCCAGACTGGTAGAAAGGAGTCAAGCTCTTTTGAGCAGGGCGTCCTGATGCACCAGATGAAGATGACATGTCGAGACACCTCGCTCAAGCTACGATGGTTCGGTGAGAAGAGTGGCCTTGTCTTGTTCACGATGGGAGAAAGCAGTGGACACAGTGGCACATTCACCCTTAACCTCCGAGATGAAACGGTGCAGAAGGTGGCCGATGGCGAGGGCGACCAGTGGAGGAACTTGGTCGGATTTGAGATGGACCGGGAAGCATACCTCGCGTTGTTAGCTCATGGCCAGGAAAACTAGAATTCATCTTTTTTTTAACTATTGTTTTTGTAACAAGAAAAACATGGATCCTCGATCCTATACTTGCTTCTTGAAGTACATACTTGAATCATGTATTTTTAGTGTTCTTTATTTATGCTTTCTTAGATACCGAAATGTAAAAATTGATACCTATGCATCTCAATGAGTCTAAGAATAGCATGTTGCTAACATTAGGTGGATTGTGGTGTTTGGTGATCTCAAAACACCATGTTTTTTTTTCAGGTTTCTTTGTCATGCTAAAATTTCTTGGCTCCCGTTGCAACGCTGCAAAGACCTAGCTGTGAATGAATTAAAAACTGATATGGTAGATCATATATCCTCAAATGCTCACTTGCAAGATATATCTGGCTAGCTGAAATTTGCACTTTCAGTCTGACAGGAGGCCTGGTACTCTATCTCGTATTTTGGCGAAGACATCTGAATCAGACATTCACATTGGAAGAATGATAGAAAATCGTGGTCTTTCTTCCCTTTCTCTTTCTCTTATTCTGCTCACAAACTGTTGTATTTCCATTATGAGAGTAATGGAAATGGGGTTCATCTCAGCTCACACACTGTAAAAAGGAGGCCTCATACTCTCATAGGCTGCAAACGACCATGGATGGCATGAAAGGCCGGTTGTGCCTTGTGAGGCAGTTTCCCCCCAAAGCAAATAGATAGAGTAATTATGGTGACGATTTTATAGCTGCTTCAATCTTGGGTTGGTCACTTCATTCCATCTGAAAAATGACCCACCTTTTTTTCCCGCCTGAAAGATCAGCATCCTCTTCAGTCCTCGAGCAGCTCCAGTGTTGCTGAAAAGTTGAACCGTGGGATGAAAAAAATGAAACGTTGATCGTCAGACTTAAAATTGAACCGAACAGATGATTCGAATCATCAGAGCCTCGTGTCAGTGCAAAGGACTGGCCAGATCATTGTCGCCAGACACAGAGCTCTAGCAACCTCTCAGTTCTGAATTTTCTACTGCAATCATCGAATGAAGCACCGGAGCTATGGACATGTCATCGAGTATTCGAGTTCTGTCAGTTTGGTTCGACTGAAGGAATGGAGCTGCCCTCATTCTGCAATGGCTTAGCCAAAGTGCCCAATCCCAACCATATACTCCCACCCTCTGTTAAAAAAATGAGTCATTCCCGCTTCCCAAAAAATCAACAACTTTTAAATTTAATCAAATATATTTAACAAAATATTAATATTTATGCTACATAATTAGTATCATTAAGTAGATCGTTGAATATACTCCCTCCAGGTTGGTAAAAGAAGTCATTTTAGGACGGTGACATAGTCTTCAAAGCATAACTTTGACTTCTTATTTTTATTAAAGTATTTATTGAAAAGTGATATATGTATATCTTTATGAAATTATTTCTCAAGACAAATCTATTCATATGTTTTTCACATTTTCAAATTCAACAACTTAAAAGTTATTCATGATTTATATTTTCAATGTTTGACCCAAACCTTGTCTAAAACGACTTCTTTTACCAACTTGGATGGAGTACTTTCATATAATAAACTTATCTGAAGATATAAATGTTGAACGCATGCATTTTCTACAAATTTAGTTAAAGTTGAGAAAGTTTGATCAACACGATTCTCGTAGCGACTCTTTTTTAGGGACGGAGGAGAGTATATACTTGCTACGATCCTCAGCCCAAATACTTGTACCCAATGAGTAGGGCGGTGTCCAACAAATCCTTGCTACAATCCTCGGTCCAAATACTTCTGACAACCACTTCACAACTGTCCTAACAAATATGTGGTATATTTGGAAAGCTAGAAATGATATCCGTTTTAATAGTAAAACCTGGACACCTTGGCAAGTGCATTATGTTGTCGCAGCAGACTTGCTGGTTGCCTCTTCAATCAAAATTGCAGGTGAAGTACAGGATTCTACGACGCAGATGGGCGCGACGGCTGCAACAAACATGAATCCACCCAACCCACAGGGGGGCATCAACAACAACATCAACTCTAATGCAGGGACAACAGGGATGCAGCTGGACCAATGGAGATGCAGACTGCAAAAGCCGTACTCCAGCACACTTGGATCACACCACAGCACACAGACCACAGGTATGCTAACTTTTAGTGCAGTAAATGGTGAGATTCTTGCAGAACAGTGGCGACTTCAGTCGGAAACTATGCCAAGGCCACCAAACTACACCATTGCTCTCCCAGCTCTCTTGGGAATGTTATGCCGATGCAGCCACAGAGCCAGACAATATCCAACACACCCACAGAAATACGGGACTTGTAATTTTCATCAACAACACACAAACGCAGCCGGTCCACCACATATATATATACAGGCAGCTATCACTAATGCAGGTTCTGTTTTGATGGCCGAAACAGCTGCTCTTGATTTAGCGGCTCTCATCACCTCTCATCTCAACATGCAGAGCCCGAATTACCTCTCTGATGATCAGTCTCTAGTGACCTTCTTCAATGGAAATGACTTCTCTCCACCTGACTGGAGAATTAAGAGCTTCACCAACAGGTTCATGGCATCAAATGCAGGCAGACATCACAAAATCTACAAGATTGCAAGACAGCTGAATACAACTGCCGATTTCTGGTTGCCAAGCAGGCACTACAGGCCTTGCAATCAAATTCTTCTATGATGTCTCCTGCTGTAATTTGCTCCAATCAGGAGCACAGTTCCTCATGCCCACTAAGGAATGTAATGGATTTTCTAATCTGGGAGCCTTTCGTACTCCTAACAGCTCGGTGCTGCTAATAAAATTCGTTTATTGTCAAAGCCCAGCCATACGTGCCCGGTTCTTGATTGGGCCGAGCTCGTGATCGCCGACGCCGCGGTGGCGCTCGCCGACGTCGACTTCGCGGACGCCGACCGCTCGCTCGGGAACATCCCGGTGCCCTTCGAGCTTGGCCTCGCGCTGTCGCTGCAGCTCGTGCGGTTCGCGTGTGGCGGCTTCGCGCTCTCGTGGGGGACCAACCACCTGCTGGTGGACGGCCACGGCCTGACGGCGCAGCAGGCCGCGTGGGCGGAGCTGCTGCGCACCGGCGGCGCCTCGTGGGAGCCCCACCACGGTCGTGCCTCACTCTTCCGGCCGCGCTCGCCGCCGCGGCGCCCGCACAGCCCAGTCACTGGACGCCGAGTTCATGCGGTACGCGTGGGGGTGTTAGATTGATCTCCACCTGGCTCGATCCAACACGCTTGACTCCCTAGCCATACTCTTGGCTAGCGAGTCCCCATCGTACAGCACTACAAATAAGAGGTGGGGGCTGGGACTCGAGACACGAGGTTCACTCATTCCACTGCTCACTCCCCCCGACACCCTAGCCGGACGGGAAGTGCCACTCCTTCGCCGTCGCCGATGGACCAGCGCCTCATCCACAAACAACGATGGTCTGACGACACGCCTCTCTCGCCACTGCCACTCCTTCACCGACATGGTCGATGGCGAGCTTCTCATCCACCAACAACGATGGTTTGACCCCTGCGCCTCTCTCTCTCTCTTCAGTTTGTTCATCCGGAGGTTGTTCTTGCTGTTTAACAAGAAATCACCCACTAGATCTACCCCTAACGATCCTATATAGCCTATCAGGGGAGCTCCCTAACTCCCTCCTGGTGGCTACCTCGTGCGCCGCGTCTACGTGGTCTCCGCGGCCGACGTCGACTGCCGCCGCTCGCCGCGCCACGCGCCTGGAGGCCCTGTCCGCGCACGTCTGGAAGCTGCTCGCCGCGGCCATCGGCGGCTCCGACACGCACTGCCGCCTCGCGTGGCTCGTCGACGGCCGGCCGCGCCTCGGCCCCGCCCGGTACGACAGGGACACGCTGAGACGCTACGTCGGTAACGTGGTCACGTACGCGTCGAGGGAGGCCGCCGTGGACGCTATCTCCTCGTCCCCACTGGCCGACGTGGCGGCGATGGCGCGCGCAGCCATCGCGGAGGTGTTCCGGCCGGAGCGGTTCGACGAGCTGGTGGACTGGATGGAGGTGCGCAAGGGGGTGTTCCGAGATGGTGGCAAGTGGACGGAGGCGGTGGGCGCCGGCACGGGGAGCCCCGCGCAGGTGCTGTCGGCGTTCGTGGCGTTCCGGGTGGACGGGGACTTCGGGTTCGGGCGGCCGCGGCTGGTGATGCCGTGGGTGCGGCCGGGACAGCTGGGGTCGGCGGCCATGATGGTGGCGCGGAGCCCGGAGGAGGACGGGTCGTGGGTGGTGTACGCCAGGATGTGGCCGCGCCTGTCCGACGCCGTGGAGGCCGACCCGGAGGCTGTGCTCAAGCCGGCCACCGCCGCGCGGCTCGGGTTCAGCGTGACGCATACCCATTTCATTGAGCCGGCGATCACGGTGAAGCACGCGAGCCGACTGTGAGAGGTGGCGCTGCGCTGCATACCCATTTCATTGATGTAGCCTAAGAGCAATTGGAGAGGTCAATTGGTGGTTAGAATCCATAGCCCTTGTAGCCTATAATTCCCCCATGTTTCATCCATTTTCAGAAGGTGGGCTAATTTTTAGCCTTAGATCCAAACAACCCTTGTTATGTTGTTGTATTCTTCTCTTTACGCTCGAGCGATGGAATGTGCCTTCCATTCGCAAGTCATGCTGCAAATCGATCCTGCGTTCTTATTTAGATTCATGTGTCGATACGTTTCAGTAACATTTGCATGACTGACAAAACAAGGTTTCTCATTGACCTCGGCGTCAGTTTACAATAGCAAGCAGCATCGGCATCGCGCTGACATGCACACGCAGGGAACGACTTTATCTAGCTGAGCCTCATCGTCGCGTGCACCTGGAGCTGGAGGTGGTGGCGCGCGCCCAGAAGGCCAGAAGGTGGATTATAGGTCACGGGCTCACAGAGCTGTCCGGCGATGATCCGAGCATGGCGGCACAGTGGCGCTGGCGCTGAAGCAGTTGAGCATCGCAGGCGACGCAAGATGGGCGAGACCGACAGTGAGGCATGGTGCACCCGGCGACAGTGAATCAGCGAATGCAGATCGGCGAGTTGGAACGGCGGGAAGGGACAGCACCTATGCGCGCGAGACAGTGAAGAATGGGGCAACGTGCGACTAGTGGCTTGGTGTACGGGGCCAGGGATGTTTGGATCAGGACTAATTGAGAGTCAAATCGGGTGTTGGGAGGCTAATCATAAAACTAATTATAGAATACGTGATTAATTCGTGAGATGAATCTATTAAGACTAATTAATCCATCATTAACGTATGTTTACTATAGCACCACATTGTCAAATCATGAATTAATTAGGCTTAATAGATTCATCTTGTAAATTAGTCTTAAACTGTGCAATCATTTTTATAATTAGTCTATATTTAATACTTTAAATTAGTGTCAAACATCCGATATGGCATGGAGACTAAACTTTAGGAGGGGGGGAACCAAACACCCTCTTATCATGGCTAAACTTAAAACGGGACCATACAGCAAACACAGGTGGTAATAAAAGCAACCACAGCAGACTACCTAAACCAGATCATGTATCCCCAATTTAGACAGTGGGGTGAAAAAAAAAACTCTAGCATACTACCTAACTACTATACCCAACAGATTTGTTGGCTACTTCCCAAATCCCTCCTCCCACTACTCATTCCTGTTGGACCACCAGAGACTGCCTATTTTCTCGTTCGCTTGATTCTTACCTGCGCGAGTCTTCTCTCCACCTGAGCCCGACGCCGCCGCTGCAGAAAGTCGCGACCGCGACTGCAGGAGAGCCCGACGCCGACGCAGGAAGTCCGACGTGCCACAGGGTAGCCCGACGCCGTGGGCGCCGGCCCTTCTTTAGCCGGATCTAGGGTCGAGCCACCTCTCCACACCCCCAGTCTTAGCCGCCACACCGTCCACCGTCGGGAGCCTGCGCCGATCCTTGACGCCAATGCTGATCCGAAGCGCCTCGCCACTTCTTCGACGACGACGCAGACGGCACATGGAGCAGCCATGAATGCGCCATCCATCGAGCGCATCTCCACCTTGGCGAGCCAACTAAATCCACGCCGACGGGCCGGAGGCTACCCGTACGACGCCGGTGGCCTGTGCGACCCTGTCCGACGCGCCCCTCCCCCGCCATGGGCGAGTTCGTTTGTGATGGGGACACAAGGAAGAGGCTCTAGGAGGACGAAAATGAGTAGCCAGTTTTAGTTAGTACTGCTAGAGTTGAGATCAAAATTTAGATAGTATGAAAATGGGTGGCTATTCAAATAGAGTTTTAGGTAGTCCGTTTTAGTTAGTGCTCTGGAGATGCTCTAAGACCTCCTTCCCAGTTTTTAGTATTTCCAAATGGATGGGATATGGAAGGATACGAAGACGGTACTGTTGTGTTGCTTTGCTATGACCAGGAGCTAGCGTAGAGGTTGGAGCAGTGTTTGAAGAAGCTGCTGATGGCGGTTTGGCTGGTAGGGTGGATTCTTATTCCTAAAAATAAATATTTCTAATAAAAATTATATAAATAAAATTATGCTTCGAAAAATTTTTAGAACTTTTTATGGCTGAAGAATAACTTAAATACAACTCATTTTAACTTGTTGCACTTAAATAGGATAACTAGAAAAAAAAATCGCTAGTGTACAGGAGAGACCAGAAACTGAAACGCTCGAAACCAGTCTCCAGGCGTTTCACTTGCTCCTGGCAAAAAGTGCGGATCTAAACGTTTCGTAGTAATAGCATTTGGTGCCGTTTCTTCAGTTTCCAACGAGAATCTGAAACGATACATCTAGCCAAACGAAGCCTTAGATTGCTTTTTTCCATGATTATTTCTGCAGCGTGCAAAGGCAAGTAGTAAATAGTTTGGTATGAAATAGCATTTGCAAGCCGTTTCTTCAGATGATTTATACGAGAATCTGAAATTACATCTAAAACAAGCCTTACTTGCTTTTTCCATGATTATTTCTGCAGCGTGCAAAGGCAAGTAGTAGGAATAGTACAAACAAATGAAAATAAGCTTTCATCTGCAAGAAGTTATATGATGATTTATACGATTTTTCTATTATTAAGGCACTCACTCTTCTTTTTACATAAATCCCAAAGTTTGGACCATTCACTTGTCTCCCCTGTTTCCGTGCAGAAAAGTTGGTGCAGATTACAAAAGAAAAAATCACATGAATTTACATTGTAAGATCATTTTGAACGTAACCTTGCACCCTCATCGTCAGATAAAAAATGAACTATCACAAAGAGACTAATTCTTTATTAGCTCATATCTAAGGGGCACAAATCTGGCATTGTTGCCAAAAAAAAAAACTTTTGTGGTAGATGAATAGCAAATGTTCATCACAATCATATTAAGGCCATGTTTGCTTGTCTTATAATCCGTAATTTTTCAGCGAACGAATAATATTTTTCTCTCACAACAAATCAGTCAACAATACTTTTAGTCATGGCTTATTAGCCAAGCAAACGGGCTTAATTATGGAAGTCATGATTACATCAATCAATAGATCATACCTAGTAGTGTTTGCCTAAGGTGGTGTTTAAATCCAGATCCTAAAATTTAGGATGTCACGTCGAGATTGTTGGATAGTAATAATAAAATAAATTACAGAAGTCATCAGTAATCCACGAGACGAATTTATTAAGTCTAATTAATCCGACAGCAGCACATGCTTACTGTAGCTTTCTGTAGCACCACATTGTCAAATCATTGACTAATTAGGCTTAAAATTTTTGTCTCGTAAATTAGTCGTAATATGTACAATTAGTTATTTTTTTAGTCTATATTTAATACTTAAGGCATATATCTAAACATCCGATGTGATAGGGACTAAACTTTAAGAGAGAAACTAAACAAAATGTGTTTATACTGTTGTCTGCATGCGTGTAAACCGTAAACGGAGGATCTGCGTATAGTGACCTAATCGTTGAATTAATGGTAAGCAAGTATACATGGTCAACATAACAACAAAAATGGTTTACACTGTGTAATTAAACATTAGCTAAAACGTGTTTAAACGGCTAGAAATTGTTAAAAACAGTTTAAATGTATTACGTGATGTTGTTTATATATGACTCTTGTCAATGTGAGAAACTAGTGTATGATAATCATCAAATATAATGTGTAATGGCATTTACTCATATCAGAGCTATCTGTCTACGATCTAATTGTGTACTATATAAATACGTGACTATGAGTATGTGTATGACTAATTGTGCAACTTTGTGCAAGCCTCAAATTGCAGTTAAAAATAGTATGAAACAATACTATTTTTTCATAATTACCGTAACATTGTTTATTGTATGACAAGATCCAGCGTGGACCTGGGAGACAAGATCACAAGACGTCGCTACTGCAATAACGAACAGAGCTGGAAAAGGACCTAACTGTAAGAGTGAGAAAAGGTCAGGGGTCAGAGATGCGAGTGAGAAAAGGTCAGGGGTTCGGAACTCAAAGCGCCAGGGGTATATCTGTTCACTGCCAGGACCTAACTGTAAGAGTGAGAAACGGTCAGGGGTTCGCAACTCAAGCGCCAGGGGTATATATGCTCAATGCCAGGGACCAGACTGCAAAATCTTAAAAAAGCTGCCAGGGGCATATCTGCTCAATGACAGGGACCAGACCGTAAAATCTCAAAAAAAAACTTTGGACCATTTCTCGATTTGTGCGTGTCATCCTTGCGCAGAAGAGACGGAAGTGCTGCTTTAAACCTAAAATAAATAAGAAGAGATCTCCGGGCTTATCTCTAAGCTGGTTTGTTGCGTTGGTACCTCCTAAGATGGGCATCCTCTCCTGACCCTTTGTTTTTTTTAGTTTTATTATTGGCGCTCCCTTTATTTTAGTTGACGTCGTTGAAGATAGCTAAGCTGGTCGTTGCGTTGCTAGCTCGAGTCCGTTGCCCTCGTCTTGTTGCGCTCCCCGCCTTCGCCCGCGGGGCCGCAGTGCGCTTGCCCAACGGAAGCGACCGCCAAATCTTGGGCCGGCTCATCTTCGGCGGCCCAGTTTAGCGGAGGAGAGTGGGCTTTCGTTCTCTATGCGTCCTCCTTTTGAATTTTGATGATGCGTATATATGTATGCCTGATATATATAGGTGACACACACTGCATCGTCTTGCAAGTCGTAATCCGTAGATGCTTTACGTTTCTTTTTCAGGCTTTGTTTTTCTTATTATTATCAGACAACTTTTTCTTTGAGCTCACTGTCAACGAATATGGTGGACTATGGTGGCTAGACTAAAGTCTAAACTCTCCAGTCTCCACACAGCCATGAAGGCAGTGCTCATAACTCTAGAACACGTACGTGTGTGACATCATCTGGTCCATCACACCATAAACATGCTTATCGCCACCACCATCGTATCTATCACACCATAAGCATGACACGACTTCGCCGTTCAGACTTCAGAGCCTCAGCAAGCGTCGTCGTCTGTGCATGTCTGATCGATGCTGCAAAAGTCTTTAACAGGTACAATCATGCTGAGCACAACACAACATGGAGATGAAAAAGGAAGCAGATGCCGCGCGCCAATGTCCTGAAATGTCCATGTCTACTTAAAGTTGTAGATTCATATTTTTTTGAGTAAAGTGTAGATTCATTTTCAACTGAGATAGAGGCAGCCATGTACTACATATATAGCCTCTCCTTTGTATGGAGCTCTAGACCGTAGCAGAAAAACATGACAAGTCTTCTACAATTTTCTTGGAGAAAAAGAGAGCACAAGTTCGGTGGTGCTAACGAATCTGACATCTTTCACTTGCTGACGCCACCCAAAGGCAGCCAAAACGACAAACCAAACATTCTACAGTTTGGTAGATTTTCATGGAGGGCAGGTTGGATTTAATTAGACTTTGTCTATTTTATATTCAATTGAGAATCAAACAAAGTTAATGCCTATACTAATTGCTAGGTATAATAAGGGTTTAGTTCACATAGAAACTTGACGAAAAGTTGACTCAACTTAAACTATGCTTTGTCGCCAAAAAACAAAAAAAACTTAAACTATGCTATAAATGCTACCATTTCTACTTTTTTTTCTTTCATTTTTCATATGGTCACTATGGTAAATGTTACTAGCACGTTAGTCACGTACATTTTGAGAAATCACCACTACAAATATTCGTTATCAGTGTCGTGCTAATTTTCTGAATTGAATGAAGAATTGAAACCAGCTCAGGACGACCGACCGAAAAATGCCCGGGTTTTCTGGCCGGGTCGTTGACTGAAGAATCTTCTGCATCCTAGCGCCAGTTTGAAGCTAGCTAGCTTCCATGGAAGAGATCGAGGAACTCTTTCCGTTTGTTTACGTTCACGGTCGCACTTGCTCTCCAGATGTGCTTCATGGCCTGCAATTCCGGCAGCCATGATGCATGTGTCGCCCCATGAGCTGAAGTGCCGCGCGGGTGGGACGGTGGGAGCCGTTCGATCTGCTCCTGCGCTCTTCCCATGCGTTTGTCGGTTAGTACGGCACTGCTTGCTCGGATGAAGCAGACGGTAAACGCTTGTACGTAGTAATTTCGACCGTGAAGCATCGGTAATCAGTGACGTTCCTCGTGGGCTTCCAGAACCCAGAAGGCCAGAACATTTGAAGCCTTCAACTCCTCTGCCGTCATCAGTTCCGTCTCAGGAGGGTTAATTTGCCTCTGGATATATATCATTCGAATTGATTTCGTAAAAATGATACCGTCTTCTCTGAAATCCAAAAATATAAGAATCTGTCAAGACAGGTTTTTTGAGCGATAATGATATGATTAGGACGTCCGTCTCGACGTGTGCATGTGGACGCGCCCCGTTCCTGGGCCTGTGCGGCGAATCGGGCCCAACAGCAATCAGCCTGCTTCTCTCTATCATCTCACCTTCATCTCTACCCAGCGACATAACCCCCACCGACGGAAATCCCCACTCACTTTCGCTCGTCGTGGTTTCAACGCATCCGGCGCCCACCCCCCTCCGCCCTGGCGCCCCCATCCCTCTCCGCGCTGCATCTGCCACCACGCCGCGTCCACTCCTCCTCCAGAACCTCATCGACGCCGACGTGGTCGATGAGTCAAATGTCTTCGGTGGCGCCGGGGCACGACAACGATGACCTCCTCCGGGCGCTCATCAACGCGGACCTCCCTAGTGGGGACCTCGACCTCGGCGTGTGGAAGCTCCTATCTATCGTGGCGCTTTCCTTCGCCGGCGTGCCCATGCTGCTCATGTACCTCGTACAAGCAGCGCATGTTGCAAGTTTATGTTTTAAGTGTTTTAGATGTTTCATCTAGAAGTTGCACATGTTACAATGGCTATACACGTTTGTTTCAAATATATGTTCCAAATATTTCATCTGTTTTTTCATACGTTCGTTGCAAGTGGTTCATCTTGATGTTGTATATGTTTCACACGTGTGTTGCAACTATTTTATCTGAATGTTGCATATGTTTGCAATAGTTTTCAAGAGTTTGCATATACTTTTGCAAGTGTTTCAGACACTTGTTGCAAGTGTTTCAGCTGTTTTCGTACGAATGTTGCAAGTGTTTTATCTGAATATTTTAAAAATAGATCGGGATATTGCACATATTACAAGTGAGTCACCTATCACAACCGCCTGCTGCAGCTAATCGGGCGCCGTGCATGCGCGTGATGGGGAGCGGAGGGATGGAGCGCTGCTCGGCAACGGGTGCGGGAAGCAGAGGGCGATAGCGGCAGGGGCACAAGCATTCTCCGTGCGGCATGCAGGTTCTGCAAGCGGAGGAGGCGCGGGCGGAAAGCGGAGCAGGTGCTGGCAGTAGAGGCACCAAATGGGGCACGGTTTCCTAGAAGAAGCAGACGCCGGCGTCAGACAGAAAACGGACTGCTGCCACGAGCATCCGGACCGTGGAACGGAGCAGCCAGTCAGGGCTTTTTAAACCACAGTCCACGGCGGCTGAACCATTCACTGCCGCGAATGTCCGGCTCCGGCTGTGCTTATATTTCTACGCCGGCTAAGGATGACCGCTTGCTAATGCTGACCAGCAGCAGTGACGTTCCTCGAGAGCGCTTAACATTATCTTCTTCCAGAACCCAAGACGGTTCAGAGGTTTTCCAACACCCGGGTCGTCGCCATCAGGGCCGTCTTCTAGTTCTAGATCGTCGTCACTCGTCAGAGCCGTCGCTAACGCTAAGCTGGATGATCTGGACAGGTCATACTCATATAGGGATACGAACAGGGACATGGAAATGGAATGGAATAGGCGAATAGCCAGCCCATGGACTCGTCTCGTCGTCCCCGGTGCGTTGCTTTGACTGGGAATGGGAGGCCATTCGGTAACCAAGACAAGCTGTGCTGTTCAGGGACAGGGAGGAATAACAGCCGCACGCACACAGTAATCTTTCTCGCCGTCTACAGACCACGCTTTTCGTGAACGTGTCTTCAAACAACGCACCCAGCTGCACAGCGACGAAGCCAGCTCGACAGCCAGGGCTGGCTCTCTTCTTCCTCTTTCTTCCTCCAGCTCCTTGCTCAGAATCCCTGGCTAAGCCTTCTTCACGCCGTATCGCCCTCCATAAACTGCCGACTTGGCGACTTGACGCCCTCCATAAACTGCCGACTTGGCGACTTGACCAAGAGGTACTACCGTCACCTACACTGACGAGCACACTGGCATGTTACACAGTACACGCAGCAGGGCACACTGCCCATATGATTCGACATGGTTCATGACAACACACGCAGCAGGGCAGGGATCACTTTCCCTTTTCTCTCAGTGTCCCAGCCTCACGGATGCAAGAAGCAGCCCTGATCGTTGTTTGTGAAGCCTGCCAAAATACAGGGCCTGAGGGCCATCGGACGGAGAGAAGCCCATCAGAGAATGTCGGCGACGCCTGCCGAGATCTAGCTGCTGCCTGCTGCGACAGGCAGGACAGTGGTGGATGCCTTGCCCGTCTCGCCTTGCCAATTGCCATATGGTACGTACGGTAACAGCAACCTTTCGTTCCTTTGTTTGTTTATTATTATTGGTTCAGCTAAGGTAATCATCTCGCCAACCCACATGCAAACTAGTAAGAGGCAGCTGGAGTTAGGTAAAGATGCCCCTTTCGCAGCCTACACCCTGCAATCGCAGGCCTTGGCCGCGACACGACGATGAAAACTCAGGATCGTGGTGTGTTTCTTGACGAGGTGAAGGTGTAAAAGAAAGTCACCCCAAGGTCCCCAACAAGTTCCTTGCTTCCCGTCCAAGTTAAACGAGATCCTGAGCTGAGCAATTATGCTAAAATGCTTCTTATTGACCGTGCAAACTTGACGCTTCCATTTGCCAACAAAGAACAGAAAAAAGCATGCATACGAGGCCGCCTATCTACAAACTTTGAAAACTCAGCACAGGTGGAAAATTAAATGGATCTTGTATATGTAATAAAACTATAAATAAAAGCATTGAAAGATCACACACACACACACTTGCGTACGTACGTGGAGCACTTGGCGCGCCATAAAAAAAAGGCAAATCCGCCGGTGGAGAAAAGGGAAAGTCTGGACAAGTTAGTCCTAGTCAACACCCACAATTCGTTCGGTTCGAGCGAGCCCCCAATTATTATTACCACTAGATTATACTACTGCTCAACTGACGGCTACGGTGGACTACCAATAAAATATCCGCTCACATACCTGGCTGCTCTGGCTGGTGGCCTGGTGCTAATCCCCTCTGCGCCTGTGCCACTCCCATCTTCGTTGTCCTCGTGACGCATCGGGTTCCTCCTCCTAATCATGCACCACTAAATTATTGTCATCGTATTGGCCCCATCGTTTCGTTGAAAAAATAAGTCGAAATACCGTTCCAACTAATTTGTTGTGAGAGAAAAATACTATTTCGGATTATAAGAGAAGCGCACGCCTATTCGCTTCTCTTATAATCCGTCTTTTTCATCTTATTTTTTCAGCCAGAACGATATTTCTCTCTCACAACAAATCAGCCGGAATAATATTTTATCGATGTGATGAATACTACGTATGTACGGATAAAGCAAGGCTGATTACTGATTTTTCACTGGTGATGCGTAAGTTCTCGCTGAATGAATTTTATTACAGTATACTCCATTTTCAGATGACGGGAAACTTTTTTTTTACAGAATTATCATAAGAAACACATGCGTGTTGTTTCATTTCATTCAATCATCGATCGTGTATTCTTGTGTTCCAAACATACCGACAACACGAAGTTACCATCTCTACTTTCGATTAGTGTATAAGTTTAATTCTTAGATTTACAGAAATTTGGAGTAAGTGATGCTAGTACTGTATAATACTATATTACTAAGTTTCTTTCTTTCTTTTAGGACAGCAAAAGGAAACAAAAAAAAAAGCATAAAATCATATTGCAGGCCAGCCAGGCGCATCCACCGACGAGCGGACGAGGACAGAAAGGGATAAAATAAAATTAGCATTAGTAGGACGGTGCAAAAGGAATGCAGGAACACCATACAGACTAATCAAATCGCTTAAACACCCCAATGATTTATTAACCTGCTGCCTGAACGCCACTGATTAGTGATTACTACTAGTACTAATATACTATTAGTACCACTCTACTAGTAGTATTAGTAACTAGCTAAAGCAAACTTGACGTGCATACTAAAGCCCTTTTGGCAAGGCTCATCCAAAACGGCTTCACCGGTGAAGCCAACGCCGGTGAAGCTAGAAAAATTAATTTTTTTTTGGCTTTTAATTTATTTTAACTCCGCTTTTACAAAACAGCTTTAGACTACAGTACCTTGAATTACTTAAAATAGACGAAGTGAAAGCCGACGTAAACCGTGGCAAAGAGGCCGTGCAGTGCAGCGCAGTGCAGCATTGTTTAATTGGGTGCCGCGTCCCTGTCCGGCCACCGGGTGGTGGTTCGCCTCCGGGTTGGCCGAGCCGGGAAAGCGACCGCCCCTCCTCTTTTCTCCTTCCACCCTTTCTCTCGTCTCCTCGCCAAGAAAGAACGCACCCAGTCCATTCCTTCTCCTCCTATCGCCTCCCTCCCTCTCTCTGCCCCTCTCCTCCCCGGCGGAGATTCCTGCTTCTGCTGCTCCCGAGGATTATCCCATCCAAGCACTCTGCTGTCTGCTGCCGGCCGAGGTGAGTGCTGCGCCGAGCTCACCTTGCTCCTTCTCTCTCTCGCTCTCTTCGGTTTACTTCCCTCCTGAGCTGCACCTCAACCCCCGTGCTCGTTCCGTTCGCTCGAGCTCCGTTTCCGTTGCTTTGGCTTCGCTTTCGCATAGGGGCAAGCGCGAGTCTACGGTTCTAGATGGAGTAAATTTTCATTCTGGGCATGTCGCGTTGCTTTTGCCGATTCTGGCGGCGGTGAAAAAAAGCTTTCTTTTTCTGGGGGCTCGTGAAGGTGAAAACGCTTATCTATTGTCTGTCCCCCGAGGCCCGAGCTCAATTCGAAAACCCGTAGTACTCGGTGGACTTGTCTTCGTAGGATTGGATTCCACTGCGGTGGCGGCTGGCCTCGTGCGTCGCTTCTTGATTCGTGGTCGCGTGATTGGGATTGGATCCGGCGACGAGCCTCTCGTGGATTTGGCGGGTGTGCTGTGTGCGTGTGCGAGAGTGGGATGATTGGTGATGCGATAGTAGCTCGTCGCGTGATCCATTGCCGGGATGCCAAATTTGAAATTCTGTTTTGGCCTTTCCGGGAAATTCTGAGATTTCAGTGGCTCGCCCGGAGAATCCGGGCGTGATTCTTGCCTTGCTCTGCTCCATTTGTGGAATCTGTTGTTTGCTTTTCCTCATCCCAATTCTTCCCTCCCTCTGCTGTGGCTGTTTCGACCAGAATAGAAATTGCTTCTGTCCGGACTCTGGAGTCTGGAGGCTACAAGCGTCAGTCAGCCTCCTGCGAATTGCAATCGCAGCTACTCTGCGAGGTTCTGCCGACGCTTTTGAGTTGCTTTGCTTGTGAGTTGTCTGTTTTTTAGTTTTGGCGTGATGGCCTTCACCACGTGTTTGCCAATTTTGCTCAGTTTGATCTGTTCAAACGCTCGGCATATTCCGGAAACTCGCTATGCCAATTTTGCTGTCCTGTGTCCGTTGGGTAAGTCCAGAGGTGTTGGTCTTGTTTGTTTCGTCAAGCCCAGAGATTCCCGGTGTTGTTTATTCGTCTGTTTCGTTCCCTCCTGTTTTTACCTCATTTGGATTTTGGATCCATTTGTTTTAGATGAAATTCATCTTGATCCAGTGATATTTGTGCATTTTTGCTTTAGTAAAATCCAGACTTTGTTTCGATCTCTGTCGGTGTTATCTCCTTTGCTGTTCAGTCATTAATAATCTGTCAGTCTTTGATCACAGTTTCTTGCAGTAGAATTCCTTGTAATAATTCATCAGTATTTTATTTGATTGCTGCGTTTCTTCGCCTAGGCTGGGTTGATAAGCCATGACTGAAAGTACCGTGGGCTGATTTGGTGTGAGAGAAAAATACTGTTTGTTGGCTGAAAAAAGTATGGCTTATAAGCCAATCGAGCCCAAACGAACAGGGCACTTAGTGTGATGTGCAATTAGGGCTTGTTTTCGTCCTCCCATCTATCTACTTTCCTAAGACAAAGCTCAAACATTTTTGGGCTCCATACATTTATCATCCAAGTGCTGCCGTGCAGCAGTTATTTCTTCTACAGTAGGTTTTGACTGTTGATGTAATTAGACGCGATTAAGATTCAGGCGATGTTTTTCCTATTTCTCTCACTGACACTGTGATAGATAACATTTCGGTTTAAGACAAGCAGACGTCTCATTTGTCCAACGCTTGGTTCTTTGCCTATTCAGGCCCACTAGGATACCAGCTAGGAGTTGAGGAGAATGGCTGTTGGTGGAACTCAACCGGTCCTCAGGAAGTACCTAGGTGCCCTCAAGGACACAACGACTGTGAGCTTGGCAAAAGTGAACAGTGATTATAAGGTGAAAGCATGTTCATGTTCCCTCTGAATAGTACTGGTATTTGGAAGTCTCCATGATCGGACCCTCACTGCACGCACCGTGGACTTATCATTCTTCCCTATAACAGGAATTGGACATTGCAATTGTCAAGGCCACAAACCATGTTGAGCGTCCATCAAAGGAGAAGTACATAAGAGGTAATGGGATATCCTCTCTTAAGCTGGAGTCCTAGTTCAAACCCTGAACTGCACCCTATGACTCAATCTCCAAATTTTCATTGTTAATGAAAACTCAGTTGCTATATAGAAATTTTTGTTCACTCATCGCAGATATTTCATTGCTAGAAACATGTAACTGTATTTGATTATGCAGTGATTTATTTCAAATCTTCAATAATTGCCCAACCTCTTTTGCTGCTGCCACAACTAACATCTTTATTTGTTTGCAGAAATTTTTCATTCCATTTCTGCTGCTAGGCCACGAGCAGATGTAGCTTATTGCATTCATGCCCTTGCTAGACGTCTTTCGAAGACGCGGAACTGGGCGGTATGGTCCTATACATTATCATACTATTTACTGAACTACTAATGTCATGAATCCTTCTACTTATTTTAAATGCTTTTCATGGGTGGTACTATGAAACTAAGGTAGTTACAAAGTACTCATGGACATTTTACATTGATTATTTTATCCACCAGGTTGCGCTAAAGACATTGATTGTCATTCATCGTGCCCTTCGGGAAGTTGATCCCACTTTTCGTGAAGAGCTTATTAATTATGGCAGATCTAGGTCCCATATGTTGAACATGGCCTACTTTAAGGATGACTCTAGTGCAGAAGGTACTAGTTTTTAGTGCTATCCTGGTACTGTCTATTGCATTATAATTTCTGATTTAAAACTTATTCTCTATTTCTATTATGTTTCATTCAGCTTGGGACTATTCTGCATGGGTGCGCATTTATGCTTTATATTTAGAGGAGAGGCTTGAATGTTTCCGGGTGTTGAAGTATGATGTAGAAACAGATCCTCCGGTATGTAATCTAATGCAGGCTTACTTCTTTTATCTCCTTCATTTGCGAAACGTTTTTAAATCTCATTTGCATTTTTACATTTGCTGTAGTTTTTTTTCTCCAACACGCAGGAGAGCTGCGTATCTTTGTATTAAGAAGAAAACATTTGGTGTAGTCCATGTAGCTACATATTAATGTCACTGCTTAAGATACTGCCGTGTGACACACTATAGCGTCAGCTCTGTCCTGATCTAGGAACTGTGGTCTGTGGATGCATATGCCCAAAAGTCAATCTCTGTTTATAACCATGTGAACTTTGTGGTACCACTACCACACAAGAAAAATGTGTTACTATTATTTGCAGCAATTAAATTTCAAATTTTGGTGTCAGAAATGCAATCCATGTTTTTTTGACCAAGGAAATTATGTGATCTACTGCTGTACTTCATGTTTTCCTTGGTAAACTCATGATTTTATAATGTTGTCAGAGTTCCAGTAGCTTGTCATATATGCAGCTGATTAGTAGTTTTCCCCCCTTGAATGGAATGGAAGTTTTTTTTTATGTCAAGAAACATTAAATGCCAGCAACTGTATTTCTAAGTACATGGATAATTCTGGTATCTGCAGAGGACCAAGGATCTTGATACTGTTGCTTTGCTTGATCATCTGCCACCATTGCAGCAACTCCTTTTTCGGCTTCTTGCTTGCCAGGTAATGAGTAATGACTCTTTTGTAACTACTGTGTGTACAACTTACACCAGTTCGTCTTCATGTGATACCATTTTAAGTTTTCAATTCTATTGGCTAATTCCTGAAATTTTACAGCCACAAGGAGCGTCGTCTTACAATGTTATAATCCAGCATGCACTCTCAATGGTTAGTATGAATGTCTAGTTCTTTGTTTCTGTATGTCTTAACTTTTAGTGCTTGTTTTTAAGCAGTGCATAACTGGGCTTTGGTCCCTGGTGTTTATTGAGTTTTTTTTTGTGCATTACTGGTAGGTTGCTTTAGAGAGTGTTAAGATCTATACTGCGATTAGCGATGGAACAATCAATCTGGCTGACAAGGTGAACTTTCTTAAGCTTACAACCTTGGATAAGTTTGTCAAATCTGCCTAGAATTGTTATATTATTTGATTGATTTTTCTCATCAAACTTAAATGTTATTCCTTATTGCAGTTCTTTGAGATGCAAAGAAATGATGCTGTTAGGGCACTTGATGTATACAGAAGAGCAACTAACCAGGTATATTGTTACTCCTTTTTCTCTTGCAGATCCATCAAATTAGTTTTTGGGGCTATTTCCATCCAGTTCTACCAGCACATGATTCCAAAATTCTTGCCAGAGCACATTAGCACAATGAGTATATAGTATAGCTATGTACCAGGATACTTGAAATGGATAAACAGTCAGTTTTCTGAGAGGGACTGCTCGTATTTAAGTTTTTAGTGGTCTCATCCTTGTTTAGTTTATCTTTCCCTATGAAGACAGTGGGAAATATCATGAATCAGGCATCCTTCTTCCCCCATAGTCTCTCTTTGTGTTTTGGAATGAGGATTACTGACATATGAACACTGCGAAAAAATGTTTAGTTCACACTTCAGCATCACCAGCTCTGCTGGCACTGATCCATGTTCGAAACTAAATTCTGAGCCATAAGCCATTGATTCAATACTTGAGACTGTTGAAATGAAAACGTGTAGGCTGAATATTGATGGGTTTTCTAAGTTTCTTTTCAATTTTTTTTTGTCACATAGGCTGAACGACTTTCAGAATTTTATGAAGTGTGTAAAACTATACACATTGGGCGTGGTGAGAAATTCCTGAAGATTGAGCAGGTTCGATAAATGTTCCTTGGATTCTTTAAGTGTTTGGTTTTTGTCCCCTAAGTTAGCAATTTACTGATGAAATTTATCAATTACTTCCTGCAGCCTCCAGCATCATTCTTGCAGACTATGGAGGAGTATGTAAGGGATGCTCCGACAGGTCAAAAAGAAAAGGTATGGAAACTACAAGAAGTAATTGACTTACCAATAGGATGTTTGAACATCAATAAGCTATCTTCATTTGCATATCAGTATGTCCACAAACTGTTGGTGATGAATCCACTTCAGAAAGAATTCAAGCTAATTAGCTCTGTGTTGTTTTGCATAATTCTCTGTGAAATATGCCATTTTTAATAACCTTATATGTGAAAAAAGATGTGAATATATATACTGGGATTTCCAAATTAATGCATAGTACTACGGAATAAAATAGAAAGCCTGAGTACCATTTTCATCTGAATAAATGATCCTCACACACTGTTGAAACTATCACATTGGGATCTTCCCACACATCATTTATATTAAGTTGCTATCAACTATTCAGCTTGAAGTTTTCAAGAGGCCCTTCAACCATCTTGTTCATTTTGTTATATAGTTCTTACTCAATTTTTGTCTCTAAGCCTACTTCATTTGTTTCAGGCTGTACTAGCGATAGAATACAAAAAAGAACCAGAGGAGGAAGAAAAACCAGCTTCACCTCCTCCGGCTCCAGAACCAGAACCGGAACAAGAGCCTGAGCCAGAACCGGAACCAGTGAAAGAGGAAGCACCGGAAGCTGAACCGGATTTGCTGGTAACATTCTTTGCTACTACTATGAAGCAGATCCGGCGGCACCCTCCAGGTCCTGAGTTCGACTCCCAGTGGGAGCGAATTTCAGGCTGGGGGTTAAAAAAATCCCCTCGCCGGTCCCGGGTGCCAAAGCACTGGTTTAAAGGAGACGGCCCATCTCACGGGTTACGTCTCCCAGTGTCGGGCCGGGGCCGGGGTTCGGGGGTTTTCTCGGCCTGTGTGAGAAGGCCTTCTTCTTACGTATAATGCCCGAGGGGCGGCTTGCCCCTCGCAGGTTGATTTTTTTTTTACTACTATGAAGCAGAGTCATTAGCCATACATTTTTCTGCTAACACTCGCTTCTCTCTTTAGGGTCTGAACGAACCAAACCCTGCTGCGACCGCAATAGAAGAGCAGAATGCTTTGGCGCTAGCGATTGTTCCGATAGGTAAATTTCTCATGACTGAAAGTTAGTCGCACCATGAAATTGGTTAACTGAGAGGCATGACGCTCACTCTGGCTTACTGTGGCAGATGATGTTCCGAAAGCTGCTCCTACCTTTGAAAATGGAGTCACAGGCTGGGAACTGGCCCTTGTGACGGCACCAAGTTCAAACGAGACCGCCGTTGTCCCAAGCAAGAAACTGGTAGGTTGCTGAACTGCCTTTATCTCGCAAATCAACATTTTCCAGACAGGAATTGGCAGGTTGTTTGCTCAAATTTCTCACAAAAAATTGAAACTGTGTGCAGGCCGGTGGTCTGGACTTGCTGACCCTTGACAGCCTGTACAACGAGGCGAACCGGAGAGCGAGCCAGCCGGCAAGCTACAACCCCTGGGAGGCGACCCCCGCCGCGGCTGCCCCGATGCTGACGATGGCGCCGGCCATGCACGATCCGTTCTACGCCTCGAACGGGTACGCGGCGCCGCACGGCGTGCAGATGGCGGCGATGGCGCAGCAGCAGCAGGCCTTCATGCTGCAGCAGCATCAGATGATGACGATGGCCCCGGCGCCGGCGCCGGCGCCGGTGGTCCACCACCCGATGCAGGTGCAGATGCAGCAGAACCCCGCGAACCCGTTCGGCAACCCCTTCGCGGCCGCTGGCGCGCACCCCTACGGCGCCGCCGGCATGCCGCTCCACGCTGGCCCCGGCAACGTCTACACGGGGCTGATCTAGTGCCACGTCCGGCGGTCATCAATTTCTTGGTTGCTTAGCGGAGCGCTACTGTTACCACATCATTCATTCTTTTTGCCCAAGTTTTCTTGTTGCCATTGTGAGAAGGAAATTTGTAGCACAGACACAGACACAGGTAGAGGCGGTCACGATTGGGGTTGTTTATATATATATAGCGTCGGTTGGGGTGTATAGCAAGCAGGGATCAGTGGTGTCCCGTACGTAGGAGGTGATTGTATGTATATTATACACAGAGTTTGGTCACCTGTTCATTGGCAGTTGAGAGTCGATTCTTGTTCAGAGTCGAGATTGAGATATATTGGATTATTCTTGATGAACATACACTGGATTACAGTTGAATAATGCAGGCATTCTTTGTAGCAGCTGACTTTGTGCGATCGAATGAAAACAGGACGGTTTAGATCGACATGTCATCATGAAGCCGGAAAGTTGCTCCATGCTTTTGCTGGCTGGTGCTAGTTAGTGTGTGGCCCTGTCTTTCCCTAGGCGTGCGCTTGTCTGCCGGCGTTTCACGGAGCCTTGACGCAACCACCGGTGGAAGCGGTCGCCGATCTGTCTATTTTTTCTCATCGCGCAACCACCGGCAGCAGCATCTGGAGTACGTCCGTGTCCGTGCGCGCACCCAGCGGCACACGCGCGCGATCACCGATCGATCACCCAACCAACGGCCCGCCCCACGCGGGCGGGCGCGGCCCCGACTCGAACCCGTGCCGGCGTGCGGAACCGGAAGCCGCTCTACCTCCCGAGTCGGCCACCTCCTCTCGGCTCCTGCTGCCGCAAGTCCCAATCATTGCCTCCCCCAAACCACGAGCCCACCTCACCTCACCCCACACCACGCCAAGGCCGCCCCAGCGAAAGCAACCCCGCAAGGCGGCAAAGCCGCAAAGCAATCGCGAAAGCGAGGGGGGCCGGCGGCGGCGGCTGCCGGGCGGATGGCGCGCGGGCTGCGCGGCGTCCGCGACGACCTCTCCGAGCTGGGGCGGCACCTGCTCGACATCGCCTGCTTCCTGCACCCGCTCCTCAACCCGGCGCACACCGACTCCCCGCCGCCCACCCCGACGGGCCCGGGCCCCCGCCGCCGCGCGCGCCGCTCCCCGTCCCCGCACCCACCGTCCCCTTCGCTCCTCGCGGGCATCCTCTCCGACCTCGCCGAGATCGGCGGCTCCTTCCGCGGCGGCTTCTCCCGCGCCGCCTCCGCCCCGTCCTCGCCGCCGCCTCCCGACCATCCCGCCCCTGCCGCGGTCGAGTCGCAGCAGGCTGCCGCGTCCCCGCCTTCGCCTGCTGCTGCCGACCAGATCGCAGTTGATGTCGTGGGAGCAGCGCGTGCCCTCGCCGCGCGCCCCGAGGCGTGGATCGACTTCCCCGTGCTCACCCTAGATGAGGGTAATTATCTCTTCTCGGCTCTGACACCTACACGATTGTTGCTACTTCTGCAAATATTGGCATCTGCCTAGGCAGATTGCGCCTGTGCTGTTGCTTCCTGTGGAGTTGTTTCCGTGGGATGGGTGTAGAGGTTGCTGGTATGGGAGTTGTTAGTTGTTACTCCACACAGTAGATTTTAGTGGAATTGAGAGCAGAGGGAACTAAATTAGGTACTCAGATAGTACTCGGGATGTTTAAGATTAGTGCTCGTCGTAGGATAATGCCATGCGAGTGCATGTGTAACAAGTTAGTATTTACTTTTGAGAGCATTGATGGATGGGATGATCAGAGGACGAATAGAAAAAAAAAATCCAATGCTTCCATCTTTAAATTTCGGGGTTTCACAGCTGTTGAGTGTGTTATTTGGTTTTTTAGCTCATTTGATTGACTATGAGTTGCCTGGAATAGGCTGAAACAAAGTGGAGACTCTTATTATGTACGTACTATGCTTGGATGTTGGGAGTTTGTCCTGTATGCTGTATTGCTGCTGAGTACGGGTCTCGTGAAGTCGTGATTTTGTTTTGTACTTTTGTTCCATCTCCCATGTGGTATTCATTATTATAGATTTGACTTCCTATAGGTATAAATACACACAAGAGTTAGTATAAATGAGATGCATTTATGGATTTTGAAGAATGGTGTACTGTTTTACAGCTGTATAAGAGGTACTTTTTACATAAGCAACTATATTTAGTAAATTGCTTGATGTTTGAAAATAGATGACAAGATGCATTGTTTTTTCTGTGCAATACTTGGTCGAGTTTTTCTTCCCTACTCCTTGGATCAATTATGTTTGGCATGATCATCACTTTGAAATCTTGAAAATACAGGCTTAGTACTGTGAGTTGTTTTACTTAGCTCCCGTTTAGAAGTATTATTTGTGACTTTTATTCTTCTGTGCTATGCATTTTTGTCTTTACTTCTTTGTGTGACTATTTTAGTCATACCATGATGTTGTTTTATTCTTTTTGCAGATTCCGTAATCTCTGATATCCAAAGAGATCATATGGAATCCATTGAAAAACTTGTCCCAGATTTAGCATCTCTACGGGGTAGGCTCTGTCCTTCTTACATGGATGAAGACATATTCTGGAAGATTTACTTTAGGTTGCTTGAGTCGAACATAATTGAGCATAGTTCTGAGGTATGTTCATTTTTTGTGCATCACTCTCTTGTAGCATACATTTGAATTTTGATGGTCGACCACATTTTATATACTAGTTTTAATTTGAATGAAACTTCTGTGGTTTTGAAACTGAGATGTCATCATAGCATAGCCTGTTAGCAAAGTGAGCACGAAGCATATTTATACTAGTTATCTTTTCCTTATACATTTCATGTATTTATTAAGCCATACTTCTTTGGGGCTCTTGCATTTTTACCCTTGTTTTGTATCGAAATTGTGATTTTGCCCTGTTTTTTTTTGACTTTGTGAATTTACCCATGTGATTTCAAAACGAAGCACCAGTTTGCTCCTATTCCGTCATCCTTCTCTAACTGTGTTAAATTTTGTACAAAAGGACAAAAATGCCCATGTGATTTTGCTCCGTTTGTTATGCCTATTTGTGATTTTACCCCTGATTTGGAATGACACATTTATATTGTATGTTGATAAAAATGATTACATTTGGTCAAATATATTTGGCACAACTTGACATACATATATCCAACAAGCCATCAAGAGGGTTCTCGTTCTGTAGCTGAGCTCATCGATCACACACTGCATCCCACTTGACATACATATCCAGCAACGACGCATCCGCTGAGCATCGAGGTTCA
Organism: Miscanthus lutarioriparius; assembly: GCA_904845875.1. NCBI lineage: Eukaryota > Viridiplantae > Streptophyta > Magnoliopsida > Poales > Poaceae > Miscanthus > Miscanthus lutarioriparius. The sequence goes on from CAJGYO010000018.1 coordinate 73,284,754, forward strand.
CGACACCACATTTCGTCCTGGGATTCTCTCGAACACCTTCCGGGCGCACTCCAAGTCCCCGGCTTTCGCCTACATGTCGACCAAGCTGTTCACACGAAGTCGTTCGCGCCGCCGGCTTTGACGGCGTCGCAGTGCAGCCTCGAACCGTACCCGTACTCCATGGACTGATCACGAGCCTTGAGCGCGAGCGACAAAGACGAAGTCGCCCCGCGCCGGGCGGGCGCCGCCGCCACATGTCCTCATCGCAGCAGCAGCTTCTCTACGTGGCGCTCCGTTTGGACTAGACACCGAGAGCATGACCCCTTTGGTGTCGCGCGTCCGGTCGCATGGGGTGCCATCGAAGATCATCCGCGAGGCGGCGAGGTCGCCTATGCCGCATAGCAACCGAAAGCAATTGGTCCTTAAGGCGGAGGTGGCGGGCGGTCAGGCGCCGCCGAGACCCACGGCCGGGCATAGCCGCCGTCTAGCGTGCGCACGACGAGAGCCCCCACGCCCCAGCGTGTCGCCTTCACTTGCCTGAACAACAACAAGACGAGCCCAGAGGTCGGAAGGCGCCACACACACCGTCGCGCCTAGGCGAGCACCGCCGCCGACGACGAGCCTGCTGATCGCCCGCTTGATGATGCCGCCGACTCGACGCAATCTGCTTTGGACGAGGAAGAGCCAGATAAGGATAAGGGGCAGTGTAGTCATTTCGCCTTTGCTTTTCTAGTTTGGAATTTTTTTATTCGTCTATTCCCTGTCCATCTAATGGACATCCAAAATAGGGGTAAACGGGCAGTTCATTTTAAAATATCAAGGGTAAAAACACAAAGTTAAAAAAGTAGGGGCAAAATCACAATTGGAGTTCTGAACAAGGGCAAAAACGCAATTTTCCCTACTTCTTTCTATAATATATGGAAAACCTCTACGTCAAATGGGGTTCAAAATACTATGCATGTTCTAAATTACTACTCCCTCCATTCCAAAGTATAAGATGTTTTGGCTTTTCTAGATACATTGTTTTTACTATGTATCTAGACACAGTGTATATCTAAGTGTATGGCACAAGCTATGTACTCCGTTCCAAATTATAAGTAGCTTTGACTTTTTTGGTACATCCATTTTGCTATGCATCTAGATATAATAATATGTTAGGTATATAGCAAAATGGATAAACCAAAAAAGTCAAAGCAACTTATAATTTGGAACGGAGGGAGTATCTACAAAAGCCAAAACGTCACAAATTTGGAATGAAGGGAATAATTGATATTATTATTACAGAAAATCCCAACTTCTAGAGAAGCATAAATTACTAGAAAAACTCTTATTTTCAGCAGATTCTGTTGACTTAAAAATCACATTTATGGCATCACAAGTCATTATATGTAGCAGATCACTATGAATTTTGGAATCATGCTAGGTTGGGCTGCCCAAACAGTTTGCATATCTTGTGAGCGTGTTGGGTATCTATATTGTTCAGCACTTCAGCTTCTAGTTTGGCTGCAGAGATTTGATCATACATTGGTGTGATCCATTTCGAAATGGATTTTATTTATGCATTGCAGAACTAACACAAACAATATCAGTGCCTTAGTAACAGTTTGTGTCATCAATCAAATGTCATCTTATTTCAGCAAGCAAATACTAGGATTTTAAGGATACAAAATAGGTCAGCAGATATTGATAACATGAGCTACTCCATAAATTGTATAAATGTTTTTGCTATAGCAGTGCTAGAAGAATAGATTGTGTGCACTGTGCACTGAAACAATGTCGCTGAACCGATTGGAAATGCGAATCCCATTGCAGTCATTCTAATATATTTTGTTCTCCATTATATTTACATAAAGAATGTATTGTTGCCTTATAAAACATGGATTGCACCACTGAGTTCACAGCTGAAAATCTTAATCTTCCGTATGCACTAGAAACACAACAGAAATGAAATTAAATGTATAGAATTTTCCTTTATAGGAACAGGTATCTCATTAGGTGAAGTGTGAATTTGTACCAGAATCTTTTATGCATTTGAGATATACTCCCTCTGGTCAAAAAATACTTGCCAAATTTGACTTTGCACGGTCTTTGATGTACAATATCTTTGACCACTGAATTTTTTCTAGATTATATTATCAAAATCCTTCAACTTTATGAGATTTAATTAACAAGTATTTTCAATACAATTCTACACCATAAACTTGCATGATTTGAGACAAAAATTTAAAATTATTGATGTTTGTAGTTTTAAAGGTTTGACTAAATATTGTCCCAAACATGTTTATGACCGGAGAAAGTATTTGCGTATGATAGTCATCTCTCATCAGTGCCTGTATGCAAGACCAGTATTGAATCTTGCATTTTGTCAGATTACAAAATTGGTTGCTACCTTACATCCTGTGGATTCACTATGTTGATACGTGCTTGTTTGCTTGCTAACCTGGGAAACATGCTTGGCCCATGCAGCATTTGCAGGTGTTGAATTTCCAACGCCTGGGGTGGATCAAGCTGCCTGGCCAGCAGCCCCCAGTCCAGGGAAGCAACCAAGCACCATGCGCATTGCCAATAGTGTCTAGAGTTCCATTTTTTACTGTTATTAGCCGCTATTTTGACTATCCTCTGGAGGCAGTTTCCCCTTTTTGCCCTAATGTAAACTGGACACAGGAGTGCTGAATATGTTGTCGATGGTCTTTGGGCTTAATAAGATCATCTTTAAGCTTCTCCACAAAGCAGCATCTCTGACAAAATTATATGATACGATACTGTATCCTTATTAATCTTTTTACTAATTAGTAATTATTAATTCGTTGTGCAGGAAGATACCCAGAGCGTGCCAAATTCTGTACATCACAACAATGAGATAGAGTCAGATTCTCCACCTCACGTCTGTGAGATAGAAAGTGTGAAAAGCAACCAAGAAGGGTATCAATCTTCGGATGGCCGTGCTTTGCCCAAGACAAGATCCGAGCGAAGCATTGACCAATGGGTATTTGCAAAGTCGAAATCTGAGGAAAGCATGGATCAGTGGTCTGAAATACCTTCAGATGTGGAATCCTTCAGAGAAGGTAAAAGATACCTCAGTAGCGAGGAGCTGAGCGATGTTGATAGTGCCAACGTTGTTGTCATGGACAAATACATGGATTCTCTTCTCTCTGACCGGAGGCACCTCCCCTATGCTAGCTCCTCGGTGCGCCAGGATTCAGTCAGACGAAAACCTGCTTCGTCCACCGATTACAGCCACCGGCCTCCGCAGCCAACTCCACCTGCATCACTGTCAAAGAAGGAATCATGGGATGTAATTGAAGACTCGGAGTTTGATATACTTGACAGTTAGTAATTGAGATCTTTGCGATCTCAGGTCTGTTTATCCTTCTATTTTCTTCCATGTTTCCCCACACTTCACCTGGTTTGTAAATGTGGACGTGCAGGTGGCATCAGTGATAGTGGGAAAGGATTAATGATCTTTTTACCAATATATTATAACAGTGTCAGTGTGTGCATATAAATCTTCTCAGCTCGCAAGCTGTAAGCCTGCAAACCTGAGAAAATTGTGATGAATCTGTCTGGCATCAGCTAGTTATCAAATGGGGATGGTATTTTCGCCTCCCAGTTCCTAGTTTAAAAAAGGAAAAAAAATCCGTTTTTGGTCCTCCAACTATGGCAGCAGTTTGGTTTTAGCCTTCCAACTCTAAAACCAGACAACCGCAGTCTATCAACTCTATAAACCAGATAGAAATGGCCCTCGCGACGGCGCGATGGCGGTTTCCGTCCGGTCAACCCACGACGACCGTGGTATTGGGCCTTCTTCCTTTTCTCGCGGTCCACTTACTCGCGCTCTCTCCTCACTCTTCCGTTCGTTCCCCAACCCTGACCCGAACCCTAACTCCCGACGGCGGTGACGACGACGGCGGAGGGTGCTGGTGCGGTTGCGGATCAATAGCTCCTAACATTCCTCAGCGGGGACCCGTTCCAGTCGCCGACCTGCTGCTGTGGAGGCGGACGAACGCCTCGGCGGCGGGCGTTGTGGGCGCCACCGCGGTCTGGTTCGTCTTCGAGCGCGCGGGCTACAGCTTCCCCTCTTGTCCAACGCCTTGCTCCTCCTCGTCGCCAGCGTCTTCTTCTGGGCCAAGTGCGCGTCGCTGCTCAACAGGTATGGTCATCGTTCTTAGGAATTCCTCGTTCATATTCTGCTTCGACAACTCGTAGCACTAAGTCATTGTGTATGATATGTTAACTTGATAGGAATTGGTTTGGTCTGCATTTTGCAACCCCTCTAATTGATATTTAGATTTTTTGAAATGGCAAACAACATTGAGGAAGGAGATGTAGCAGAGATATATGTTGAAGGACATACAGTTGATGATGAAGAGGAAGAGGACGATGAGGACAGCAACTATGAAGATGAGATTGAAGGTGAGTAAGAAGAACATGATGACAGTGAGTTTGAAGGTGGATATGAGGAACTGACAAATCCAGGTGAAGATGTCTTGGTTGCTCATAATAAGCATGAAAGTAGGGAAGATGTAGAGAAACAGATCAAATTTGTAAGGGAGTGGTACAGCCCTAGCAAAATGGATAAGGGGAAGCAGGTGGTTGATGACCAAGGGAGTCAGCCAGTTTCAAGTGTTTTGAATGACAAAGAGATTTTAGAGGACAACAGTGACAGTGAGTTTTTATCGGGAGATGACAATTCATCTGAGGAAGATGAAGAAGTTGTACAAATTCAAAAGAAGTTCAATGAATTCAAGAAGAGCATGAAGAGTGGACAAGTAGTAAATCTGGATGATGTCATCTTGGATAGGCCAAATTCTGTGCCAACCAAGTTTGAGCTTGATGATGATGCAAATGACACCCCATATGCTAACAGCAGTGCAGAGGATGAGTCAGAGGAGGAAGCAAGTGAGGGACACTTAGAGACCAAGCACAGCTATTACCCAAGGTTCAACAAGAGTGTACCTAGTCCTAGGTTTGTGATTGGCATGAAGTTCACTGGGAAAAAACAGTTCAAGAAAGCAGTTATCAGGCAAAGTTTGCTAGAGAGGAGGGTGATCAGGTTTAGGAGGAATGAGTCACACAGGATGTTAGCTCTATGTGATTGGGCCACATGTACCTAGAGATGTATTCAAGGACAGACAGCTGGCAGGTGGCTAGTCTAAATGATTTGCACACATGCCCCCCAAGGAGGGATAACAAGTTAGTAACTGCTAGTAGGATTGCAGAGAAATATGAGAAGTTCATAAAGGCCAACCCAACATGGAGTTTGGAAAGAATGAGAACCACAATTCAAGAGGAGATGTTTGCTATGGTAAGCATCTCAAAACTGAAAAGAGCAAAGGCAATTGTCATGCAGAAAGAACTAGATGCAACCAAAGGCCAGTACCAACTTCTGTATAGATATCAGCTTGAATTGTTGAGAAGTAATCATGGCAGCACGGTCATTGTCAAAAAAGAACTTCAGTTGGAACTAACCCTAGGCATTCGGTCAGACCGAACCGATCGGTTTGGTTCCTCGGTCATTCGGTCAGTTCGGTCATCAGAAACCTGGGACCGATCGGTCTTTGCAAAAAATAAAGACCGAGGAAGTTTGGTCTCGGTTAGTTTGGTTCGGTCTCGGTCACGACCGAACTAACCGGACCTGAGTAGCAGCCACAAACAATAGCGAGAATCTATAGCAATTTTCAACAAAGATGCTTGCTATTTGAAGGCAAAAAATAACAACACAATATATAAAACAAACCACACATTATTATGACAAGTTCTAGCACATAACTTTCTCGGTTCTCACAAATCACAATCACACATAATGACATTACGAACGAAGTCTCAGAACTACGGTCGATTCGGTCACTTCGTTAATCGACACATATGACCGAACTTCTATCGGTTACTTCGTTAGTTAGGAGCCAGATCAACTCATGACCGAACTTTTGGTCTCGGTCTTTTCGGTCTCGGTCTCGGTCTTTTCGGTTCGGTCTTCGGTCTTCGGTCTTCGAATTATGCCCACGGCCAACTTGGAACCACCAGTATTCCAGAGAATGTATATTTGCCTAGATGCATATAAAAAAGGATTCATGGCAAGGTGTAGAAAAGTGTTAGGTCTAGATGGTTGCTTCTTTAAGGGTGCAACGAATGGGGAGCTTCTGTGTGCAATAGGAAGGGATGCCAACAGCCATATGTATCCCATAGCATGGGCAGTAGTAGAGAAGGAAAACAATGAATCATGAGACTGGTTTTGTGACATTTTGTTCTGAGATGTTGGAGTGGGAGATTGGGAGGTGTGGGTTATCATATCTAATCAACAGAAGGGTATCCTCAATGCAGTACAGAAATGGGCTCCCAGTGTTGAACACAGAAACTGTGCTAGGCATATATATGCCAATTGGAGAAAGAAATTCAAAAACAAGGAGTGGCAAAAGAAATTCTGGCATTGTGCAAAGGCACCCTGTCCATCATTGTTCAATCTTGCAAGGGCCAGACTAGCAAGATATACACCAGATGGTGCACAAGCCTTGATGAACACTGATCCAGCTCATTGGAGCAGGGCCTGGTTTAAGATAGGATCAAATTGTGATTCTGTTGACAACAACATGTGTGAAACATTTAACAAATGGATTGTGGAAGCTAGGTTCTTTCCTATTGTAACTATGCTGGAGACAATTAGAAGGAAGGTGATGGTGAGGATCCAACAGAATAGGTCTAAGTCACAAACATGGACAGGAACAGTGTGTCCCAACATCCTTAAAAAGCTAAATGCAAGTATGACCCTTTCAGGGGTATGCCATGCTATTAGCAATGGAGCTGACAGATTTGAAGTCAATCATTGGGACAACAGGTTCACAGTTGACCTACAGGCTAGAGAGTGCTCTTGTAGGTATTGGCAGTTGTCTGGGTTGCCATGCTGCCATGCTATTTCATGCATCTTTTACAACACAAATGTGCTAGATGATTACATTGCATCTTGTTATCATATTAATGAGTTCAACAAGACTTACTCTCACTGCCTAAACCCATTGGAGGGTATGCAGAGTTGGCCAGAGTCTCATCTCCCACCCTTGAAGGCACCTGGATATGTGAGAATGCCAGGCAGACCTAAGAAAGAAAGGAAGAGGGAGCCACAACCAAAGGCAAAGAGACTTCCTAAGGTAGGAATAGTCATCAGATGCAGGAAATGTAAGGGAATAGGCCACAATAGGTTCCATCTAGCAGTGAAACTCCAGGAGGCACAGGTCATGCTGCTCCACAACCAAGTAATGTATCAGCTGCTGCTTCTACACATGGCAGCTTTGTACCCACTGCTACCTCTAATGAAAGCAGTAGAGGAAGAGGGAAAAGAAGAGCATCTCAACGAAGCCAAGTAACTGTATGTGCTACTGCTTATATTTTGCCTCACCTTGCTTATATTTTGCCTCCAATTGCTTATATTTTAACTCACATGCAGAAAAATATCAAGTGCACTGCAACAGCTAGAGTGCAAACACCTGGGCAAGCTACCATGCATTTACAAAGCCAATGTTCCATTGTCACAGGCAAGTTCTTCTGTCAACTTGAGTTTTAATGGTGGAAAAGCATGTGTTACAGTCACTGCCGAGGAACCTCCAAGGAAGAAGCAACCAGTGAAGAAGCGCACACAACCAAGCCAACTGCTGCTTCTCAAAGACCATGCTGATCCCTAAGATCATGTATTGCCATATTGTGATGTTACCTTGTAGTGTAATGCCAGACTTTTAAGGCATTTGTAATGTAATGTTCAGTCGTTTCTATCACTCCTTGGTTGAACTTGTAATGTAATGCCAGACTATAAGTGCTCGAAGCTGTGCTGGTGTGCAAATTATAATGCCAGACGTTAATGTCTTGTAATGTAATGCTACACTTTTAAGTTGTCGAAGCTGTGCAAATACATGGTTATTAAGTCCTGAGTCCTGGCAGCTTTTCAAGTTTAGAGCATGGTTCCTATCCTGACAGGCCACAACATTGGCTCCATTTTGCCGGTAGTAGCTATTGAATGCATACGAAGCATGGGAAGCTAAAGTGTCCGGCTGGTAGCAAGGTTGGCTTGGTTGAATGGCAGAGCAATCTACGATGCCTGGACCACATGCCCAGTTGAGGGCATTCTGCAGATCTATTTCCGATGCATTAGTTGAAGCAATACACCAGGTTTCCTATCAGGAAAGAACAGTCCCCAGTTCCTCTCCGACTCAATGCCAGGTTTCCTATTCTCATTGAACAATGAAAATATGTAGACATCAATTTCTTCCCCAGGTCATGGGATAGTGGGTGCTGGCCTCCTGACTATAGCTATAGGTAAAGAAGCTGTTATTGCCTATGGATCACAGAACCCAAGTAAAGGCAAAATAGAAGAAAAGGGTATTTCTCCATCAGAGAGCAAGTCATCCTGGATGACAGCCAATTTGAGTTCCTCAGTTCATATGAAAGAGCAATAGGATATGAAATAAAATTTGGTAGAAGCAAGAAAAGCAATAAGACTTCATGTCACTAGATACCTGAAAGCCTTATCTTCGAATTCATAATCAAGTCAAAGATAGCAAAATACATCTTCAATTCAATACATCTTCCATACTTGTACACCACAAACTAACAAGCATCCAACTACTACCATTCACAACTAAAAAAGCAACAAACATCTACTTCCTAAAAAGTACAGCAAGCACTACAATCATACAGGCCGCCAATACAAACTTCAACAAACCTAGTTCCTTCTCTACCATCCTGCATTTCAACTGAACATCATCTGCATCTGTTCTAGCTGTTTGCACCGTTGGTGCCACAACATCTGTGCCTGCAAACCCTGCTTGCACCATGGCTCTTTCTTGCTGCCTTGATGCTTCTACATCAACTAATGCCAGATCCATGTGGCCATTTCCCTGTCTGTTAGCTATCCTCATTGCTCGCGCTTGGTCACGGAGCTCAATAAGAATGGGTACAAGGTGCTCTGGGGTTGGTGGATCAATCCAGCGATAAAATTGGCATGGCCGCATATTGCTCTGCAACCGTGATTACAACCAAAACCAAGACAGCTTCAATCATCAAATCCAACAAAGAACCAAGGACAAGAACCAAACCCTAAACAAGTCATTGATCGAACTCACCTGAGATCCGAAGCAATTGTAGAACCTGCGGCCCGGATTATCATTGGTCCACGACGTCCACTTTGTCGCCTTCACTCCTCAATCGCAAATCACGGGTGGCCAATAATCCAGAGGGCCTCGGCGACACAGCGGGGACGACCGAAAGCCACCACGGTCGGACTTTCCTCCTCCCCTCTAGCTACTCGCGCTGCTCGAGCTCGCCATGCTGTCGCTGCCGTTGGGAGTTAGGGTTCGGGGTTGGGGAAGGAACGGAAGAGAGTGAGCAAGTCGGCGACTGGAGCTGTCGATCCGCACCCGCACCAGCACCCTCCGCCATCGCCGTCGCCGCCGTCGGGAGTTAGGGTTCGGGGTCGGGGTTGGGGAACGAACGGAAGAGAGTGAGAGGAGAGAGCACGAGTAAGTGGGCCGCGAGAAAAGGAAGAAGGCCCAATACCGCGGTCGTCGCGGGTTGACCGGGCGGAAACCGCCGTCACGCCGGCGCGAGGGCCATTTCTATCTGGTTTACAGAATTGATAGACTACGGTTGTCTGGTTTTGGAGTTGAGGGTTAAAACCAAACTGCTGCCATAGTTGGAGGGCAAAAACGGACTTTTTCCTTAAAAACTACCATGAAGTAGTCCCTTGTGATGCTGCGCCAGATCGTGGAGGCTATGGACCTCTTAACAATTTCCCACCACTGCATGGAGACAGTGCAAAAAAGAATTCCTTATTTGATAAAACTTCAGAACATGTGTCTACAGGTCATCAAGATACCATTATATTCCCCCATGACGAACATTACCACAGTTGTTGCGGTGATACTTCAACTGTTCTGGAATGTACCATTGTGGACACGGGTAGTGGGGATGGAGGAAGTGAACACAAGAACTCTTCTGATCAGAAAGATGATGAAACTCTGTATTTGGTGGCTGGTTCTAAAGACACTTTCTCATGTGATGGAAGTCGCAGCTGTGTGCCTACTAATGAACAGGTATGCAGTGAAGTCATGCTGCTTAAAGAGGAGGGGCAATACCAAAATCTCCAAAGCAACTCGAACTCTGTGGACTCCTTTGCAGTCTCATCTGAAGGCTGTGGAAGCAGGAGTGGGATATCTGTTCCTCAGGTAGCTGATCTTCTCGGAACAAACGCAGAGTCCAGGACAAGTTTCGTCAATGGCTTTTCAAGCGAATCTGCCGAGACTTTCGGCGCTTCTGCTTTGGGCGGTGAAGAAGCAGACCGCAACGTCAACAGGTCGGAAGCCTACGCAGAGCCACCTATACTTCAGCATGATCCTGGGGAATCAATGAAACAGCTGTGATGCTGTGACCATCACTCTGGAATCTGGATGCACAACCTGGAAGGACACTATTCACCGGTGTGTCTGAAATTACGCCTTGAGCTGCCCTCTGTTTGTGTTAGTGTTGCTACCATGCCTTTCGTTTGCTGTTAGGGTAAAATTTCTACGGTAAGCTGTAAGAACGGAGTGGTCGTGAACCTGGATTTGTTGTAGTTGTATGTAGTATACTATTTGGGCCCTAGTTTGCAGTACAGACGAGTTATCCCGTAATTGCTACATGTGTGTCAGATAGGGAGAGAAAGGACTCTTGTTTCTGCGTGATTGTTGTTCTGCTGCTTGAAATATACAGTACCATACTCCTATAAGATAATCTTGGTCCCTGATGAGAAGGATAGTTGTGCTATCCGTGATCTTATGCCAATGCTCTGCTGTCGATTGGCAGCCCACGCCGCCGGTGGTTGCCATGCATGGCAAGGCCATGTGCGCCGCGGCAAGCCGGCAACGTGGGTAGGCTGTTTGGAGAGGGAGCAGAGGGGCTCGATCGCGGGCGTTAGGGGCCGGTGATCGTGGCCTCGAGATGGAGGAGGCAAGTTCGTCGAACTCGGCCGGGGTCCTGGAGAAGAGGAAGAGGAACAAGGTACGGGAGTACGAGCGGGCCCTCATTGATCAGTACAAGGACTTGGTCACTTCGGCTACATGTGAACGACGAAATGGAGGTCATTGGTATTTATGTTTCTGAAAACGTGGCCGGCACCGCACTTATATGTTTGTTGACCCAAGGTTTTTCTGTGAAGGTGAGCGCAAGTATATACAAGTAACAAGTGGCAGTTCTTGTCAATGTGAAGCAAAAGCCTTAACATTATGCCATAATCAATGATCCAAAGATGGAGCAGAGTTCTTTCCGTTCAACCTCTGATCAGGCACGAGTGTACATGTGACTGAGGCGAAATAAGTTGTGCAACATTGCAAAGTAATTTCCTACGGAGATGGACACACTGATAGATGCAAATACTGGCATGCTGCTGTTGTGCTGGGAAGAAATTTTCATGGCAGCTCCATGTATATGTCATCTTGTCAAATTCAAGAATATTACATTAGCATAGCCATAATATAGTCGTAACTGAATTCATTTACAGACACAAGAATAGCCACAAATAAACACAAATCCAAGCACCCAATTCTCGTAGAGCTACAAGGCCATAGCCAAACCCACAAGAAGCAGTTTTATGTGAAGTTTACATCTTTAATTGAGTTTTCACAATCACATCATAATCTGTAGCTTTCCTCTACACAAAAAAACAAATTGCAATGGTATTGCGATAGCTGCTGCTCCCGGGGACAGGGACATACACAAACATGCACACCAAAAAGCACAATGCACAGATCATGCCTTACCTTATGCAAGTTGGTAGGGTGAAACCATGGCACACGAACACAAGAACGACATATATTATTACCAGGAGGAGAAGTATCAATGCGGCCCTGCACAAACAGAGATATAGAATATGATTATTGCAGGCGAAAAGCTCAAACAGCAGTGGAGGAAACATCATAGCATCATACCAAGAGCCTAATAATTATGGCACACCAATGATTATGGCATCCAGCTTTCACATATAATAATTATTCAAAACTGTAAAGGTTGCTGCTTGGCACGACAAAAAAGGAGAAATAGTTCCCATGCTTGAATGTCATGGAGTACATGGCTACATGCATCCCACACTAAAAGTTAAGGATATTATTTTTCAACAAAATGGCATATTGAGTTGGGTATTAAGAAGCAAAATTAAGAATCCATGGAAAGTGAAAAAAGTCAGTACAAAGTTCATGAACCAGAAGCAAAATTAAGAGTTCGTGAGGCAAAAAGGAAGGAGAGATCAATATGCAAGAAAAAATATGATAGCGACGTGTTTTAAATTAAGTCAAGAAATCAGAATATCCCATACGTGAGTTTGACATTTCTCCACCAAGTAGTGTTTCTGAACCGCCGAGCTTGTCTTTTGAATCGAACTGTATTTCCTTGCATATTTGCAGTCTTGTCAACCAGCAGTTCCAAACGATCACCTCTTTCAAGGACCTTATCAATGTTATCAATCATAACACTACGAACCTGTGAGAAAATAGTGAATAGGTAAATCCTTTTGTATTGTGAGACTCTTTCATGGCAATGTGCAAGACCAATGGGATTTTTTTTATGGTTTGGTTTAAACAAGTATATGGAAATTGGAAAGAAGCAGTTCCACAAAGGTTTATAAGATCAGAGATCACAGCATACATTCAATGCTAGTTTTCAGAATATATATTTTCTTCTATATAGAATAGCCTTCATATATGAAACAACTGAAAAAATGGGTGCATTACCTGATTGATTTCACCTCTCATGCGGTTTATTCTATCTGCATTAGGGTCATTTGAATAGTAGTCCATTTGTTGGCTCAGGACCCTTGAGAATTCATCATTCATTGCATATGCAAGAGCTGTCAGTGCAGCCCGGCCATATGTCTTGACAAATCTCCCATGAATATCTTCCAAAAATGCAAAGGGGATCCGTCCTGTGGCAAAAAAAAAAAGAGAGGATAAAACACTGATAAGCTCATGGCTAAGCATTTCACAACAGACGTATTTGCAGGCAATGACAATACGAAATTCGTGGCATAAAATTCTAGTTGATAATGTGAAAGATGTGCTAGTAGTCAAAACAGTCACCGTATGCATTGTACCGCAAAGTTTAAAGTCAGCAGGATAAGATGATACTCGGACACAACGATTGGACCAACAAAGAAGTACAGTTTAGCTTAAACCTACTAAGAACCAGCACTCCAGCAGACAGTGTTATAGGTTGAGAATTAGTAGACAGATTGTTAAGTGCAGCAATGAGCAAGTTTGATCCCGAAGTCAACAGCTACAAAACCGGAGCTGCCAACACATAACTCCAAAAACGAGCTCAACCTATGCCCCCAGCCCATCAACCCTTAGACGCCATTTGGCAGGCTACACTGGAATCCAATCGCGAACTCGTCAGTTTGTCCTGATCTACCAATCCCCTAAGGTCAGCTTTCAGACTGCTAGTCAGTAGTAACAGACCAGATGGACGCGTGACGACAAAACCCAGAATCAGGCCCGGATCTTCGCTATTCCGGCGGCCTATGGAGCCGGACCACGTAATGAACCCTGGGGGCATCCTAATCGAACTCGGAGCCCCCCGTGCGAGTGCGATCGTACCGGGAAGGAAGGGTGGGGAGGGGACGGGACGGGCAGGAGCAGCAAAGCGCTTACTTCCGGCGGCGTCGTCGGCCATGCAGAGCGCGGTGATGCCGTCGGTGCGCTTGGCGTGGAAGACGTAGCGGTCCTGCGTGTAGGAGACGTGGCTATCGGCGCCGCCGTCGGGGAGGCGCTCGAGGACCTGGCGCGCGATGGTGCCCGCGTTGGTGGCCGCCGCGCTGTGCTCCGCCAGCACCACCGTGCCGCGCGCCACCAGCGAGTACAGGATCGCCATCTCCCTCCCTGTTCCCTCCGAGCCGGGTCCTCTCCTCCCCCGGTGGCGTCCTCGGCCGTGTGGACTCGGGGGAGGACGGAGGAGGGAGAAAACTTCAGAAAAGGGGAGAGAGGGGGCGGACAGGTTGGGCTCGGCTGGGCCGAGATGGAGACGGAGGACACGCCGAGCTGGCTGCCTCTGCCTGCAGCCTGCTTATTGGGTACGGAGTGGGGACGGGGACGGGAGGCTTGTTTAATTGGCGGTGGGGCCTGACCGGCGCGTGCATCTACAGCTGAGCAGAGCCGTTTTCCAGCCAGCCGAAAATTGAAACAAAGTCATGTTAATCGAAAGAAGGAGGGGCACTAAAAGGTAATCGTCCTGTACGTATAGGCTAATTTAGCTTATAAATCATGACTGAAAGTATTGTTGATAGAATTTAGTGTGAGAAAAAAATACTGTATTCGTTGGCTCGACCAAGCGAACATGTTGAATGTTAATTGAGGTGGTTTGTTTTGATTTAGGAATAAAACGCGGTGAGACAATCCCAAAATTGAATGTGGGTGAACGATTTTGCTCAGCTATGATCTCACCCGGCCCACCCATGGGCTATGTGGTGGAGTCTAAGTTCATTTAATCATCCGCTTAGTTGTTTAGCCTAAATCCTTCTCAAAAAAAGCTGTTTAACCTAAATAGTAGGTAACCGTTTTTTTTTCTTTCTAATCGACGAGTTGCCCATTTTCATCAACAAGTAACGTAAGAGATGTTCAGACTACAAAAGACACAGACAGACCATCCTACTTGCTCTGGTTAGATCTCTTCCTTCCTAGCCAAACTGCTTCAATCTAGCTGACAGAAAGAGGGGAGCAGCCATAAGCCAAGTCTAAACCAGAACAACCTGATAATTCATCCAACTGGACCTTACAAAACAACCAGAGTGAACTACGCATGAAGAAGCAAAATGGGCAAAAAGTGCCCCGGCCTGACACGTCTTCCTTTTCAGATTAGGTAATGGGTCTTGCTCATCACCCTCCTGACGATCAACATCCTAGATCTGCCCCAGTGTGTTGCATGTCGCCTTCTTGCTGATGATCTTCGTTGCGATTTTGAGCATGATGTTGTTATGACCGGCATCCATTATATAAGGCGTAGGCCCATTAGTGCCTAGGGCTGCCGGCTAGAGAGGGCATAAAAGCCTATAGTTATTTTATTTAGTTCTATTATTATTAGAGAGAAGTATAAATACTTGTAATGACTTGGAGATTGGATTAAGCAGAAACATAGTTGTTTCTGGCTTCCTGAAGGGAGCCGGGATTTCTTAGCCCTAGCCGCCACCTCCTGTGCCGCCAGCCTCCTCTTCCTCCTTCACACGTGCGACCACGGTTCCTCGTCGCTGTTCGTCGTGCTTCAAGCCTCGTCCTCCGGCCTTCCACGACTACAACTTACGATTCATCAGGGGCAGGACTGCTGTCCCTATCAGATGTTCACAACTTCTCCAGCATCTCCTTGTCTCCCTCCCCATATAGGCGCATGCCCAATATCGCATAAGAGAGCAAGCATAGCACACAATTTCAATAGAATTGTTCACAATCTTTCCTTCGAAGCATATATCGTTTCTTGTTTTCCAAACTACCGAACATGCAACAACAATACCAAAAGTATAACTTTTGCCCATTTGAGGGCCATTTCTCACACCACATCTAGCTTTGTTGTAGTGTTTTGGGTACATTCTGAGCCCCAATACAATGAGCAACCGTGGCCCAAAAAACTTTAGCAGCACTGCAACTAAACAGCAAGTGAGGCATCATTTCATTTTGATCACAGAAATGACATTCAGGGCTACCACCCCATTTTCTTTTGACATGATGTCTTTGTTAAGATGACATTGTTTTCAACCATCCATAAGAAAACTTTAATTTCCAAATTTTAACTGGAATTTTACCTTTCCATATTTTTGTGACATGGACCTGCATCATTAGTTGTCATAGCATTGTAAATAGACTGTACTGAAAACTAACCACTCTTTCCAAACTTCCATAAGACTGTTTTCCTCCTTCAATTTTGAAATTATCTAGGCCCCTAGTTGGGTTTCGGTGATTAATGACAATACATAATTACTATGACTAATGTGTGCTTTGCAGAGGCAATTAAGTTAGGTCATGGTAATGGCAATTGATTGGACAATCATGGTTGTCATCCCCCTACGATGGAAATCATTTCGGTTTTCAAAGGACGGACGACAAGGTTAAGGATGGACTAGTTTTAAGTGTTGTTTGGTGTTGAAGAGACACTTAGAGTAGTTTAGAACTTTGTTTTTCCTTTGGCCATACTATTAAGGGGGGTATGGACTAGTAGTCTGACCTAGGTGAGTCTAGTGGGTTAGGTGTGGTGCACATTTGTCAAATCTAACACTAGGTAACTTCTAAGTAGCCCTAAGATCAATTGGAGAAACTTCATTCACATATGATTGCGAGTTGGAAGTGAATGGAGGGTCAAATGTTGACTGGACACTGGTTTCGGTGTGACCGGACGTTGGCAGTAGAGTCCGATCAGTTCATTTGATCAAGCAGAAGTTGTCTGGTGGGACCGGACGTTGAGTGAAAAGCGACCGGACGCTGGGTGCCAGCGTTCGGTCAACTCCAGTAAGGGTCTAGAGAGCAGTTTTCATGACCGGACACGTCCGGTCAATACTGACCGGACGCTGGTCAGAGTCTGGTCACAACTTAACTGCTCGGTGGCGGGGAGAACTGACCGGAGCGTCCGGTCACCCCACAGAGACACATAACGGTTCGTTTTGAATGAGAGGGTATAAATACTTACTCTATTCATTCAAGTGAGTACTTTTGCTCATTTCAACAGCTGAGAAACACACTTGAGAGTGCCAAGAAGAGCAAGGTCCTAGTGAGGTGATTATGATTTGAGAATCCAAGATTGAGGCCTCATTAGTTCAAAGAGAGTAGCAAGTGTGCACCCACCCTTCTCATTAGGCTTGTTGTGGTCAAGTGAGAGTTCTTGCTTGTTACTCTTGGTGATCGCCATCACCTAGACGGCTTGATGGTGATTGGAAGTTTGGTGATCATCTGGTGGAGCTTGTGGATGACCCAACTCAAGTTGTGAGCGGTTGTGGGTGATTCACCGCGACGGAGTGTCAAAGAATCAACCCGTAGAGAGCACTTGATCCTTGCACGGATCAAGGGGGGGGGGCTACACCCTTGCGCGGGTGCTCCAACGAGGACTAGTGGGGAGTGGTGACTCTCCGATACCTCGGCAAAATATCGCTGCATTCCTCCTTCTCTCTTTACTTTAAGTATTTACTTTGAGCAATTCGATTCTTGTCTTTACATTCATAGAATTGATATGCTAGAGTAGGATTGGAACTTAGGTTGCAAAACTTTTGTACGGTAGAATATTAGAAACACATTCTAGGCACAAGGGGTGAAGTGGGCTAAGTGTAGAGTTTACTTATTGCAAAGAATTTTAGAATTAGCCCAATTCAACCCTCCTCTTGGGCATCTTGATCATTTCAATTGGTATCGGAGCATCGTGCTCATGTATTTAGGCTTAACCGCCTAGAGAAAGATATTCCACAGGGATGGACCTTCTCCTATCTTTGGGGGAGATGATTTTTCCTATTAAAAATCCGCATGGAGACGTATTTAGAAGCCCTAGATATTGGAATTCTTAGAGCCGCCTCTCATGGTTTCCCAAAACCTAGGGATCTCACGCACCTTCAATGCGATGAAGTGAACTACAAAAAATAGAATGCAAAGGCTAGAAACACCATCTTTTGAGGCCTTTGCGAAGATGTGTTTAATCGGGTGAGGAACCATAAGGACACCCATGCACTATGGTCGGACATTTATGCGCTCCATGAGGGAACTAAGAGCGAGCGTGAGGAACGCTATCATCTCGTAATGAAAAAGCTTAATTTTTTTGAGATGCTTCCTAAAGAGAGTGCTAATGACATGTACTCACGCTTGAATGTTCTTGTAGAGGAAGTCAATGGGCTCGGACTTACACAAATACAACCATCCGATGTTGTAAGAAAGATCTTGAGTGTCCTCCCCATTGACAAATATGGACATATTGTGACCGTGCTTCATCAAGGTGATCTTTCCACCGCTACACCAACTCAAATCTTGGGAAAGATCAACGCCCATGAGATGTACATGCACATCACACCACAAGATGGATCACCCTCTACCAAGAAGAAAGACAAAGACTTAACATTCAAGGCTAGCCAAGAGAAGGGCAAAGCAAGAATTGAGTATGAGAGCTCAAGTGATGATGTAGTTGATGATGCAAGTCTTGCTCTCATGGTGAGAAGAACCGCCAAGATGCTAAAGAAGCTCAACAAGAATATCGTCAAGTTTGATAGGAAGAAAAAGAAGTTCTTCACTAGCACTAGAAGGAAGCCAATCTCCGAGATAGATTGCTATAATTATGGAAAACTTGGTCATCTAGCACATCAATGTACCAAGCCCAAGAAAGACAAGTACAAGAATAAGAACAAGGGCAAGAAAGATGACTCAAGCAATGAGGAAGAAGATGAAAAGAAGAAAAACAAGCCATACAAGAAGAAGGATGGCAAGAAGGACTTCCACAAGAAAAAGAAAAATGGCAAGGCATACATCGTTGGTGATTGGCTCACGGATATTGATTTATCAAGTTGCTCTTCCGATAATGATAGTGAGAATGAGAAGGTGGCCACTATTGTAATTGACTCTTCATCATCTTCACCGACACCACCGCCATCATCCTCTACACACCTATGCCTTATGGCCAAGGGTGAATGAAAGGTATCAAATGATGATGATAGTAGTGGTGATGAACATGCTAGCAATGATGATAGTGATAGTGATGATGATGAATTTGAATCACCTTCATATGATGATCTTGTTAAATTGCTAAATCAATACACTAAGATCATTAGAAAGACTAGAGGTAAGAATGAAAAGCTTGAAATTAAGAATGACTCTCTTTTATCTAAACGTGACATAGCGGAAAAGGCTAGTGTTGAGCTTAGAGAAGCAAACGATGCTATGTCATCCAAACTCAAGGATCTTAAATCTTCTAAGAAAGAGCTTAAAGAAAAATATGTTAAACTTGAGGGGATACATAATGATCTCATCACTAGCCACAATATGCTAAAATAAGAATATACAACTCTCAAGATCAATCATGATAATCTTGTTATCGCTCAAGAATTTTTATCCAATGAGCCACATGATGCTACTAATGATATTGTTAAGATTGATATAGCTACATCATATGATGATTTAATTGTTGAGAGCATTGAGCAAGGATCTAGTGGCAAATGCAAGCAAGTGGTTGAAACCAACAACTATGATGAGTATGTCAAGCTCAAGCATGATAATGAAAAACTAAAGAAAGATCTTGAAGAGCTCAAAACCACCAACACTATAGTGATAGAAACTCTTGATCATGATGATGATTTGATTCTTAAGAATGAGAAGCTCAAAGAAGAGAACAAGAGACTCAAGGAAGAGAAAAATAATGATGCACTCAAAGAAGAGAACAAGAAGCTCAAGTTGGAAAAAGAACATCTCAAGATTGGATTGAGCAAGTTCACAAGAGGCAAACATCTTTAAAGTGAGTTACTATTGAACACCGTCATGAAGATGGATAAAAGTGGTATTGGCTACTTGGCAAACCAAGAGAAGAAGGCTCAAGCTCAACAACAACAATACAAGTCAAAGCCAAAACCAAAGAGGTGTTTTGAGTGTGGACAAGAAGGTCACTTTGCCCATGAGTGTCAAACTCCACCACCACAACCCTTGCCCAAACATGCTAGACCCTTTGCTTTCAATGCTCATTACATGCTTAGAAAGGACTCTAGTAGAAAGATAAAAGTTATGTTCTTAGGACCTCCCAACAAGAATAGGCCTAAAAAAATTTGGGTAGCAAAGTCACTTGTTGAGAAAGTGAAGGGCCCTCAACAAGTTTGGGTTCCTAAATAAGCTTGATCTCTTGTGTGTAGGTGAACTACAAGACCGGTGGAAATCATTAGGTAATTAATAGTGGTTGCACACAACATATGACCGGTGATCCTCGTATGTTCACCTCACTAGATAAAAAAGTAGATGGGCAAGAAAGAATTACATTTGGTGACAACTCAAAGGGCAAAGTCAAAGGATTGGGCAAAGTGGCAATATCAAATGATCATTCAATCTCAAATGTGCTATATGTTGCTTCATTGAGTTTCAACTTGCTATCCGTTGGACAATTGTGTGATCTTGGCTTTCAATGCCTATTTACCGAGAAGGAAGTGGTTGTATCCAAGAAAGATGATGATCACGTGATATTCATGGGATTTAGATACAACAACCTATATCTAGTGGATTTTACCTCCGAAGATGCTAACTTAAAGACATGTCTATTCACCAAAACAACACTTGTGTGGCTATGGCATAGAAGACTTGCTCATGTTGGGATGAGCTCACTCAAGAAGCTTAGAAGAATGATTTGGTGAGAGGGTTGAAGGATGTGAAATTTGAGAAGGACAAGCTTTGTAGTGCATGTCAAGCCGGCACGCAAGTTGCAAATACTCATCCTACAAAAGCTTTCATGTCAACAACAAGAGTGCTAGAGCTGCTTCACATGGACTTATTTGGATCAACAACATACAAGAGTTTGGGAGAAAATCTTTTACTGTCTTGTGATTGTTGATGACTACTCTAGATACACATGGGTATTCTTCCTTCATGACAAATCCGAAGTGGCATCATATTTCAAGAAGTTTGCCAAGAGAGCACAAAATGAGTTTGAGGTGAAGCTCAAGAAGATGAGAAGTGATAATGAGAAAGAATTTGACAACACAAACATTGAAGCCTATTATGATGAAGTTGGGATCAAGCATGAGGTCTCCGCAACATATACTCCTCAACAAAATGGTGTAGTTGAGAGAAAGAACCGGACATTAATCACACTAGCAAGAACAATGCTTGATGAGTACAACACATCCGAAGCTCTATGGGCAGAAGCTATCAACACCGCATGTTATGCATCCAACCGTCTATTCCTTCAAAAGTTTCTTGGCAAGACACCCTATGAGTTGCTCAATGGGAAGAAGCCGAACGTCTCCTTCTTTACGGTGTTTGGTTGCAAATGTTACATCTATAAGAAACGGCAACACCTAGGGAAATTTCAAAGACGTTGTGATATTGGTTTTCTTGTTGGTTACTCATCAAAGTCCAAAGCATATAGAGTATTTAATCATGCCACTGGCTTGGTTGAAGAAACATATGATGTGGAATTTGATGAATCTAACGGCTCCCAAGGAGCACATGAGAATCTTGATGATGAAGATGATATACAAGTGATTGATCTACCTTCTTCATCAAATGTGCCACAAGATGGTGATAAAGATGGGAGAGTAGAAAATAAAGATACCCATGTCTCCCATGATCAAATGGTGACACAAGCACAAGATGTTGATGCTCCACAACCTCCCCCTCAAGTGGTTGATAGAAGAAATTCACCTATACTACAAGCTCATCCACAAGATCTCATCATAGGGAAAAACTTGCTTCATTTATTAAACATCACTCTTTTGTCTCTTGCTTTGACCCTACCAAGGTAGAAGAAGCTCTTCAAGATCTGGATTGGATAAATGTCATGCATGAAGAGTTAAACAACTTCACCCGCAATAAAGTTTGGACTCTTGAAGAGCGACCACAAGGTGCAAGAGTTATTGGAACAAAGTGGGTGTTCCGCAACAAACAAGATGATCAAGGCGTTGTTGTGAGGAATAAGGCAAGACTAGTTGCAAAGGGGTTCTCTCAAGTTGAAGGGTTGAACTTTGGAGAGACCTTTGCACCGGTTGCAAGACTAGAAGCCATTCGTATCCTCCTTGCATATGTATCACATCATAAAATAAAATTATATCAAATGTATGTTAAAAGTGCATTTTTAAATGGCTTTATAAATAAACTAGTCTATGTTGATCAACCTCCCGGGTTTGAAGACCCTAGATATCCTAATCATGTTTATAGGTTGTCCAAGGCGTTATATGGGCTTAAGCAAGCCCCAAGAGCTTGATATGAGCGCCTTTGGGACTTCCTCATTGAGAAGGGCTTCACCATTAGGAAGGTCGACACCACACTATTCACCAAGAACCTTGATGGATATATCTTCATTTGTCAAATATATGTTGATGATATCATATTTGGATCATCAAATGAAGATTCTTGCAAAGAGTTTGGTGAATTGATGTTGAAGGAGTTCGAGATGTCTATGATTGGAGAGCTTACATTCTTTCTTAATTTTCAAGTCAAGCAAATAAGAGAAGGGATTTTCATCTCTCAAGAAAAATATACCAAGGATCTTCTCAAGAGGTTCAATATGGATGAATGTAAGACAATCAAGACACCAATGCCATCTAATGGACATCTCGACCTAGATGAGGGAGGTAAAACGGTTGATCAAACTCTCTACCGCTCTATGATTGCTAGCTTGTTATATTTAACCGCATCTAGACCCGACATCATGTTTAGTGTGTGTATGTGTGTTAGATTTTAAGCTAATCTTAAGGAAGCTCATTTGATTGCCGTTAAAAGAATCCTTAGGTACCTTAAGCACACACTAAGTATTGGCCTTTGGTATCCCAAAGGAGCTAATTTTCAATTCGTTGGCTATTTCGATTCGGATTATGCCGGTTGCAAAGTTGATAGGAAAAGCAGATCCGGAGGGTGCCATTTGTTTGGTGGATCACTTGAGTCTTAGTCCTCCAAGAAGCAAAATAGTGTGGCTTTGTCCACCACTAAAGCAAAATACATTGCCGTGGGTGCTTGTTGTGCACAAATACTTTACATAAAGCAAACTTTGCTAGACTATGGTGTATTTCTAGAAAAAGGTACCTCTTTTGTGTGACAATGAGAGTGTGGTAAAGCTTGCTAATAATCCGGTTCAACACTCTCGCACCAAGCACATAGATATCTGCCATCACTTTCTTAGAGATCATGTTGCTAAAAATGATATATCACTAGAAGGTGTAAGGACCGAGGATCAATTGGTGGATATCTTCACTAAACTGCTAGATGAGGCTACTTTTTGTCGGTTGAGCAATGAGTTCAATGTGCTTGATTTTAGTAACTTCACTAGAAAATGAGCTTGTGTTGTCCCTTGCATTGTATTGTAATATACATCATGTTTACGTTTTGGTAATGCATTTAGGGCTTGTCTAACATGGTTAAGATAACCGTCAAAAAGCGTGTGAAGAAGCTTAACCTTGGATCAAACTTGACAAGCAACTAGAATCACTTTCAAGTATTGCATTGCATATGCATGTGTTGTTTTGTCGTTTCTCTTCAATCACCCTTTTATTGCCTACTTTCTTAAAAAGAATTATAGGCTAAGGCAAAATACTTTGAACAACTTGAGGGTTTGAGAGAGGTCACTCACATCAGTCCCAATTGGAGTTTATTTGGATCTTATTGGAGTTAGGACTTGATTGGGAACAGGCAGCACGAAGGAACCTTGAAGATTTGCTGAAATAGGGTGACTGGACGCTGGACCAAACTCTGCTCCCTACGTCTGGTCAGTCCACAGGAGGTGAACCGTTGCTGCGAAGGAGTGACCGGATGCTGAAACAACATCTTTCGTATGTCCGGTCAGAAGGTGATCCTGCGTTCGGTCAAGCGAAGAAGAAGATCTAAGGATCGACCGGACTCTGGCTGCTTCCGGTCAGTGATGATCGGACGCGTCTGGTCGTGACTTGGGAGGTTTTGGACCTCTCTGTTGTCAACCGGACTCCGGGTGGCAGCGTCTGGTCGTTGCCACCGGAGCGTCCGGTCAGTAGAAGTGGTGTGGTTTTCGAACTCTTCCCGTTTCCTTTTCTAATCCGTCACAGGGGCCACCATATAACAGCAGCGCCGTGCCGCCTTGACCTAATCCCGTACGCCCACGCTGACTTCGCCGTTCCCGAGCCTCCCCGTTGCGCCGCATTGCGCCTCCCCGTTGCTCCTGCACCACCACAACTCTCTAGCACCGTCGTGCGCCCACGTCGCTCCCACATAGCCACGCCAGCACCGCCGCCACGCTCCGCACCACCGTTTGCACCTCCCCTGTAGCAATAGCTCCATCGTGCTCTTGCCCTATGCCGCATTGCACTGCCCTGCATCTTCTCTACCGCCGATCCATGCCGCATTGCCACAACCCTAACCCTAGACGTCAAGTTGCCGACCCGGTGGTTCCCCATTTCGTTCCTCTGCTCTTCGGTTCACCGGTTCATTAGGTAGCAAGCCCTCGATTCAAATTTCATACCTATTGCTTGCTTCTTAGGGTTTCGTATCTCTAGATGTATATTGAAATTATTCATATATCCAATCTATTCCATCTTGCAACGAGTCGGTGTTGTTGAGGTCACTTTGGCAGTTGTCTGTTAACTCGGGGTCAAGCTTGCGAGTACGGATCGAGGCCAAGCCTCGGAAGTGACAATTGGTAGTTGATTCTTGTTAGTGGCAGTTGTTCTCTTCAGCTCAATCGATGGCACATGTCAAGAACGCCAGAGGTGGTCCAGGTGATGAGGATCCATGGCCTTCGCCTCACCTGCCTGCAGATGTGAAAGGCAAGGTGACCAAGAAGACTACATCAAAGAAGCTGAAGTTTGCAGATGCTGATACAGCGAGAGCAGCAGCAGTTGCAGCCGCTGTAGAGCGTGTAGAGAGAGGAGGTGCTAGGAGTGGTGTTGTCATTACAGATCAGTTTTCACCAGTACAGAGGGGCGCTGTCGAGCAGGTTGAGCGTCGTCATGGTAGTCCACCTGAGACTGTCATGCTTGAGGGACGACGTGTTGTTTTGGAGGAGACTCAGCCTTAGGGGGAGCCACAGCAGCAGACAGAGCAAACTCAGGAGGGAGAGCAGATCAAGGAGACAGAGCAGGCACCACAGCTTTGCCGCTCTAGTCGTACCCATACCCAGGTGACACCGAGGCCAGAGACATAGAGGAGGGGTTCTCGTCTGCCTCCTAGAACATAGGGTCTGCCTCTAGTGACTCATCTGGATTTGAGGGCCACCACGACCAAGCAGGTGTAGCAGCTTAGATTTGTGCAGTTCGAGGAGTGGTTCTCACCGAGGAGGGACGAGCGTGCTTCAGAGGGTTTCTATACACCATTATAAGAGGATTTCTATAATGCATATCTTAATAGTGGAGTTGCTTTCAGATCTCAAAGGGTTTGTTCCATTGAGGCCATTGTCGCAACAGCAGGAGAGCAGATCTGTAACACCCTCGGTGTTACATTGTACTATTTTTGTTAAAACACTGCATGAGCATCATACTTGTTTGTACCTGTGTGTAATTTGGAGTATAAATCAATATACGTCACTTGACACGTTTATCTGAAACAAGAATCAAATGTTACATTTCATGTCGTTTAATATTGTTTAGTATTCTGAGCGAATTTTTATCAAGTGAAAATGCTATAAAATGTTTATGCGAACTTTGATAGAGTTGGTAGTACGTACTTCGTAGGCGACGATGAAATATGTGCAGACGAGGTTCGTTAGCTAGCATACCCCGTAGGTCTAAATTGGAATTCGACGAGTAACCATTTGAAGTTAAGTCTTTTCGCGTAAGTTTGAAAAGGGGTCGACGAAGCCACTTTTGGCAATTGTTGTAGAGCGATCAGCTTAGGAAGTGGCAAGATGTCATGACTCCGGTCGATAGCCCTACGTACCCTCTTGCGCATCGAACAACTGGTTTAGCGTTCGGAGTATTTGGTTCAAGTTTTTGAGCTGCTTTAAAGAGCGTGCATGGCACATGGTTTAGCTCCGGGCACGGTCACCACCCTCTGCTGGCCTGGCATCGCAGCTGGCTTGCCAGAGCACACTGCAGCGCTAGCCATGTCCCACTACCACGCCTGTGCATGTACACACGCGCATGGCCCTTGCGCTGCGGGTCAGGGTCGCCTGCCACCGTGCGCTGGCTGCAGCCACCGCCGCTGCTGGCTCGTCAGCGTGCGCGCCGAAGCGCTGGCCATGTCCTCACTGCCGCCATGAATGCACATCGCGCATAGGGTCCTGGCGCTGCTGCCTTGGTTGCCTGCTGCCACTCGCTGGCGCGCGGGTCACATCGCCGTGGCTGACGCCCTGCGTTCAGGACGCCGACTGTGTCCTGCCCTACCCTGCTCTGGCTGAAGGCGCACTGGGTCCCACGGTACACGCCGCCAGTTGCCACGCCCGGTACTGCTCTCATTGACTCATCGTGGCTGCTTACGCATGGAACGACCACCTGCTCCACCATCACCTCGGCGTCACATCGCGCTGTGCTTCTCTTGTCCGGCGCTGTCCGCTGTGGCGCCGTACCGAGTTTCGTCGGCGTGTGGGTTCGGCCGTGCGGATAGCTGCCTGGAGCATGCCCCGTAGTTCCCCATAGTTGTGCGTGCTTGTATTTTGCGTTGACGTCCATAGCCGGGCTGAGCCAAGCCGCGCCATGACCCCTTGTCTCCGCTGTCGCCAGGGTCGGCGGGGCTGTCTTTCAAATTCATCGTGGTGGCAGTACCGTGCTTCAAATTGGTCATGACCTCAGCTCCGCTAGGTAGCCGGTCACCCAACCTACCCCACCGCGCTACTGGTACCGTTGCACGGTGCCTTAATTCCAAATCACCGCTCCACCGGGTCCTTAAGACAGGACGGGTGCACGCCTTGGGCAAGCCGCCTACTCAAAGCACCCCGTGGCGATTCATTACATCACTAGCCTAGTCTTACCCTCCTGAGCACCCTGCGCACCTCAGTCATAGCTTTACCATAGCCTAGCCTTCCCCGACGCGGCCGTGCCATCGCCGTGCGTCGTCGCATCGTCGGTGCGCACGTGGCCAGCTCGGCTCGGGCCTTCTCCGGTCGGAATGAAACCTCAGTGGTCTCCATGGGTAGTTCCTTGAGCTCGCTAGCTAATTTGTTTGCTCCGTTTTCGCTGTGGCTCACGGGAATGCACCCGCCATCGTAGGGAAAGGACCACCGCCGGGGAGGGAGCTCGGGACAACGCCCCTGTTCACCCTATCGCCTCCAGTCACTGCGCGTTGTCGTCGAGGTAACCATCGGTCCCTTAGATAGGACATGGAGGGTCGAGTGACGCCAGCGTGGCCGCCCGGTGCCCGCGCCATCGCGCTAGTGCACGCACGGGTGCTGGGGGACGTCGCCGCGGCGAAGAAGACGAAAGGGGAGGGCGTAGCTGTAAAACCATATACTAGAGGAATAGTGCCTTAGAGCTCATAGTAAATACAGAGTAGTTCGGGGGCGTTTTTGCATGTTTGCCGTCGCACGCGGGTCTCTCTCATCGAGGGCCGTTGGCCGGCTGGGCCGCACCCCCGCGTGGGCTGCGCTTTGTTGGCGTGCGCGCCGTGCCATTGTGGGCCGAGCCGCACGAGTTGGGCCACGAGTTAGAATTCGGTTTCTTTAATTTCCAGTAAAATAGAAATGCTTATTTGCTTTAGTTATGAGTTGAACTTTGACAAATTGTAGTAAATTGTGTAGAGACCCAAAAATAGTGAGACTAATTTTGTTAGGTTCACAAAAATAGCGTCTACTTGATAGTACAGTTAGATTGCAGTTAGCTATGGTAAGTATTGGGTCATAAATTCAAAACTAGAGAGCTAATATTAGGTAGATTGATACTTGTAGGGATATTCGTGGATAATTGGTGATAGCTATCGACCCAAAAATTTCACAGTAGGTTCCCTAGGTTGCTATGTACTTGTTGTAGATTTTGTAGCCCTAAAGTAGGTTGTTAAATGGAGTAGTCGTTACCCTTGCTTTATCGTATATAGCGTAAATTATCATTAGGAGTAAGAACACCTGTAGTTGCCATAATAATAATGAATGGCATATTTCAAACTTGTTATCAGATAGCTTAGCACCGTGGTCAATAGCACTAGCTTAGTAGTTAAATCAATGTACTTTTATTTTAAGAGTTGCTGTTGTTATATTCCTAAGCATTGCATCGTCATTTCATGCATGTAGATCACGAGCTGGTAGACTTCATGCCCATCGGTGAGCCAGAGTATGACAAGGTGATCGAGGAGTACGAGGAGGAGATCCTCATGTAGGAAGGAGCCCCGGAGCCTGCTGGTGCTGACCTATCGCCTGCCCAAGGCAAGCCCGGTCCATAACCCCTATTTTAATGCTCACTGAATATATATATGATGTGCATTTAAGTTATAGGCATTTTATGGAAACTACATGCATAAATATATCTACCCATGAGTCCTACTAGTACAGGTCGAGTAGCTGCTATGCTCAGGATATCGGTAGCGTGAGTAACCTGCCGTTACTTGCAAATAGGTGATAAAATATGATCACTCATGATAAAATGGTGGAAAGGTAAATAGTGACTGGGCAGGGATATGGTTTGGGTATTGGTGGGTGTAAAGGGTTGTGTCCTGTGGTCAATAGAGCATAGCTCGGTTACACTTTTTCCTGTCTGTGTTGATTAAGGACCGGTCGTTGCATATGACTCTAGGCAAGTCATAGATTTATTGTCCCGAGCGCATACTTAGGTATGGGCGCAGGGAAGACTTGTTGCTCTTTTGTCATGGATCTGGCTCTTTCCGGACTGACTGATTGGAGGCAGAGATGGTGGAGGTCCTGGCACCACACTAAGTCCGAGACTCAGGAGTGGGGGCTTGGAGTCTAAGTTTGGATGGGGACCTGGACACCCGGGACAGGAGAGTGATGGGTTAGTCCTGCTTGTGCCTAGGGTACAAGCGGGGCGTGTGTTTTTGGGGCACCCAGCTGGGCACATTGATTCGTGAATCGCCGGGCGATCCGATACTGATTGTCTGCGGTTTAGCACCGTAGTAAGAACTGAAAGTTGAAAGGAGAAGAAATGGAACTGATTGCTCAAGTCTTGCTTGAAAGTAGAATAGGTGCTTATATAGACTGGCTAGATAATAACTTAATACGGCTATAATAATACATAAATATACTGGTACCAGAGCCAATAATGGTCACGAGTTTGATCACTCTTTTTCAAAACTAAAAATTTGACCAACAAAAGCTTTGTGAAAAGTAGGATGTGATTAAGTTAAGTTAAATAAGTATAAGCCCTAGCAATATGATCTATCTAGGATAGCGGCACTGGTTTTATCTAATCAATTTTCTACAGGTACACTGACTTACGTTGCGTAAGAAATCGCTTAGTATACGGAAAGTGAGAGTGCGATGTGCCAAAATTTTTTACGAATGCCGCTA
Source organism: Miscanthus lutarioriparius (assembly GCA_904845875.1). Taxonomy (NCBI): domain Eukaryota; kingdom Viridiplantae; phylum Streptophyta; class Magnoliopsida; order Poales; family Poaceae; genus Miscanthus; species Miscanthus lutarioriparius. Next base: position 73,313,794 of record CAJGYO010000018.1, read on the forward strand.
TATTCCGGCTTGAGTGAACATATAGGTTGAAGCATGCATCATGATAATAGCATTTTACTTCAACTGAAATCCCCCTTCACGTATAATTAAATTAGTAAATTGATAGGACTAACTAACAGAATGCTTTAATAAATGTACTATCATTTCTCTAATCCCTTGATTCTGATCGGGAGGGTGTTTTAATGGATGGTTCATATCTCTTATAGATGAATCTAAGGTTCGGACATGGGAGCACCAGTGCTGGGGCGGCTCACGGTCTTGGTGAGGGCCATGGTGAGAGTGGTCAGGCCCATGAGCCCAACGGGGAGAGCCATGGGGCTCTACCTTTGGCTCCTCCTCCGCCACCGCCACCTTCGATGACCCACGCCGAGATGATGGCGGAGCTGTTGGCTACTCACCGAGAGTCAGCTCGTGCCATGGACAATGGTGGGAACGAGGGTGGTGCCCACCGTTCTAAGGGACCATCCTTTTACTAGGACTTCCTCAAGACTCACCTACCCACCTTCACCCCATCTGATGGGCCTCTGGATGCGGAGCACTAGCTTCGTATTATGGAGCAGAAGTTTCTGCTGCTCGACGTGGCCGACAAGCAGAAGGTGCGCTTTGTAGCGCAGTAGCTTTTGGGTTCCGCAAGCGCATGGTGGGACACCTTCCATGCCATGGAGCAGCCTGATCATCCAGCAACCTGGCAGGAGTTCACCACCGCATTTCGAGAGTTCTTTATCCCTGCCGGTGTCATCAACCAGAAGGTGACTGAGTTCCTGGAGCTACGCCAGGGGAGCATGACAGTGATGGGTTATGTGAATAAGTTCAATCATTTGGCTCAGTATGATGGCATCCATGTGGACTCTGATGGCAAGAAGAAGGACCGCTTCTTTCGTGGTCTCGCTCCCATCCTTCAAGAGAAGTTGTACACGGTGAACTATCAGACCTTTAGGGCACTGATGAACGCCGCCATTGCCATGGAGGGTTTTCAGCGAGAGTCCCAGGCCAAGTGGAAAAGGAAGTAGGTGGCGCAGGATCCTCTAGCCACCCTCACACACAGAAGATACAGGTTGTCCGGCGGGGGCCCTATCAATCATCAGGTGGGCCTTCATTCCGGCAGCCCCAGCAGACTTCGCAAACTTCCTCCACACAGTACCGTGCACCCCCATAGCAGGTGTAGCCCTAGCAGTCTTAGGGACAGTAGGTCCTACTTCATCAAGGGTTTGGGAACAAGCCAGGTGCTTGTTTCAAGTGTGGCAAAGATGGCCACTATGCCCGAGCTTGCCCCCAGAACCAACCAGCTCAGTCCGCTCAACCGTCAGCAAATTCCAGGCTTGTCAAGACGACCATAATCAAGAAGAAAGTGCCCAGCAGATCCGGCCAGGTGCATTTCACAGATGCTGAGCAGATTTTGCAGCAGGAGCCGGTGATGGCTGGTATGTTTACCATCGACTCCCATCTAGCTTTGGTGTTGTTCGATTCTAGTGCATCACATTCCTTTATGAGCATGGGGTTTGTAGAGCGGCACAACTTACCACTTATGGCTATACCGTATGCCTATAAGATCCGTACTATAGGTTCACAATTGTTCATCAATACCCGTACGGATACAGTAAGTTTGGTATTAGCCACCCGTACGGTCATGCCTGGGTAAGGCATTGATGCCATTCTTGGAATGAACTGGTTGCGGGTGTATGGGGTAGTATTGGATATGAAGAGGAGAAGTGTGGAGTTACGGCTTCCTTCTTCTGAGGATATGATGTCTCTTATTGTACCCTCTGATCCAATCTTGCCTGTTGCTACCAATGCTGAAGCCTCTCCTGATCTTACCTCCATCCCGGTAGTATGTGAGTTCCCGGATGTTTTCCCTGAATATCTTCCTGGGTTGCCACCGGATAGAGAGGTAGAATTCTCCATTGAGCTTGAGCCTGGTACTACCCCTATCTCTAGACGCTCGTACCACATGGCTCCAAGGGAACTAGCTAAAATGAAGAAGCAGCTGGAAGAGTTAATGGACAAAGGTTTCATCCATCCTAGTTCTTCACTATGGGGTTGCCCGGCTATTTTCGTGAAGAAGAAGGATGGTACTTTGCGGATGTGTGTGGATTACCGTCCTCTTAATGCGGTAACAGTTAAGAACAAATATCCTTTGCCCCGCATAGATACTTTGTTCGACCAATTAGCTGGTGCCAAGGTGTTCTCGAAGATAGATATATGATTAGGCTTTCATCAGATCAAGATCAGGCCACATGATATACCCAAGACGGCTTTCTCTACTAGGTATGGGCTGTATGAATACCTAATGGTGTCTTTTGGTCTCACCAATGCTCCTGCCTTCTTTATGTACCTGATGAATTCAGTTTTCATGCCGGAGCTGGATAAATTTGTGGTAGTTTTCATTGATGACATCCTGATCTATTCCAAGAATGATGAAGAGTATGCTCGACACCTTCGGATAGTACTGACTCGACTAAGGGAGCACAAGCTGTATGCTAAATTTAGCAAGTGCGAGTTTCGATTGGATCGAGTGTAGTTTTTGGGGCATGTGTTGACACCTGAAGGCGTTTCTATAGATCCCAGCAAGGTGCAAGATGTATTGGATTGGAAGTCTCCCAAGTCTGTGCATCAGATTCATTAGTTCCTTGGTCTAGCTAGATACTATCGGCGTTTTATTCCTGCTTTCTCCAAGATAGCCCAGCCAATGACCAAGCTGCTCCAAAAAGAAACTAAGTTTGATTGGAGCCCAGCTTGTGAAGAAGCACCTTTGTCTCTCAACCATGCAGAGGTATTGGCTCACATTGCATTGACCTTAGAATTACTAGAGCAGATTATTCGGGAGCAAAAGGAAGACCCCGAAGAGATTCCTCACATCAGGAAGTTGATGGCTGAAGGGCGTGGCCCTCACTTTAGTGTTGATGAACATGGAGTGGTGAGATATAAGGATAGACTGGTGGTTCCATCCAATGAAGAGCTAAAAAGAAAGATTTTGAATGAAGCTCACCATTCAAAACTGTCTATTCATCCTGGCAGTAACAAGATGTACCATGATCTGCGCCACTTGTACTGGTGGTCTAACATGAAACAGGACATCACCTAGCACATCACGGAGTGCGACACTTGTGGTAGAGTTAAAGCAGATCATATGCGTACCCCAGGATATTTGCAGCCCTTGCCCATTTCTGTTTGGAAATGGGAGGATATTTCCATGGATTTCATTGTGGGTTTACCCCGCACCTCCACGGGCTTTGATTCTATTTGGGTCATTGTGGACCGCCTCACCAAGTCTACTCACTTTATCCCAGTGGACACTAGATATACTGCCAAGAAGTATGATGAGATATACTTTGATCAGATTGTGATCTTACATGGAGTTCCTCTTACTATCATCTCTGATAGAGGGTCAATTTTTGTCTCTCATTTCTGGGAGCGACTCCAGGAATGTCTAGGTACTCATCTTCTTAGAAGCTCAGCATACCACCCACAAACTGATGGTCAAACTGAAAGGGTGAACCAGGTGCTCAAGGATATGTTGAGGGCTTGTGCCATCTCTTTTCCTGAGAAGTGGGATAAATGCTTGAAGTTAGCTAAATTTTCTTACAATAACAGCTACCAAGAGAGTATCCGCATGGCACCATTTGAGGCTCTATACGGGCAGAAGTGTAGAACACCACTGAACTGGGTCAAAGTGGGAGACCGTGGGTATTTTGGGCCTGATTTCATAAAAGAGGCTCGAGAGAAAGTAAATATTATTCAAAGCCACTTGAAGGTAGCTCAAAGCCGACAAAAGGCTTATGCAGACAAGCGAAGGAAGCCTTTGGAGTTTGTAGCTAGGGATTATGTGTATCTCAAGGTGTCTCCTATGAGAGGAGTGCATCGGTTTGGTGACCATGGCAAGCTAGCCCCTCGGTATGTGGGTCCATACCAGGTGTTGCAACAATGTGGCCCTGTTGCTTATCGTCTCCAGCTTCCTGATATTTTATCTGCAGTACACAATGTGTTTCATGTATAACAATTGAAGAAATGTCTGCGTGTTCCTACTGAAGCTGTGGAAATTGAAAAGCTTCCCCTCTAGCCAGATTTGACTTATGTGGAGCACCCTATCAAAATCTTGGATGAGAAGGAGAGAGTGACTAGGAACATAGTGGTAAAGTTCTATAAGGTGCAATGGCAAAACCATTCAGAGGATGAAGCCACCTAGGAACAAGAGAGTTACCTATTGTAGCATTACCCCCACCTTCTCACCGGCTCTGATAGTTAGTTGCTGCGTCAAAAATGTATTCCCTATCTCTTTCTCACACTAGGCACATGAAATCTCAGGTCAAGATTTTGTTTTAGGGGGGTAGATTTGTAACACCCTCGGTGTTACATTGTACTGTTTTTGTTAAAACACTACATGAGCATCATACTTGTTTGTACCTGTGTGTAATTTGGAGTATAAATCAATATACACCACTTGACACGTTTATCTGAAACAAGAAACAAATGTTACATTTCATGTCGTTTAATATTGTTTAGTATTCTGAGCGAATTTTTATCGACTGAAAATGTTATAAAATGTTTATGCGAACTTTGATAGAGTTGGTAGTACGTACTTCGTAGGCGATGATGAAATATGTGCGGATGAGGTTCATTAGCTAGCATACCCAGTAGGTCTAAATTGGAATTCGACGAGTAACCATTCGAAGTTAAGTCTTTTCACGTAAGTTTGAAAAGGGGTCGACGAAGCCACTTTTGGCAATTGTTGTAGAGTGATCGGCTTAGGAAGTGGCAAGATGTCATGACTCCGGTCGATAGCCCTATGTACCCTCTTGCACATCGAACAACTGGTTTGGCGTTCGGAGTATCGAGTTTGAGTTTTTGAGCTGCTTTAAAGAGCGTGCACGGCACATGGTTTAGCTCCGGGCGTGGTCACCACCCTCTGCTGGCCTAGCACCGCTGCTGGCTTGCCACCACATGCTGCCACACTGACCGTGTCCCACTATCGCGCCTGTGCGTGTACGCAGGCACATGGCCCTTGCGCTGCAGGTTAGGGTCACCTGCCACCGCGCGCTGGCCGCGGCCACCGCCGCTGCTCGGCTTGGCGCCGCTACTGGCTCGTCAGCGTGCACGTCAAAGCACCGGCCACGTCCTCACTGCCACCGTGAATGCACATCACGCGTAGGGTCCTGGCGCTACTGCCTTGGTTGCCTGCTGCCACTCGTTGGCGCGTGGGTCACATCGCCGTTGCTGACGCGCTACGTCCGGGACGCCGACCGTGTCCTGCCCTGCCCTGCTCTGGCTAGAGGCGCACTGGGTCCTGCGCTACACGCCACCAGTCGCCACGCCCGGTACTGCTCTCGTTGACTCACCATGGCTGCTCGCCCGTGGGACGACCGCCTGCTCCACCATCACCTCGGTGTCACGTCGCGCTGTGCTTCTCTTGTCCGGCGCTGTCCGCTGTGGCGTCGTACCGAGTTTCATCGGGTGTGGATTCAGCCGTGCAGACAGCCGCCTGGAGCACGCCCCGTTGTTCCCCATAGTTGTGCATGCTTGTATTTTGCGTTGATGTCCACAGCCGGGCCGAGCCAAGCCACGCCCTGACCCCCTGTCTCCGCTGTCGCCAAGGCCAGCGAGGCTATCTTTCAAATTGATCATGGTGGCAGTACCGTGCTTCAAATTGGTCATGACCTCAACTCCGCTAGGTAGCTGGTCACCCAACCTACCCCACCGCGCTACTGGTACCGTTGCACGGTGCCTCAATTCCAAATCACCGCTCCGCCGGGTCCTTAAGACCGGACGGGTGCACGCCTTGGGCAAGCCGCCTACTCATAGCACCCCGTGGTGATTCATTGCATCACTAGCCTAGTCTTACCCTCCTGAGCACCCTAGGCACCTCAGTCGTAGCTTTACCGCAGCCCAGCCTTCCCCGACGCGGCCATGCCATCACCGTGCGCCGTCGCATCGTCGGTGCGCACGTGGCCAACTCGGCTCGGGCCTTCTCCGGTCGGAACGAAACCTCAGCGGTCTCCATGGGTAGTTCCTTGAGCTCGCTAGCTAATTTGTTTGCTCCGTTTTCGCTGTGGCTCATGGGAACACACCCGCCATCGCAGGGAAAGGACCATCACCGGGGAGGGAGCTCGGGACAACGCCCCTGTTCACCGTATCGCCTCCAATCGCTGCGTGTTGTCGTCGAGGTAACCATCGGTCCCTTAGATAGGACATGGAGGGTCGGGTAACACCAGCATGGCCTCCCGGTGCCCGCGCCGTCGTGCCAGTGCACGCACGGGTGCAGGGGGACGTCGCCGCGGCGAAGAAGACAAAAGGGGAGGGCGTAGCTATAAAACCATAGACTAGAGGAATAGTGCCTTAGAGCTCGTAGTAAATACAGAGTAGTTCGGGGGCGTTTTTGCATGGTTGCCGTCGCGCGCGGGTCTCTCTCGTCGAGGGCCGTTGCCCAGCTGGGCCGCGCCCCCGCGTGGGCCGCGCTTTGTTGGCGTGCGCGCCGTGCCATTGTGGGTCGAGCTGCGCGAGTTGTGCCACGAGTTAGAATTCGGTTTCTTTAATTTCCAGTAAAATAGAAATGCTTATTTGCTTTAGTTATGAGTTGAACTTTGATAAATTGTAGTAAATTGTGTAGAGGTCCAAAAATAGTGAGACTAATTTTGTTAGGTTCGCAAAAATACCGTCTACTTGATAGTACAGTTAGATTGCAGTTAGCTATGGTAAGTATTGGGTCATAAATTCAAAACTAGAGAGCTAATATTAGGTAGATTGATACTTGTAGGGATATTCGTGGATAATTGGTGATAGCTATCGACCCAAAAATTTTACAGTAGGTTCCCTAGGTTGCTTTGTACTTGCTGTAGATTTTGTAGCCCTAAAGTAGGTTGTTAAATGGAGTAGTCGCTACCCTTGCTTTATCGTATATAGCGTAAATTAGCATTAGGAGTAAGAACACCAGTAGTTGCCATAATAATAATGAATGGCATATTTCAAACTTGTTATCAGATAGCTTAGCACCATGGTCGATAGCACTAGCTTAGTAGTTAAATCGATGTACTTTTATTTTAAGAGTTGTTGTTGTTATATTCCTAAGCATTGCATCGTCATTTTATGCATGTAGATCACAAGCTGGTAGACTTCATGCCCATCGGCGAGCCAGAGTACGATGAGGTGATCGAGGAGTACGAGGAGGAGATCCTCATGTAGGAAGGAGCCCCGGAGCCTGTTGGTGCTGACCTTGCTGACCTGTCGCCTACCCAATGCAAGCCCCGATGCATAACCCCTATTTTAATGCTCACTGAATATATATATGTGATGTGCATTTAAGTTATAGGCATTTTATGGAAACTACATGCATAAATATATCTACCCATGAGTCCTACTAGTATAGGTCGAGTAGCTGCTATGCTCAGGATATCGGTAGCGTGAGTAACCTGCCGTTACTCGCAAATAGGTGATAAAATATGATCACTCATGATAAAATGGTGGAAAGGTAAATGGTGATCGGGCAGGGATATGGTTTGGGTATTGGTGGGTGTAAAGGGTTGTGTCCTACTGCCAACAGGGCATAGCTCGATTACACTTTTTCCCTTTCTATGTCGATTATGGACCGGTCGTTGCATATGACTCTGGGCAAGTCACAGATTTATTGTCCTGAGCGCATACTTGGGTATGGGCATAGGGAAGACTTGTTGCTCTCTTGTCGTGGATACAGCTCTTTCTGGACCGACTGATTGGAGGCGGAGATGGTGGAGGTCCTGGCACCACACTGAGTCTGGGACTCAAGAGTGGGGGCTTGGAGTCCAAGTTTGGACGGAGACCTAGACACCCGGGACAGGAGAGTGATGGGTCAGTCCTGCTTGTGCCTGGGGTACAAGCGGGGCATGTGTTTTTGGGGCACCCAGCTGGGCACATTGATTTGCAAATCGCCGGACGATCCGGTACTGCTTGTCTGTGGTTTAGCACCATAGTAAGAACTAAAAGTTGAAAGGAGAAGAAATAGAACTGATTGCTCAACTCTTGCTTGAAAGTAGAATAGGTACTTATATATACTGGCTAGACAATCACTTAATACAGCTATAATAATACATAAATAAGGACTCACTATTAGTATTGCTTTCTAGCAAAAGAAACCAGCAACCCATAAAGCTTATCATATTCCTTGGAGTTGGGAAATTATTCCCACTAGTCGGATAAGTCTTGCGAGTACATTGTGTACTCAGGGTTTATTTACCCCTGTTGCAGGTGATGCATGAGAAGTACCTTGTGTGGAGGATTCTTCTGGTGGGCTCAGACGGATCCTCGTCCCTATCACTAGATGTATATTTTTAAATTCCACTGTTTATCATTCCACACTCTGATGTTTGGTATTGTAATAATGTACTTTTTAAGAAACTCTGATGTATGAAATGGACTTGTATTGTAACTCGTTCCCATTATTGGATCCTTGGGAAAAATATGGATCTTTCGGGTTCTCCCTTGGGGTGTGCCCGACGGATACCGCCCGCTGTGGCTTGCTTTTGGGGTGCTTAGTGTCTGGTGGAAGACGAGCGACTCCGTAAGTGTGCTATTTTGGGCGGTTCTGCCACAAGATCCGCCCTCACCTATCTTACCTACCAGGGCTGATAGATTTACTTGGACGGACTGGCAGATATGTTCCATCATGGGTCCATGAGTTCTATGCTACACTTTGGATTGACCCAGGGCACAGGTTTATTCACTTTGCATTCCGAGGCCATGACTATAGGCTGATGAGCTTTAGGGTCAGAGAGATTCTCAGGCTTCAGGAGCAACCCATCTAGCTACATGAGGTTTGCTATGGTCAGACAGAGCCTCCCAGATGCCCTCACGGTGGTCTTATGCCTCCTACAGATCTGGTCTGCCATTGCTTCACAGAGCCTTTCGGTGAGGGGTTAAGCAGGACACCCAGAGATCTTACTCCTACAGCTAGACTGCTTGATGCTATCATGAGGAGGACCCTGCTCCCGAGGATGGGATATCATGAGGGCTTGACTCGCATTCAGTTATGGGTACTGAACTCTCTGATGCAGCAGACTATGTTTGATATTTGTGATCTTATTCTATCAGAGATGGAGGACACTCTTGCAGAGGGGTTCAAAGGTCATAGGCAGCTGTCGTATGCTCACTGGATTACATTTTTGATTCATAGGGCAGTTACAGTGAGGCCTCCTGAGATGTTGGCAGAGTATTCTGGTGTTACTACCGAGTTCCCTGCATATAACATGACACAGATACTCCGCCATAGTGCAGTGAGGACACCTAGTCAGCCGTACCATTGCCTAGAGGTGCTAGAGACTGTAGCCCAATAGGATGAGATCATTAGGGGCGTAGCAGCCATAGAGGAGTAGCTAGATGCTCAGCAGGAGGGTATAGTCGAGAGCGACCCCAGTGACAGTTCAGATGATGACTACCAACTATCCCTCAGATGCCTCCTCGACAACATGATGGTGAGGCCAGTGGCTCCAGCTTAGCTCCATAGGCACCGCAGACAGACCCTGCTCTTCTTGCTATACTTGAGCGGATGAGGCAGGATCAGGCTCACTAGGCCCAAGAGACGATAGCTGCTCTAGCACAGGTTCAGGCCAGACAGGATGAGTTCTAGCGACAGCAGTAGGCTATCCAGCAGTAGCATCAGGCTATCTAGCAGCAGCAGCAGGCCATGCAGCAGCAGTTACTTGGATTTATGTAGCATGTTGTTACTGCTATTGGGGCTCCACTGCCACATCTTACACCTCAGCTCAGCCAGCCTGCCACCACTTTACAAACTCCAGTTGTACAGCCCAGTGGGCTTTAGAGTCAAGGACAACCAGCGACACAGTTTCCTTCACCTACAGAGCAAGTGTCCCAGTGGTTTGCTTCTCTAGGGCTAGCCTAGGGTTTTTTCTTCACACCTCTACATAAGGGCTTCACACCGGCTCATAGTTTGTTGATGCTTATGATAGACACCCCAGTCTCTAGGAGCCTTGGTGCTACCTTCAGTGAGTTGATAGGGCAGCCTACACCGCCAGATCTACATGTCCCTGGCCCTTCCATAGTTGCTCCTATTACTAGGACTACAGAGATGCTTCCTTCATCTGTTGCATCATCAGAGCCACCTGCTTCAGTGATACCTGCAGAATCACTGGCCGCACCAGTCCCAGATCTGACCCAGACCGCTTTAGCGTCACTTCCAGCGATAGAGGGTCATACTGCTCAGAGCTCAGGATCCGATGATGATGCCACCTAGTTTCAGATCGCTCACCGCACCTCAGCGCCCGACTCGTCTGCTCCAGCCCACCGACCGACCCTTAGGTTTTGGTGTTTGACGCCAAAGGGGGAGAGGGATCGAGTATGATAGACTTAGGGGGAGCGATATATCTAGGGGGAGCTTATTTATTATATTTGGCTTTTTATGTGTGATACATTATTATGCATTCATGTTTACTTTTATGCATTGAACTACATACGTATGATCATGATATTAATGTGATATGTGATATTTATGTGATATGTGACATATGTGATCTTTACTTTGATCTTTATATATGTCATGTCACTTCATTATGCTCATTTGGTTTGCTTCCGCGTTTTTACTCCGATGCAAATGAGCTTTATTTCTAGTACTCATGCTTATTTCATATTTATTGAGTACATCATGTTGGCTTGGGTCATATAAGCTTCCCTAACTCTTTTGTTCTTATTGTCACAAGCTTATATGAACCAAGCATGTTGAAAACCTCATCTCTTTTACATACTCGAGGTTGTATTGTCATTAATCACCAAAAAGGGGCACATTGAAAGCATCTAGGCCTCTAGTTGGTTTTCGGTGATTAATGACAATACGTGATTACTATGACTAACGTGTGTTTTGCAGAGGCAATTAAGTTAGGTCATGGTAATGACAATTGATTGGGCAATCATGGTTGTCATGCCCCTACGATGGAAATTGTTTTAGTTTTCAAAGGACGGACGACAAGGTTAATGATGGACTAGTTTTAAGTGTTGTTTGGTGTTGAAGAGACACTTAGAGTAGTTTAGAACTTTATTTTTCTTTTGGCCATACTATTAAGGGGGGTATGGACTAGTAGCTTGACCTAGGTGAGTCTAGTGGGTTATGTGTGGTGCACATTTGTCAAATCTAGCACTAGGTAACTCCTACGTAGCCCTAAGATCAATTGGAGAAAACTTCATTCACATCTGATTGCGAGTTGGAAGTGAATGGTGGGTCAAATGTTGACCGGACGCTGGTTTTGGTGTGATCGAACGCTGGCAGTAGAGTCCGATCAGTTCATTTGATCAAGCAGAAGTTGTCTGGTGGGACCGGACGCTGAGTGAAAAGCGACCGGACGCTGGGTGCCAGCATCCGGTCGACTTCAGTAAGGGTCCAGAGAGCAGTTTTCATGACTGGACGCGTCTGGTCAGTGCTGCGGACGCTGGTCAGAGTCCGGTCACAACTTAACTACTCGGTGAAGGGAGAACTGACCGGAGCGTCCGGTCACCCCGTAGAGGCACATAACGGTTCGTTTTGAATGAGGGGGTATAAATACTTCCTCTATTCATTCAAGGAAGTACTTTTGCTCATTTCAACAGCTGAGAAACACCCTTGAGAGTGTCAAGAAGAGCAAGGTCCTAGTGAGGTAATTATAATTTGAGAATCCAAGATTGAGGCCTCATTAATTCAAAGAGAGTAGCATGTGTGCATCCACCCTTCTCATTAGGATTATTATGGTCAAGTGAGAGTTCTTGCTTGTTACTCTTGGTGATCGCCATCACCTAGATGGTTTGGTGGTGATTGAGAGTTTGGTGATCATCCGGTGGAGCTTGTGGATGACCCAACTCAAGTTGTGAGTGGTTGTGGGTGATTCACCACGACATAGTATCAAAGAATCAACCCGTAGAGAGCACTTGATCCTTGCGCGGATCAAGGGGGAGCTATACCCTTGCGCGGGTGCTCCAACGAGGATTAGTGGGGAGTGGCGACTCTCCGATACCTCGGCAAAATATCGCCGCGTTCCTCATTCTTTCTTTACTTTAAGCATTTACTTTGAGCAATTCGATTCTTGTCTTTATATTTATAGAATTGTCATGCTAGAGTAGGATTGAAACTTATGTTGTAAAACTTTTATACGGTAGAACATTAGAAACACATTCTAGGTAAGGGGTGAAGTGGGCTAAGTGTAGAGTTTAATTATTGCAAAGAATTTTAGAATTAGCCCAATTCACCCCCTCTTGAGCATCTTGATCCTTTCAAATTTTATACTTCAGGGTTCCAAACATATCTTATCCTATATATTTCTCATGTCATCAATTGGCCACCTGCTAAATGTGATTTGTTGCATCCCATTTTTAGCTTGAAAAACAGAAATGTCCTTATGCTTACACATTTTAAATAGATCAGGGAACATATGGCATAGGAGCTTGTCATATAACCAATCATCTTTCTAAAAAAGAGTTTTCTTTCTATTCTTAATTGAACTTGATCTACCTTGCATATAAATGTTTCTAATTTTCAAAAGGTCTAACCAAACAGGTAAATCATTTTGTCTGTGTTTCATAGTACAAATTGATTCACCCTGGAGGTATTTGAATTGAATATAATGTCTTGCCTTATGGCCTTTTTCCTTCTCCAACTTCCACCGCCATTTACATAAAAGATTCATATTCATTTTTCTAATATCTTGATACCCCTCCCCCAGTCCCCCTCCTTGCTTTTACATATCTTAGTTCATTTGATTAAGTGATATTTCTTCTTGGTGCCTCCTCCTTGCCTGAAGAAGGAACATCTGATCTGATCAAGCTTTTTAATGTTCCATTTGGGATTATAGGAGCATTACTAAGGTTGGAATTGATCAGAGTAGTTCTTCCAGCTATGGACATACTACCTCTCTTCCAATATCCAGTCTCTTAGCACCTTTTCTCCTCAAGTGGTAACCAATAAATCAAATGCAGTCTACTTAGACTCACTGGGACACCTGCTGTCCCAAATTTTCACATTTTGTCATCACAATTTCACTCTTAGTGAAGTTGATTCTGAGACCAACTAACATTTCATACATGTATAACATGAGCTTCATATTCCCAACGCCCCGTATATCATGTTTTTGACACATAATTGTATTATCGGCGTATCGAAAGACAACTAACATTTCATACATGTCAACAGGGAGCTTCATATTCCTAGCGTCCTCTGTATCATGTTTTAGACAGATAATTGTATTGTAGCGTCCTGTGTATCATGTTTTAGACATATAATTGTATCATCAACACATTTAAGACTGCTACACCGCCATCAATGATGTCAATAATCGACCGTTTATTGTTATGTGAACAACCGAACATCATCAGTGGGCTACTACTACCATACTATTTCCATATATTTTCTATTAGCCGAAACTCAAAAAAAAGGGACCTTAAGGGGGTGTTTAGATGCTTTTGGAATGACAAAACTTTTGCCCTTAATCTTTTGCTGTAAAACTTTTGCCATTCAAACTTTTAGTATTTGGTGTTTAGATGCATGGTAAAACTTTAGCCATGCAGACACAGCACGCGCTCCCAAGACGTTTTTTTCCCAATTTTGGGCCTCTTGGGTCCCAGATGTCAAAAGTTTTACAGCCCAAGCTTTGTTATTTTTAGCTATGGTGTTTAGATCTATTTTACCAAAAAGATAGGATAAAACAGCAAATGTTTCTAACAAAATGGGAAACAGGCGGTAAGTTAACTCGGAATCATCAATGAACAGCAGGATTGGTCCAGCAGCTGAACATCTCGACGAAATGGAAACCAAAATGCCAGAATTCCAATATTCTAGAGGTGGCGAAATGCGATTAAAAACCAAAATCAGGCGCGTACGAGAGAGATACTAAGTTTAGCGTCTGATCTCTATTGCAATGTTTTGGCTACATACATGAGGTCTATCTTATCTAACCAAGCGCGCATGATCCTGGGTTTGGTTAGGTTAGGGGACCGGCAAGCCAAAAATCCGCAAGCATCGATCTGCCGCCGCGCGCTACTTACTGTGCTCCGCCGCCGTCCGCCGGCACGACGAGCTGCTCCGGGTCGAGGTGCGGGTACCGGCGCAGCACGGCACGCTTCATGGAGCCCCCGAACTCGCGCACCGCAGCCTCCCTGGCGCTCCTCAGCGGCCGCCTTCTTTGCGCCCGGACTTGGCCTGGGACAGCTCCTGCCGCAGCGCGTCCGCCTCGCGCTCTCTCGCCGCCAGCTTCTCCTCGAGCTCAAGCGCGTAGCCCAGCGAGAAGGACGCGTAGTTCGCGGCCTGCGTGCGCGGCGCGGCGATGACACGAGAGTGGGTTAGTATGAGACATGCACGAAACGAGTCACTGTCTCTGTCTGGAGCGAAAGCGAACCTGTAGCGTTGTGATGTAGCTCGAAGCGATGACGTCGGAGGGCATCGCCGCCGAGAACGTCTGCTCCAGCACCGGCGTGACGATGCTCTGCAGCATCTGCCGTGCGCTCTCCCAGTTGGTGGTGCAGCCGCCGTCATGTTTGTGAGCCATGTTCCGTGGCATTGAATCATAGATTCATAGTCACGCTCACGGCTAATCTTCCATGACTTGTGGCTGGAGAAGCCCGGCGGGGAAGGTGAACACGCGTACGAGAACGGCGAGGCGTGGGCACGATCAACCGGCGTGCTCGGCTCAGGGCGAGACGACGGACCTTGCTTCGCGGCGTCCTCCGTCGCCTTCCTCTTCTTCCCAGACGACGGCGTGTCGATGCAAGGCTCACTCTTCACAGTAACTCCCGACGCCTGCGCTTGCGCGGCCTTTGCCGCCTGCAGTTTCTTCGCCACGCTCTTCTCGTCTCTGGTGAGTACCGGCTCAACAGTGGAGCCCTTGGACAGCTCGCCCCACTCCACGCGGCACGGTCACGGCGTCGGCGACTTGAGGAAGAAGAAGGCCTCCTTCCACCCCTTAATCCAAGGGGGCATTCCCTTGAAGAGCGCGCCGGCGACGTCCTTGCCCCGGAAGCAGTACCACACCCTTTGAACTTGAACGCGCACAGCGAGAAGAAGTGCCGGAACACGGGGAGAGACGGGGCCGCGCCGGCGGAGTGGGAGAGGACGACGAAGCCGGCCATGGCGCGCCACCCGTTGGGCGTGATCTGGTTCGGCGCGACGCCGAAGTGGGCGAGCACCTCGCAGAAGAAGACGTGCGCACGCGCGCTGGCGGGCGGCGGGGAGGACCGCCGAGTACTGCTCCGGTACTTCGTACTCCCTGCAGAGGGCGTCAAGGGTCCCTTGGCCTTGGGTTTGGAAGGACGAGGCGAAGCGCTCGGCCACGGACCTCGAGAGCGCGCCGCCGCTGCCACCGTCATCTTCCGTGTCGCTGCCCTCGATGATGGGGTCGCCATGGAGAGGCGAGGAGGCGCCGGTGATGTAGAGGGAGGAAGATGAGGACGATGACGCAGAAGGCATCGCAACAGCTGTCAGCACTCAGCAGGCATGCAGAAGCACAAGAGAGGAGAGGATTCCAGTGATATGGAAGCAATTTATCGGCAGTTTTACCGGCGCCTGGTGGGCTGAAACCTCGTCCGACGGTAGAGTGTCTCTTGGGATTATCTTCCTCGCCTGCTCGGAATCAAGTGCAATTTTCGAGTTTGGGCTCGAGATTTCTCGCTAGAAATCAAACACAAGCATTTACCAGACATGCTTTCTCCGTACAAAAGTAAATGCTCATTTCACATCTCTCATGGACCAACAAATCTTAAATTTAGAAGTAATCATACATAAAAAAATATTTTAATGTTTATGATACCAAATAAATATGGGAGTGGCTAGTTATCTCTCGACATATTTTGAAAGATTTTACGTGATCAAATCTGTCAGATTTTATAGTGCATACAATATTTATATAGTATACATGTGATATTCTAGATGTATTTTGTGATGTTCCATGGTATACAAGTGATGTTCTATGAAATCTGGCAAATTTAGTAAAAAACCTGTCAACAGACGTAATATACATGCGGTGTTCATATAGTATACGTATGATGTTTAATGATGTATGTTGTGATGTTCACACGATATACAAGTGATGTTCTATGAAGTTACTAAATTCGGGTATTAGTTCCTCCTATAATGTTCGATTACCAAAAGTTTATGTGATATTTATATAGTATACATGTGATGTTTTATAATATAGTTTGTGATGTTCGCATGATATATACAAGTGATGTTCTATAAAATCTGACAGATTTAGTAAAAAAAAAATTCCATCGATGGGAAAATAGCGAGAGCCAACAAATATTATTAGACCCATTTTGGTAGAGATTTTATGTCCAAGTTTTTAATACTTTCATGTGTTGGAAATGGTGTACTACCTCCATCCCTTTTTAATTGTCATTTCAACTCTCCACGAATTCACAGTCTATCAACTCTGTAAACCAGATAGAAATGGCCCTCGCGCCGGCGCAATGGCGGTTTCCGCCCGGTCAACCCACGACGACCGCGGTATTGGGCCTTCTTCCTTTTCTCGCGGCCCACTTACTTGCGCTCTCTCCTCTCACTCTCTTCCGTTCATTCTCCAACCCCGACCCCGAACCCTAACTCCCGACGGCGGCGACGACGACGGCGGAGGGTGCTGGTGCGGGTGCGGATTGACAGCTCCAGTCGCCGACTTGCTCACTCTCTTCCGTTCCTTCCCTAACCCCGAACCCTAACTCCCGACGGCGGCGACAGCATGACGAGCTCGAGCAGCGCGAGTAGCTGGAGGGGAGGAGGAAGGTCCGACCGTGGTGGCTGTCGGTCGTCCCCCTTGCTGTGTCGCCGAGGCCCTCTTGATTATTGGCCGCCCGTGATTTGCGATTGCGGAGCAAAGGCGACAAAGTGGACGTCGTGGACCAAAGATAATCCGGGCCGCAGGTTCTACAATTGCTTCGGATCTCAGGTGAGTTTGATCGATGACTTGTTTAGGGTTTGGTTCTTGTCCTTGGTTCTTTGTTGGATTTGATGATTGAAGTTGTCTTGGTTTTGGTTGTAATCATGGTTGCAGAGCAATATGTGGCCATGTCAATTTTATCGCTGGATTGATCCACCAACCCCGGAGCACCTTGTGCCCGTTCTTATTGAGCTCTGTGACCAAGTGCGAGCAATGAGGACGGCTAACAGACAGGGAAATGACCACATGGATCTGACATTAGTTGATGCAGAAGCATCAAGGCAACAAGAAAGAGCCATGGTGGAAGCAGGGTTTTGCAGGCACAGATGTTGTGGCACCAACGGTGCAAACAGCTAGAACAGATGCAGATGATGTTCAGTTGAAATGCAGGATGGTAGAGAAGGAACTAGGTTTGTTGACGTTTGTATTAGCGGCCTGTGTGATTGTAGTGCTTGCTATACTTTTTAGGAAGTAGATGTTTGTTGCTTTTTTAGTTGTGAATGGTAGTAGTTGGATGCTTGTTAGTTTGTGGTGAACAAGTATGGAAGATGTATTGAATTGAAGATGTATTTTGCTATCTTTGACTCGATTATGAATTCGAAGATAAGGCTTTCAGGTATCTAGTGACATGAAGTCTTATTGCTTTTCTTGCTTCTACCAAATTTGATTTCATATCCTATTGCTCTTTCATGTGAACTGAGGAACTCAAATTGGATGTCATCCAGGATGACTTGCTCTCTGATGGAGAAATACCCTTTTCTTCTATTTTGTCTTTACTTGGGTTCTGTGATTTTGTGATCCATAGGCAATAACAGCTTCTTTACCTATAGGCTATAGTCAGGAGGCCAGCACCCACTATCCCATGACCTAGGGAAGAAATTGATGTCTACATATTTTCATTGTTCAATGAGAATAGGAAACCTGGCATTGAGTCGGAGAGGAACTGGGGACTGTTCTTTCCTGATAGGAAACCTAGTGTATTGCTTCAACTAATGCATCGGAAACAAATCTGCAGAATGCCCTCAACTGGGCATGTGGTCCAGGCATCGTAGATTGCTCTGCCATTCAACCAAGCCAACCTTGCTACCAGCCGGACACTTTAGCTTCCTATGCTTCGTATGCATTCAATAGCTACTACCAGCAAAATGGAGCCAACGTTGTGGCCTATCAGGACAGGAACCGGGCTCTAAACTTGAAAAGCTGTCAGGACTTAGGACTTAATAACCATGTATTTGCACAGCTTCGACAACTTAAAAGTGTAGCATTACATTACAAGACATTAAAGTCTGGCATTATAATTTGCACACCAGCACAACTTCGAGCACTTATGGCCTGGCATTACATTACAAGTTCAACCAAGGAGTGATAGAAACGACTGAACATTACATTACAAATGCCTTAAAAGTCTAGCATTACACTACAAGGTAACATCACAATATGGCAATACATGATCTTAGGGATCAGCGTGGTCTTTGAGAAGCAGCAGTTGGCTTGGTTGTGTGCGCTTCTTCACTACTTGCTTCTTCCTTGGAGGTTCCTCGGCAGTGACTGTAACACATGCTTTTCCACCATTAAAACTCAAGTTGACAGAAGAACTTGCCTGTGACAATGGAACATTGGCTTGTAGATGCATGGTAGCTTGCCTAGGTGTTTGCACTCTAGCTGTTGCAGTGCACTTGATATTTTTCTGCATGTGAGTTAAAATATAAGCAATTGGAGGCTTAATATAAGCAAGGTGAGGCAAAATATAAGCAGTAGCACATACAGTTACTTGGCTTCGCTGAGATGGTCTTCTTTTCCCTCTTCCTCTACTGCTTTCATTAGAGGTAGCAGTGGGTACAAAGCTACCATGTGTAGAAGGAGCAGCTGATACATTACTTGGTTGTGGAGCAGCATGACCTGTGCCTCCTAGAGTTTCACTGCTAGATGGAACCCTATGTCTCTTGTCACAAGTGGACCTATTGTGGCCTATTCCCTTACATTTCCTGCATCTGATGACTGTCCCTACCTTAGGAAGTCTCTTTGCCTTTGGTTGTCCTTGTGGCTCCCTCTTCCTTTCTTTCTTAGGTCTGCCTGGCATTCTCACATATCCAGGTGCCTTCAAGGGTGGGAGATGAGACTTTGGCCAACTCTGCATACCCTCCAATGGGTTTAGGCAGTGAGAGTAACTCTTGTTGAACTCATTAATATGATAACAAGATGCAATGTAATCATCTAGCACATTTGTGTTGTAAAAGATGCATGAAATAGCATGGCAGCATGGCAACCCAGACAACTGCCAATACCTACAAGAGCACTCTCTAGCCTGTAGGTCAACTGTGAACCTGTTGTCCCAATGATTGACTTCAAATCTGTCAGCTCCATTGCTAATAGCATGGCATACCCCTGAAAACTCACTGTCACTATTGTCCTCTAAAATCTCTTTGTCATTGAAAACACTTGAAACTGGCTGACTCCCTTGGTCATCAACCACCTGCTTCCCCTTATCCATCTTGCTAGGGCTGTACCACTCCCTTACAAATTTGATCTGTTTCTCTACATCTTCCCTACTTTCATGCTTATTATGAGCAACCAAGACATCTTCACTTGGATTTGTCAGTTCCTCATATCCACCTTCAAACTCACTGTCATCATGTTCTTCTTGCTCACCTTCAATCTCATCTTCATAGTTGCTGTCCTCATCATCCTCTTCCTCTTCATCATCAACTGTATGTCCTTCAACATATATCTCTGCTACATCTCCTTCCTCAATGTTGTTTGCCATTTCAAAAAATCTAAATATCAATTAGAGGGGTTGCAAAATGCAGACCAAACCAATTCCTATCAAGTTAACATATCATACACAATGACTTAGTGCTACGAGTTGCCGAAGCAGAATATGAACGAGGAATTCCTAAGAACGATGACCATACCTGTTGAGCAGCGACGCACACTTGGCCCAGAAGAAGACGATGGCGACGAGGAGAAAGGCGTTGGATAGGAGGGGAAGATGTAGCCCTCGCGCTCAAAGATGAACCAGACCGCGGTGGCACCCACAACGCCAGCCGCCGAGGCGTTCGTCCGCCTCCACAGCAGTAGGTCGGCGACTAGAATGGGTCCCCACGCGAGGAATGTTAGGAGCTATCGATCCACACCCGCACCAGCACCCTCCGCCGTTGCCATCGCCGTCGCCGCCGCCGCCGTCGGGAGTTAGGGTTTGGGGTCGGGGTTGGGGAACGAACGGAAGAGTGAGAGGAGAGCGCCCGAGTAAGTGGGCCACGAGAAAAGGAAGAAGGCCCAATACCGCGGTCGTCGCGGGTTGACCGGGCAGAAACCGCCGTCGCGCCGGCGCGAGGGCCATTTCTATCTGGTTTACAGAGTTGATAGACTGCGGTTGTCTGGTTTTGGAGTTGGAGGGCTAAAACCAAACTACTGTCATAGTTGGAGGGCCAAAAACGAACTTTTTCCTTTGTTTGATAGTACTTTTAATAAGATGGATAAACAAATCTCAACAAAAATGCTGTGAAAGGAACCTATAGTGGAAGAGGGTACTGAGACACTAAGTGGTATTTGGGACCGCTTCACAAACTTAGGTTCATAAGGGCATGTACAACGGGTCCCTTAGCCCCGTCTCTTCGTTGCATCTTTTACGAAAAACACCTTGTGCGAGCCTGGAGACGGCACCGGCGTCGCCTCACGAGACGACGGGAATGTCCCGTTCTCCGATGCATAGAAGACAGCTCCAGCAGCGATGTACGGCCGAGTCGACGGCGCGTGGATCCCGTGCGCGTGGGGGGGGTCTGGTTTGGTCGCGTGTGTGAGGGACTCCGCTCTCTTCGTAGCCCAACATGTCGAGCGCCTTGGTCAGGAAAAGCAAGGAAGTAACCGGATCTACAAAGAGCAAGGGCGCCTCGACGGTGACGGCGGCAGCCGAGACCCTTCGTCGCGGTTGTGGTTCGGCGGCGGCTCCTCTCCCACAACTCTCCCCCAAGGTCAAGCTCGGGATGGGCCACAACGGCCATGTGGCGAGCTCGCTGGTCGCTGCGCACGCGGCCGGGGGTGGCGAGCGTGCTCAGAGACCTCGGGGTGGAGAACACGTTGGTTGATATGTAACTCAGCTTGGAAGTTGTTTGACGGCATGCAAGTGAGGAGTGTTCGGAGGCCAGGTTGATGAAGCAAGAGACCGGTTTGATGCTATGCCTGAGAGAGAGACCAACGTTTTCCTTGATAATCATGTTGCTCTTATTTATAATCATGTTGCTCTTATTTATTCTTGATACGTTTTTTATTAAATAGCCATACAGTGGTATATAAAAAAATATTTATAGTTGATTCTAGCTAAATGCAATGCATTAAACAGTTTAGAGACGAACCCTTGTCTATGGGTTGTATGATCTGTATTTATACCTATCTGTACGATAGATTAGAGGCGCTTAGAGATGAACTCTCGTCTGTAAGTTGTACATGTCCTAAAGAACCGGAGTTTGATTCTGACTTTTTTACTTTTTTTTTCTCGAATAGAGTGACATAAATTATTGATGGTTAGTTGGAGCATCTTTCTTAGGCCTTGTTTAGTTGCCAAAATTTGAATGTGCAAAGTTGGCAAAATGTATTGTAGCGCCACTGTAACATTTCATTTGTATTTGGTAATAATTGTCCAACCGTTGACTAATTAGGCTCAAAATATTCGTCTCGCAAAGTACAACCAAACTGTGTAATTAGTTTTTAATTTCGTCTACTTTTAGTATTCCATACATGTACCGTAAGTTTAATGTGACGAAAAATTTTCTTTTTACATGCTAAAGTTGGAAGTTTGGAAAAACCTAAACAAGGCCTTCATAATAAGGGTACCCTCATAATAAAAAGTAGTATAGGTGGTAATTAATATTATTATATCGGAGATGAATTATGGGTGTGCTGCTCGAGAAGCGCCTCGCCGACCGCCGCGCTTCCCTCCCCACCAACAGTCCAACACCGAGCCCGGCCACCCTTGCAACTGCGGCATGCCTTCCTCCTCCGCCTCCCATTCCTTGTCCTCCGTCCAAACCATTGATCCCAAACCCGCTAGCGCCCAGGACACCACCGCCGACTCCAGCGACCGCGACGATGACGGCGGCGGTGGTGGAAACGCGCGCTCATGGCCCGCGACGGAGCGCGTCGCCTCGTACCTCCGGAGCCAGAAGTCGGTCCACGCCCTCTGCGAGAAGTTCGGCGTCAACACGAAGGCGTTCACCCCGATCCCCGCCGGCGACCGACGCGCGTGCTCGCCTCCACCCGCAGGCTCCATCTGCTTGTACGCGGACGCGCTGGAGGCCGGGATGCGCGTCCCGCTCGACCCCTTCTTCTGCGAGGTGCTCTCGCACTTCGGCGTGGCCCCGAGCCAGCTGTCGCCCAACTGCTGGCGCATCTTGGCGGCCTTCCTCGCGCTCTCCCGCGCCGCCGGCGTGCAGCTGCCGTCGGTCCCCGTGTTCCTGCACTTCTTCGCGCTGCGCGTGCTGAAGGTTAAGGGCCTGTACTGCTTCTCGCCGAAGGACGCGGCCGGCGTGCTCTTCACGGGGCTGCCGGATAAAATCAAGAGATGGAAAGAGGGCTTTTTCTTCCTCAAGTCGTCGTCGCAGTGGCCGTGCCCCGTGCTCTGGGGCGAGCCGACCAAGAAATCCACTGCTGATCCGGTGCTCACCAATGAGGAGAAGAGCGCGGTGGCGAAGCTGCTGAGTGTGCGTGGCGCCGCGCCAATTGATGTCCTGATTTACCTCAGCGAGGGCGATTTGGCCGCGGCAAGGATGACCCCTCGTGCACCAAAACCACCTACACCATCGCCTTCCTATCGTGCTACTGGCGCCAAAGGTAAAATGTCGTACACCATCCTTAGCTTTGAGCTTGAGTGCCGGTGGAGCAAATGACTCACTGCTGTGTCCCTGTGAGCTAGGGATGGATCCATCAAGGTATGCCATGCTGCAGAACATGCGGGCAGAGAAGGCCGCCGCCGAAGCGGCGGCAGCAGCGAAGGTCGCCGCGATGAGTGAGCCCGGCTGCAGCGCTCCGCCGGGCTGGACGCCGTTGTCCGGGAAGAAGAGGCCGGCGGAGGACGACACAAAGGAGGCCACTGGTCACGGTTCGGCGTCTGTCGCGCCCGGCTTCTGTACGCGCCAAAAACGGAAGCTGGAGCACGCCCCGGACAGACATGACGGCGACACGGTCGAGTGGGAGGCGGCGCGGCAGCTTCTGCAGGGCGTCATCACGCCGGCGCGGGAGCGCGCGTTCTTGGTGGCGGATCCCTTCACCGTCATCGCGACAAGCTACGTCGCGACGCTCCAGGTCGGATCACGATCCTTAGCGTATATGGCGGCGCATCGCGGCGTGCACGTACTAATGTCGCTCGTGGCGTCGGCGCGCAATGCAGGCGGCGAACTACGCGACGTTCTCGTTGGGGCACGCGCTGAAGCTCCAAGAGGAGCTGGAGAAGGCCAAGGCCGAGCTCGCCGAGGCGAAGAAGGCGACGGCGGCCGAGATGAAGAGCGCCAAGGCGGCGGCGGTTCAGGAGTTCTTGGGCTCAGAGGAGCACGAGCGGCGGCTGGTGGAGGAGGCGCTCAAGGGGTACGAGCGGGGCATGGAGGACATGAAGCGCGTCGCGCTGCGGCTCCGCCCTGACGTCGACGCGGTTCAGCTGTTCGTGCTTCCCGGCGGGTTTCAGTAGCTGAGCCGTTTGCACGAACTATTTTGCAGCGGAACTTCTGTAAATTTCTGCAGTAGCTAGCAGGCTCCCTGCCAGGATTAGCTCGTCTTTTGGATCCGCCTTGACATGGTGATGATCTGTTTTGAACCAAATGCCCGTTCAGTAGGTTGAATTCCAAACGGTGTGGCTTTGATGAATCCTTTTGTTGTTGAAATTGTGCTGTTCGATGAGCACCGACTGCTGCGTCGTTAAAATACCTGGTCTATGTTTCTCATATGTTAAACTTCTCAAACTTTGACCATGTTAATAGAAAAATATATTTTTATGCTGAATTTAGTGGAACTAAGTTTATTTTGCGCAAAGTTACATAAATGTGAACAAAAACAGCCTGCACTTCAGAACAAATGAAGTAGATCGTGAGATGTTGATCACGCAGCGTATGAGATACACCAGGGTCCATCTACACCATCCGCTTCAGAGTTGGAGGCCTTTGACAGGCTCTTCGACGGCTACGTGACTGCGTCTGAAGCCGAGGCGCTGGACGAGCTCTTCCCGGCCGTTGGAAAGGCATCGTCCAAGCAGCCGCGAAGACGCAAGGCCACCTAAGCCACAAAGCTGCGTCGATATTGGTTGTTTCCTTTTATGTAATATCGAAACATGAGGTCTTTTGCTAGGATGGTCCAGCTTCGGCTGTGTTAGGTCGATCTTCTTCGGCGTTCGATAGAAGCGCGTTGTATGTTTCTTTAAACTCTTCTCTTAATATAATGATACGTAAATCTTTTGCGTATTCGAGAAAAAGAAGTAGATCGTTGTCTTCTCTTTTACTACGGTAAACGGTTGGATATAGAAATTTGACCCAAAAAATGCTATGTATGGGATATTCGATTTTGTGATGGCACGCTTCGCTGAAAAGACAAGTTAAAAAGTACTGTTCGCTAATTTATTGTAAAAGAAAAACACCATAGCGCTAAGAATGACTAATAGGAATAGAATACCGTATTATAATTCCTTTGCGTGCACCTTTCTGGATGCTTTCACGAATGCTTGCTTGAAATGCTTGATTGCTTTTCCGGAATTTAATTGTGGCACCAAAAATAACTTCCCTTCATTATTAATTGCATTCCTAAATTATAATATAAAGGTAGATAATGCATCGTAGTATAAGTAATATTTCATCCACTAGGAATTTAATAGCCACCGCATTAACAAAATTATAGATTCCACTTTTCCCAATATTCCTCCCCAATTCTCATTTAGCTAACTTATAGAAACCTAGAAGTATCAGATCATTGCTTTCAATTTATGTCGTATGTCTATAGTATTAGGACCACACTCTTCACTTAGCAATACATCAATAGTTCCATTTTCTGGGAATTAGCAAATAGAAAATGGATCTGTGTACACTTCCCCGAATGGGCCCAGCCCAGCACCAGCCCTGGCCCAACCCGCCTCTCCCCTCTCCCCCTCATCCTCTTTCCCCCTCCACGCCTGGACCACGCCGGCCCAGCCCGCCTCGCCTTCCCTTTTCCCGTTTCCCTTCTCTTCCTGGCCCGCGACCACAGCCCAGCCCACCTTCCTTCTCCTCTTCCCTCTCTCCTTCCCGCGATGGGCTAGCCCAACGAGCCACCTGACCCAGCACAACCTTCGGCCCAGTGCACAGCGCAGCCCACACTTCCCTTCTCCTCCCCCCTTCCTTTCTCTCACCGACATGGAGGGCCCGCGTGTCTTCTTCTTCTTCACCAGAGTCAACGACGCACTGTGCACACATCATCGCCGCCGCTGACGCGCTGTGCGCATGTCGCTGCAGCCGCCAACCAACCGCCTCCCCACCGTTGATGCCGTGTTCCCTCCACGACGCCTCCGCGTCCACCGCGAACACATGAAGAACACTGTCTATGGCTCGCCATTGACTTCCTGTGCGACGGGTCACCGTAGTTGCCGACCTCACTGTGACCTGCCACCATTGCCAGCAAAAATCTGCGAACCGCCTTGCGACCGGCTATAAATAGCCCCGCCATGGCCATCGCGGAGCACCGCCAAGCTCGCCGCACCGAACCAGTCAGGGTCGCCGCTGTCGCACAGCCCTTCCCCCTCCGGTCAGCCTTTCCCATCCCCTCCTATCCTTCTCCATCCGCCCTACTCCTCTTCCTCTCTCCCTCTCTTCTCTCTTCCTCCTCTGCCTCCCCCGCTCTACTCTTTTCCTCACATCGCCGCTCGCCGAGCGCGCTCCCGCTCTAGCAAGGACCGAGCCGGTCCTGGCCGCTGTCGAGCACCAACTCTGCTCCTCCCCTGCGTCTCCTCCTCCCCTGCTCTTCTCTTCCCCTTCTCTGCTCTTCTTCTCCACGCTGGGGCCACCTCGTTGCGCGACCACCGACGCCCTATGCCCGGCCCGTCCTCCCTCCTTCTCCCTTTCTCTTTCCCTCTCTCTATTCTGTTCCGATGGGGAGCCGGTGAATGGGATAAGCCTGGCCATGACTGGCTGCGGGGCCCACTGGTCATGGACTCCACTCCCTCCTCCTTTTCTCTGTGGACGCGGTCCAGGAAGAATAGAGAGGAGAGGAAGCCAGTCCACCAGATCGGCTCACGGAAGCAGCAGGCCAGCCCTGACCCCTGACTGGGGACCACACGTCAGCCTCAGGGAGAAAATTGCTATGGGTACACAGGGAATCGTACACATAATATTAAAAGGTAAGCCTATTAATTACAGAACAATTCCCCAAAAATTTATAAATAAACTAGAGTCACCCTAGATCATACCTAGATAGTTTACCACTCATGTTCATTAGCTAAAATTGTAGAAATAATTTCCATGCTCATTTCCATTCGTGATTAGTTGGTAGACTTTAATAAATTATATCTCGCCCGTCTTAACTCCAAATTGCGTAATTCTTTCACCATAAATCATGTAAAATAAAACCCTACATAATCATACCCTTAACCCTAAACTTGGTGCCCATTAAATTCTAGTTTGATTGCTTTCCCGGCTATAATTATATTTTAATATTAACTATAGTAGTGGCCCATCGCCGTAGTAGTAGTAAACCCCGTATATTAACGAATGTGCACGCACCCTAGCACATACTCAAATACATCCGTACTCAATCACCTAAAATAAGTAGATGCCTATACATACATGGTTACACCCGATACCTGGGTATACGCCTATGTATGGTTAACCCTAGCAATCTAGTTAATCAATATTAGTTAGTCATAGTTATATACATAGGTGTGAACGTATATGCCGCTAATCCTAGCCATAACCTAGCCCACCTAATTAGCCCTAGGCACATACATATGCATGTGCATATGTGTCGCTAACCCGATGGACCTGTAGAAAGCCTGACCAAGTCACCTTCCTCTTTTAGGTTCACATAATAGTGAACCCTAATAATGTGGTCTAGTTTTCCATCAAACTAACCACCCGCCTCAACCTAACCCGTAGAACCCTGCGTTCTGGATGGAATACCTCTATCCAAACCTTACTTCAAATTGACATAATAATGATAGCCTAAGTAATAACCCATCACCCAATAGGACCAACCCACCTAGGATCATTGATTGCTTATGCTTGTTTTACTTGCCTTGCTTGTTATTTTTCCTTGTTCGTGTTTCCTTGCTTGTCAATGCTAGACCGCGTAGGATAGAAAACGTGTGTCGGTGCAAAATGTGACCAACAAGTAAATATTTGTAGTTTGCCGTGCGTTGTGATCGGATGTGGCTTAGCACGCAATGATATAGGATTTATACTGGTTTAGGCAACGTGCCCTACATCCAGTTTCAGTCGGTCGGTGACTTTATTCCTGAGCCCAGGTGCTCGAAGTTTGCTGTGGGGTTACAAACGATTGAAGAATAAGAAGGGGGTGTTAGAGGCCCGGTTGGACTCTGAACCGAGTGGCCGAGAGTGACGGATGCTCAAACGTGGGCTAAGTATCAGAGCATATGCTCTATGTGTCCGAGCTTATCAGCTGTTGAGAGCGTGTAGACTGTGTAGCTGTCGAGCTCTAGAGCTATTGAGCTATCGAGTCGACTAGTCTTCGGGGAGAGAGCTTTTAGGTGAGAGCTCATCCCCTTTTATATTTGAAGGGGTTGGCCTTACAAGTCAGAGAAAGAGAAAGAGTGTATATGTGTGCTGCGTAGTCTTTTTGCCCACACCATCGGGTATGGGATGGCCGTCGGCGCCCACAATACTGTTTATGTTCAGACACATCTGGCAGGCTCTACCATGTTCGCCTAGTATGGCGAACGACGACGCCCACAATACTGTTTATACTCTGACGCGTCTGGCAGGCTCTATCGTGTTCGCCTGACATGCCCCGATGGTATCGTCCTGCGGGTGCGCAGGGCATGGCAGGGTACAGTCCTCAGTATTGTGGTTGACTTGAGCGCCATACCTTATCAGCTCCGCCTTCTCCCCAGGCCCACATTGAGCAGGCGTCCACGGTCAGTTCTTCCTAGTCGGTCCCAACCGTGTCGGTCGGGAAAGAGCAATGAGCAGAGGTCCGGCGTATCCTCGGTCGAAGAAGGGGGTCAGAGTCGGACTGCGGTCCCACCTTGGCTAGGCGATTTGGTCGGGGACTGGATCATTGTCTCGGCCTATCATTATGTATCTAGGCCGTCCCAGGTACGTGTTGTCGCTGCGCTGCCTACTGGGCTGGGTTTTGTAGGGAAGCGGGTCCATTAGGGACCCCGGGTTTATGAACCCGACAGGAGCCCCTGAGCCCCTTTGGGACTTCTGTGAAGCTATGAAGGGGCTGTTCACACACATTTCACGTAATATTTGTAAAAGCCAGGGGCTTGTGTTTTTAGCTTAATGAAAGCTTGTATTTGCTTTGTAATTCCTGTTTGTTGTTTTCCCCTCTGTTTGTTGTACTGCGTAGGGTAACCAAGTAGGATTTAGGCGCCCAGCCTCCATGTGGAGGCACGTAGAGTGGATATGGGCGCCCAGCCTCCATGGGGAGAACTGGCGAAGGCCATAGAGGCGCGCTGAAGGGATATTGGTGCCTAGCCCCTGAGGAGAAGACTCGCTGGTAATCCATTTTCCATTGGGTGCGCGCGATTGTGCCCGGTGGGTGTAAGGTAGTGGGTCACCATCGGACAAGATGGAACCCGCATCCTTGGGGTCGGGTGAGATGGAGCACGAACCTACGGGTCGGGCGAGACGGAGCACAAACCCGAGGGGTCAGGCGAGATGGAGCCCGTGGCCTTGGGGTCGAGTGAGACGTAGCACGAACCCAAGGGGTCGGGTGAGACGAAGCCTGCGGCCTTGGGGTTGGGTGAGATGGAGCGCAAACCCAAGGGTCGGGCGAGACGAAGCCCGCAGCCTTGGGGTCGGGTGAGATAGAGCACGCGGCCTTGGGTTCGAGTGAGATGGAGCACGCACCCAAGGGGTCGAGCAAGATGAAGGTGGGTGTAGCCCCCGAGCCTACGACCGACTAGGGAGTCAGTTGGAGGCTAGGCACCTTGGTACTCTTTTCTGGGGCTGTGGACTCTTGTGTCTCTTCCGGTCAGGGTGTTTGCCTGTGTCTGTTCTGACCGCAACCTGTGCGGTCGGTCGGGTTCCTAAGTAGGGACCTAGTAGCTCAAGCCCTTGAGCCACTAGCGGTCGGTCGGGGTTGGTCGCATGATTTCCTGCATCACCCTGTCTGCGGTTTCCATAACCAGAGGGATTGAGCTGACGCCACTTGCCTTGATGGCTCGAGTGGCGAGCTTCGGTGAGCTTGCTAACGGGTATGTCCGAGTGGAATCTAGATCCATTGTTCTTGACGGGGTCGGCATAGCCCTCATGTGGCACTCCACTTCTCCTTAACCCGCCTCCCGGCAGGTGCCCAAGTCATTCCGGAGAGCGACTCAGGTGGCTCGATGGCCTCCCCTCGATGCAGATTCTATGCGAATGGCTCGAGGTCAGGATCGAACAAGAAGGTTGAGATGACCCTGTCCGCTCTTGAGTGGGTCGAGAGAGGGCCACTGGGGCTCATCTACGTTTTCTCCCCTGGCTCCATTTGACGCAAGGCAGCCTCGAGCTCTTCATGGGTTGGCCTTCGAACAACGGTCGGTTGTCGCTCATATCAAATGAGATGACTCCTGCTTCGTGATGCGAAGCGTTGTGATGCATCAATTACATATGCAATGCTTGGATGTATAGGATGAATGTATGGATGAATATATGACTAAATGTATGAATGCATGCATGAGAATGGATGAATGTATGCTCATGCACTAGAAAAGTAAAACAGGGTTTGGTAAAGTTACCTCGATGGTTGGAGTGACGGGTTTGGGGAGCTCCTATCAGATATGTATGAGTGGAATTCGGGTCCGTCGTTCATACAGAGTGAGCATAACCTGCATGGGGCATCCCACTGCTCCTTATCTATCTCTTGGCAGCCACCCGAGCCTTCCGATCGACTCAGGTGACCCGCTGGCCTCTCCTTGATGGAGATTCCATCGATGGGCCCCTTCAAACCCTGCCTGGGAAGGCGGAGGGTCATTTGTGTGCGGTTGCGCCTCATTTCATATGCTTGGGTTATAGTAGTGGTGGGCCCCGCCTAAACCATGTCTCGTTAGCCAGGCGATGTTTCGTCGGGTAGGCCACGTCCCATCAGCCAGGGTCACATCCCGTCGCATGCTTTCCGCATTAAAATAGGGGGAAGGGAGAGGATTTTCCTCCTGTTCTTTCACCTTTCTTCAACCGCTGCCATTTCTCCTTCCTCCTTTTTGCCAAGCCTATTCGTGTGCCACAATGGTTTCTAGGAGAGAGGACGGCTGAGCGAGGGAGAGCAAAAACTCACAGATTTGTTCGTAAATCCAAGGTGCGATGTCGAACTAGATGCCTTCCAATGTGGATAAGGAGTTGCTGACCGCCTTCGCTGAGAAGGGGCTGCTCCCATCGAAGGAGGTGGTGCATTAGAGGGCTCCTGCGCTGGGGGTGGTTGTTCCACAACCCCAAGCCGATGAGGCCGCCTCCTTCCTTGCCTTCCACGAGCACGGGCTCGAGTATCCTGCGCACTGGTTCCTGCGTGGGCTCCTCAATGAGTGGGGCCTATAGTTGCAGCACCTCAACCCGACTGGGGCACTACACATCACCGACTTCGTCACCGTCTGTGAGGCCTTCGTCGGGAGGAAGCCACACGTGGACTTCTTCCAGTGGATTTTTAGCGGGCGAGCCCTGTCCGAGGGGAAGCCGCCTAGAATCACACTGGTTGGGGGGTTTGCCCTGCAGAAGAGGCCGAAGCCATCTATCCCCTACCCCATGTACCCCCCCTATGACTCCAACCAAGGGTGGCACGATGAGTGGTTCTACATTAGGAACTCGGTGGAGGCGCCATTCCCGACGTTCATCGAGGAGAGGCCGGAGAGGAGGGAAAGCTGGTCATGGGGTCCTGCTCGTCGGTAGAACAAGCTAGAGATTATCAAGACAGAGCTTTGGAGGCTCATGTGGATGGCCATGATGGGTTGCGGGTCTTCCATACCTTCTTCCGCTGTCGGGTCACCCCGTTGGTGGATAGAACACGACCATGTGGGAATACTCCGGCCCGATGGATCTCGACCGTGCATCGCCAGAGGAGTTGTCAAAGGATGAAGTCTGGAGTCATCTTGATTGGGTGCTGCAGTTGAAGGATGAAGACTCCCTCGAAGGGACGCCCGAACCCCTTCATGCCACGAAGCTGTCCAATTTGGTATGCTTTTTCCTATGACCTTTTCCTTCTTGTTTTGATGTTTTGATTGATTTTGAGTTACCCATTTCGAAGGGACTCGCAGGCTATAAATCCCAGCCACATCTTCTGAGAGGGCCAGAAGGCGCAGTTTAGCAAGCTACCCAAAGGGAGGCCGTGCTTGCCAAGAAGAAGAAGAAAGCCGAGAAGGCCCGGAGGAGGTTTGATAAGGAGAAGGAGATCAACCGGTGGGTCCATGGTGGTGAGAACCGGAGCGACGTGGAGGCAGAGCTCGAGTCGAAGGAGCCCATGAAGATGGGTGATGATGCGAGTTCCTCAGAGGATGAGGTAGATAGGGGCGTTGCTGTGACCTTGGTGGAGTGACACAAGCCTGTAGCTAGGCCCATCGGCAGCAGGCATGGTACAGAGGTGCGTGGCGATGTTCCTAAGTTGAGGAAGTACGCTGTGAGTGAAGATGCCTCCCTCAGACGAGAGGCGAAGCGGGCACGGTCACCGTGCCCTTCGGAGGCGTCGTCGACTTCGTGGCCCCCTGCTCCGAGTTTGGCGAAGCACGCCGATCGATCAGGGGGACGTCATCGTTCCCCTGTGTCTTTGGGGTCGACGCGTGTGTCCGACCCCCAACAGGGAGATGCCTCGCCAGTTACTCTGGTGGTTTTGCCATGAACTAGCGGCTGTGGCCATTCGTGGGCCGATTGAGGACCGGTCGGGTCACCTCCTCCCTCGATTGATGCGAGGGGGCTTGGGTCGTGACCCTTGAGCGATCCTTGTCCGATTGGCTCATCGTCAGTCGGTCGGGGCTTCAGGGTTCTACCGCTTGTGTCTACTTATGCCTTCATGCTTCCTTTTGTTCTCATAGTTGAGTTTTTTAGTGTGACTAACTTGTGCTTGTTTGACAGTGGCTAGGGGCTGACAGGACTGGGGATCTCTCCACCTCCCATGTGAGGAGAGTGGAGACCTAGCAAACAGCGGGTTGCGACGAGTGGCAGGGGAAGCAGATTGGTGGTAGCGCGACCTTCCTTAATGGGGGTTGCGTCTTCCTGGCTGGTCACGAGAAAGGCGGCAGCGACAACGGCAGTGATGGCGGCGATCCCTGTGGTGATGGCAGAGGCTAGGTCAGAGGTGACTCTTATGGTTCCACACCCGATGGTTGCGGAGGAGGAGAGGAGGGAAACTGGGCTCCTCGTCTCGCCTGATGGAGGAACGCATGGTTCGCTCGCCTGGTTAGAGCTAGAGGGGTCTGGTGGAGCCATGGCCAGGCCATAGGTATAGCAGCCGCTGGCAAGCCATGGAGTCCTAGTGGCAGACATCCTCTTTGACTACGAGGAGGACACCGGGGTGGAGTCACTAGCCATCCCGCCATCGTAGCTGTAACACCTCGGTTGTTAGCCTTGCATAACTTGACTTGCATAACATGAGCATGAGCATCAAGCATTCATAAATCATCATTTACAATTGAAACATGTGATCGAAACATATGAAACATTGCTTGTTATTTCGTGTTTCTTGGAACATATGCATATGATCATGTGCAAATGAATGCAAGTGGGTAATGTTAGTCACTAAAACACCTTAGCTACACTTAGGTTAACAAAAGGAACCTTGTTCATGAAGGTCACCTTTCATGATCAAGCACGTAAGTAATATTACATGTGTTGACCTGGATAGCTCTATGAGTGACTACTACATGAAATGCTTAAATGACCTTGCAAATTGCTTAAACATGCTTAGAGTATCATCATGAACAACTTTGGTATTTAGGGCTAGGGCTA
This sequence comes from Miscanthus lutarioriparius, assembly GCA_904845875.1. Lineage (NCBI taxonomy): Eukaryota > Viridiplantae > Streptophyta > Magnoliopsida > Poales > Poaceae > Miscanthus > Miscanthus lutarioriparius. The sequence goes on from CAJGYO010000018.1 coordinate 73,346,747, forward strand.
GTTTGGTCATTAAGCCATGCTTTGATGTGTTTCATCATTCAAAAGTGACATGTTTGACCAAAGTTGAACTATGTGTTAGAGACCTTGCATGGAGGAGTTCACTAAATCAAAGTTGTAGTGTTTGACATAAGGAACAACTTTTATTTTTGGGTCATTGATTGATTCAGCTCCTAACATGTGTGAATTTGGATTTCAAAAATCATCAAATCACTGATTTCAGCACTTAGCAAATTTCGCTAAGTCATGAACACTGACCGACTGACAGGCTCACTTTGGGGATGACTTTTCTCAGTTTCGGTTGCGAATTAGCACAAGATGATTGAACAACATTTGTAGCTGGTACTTAGGACTACGAAAGTCATTTAGATCGTTTACGAATTGGAGCAACGGTTTAGCGGTTAGATGAATGTCAAAACTCGTCGTCAGGCTCGGCATGTCGCGATCGATGAATCAATCGCCCGATCGGTGGCCGACCGGCGCCAGAGCGTGAACGCCACAGTGTCATGGCGGCGACGCCAAGGCCGCTAACGCCCGATCACAGCAGAGCCACGACGCTACTGAAGCGCCTTCTTCACGCCAAATACCTGCCCGAGCCGTCCGCTGCCCCCCATTTGCTTCGCCTCGGCCTTTCTTCCTCGCAGCGGCGAACACGAGAGCTCGCGCGACTCCGCCCGTCGCCATAGCCGCGCCAGCTCGCGCTAGCCACTCCAAAGCACCACCGCCATAGCTCCTCGCCACCATAGCAGCGCGCCTCCTCTGTGCCACTACCGACAAAGACTTGGTAAGCCACCGCAACGCATGCAAGCTCGCCGGAGTTCCGCCGTGAGCCCTGTCTCCGTGGCCACGTCGCCACCGTCCATCCCAGGCCGCGTTAGGGCACTAGATAGCTCCGCCGCAGCCCAGTGATGCTCGGCGCAGCATTCGTTCGAGCCACCATAGCCCACACCGGTGTTCCACCATAGTCCAGCCCCGCCGTTCCGCCATGGCCGCCGCCGTCAGCTCTAGAGTCGACGATAAGGCCGGCCAAGTGGCTCAATAGCTTCGCTAGGTCACGTAGATCGCGTAGCATAGATGTCATCGCCGGCGAAGCTCACCGTCGACGAGCCGCAGCCGCGTAGTGCCAAGCAGCGCCGCTGCTCTGCTTCGAGTCGATGACATGTGGGGTCCCCTGACCACCGGGTCCCACCGGTCAGCGACAACAGTATTGAAGGATAGCTCATTTGATTCTAGTTTTTGATTTCTTTTGTGATTTTCATACCTCCAGTTTGGTAGCTCCAAAAATTGTGAAATAAATTTGTGGGTGTTCCTCAGGAAGTGTAGTATTTAGGAAAAATATGTTTTTAACATTTACAGTAGAAATTTGTGGAGATTTCAATAGGGATTTGAAGTGTGCTTTTGAATGCATTCAAATTTGTTTATTTTATATCTAGAGTTCCTGTGCTCCAAAAATTATGAAATTTTTGTGGTAAGCTAACCTTAGCATATATGAGCTCTGGTAAAAATTTGGGGACTAGTGCATGGGTAGATTTATAGTTATAGATTTTTCTTTTATGGATAGTCAATCCTTGCATAAATTTTTAAAAATTATTTATGAGTCCAAAATTCATGAAATTTGTTGGAGGTAATCCTAGTACCATGTGGATGCTAAAAAAAATAGGAAATCTGTTGCTTGACACTTTTCAATAGGGTTTTCCATTTATGCTATTTCAAGCCTTGCTGCCTTGTCATTTTTGCATAGGATGTTCTACTTGGTAAAATGACATGAAATTTTTATAGTAGTCCTTTGATAGCATTAGTAAGGCACTGTAAATTTTTGAGAATTTATTAAGCACATCTGATATATATTTATTATTTAACCTAGATATATAAATAAAATAATAAAGGCAATTAAATAAATAGTTTGGGCTTCACCATTATATGATTCTAAATGTCATTAGTATGCTTAAACTGTTGGTAGATTCTATGTGGTCAAATTTTGGAATGATTACATGAAGTAGAAGTATCGTTACTTTATATTGCATATTAAATAGTTTCCGGACTGATTCTAGAGTTCAATGAGTTGCATGTGGAAAATGATGTGTACTGTAAAAATGGTTAATAACAAAGTTATAGAGAATTTGATAAGCTTTCCAGAAAGTCCAGGATCACTGTATTTGGATTAGTGGAACTCCAGTTATGAGTGAAACAACTAGCTACTGTTTGTGGCATGGTCGATGTATTGTAGGAGTAATTAAGTAATAATCGAGAAGAGATATGCACCTACTCAATAAATATGATGCACTTGTTAACATTTATGCATTCATAATACTTATGCCATACTCATGCATCTAGGATCGAAGGAAGAGATCACGTTGCTGGAATTCGAAGAAGCAGAGGAAGGGAACCAGCAGGAGGATCCGCAAGCCGTAGCTTCCGAAGGCGTGGAGCAGAACCCTGAAGAGCTTCCGGAGTGCCCTGACCACCGCCCTACTTCCTTTCTGCGAGGCAAGCCCCGGAGCATTATAAGTCTCCCAGTAATTTACAAATGTTTTACTTAAGTACTTATGATTGCTGCATTAGGTTATAAGAGTTGAATGAAACCACTTGATGCATATACATTCCTTGTCCAGATATTACACCTTTAACCGGTATAGGTCCAGGATCGAATATATGCTTAGCCATGCTTAGACCAGTAGAAGTCGGGTGATTTCCTGTCACCTGCGAGATATAGGTGGATACCGGAGTACGGTTGGTTATAATTGCTATCGTGGAAAAGAACCATGGTTAATGTAAATGGAGACCGGGTGGGATGTCGATAGAGAAGCAGCAAGACATGGAGGTCTTGGGTGTGGATCTATCCCCGTCTGTGTCGATCAAGGACCGTACTGTTGTTGGAACTTCTGACAAGATTGAACGCATGCCTCTCACTTAGCTGGCCAGATAATTCGTTCCGACCGCGAAGCCGAGTAATTCAACTCAGGCCGGGAATCGTTCTGTTGTGCGCTCCTTCCGGGGAACGATCAGACTGAGCCCAAGGGCAGGCTTGGCCTGAGCATCCTGGCATCTGGTGTTCCAGATCGTGCGGCGCAGTACGGACCCGCGAAATGTGTACCGGAGTTGTACCAAAGGTGACCTAAGGCTATCGTGGCTGGTAGACCTGGGTTTGTGTTAGGAATAAATTCCCAGCTGGTTGAAATCGATTCGAATCGCCGTCTCTCCCGGATAGTGAGAAACTTGGCTAGCTCCAACATCGTAGTAACTGTGTTATGGAACATGATGGTTTGGATGAAAATGGAATTACAATACCTGCTATGGTTACTATTGTATGCTTCTAAATGTTATACCACATGTTTGGCATAGGATAGTTGCTAATCTAGAAATGGATAGTTATAATTAACTTGGTAAAGGAATCATAATTGTACAACGGATCAGTTGCTTTTTTCGCAAAATGTTGTCAAGTTACGTCCACTTATACAACCTTGCATAATCCTTGGAGTCATTTTATTTCTGGTTCATGACGGGTAAGTCTAGCTGAGTACCTTCTCGTACTCAGGGTTTATTTTCCCATTGTTGCAGATGGCACTGTGTATCATGGTTATTGCAAGAGTTGCTTCTATCCCACTGTGGATGAGGAGTAAGCCTTGGGCAGGCTTCTTTAGTAATTCCTATCCTTGCTTTTGTGGACCGTGATCTAGCTTGGCACTGTATCAAACTATGTTGGAAACTTTATCTTTGAACTTATTTGCTTCCGCTTTATTTATCAAACTCGGTTTGTAATAACTTTTATTCGTACTCTGATGATGAAAAGTATCTGTGAACTTTATGTAATATGTGACATGTATGTTGAATCCTGTACGATCTTGGTTGTTGTAAATCGTTTATCGAGACCCGTCGTGGTACTCGACGGACTACCGGGTTTATATGGGTTCAAGTATGACAGTGCGACCGCGTGCAGATTGCCATTGTACTTGTATTCTTATAAATTGGTCGGTTCTGCGACAGCTGGCATCAGAGCAAGATTCAACGTTAATTGTCACAAGTGTATTTAAAACAAAAGTTTTTGTTCTCCGAAAACCCTTCTTTAGCAACTAATAGTTATATAATAGGTAATTGAAATCTAAAGTGTGCCAATGATCACTTTCCTTATGCCCAAATTAAGGACTATTAGGTGGCTATTTAAGTACTAACATGGGGGTTTTTACTTCGTCGTCCATACGGCGTGCTATTGTATGGATGCCATTCACTTGAATGGTAATGTATGGATCAAATGCCTCTACGCCAAGGTAAGATGAGTGTATGACCGCAAGATGTGAGCATGCGGTCGGGAAGAGTAGCTTTGGTACGGCTATGTACGCATGCTTGCCTGTGTATATGGTACGTATTTAATTGTGGGTTAAATTATTGTCGGGTAGATTGATACGGAAGTATATGTATGGGTATACATATATAGAAGTATTTACAATTACATTATGCATATTCATTATGGGTTTAAGGGCTGAAATGAAATTTTATGCAGGTACACTAACAACGAAACGTGTAGCTCGACTAGTTACGCTATTTATGAGAGAACGTATGTATGCCACCGTGTCTACCGCTAGAAACAAATTTTTCCTAAGTTTGTGAGGACGTACGGAACGAGCATGCATCATGATAATTACCATGCACATAATTAAATTGTTCCTCCCCTTATAAAATTCTTACTCAGTTATGTAAGTCTTATCCGTCATGGTCTTGTCTCACCTAGTGGTACATGTTAATGGTGCAGATGGCACGCACAAAGCAGACTGCTCGCAAGTCCACCGGAGGCAGAGCTCCCCGCCGTCAGCTTGCTCCACGTACCCGTCAACGTCACACATTTCTTGGAGAGTTTGGGATGCCTACACTATTGTGGAGAGTGCTCAACTATGTAGGCTATCCTGATGGAATGGAACCCCGCTATTTCTGGGCGAATGAGCAGTTGGGAGAAGGTCTCTTAGTTACTGTGGAGGCCGTTGTTCGTCCCCGAGGTGACGATTCTGAGTGGACAGGCTGGTGTTATGAGTCAACTGGTAGGACTGCTGAAGAAGCAGCTGGTAGGGCAGCCTTTGGGATCTTGAGGAATATCATGGATCGTTTTCCTCAAGAGCTAGCAACCGCTTTGGTTGGAGTCTTCCCAAGAGGTAACCCCTCCACTGACTCATGGCAGCAGGCAAGAGGAAGATCTTTGGAGATTGGTGCAGCAGAAGGGCAGAACAGCAATAACCCTGCCATGAGCGCCATGTTCGCAATGATGAGAGTGTTAGATGGAGTTGAGGGTAGCCTCAGACGTGTGTCTGGTGCTCTTGGTCATGCCCGTGAGGACCGACGTCAGCTTCAGAGGGAGCACAACGCCGAGATTGAGAGGCTCACTAAAGAAATGACTCGGTTAACTCACCAGCGGAATGCAGCCTGGTCCAGGGAAGATGTCCTAAGAGCTCGACAGTTTGAGCTGGGACAGCAGCTGGCCAATGCGGAATAATACAATGATAATCCGCATGAAGAGGTTCATCTACTGAATAATCAGCTCAACCCTTATGTCCCACCTGGAGCCGCAGAAATGGATCTAGAAGGGTACGAGGAAGGAGAAGAAGAAGTGGAGCCTGAAGAAGAAGTGGAGCCTGAAGAAGAAGTGGAACCTGAGGAAGGAGATGATCTTGCGTCTGACCTCGATGGTGATCATGATGAGGATTATATCGCTTAGCACTTAGTGGAAGGACTAATGTATCACCTTTATTCATGTAATGGACCTGTAGTTCGAAGTTGGCATTAGTAACCAGACTATCATGTAATGTTGATTAAGTGCACCTTTGGTTGAACATCAATGCAATTCCGTTCCTTGTTGGTGATCACGATTTAACTTTGCATGCGTTATGAGTGCGATAAGTGGTCAAATTGGGGATGCCATGTTGCGAGAATGAATTGTTATGCCTCTGTTTTTATTGCGAATTTGAGAATTTCTCCAGTGATTTCAGTTTGGCATGATTATGATTCCTCTGCAATCTCTTGACATCAACCAATAATCGCTTATTGTTGCAACTTCGCAGATGACGCGCACCCGTGCTGGAGCTGGTAGCAGTCACGATGGCAATGGTGATGACTTACCACCACCGCCGCCGCCGTCTGCTCAGGAGTTCTTTGCTCAGTTCTTAGGGAGCCAGAGGACAATGGAAGAAGCTTTGCGCCTTATCACGCAAAACACTGCTCGTGGCCACCCACATCCACCAGGGGCCGAGCCAAATCAGCACAGTACATTCAAGGAGTTTCTGGACACGAAGCCTCCGATCTTCAAGGTGGCTGAGGAACCACTACAGGCCGATGAGTGGTTGAATACCATTGAGCAGAAATTCCATCTGTTGAGGGTCACGGAGCATCTGAAAGCAGAGTATGCTTCTCATCAATTGCAAGGACCAGCAGGGATCTGGTGGACACACTTCCTGTCATCTCTGCCTGCTAATGCGCGAGTGACCTGGGAACAATTCAAGCTGGCTTTTAGGGGACACCATATTCCCCCGAGCCTGATGCGCATGAAAGCATCCGAATTTATGAGGCTCACTCAAGGAACAAAGTCACTCACTGAATATATGCACGCATTCAACAACTTGTCTAGATATGCTCCAGGTTTTGTGGATACCGAGGAGAAAAAGATAGAGAGTTTCAAGCGAGGTTTGGGTACTAAACTGATGAAGACCCTGGCCAATTCTCGATGTGCCACGTACAATGAGTTTATTAGTGATGCCTTGACCCAAGAAAACCACAACAACATGCATGCAGTTGCTAAGGGTCGCAAGAGGACATATGAGGCCGGGGCATTCGGATCCTTCCAGTCAAAAGCGCCTATCACAGCTAGGCCACAATTCCGTCCACCTGCACCCAAGTTTAGGCCTCCACCACCGAAAGCTCAGAATAGCAGGCCACAGAAACCATTCCAGAAGGCGTTCACTATTGCCTTACCAAAAGGAAATGGCAATCAGGACAGCTCCACCGGATTCAGAAGTAATCAACCATGTTTCAACTGCAACCAACTAGGTCATTGGTCCAAGGAATGTCCCCACCCCAAGAGGAATGGCAACCCAAATAAGAACAATCAAAGGCAGGTGAATGCCAGGGCACATCAAGGACAAGTGCATTATACCGCTGTGGAGGAAGTGCCCGCCGGAGAAGTTGTCACGGCTGGTATGTTTCTTGTCAACAAGCATCCCGCTGTTGTTTTATTTGATTCGGGAGCTTCTCATTCATTTATGAGTCAAGCATTTGCATCTAGACATGGTCAAGAAATAATTGAAGTAAACAAAGGGGGTTTTAACATAAGTTCAGCAGGGGGTACTGTTACTACCAAAAAGATAGTCAAAAATGTACTCATCGTGATACAAGGGAGGGAGTACACCACGGATTTGATAATATTGCCCGGGTTGTCAATAAGTGTAATCTTAGGCATGAATTGGATGAAGGATCATGGTGTTCTTATTGACACTAGCACCCGTACTATCATGTTGAGAGAACCCACAGGAGGGAATGCTTTTCTAGTTCCACTCTCCCGCGATTTCGAACCCCAACATTTAGCTTGTGCTATCCAAGCCACCACACTTAGTGATATCCCCGTAGTTTGTGAGTTTCCGGATGTATTTCCAGAGGAGTTACTAGGCTTACCACCTGATAGGGAGGTGGAATTCAAGATTGAGTTATTGCCAGGTACAGCACCCATTTCAAGAAGGCCCTATAGAATGCCACCCAATGAGTTAGCGGAACTTAAAGTTCAATTACAAGATCTATTGGACAAGGGTCTTATACAACCTAGCTCATCTCCGTGGGGATGTCCAGCATTGTTTGTGAAAAACAAGGATAAGTCACTGAGAATGTGTGTAGATTACAGACCACTCAATGCTGTGACCATCAAAAACAAATATCCATTGCCCCGCATCGACATCTTGTTCGATCAGTTAGCGAAGGCAAGGGTATTCTCCAAAATTGACTTAAGATCAGGCTACCATCAGATAAAGATCAGACTGGAGGATATACCTAAAACTGCTTTCTCTACTAGGTACGGCTTATACGAGTATTTGGTTATGTCTTTCGGACTAACAAATGCTCCAGCCTATTTCATGTACCTGATGAACTTGGTATTCATGCCCGAACTTGATAAGTTCGTGGTCATGTTTATCGATGACATATTGATTTATTCAGAAAATGAGTCAGATCATGAAGAGCATCTGAGGATTGTCCTATCCAGACTGAGGGAGCATAAGCTATATGCCAAGTTTAGCAAGTGTGAATTTTGGATGAGCAAAGTACCTTTCTTAGGTCACATTTTATCAAGAGATGGAATCTTAGTAGACCCATCCAAAGTACAAGAGGTCATGGATTGGAAAGCCCCAACTTCGGTTCATGAAGTTCGGAGTTTTCTAGGGTTAGCAGGATACTATCATCGGTTTATTCCAGATTTCTCAAAGATAGCTAAGCCTATGACCAGACTACTTCAGAAAGATGAGAAGTACAAATGGACACCAGAATGTGAAACAGCTTTTCACACCCTCAGAACTTTGTTGACTACAGCACCGGTGTTAGCACAACCAGACATTGAAAAGCCATTCGATGTATTTTGTGATGCATCAGGAATAGGTTTGGGATGTGTGCTTATGCAAGAAGGGAGAGTAATTGCATATGCTTCTCGGCAATTGTGGAAACATGAAGTCAACTACCCTACACATGATTTGGAACTTGCAGCCGTTGTTCATGCATTAAAGATATGGAGACATTACTTGTTGGGCAATGTATGTCATATCTATACTGACCACAAAAGCCTCAAGTATATCTTTACCCAGCCAGAACTGAACATGAGACAACGAAGATGGTTAGAATTGATTAAGGACTATAATTTAGAAGTGCATTACCATCCGGGTAAAGCAAATGTAGTAGCCGATGCACTTAGTCGGAAGTCCCATTGCAACACTGTGGAAGCATTGCTGGAAGATGGATTCAACTTGTTACATCCTGCTGTACTACACAATATCACAATCAGTTGTTCACTTGAGGGCAAAATCATAGAGCTACAGCAGACAGATGTGGGAATAAGTCACATCAAGAGAAAAATGCAAGAGCAAGAAACCAAACATTTTAGATTGGACGAAAGAGGTGTATTATGGTTTGAGGACCGACTAGTGGTACCAAAAGATCGTGAGCTAAGGAATCAAATTTTAGAAGAAGCTCACTCATCAAAATTGTCTATCCATCCGGGTAGTAGTAAAATGTATCAAGATTTAAGAACCCATTTTTGGTGGACTAAGATGAAGAAAGAGATCACAGCCTATGTTGCTAGGTGTGATAACTGTAGTAGAGTAAAAGCCATCCATATGAAAACTGCTGGACTACTTCAGCCATTGCCTATTCCAGGATGGAAATGGGAGGAAATCAGCATGGACTTTATCACAGGCCTTCCAACGACGCCACAAGGTCATGATTCAATATGGGTTATTGTTGATCGTCTCACCAAATCAGCACATTTTGTACCAGTTCACACCACATATCACGTGGGGAAATACTCTGAGTTATATGTTTCCCAGATCGTGAGACTGCATGGGGTACCCCGGACTATAATCTCAGATCGAGGACCACAGTTCATAGCTCGTTTCTGGGAGCACTTACACCAGGCTTTGGGAACCAAGCTAATCAGAAGTTTAGCTTATCATCCGCAAACTTCAGGACAGACAGAGCGAGTGAACCAAATCCTAGAAGATTTACTTAGAGCTTGTGTTATATCTTCAAAAGGTTCATGGGAGAAATGGTTACCTTTAGCTGAATTCTCCTATAACAACAGTTATCAAGCGAGTATCAAAATGGCTCCATTTGAAGCCTTGTATGGCAGAAAGTGCAGAACTCCATTGAATTGGATTGAGCCTGATGAAAGGAGGTACTTTGGTATTGATTTTGTAAATGAAGCCGAAGAGCAAGTACGTATCATCCAACAACATATGAAGGCAGCTCAATCAAGACAGAAGAGTTATGCCGACAGAAGAAGAAGACCACTAACTTTCGAAGTGGGTGACTATGTATACTTGAGAGTATCACCCATGAAAGGTGTGAAAAGATTTGGGATGAAAAAGAAGCTTTCACCAAGATATGTAGGGCCATACAAAATTTTGGAACGAAAGGGGAAGGTTGCATATAAGCTACAACTTCCACCAGAGATGAGTGCAATCTTTGATGTGTTCCATGTTTCTCAGCTAAAGAAATGTCTTCGAGTACCGGAAGAAGCTATTGCACCCACCAACGTGCAGCTTCAATTGGATTTGACCTATGAAGAAAAGCCAATTCAAGTATTAGAAGAGATGGAGAGAGTAACAAGGAGTAAGATTATTAAGTTCTATAAGGTGGTGTGGAACAATCATAGTGAACAAGATGTTACGTGGGAAAGAGAAGATTATCTACGAGAAGTTTATCCCGCCTTTTTTCCAAGAATGGTAGGTCTTGCAAATCTCGGGACGAGATTTTTATAAGGGGGAGGGGCTGTAACACCTCGGGTGTTAGCCTTGCATAACTTGACTTGCATAACATGAGCATGAGCATCAAGCATTCATAAATCATCATTTACAATTGAAACATGTGATCAAAACATATGAAACATTGCTTGTTATTTCGTGTTTCTTGGAACATATGCATATGATCATGTGCAAATGAATGCAAGTGGGTAATGTTAGTCACTAAAACACCTTAGCTACACTTAGGTTAACAAAAGGAACCTTGTTCATGAAGGTCACCTTTCATGATCAAGCACGTAAGTAATATTACATGTGTTGACCTAGATAGCTCTATGAGTGACTACTACATGAAATGCTTAAATGACCTTGCAAATTGCTTAAACATGCTTAGAGTATCATCATGAACAACTTTGGTATTTAGGGCTAGGGCTAGTTTGGTCATTAAGCCATGCTTTGATGTGTTTCATCATTCAAAAGTGACATGTTTGACCAAAGTTGAACTATGTGTTAGAGACCTTGCATGGAGGAGTTCACTAAATCAAAGTTGTAGTGTTTGACATAAGGAACAACTTTTATTTTTGGGTCATTGATTGATTCAGCTCCTAACATGTGTGAATTTGGATTTCAAAAATCATCAAATCATCGATTTCAAAGACTTAGCAAATTTCGCTAAGTCATGAACACCGACCGGTGACAGGCTCACTTTGGGGATGACTTTTCTCGCTTTGGTTGCGAATTAGCACAAGATGATTGAACAACATTTGTAGCTGGTACTTAGGACTACGAAAGTCTTTAGATCGTTTACGAATTGGAGCAACGGTTTAGCGGTTAGATGAATGTCAAAACTCGTCGTCGGTTTCGGCATGTCGCGATCGATGAATCGAATCGAAGCCGATCGGTGGCCGACCGGCGCCCAGAGCGTGAACGCCAGCGTCGTCCATGGCGACGGCAAGCGTCGCCAACGCCTCGATCACAGCGAGCCACGACGCGCGCTGAGCGCGCCTTCTTCACGCCAAATACCGCCCCAAGCCGTCCGCGCCCCCATTTGCCGCCTCGGCCTTTCTTCCTCGCAGCAGCAGCCGCCGAGCTCTCGTAGCTCCGCCGTCGCCATAGCCGCGCACAGCTCGCACCTAGCCACTCCAGCACCACCGCCATAGCTCCCTCGCCACCACAGCAGCGCACTGACTCCTCCTGTACCTGCTGACAGCACTTGGTAAGCCACCGCAACACATGCAAGCTCGCCAGAGTTCCGCCGTGAGCCCCGTCTCCGTGGCCACGTCGCCACCGTCCATCCCAGGCCGCGTTAGGGCACTAGATAGCTCCGCCGCAGCCCAGTGATGCTTGGCGCAGCATTCGTTCGAGCCACTGTAGCCCACACCGACGTTCCACCGTAGTCCAGCCCTGCCGTTCCGCCATGGCCGCCGCCGTCAGCTCTAGAGTCGACGATAAGGCCGGCCAAGTGGCTCAATAGCTTCGCTAGGTCACGTAGATCGCGTAGCATAGATGTCATCGCCGCCGTGGCTCACCGGTCGACGAGCCGCAGCAGCAGAGGTGCCAAGCAGCGCCATTGCTCTCTGCTTTGAGTCGATGACATGTGGGGTCCCCTGACCACCGGGTCCCACCGGTCAGCCACAAATGACAACAGATTGAAGGATAGCTCATTTGATTCCAGTTTTTGATTTATTTTGTGATTTTCATACCTCCAGTTTGGTAGCTCCAAAAATTGTGAAATAAATTTGTGGGTGTTCCTCAGGAAGTGTAGTATTTAGGAAAAATATGTTTTTAACATTTATAGTAGAAATTTTTGGAGATTTAAATAGGGATTTGAAGTGTGCTTTTGAATGCATTCAAATTTGTTTATTTTATATCTAGAGTTCCTGTGCTCCAAAAATTATGAAATTTTTGTGGTAAGCTAATCTTAGCATATATGAGCTCTGGTAAAAATTTGGGGACCAGTGCATGGGTAGATTTATAGTTATAGATTTTTCTTTTATGGATAGTCAATCCTTGCATAAATTTTTATAAATTATTTATGAGTCCAAAATTCATGAAATTTGTTGGAGGTAATCCTAGTACCATATGGATGCTAAGAAAAATAGGAAATCTGTTGCTTGACACTTTTCAATAGGGTTTTCCATTTATGCTATTTCAAGCCTTGCTGCCTTGTCATTTTTGCATAGGATGTTCTACTTGGTAAAATGACATGAAATTTTTATAGTAGTCCTTTGATAGCATTAGTAAGGCACTGTAATTTTTTGAGAATTTATTAAGCACATCTGATATATATTTATTATTTAACCTAGATATATAAATAAAATAATAAAGGCAATTACATAAATAGTTTGGGCTTCACCATTATATGATTCTAAATGTCATTAGTATGCTTAAACTGTTGGTAGATTCTATGTGGTCAAATTTTGGAATGATTACATGAAGTAGAAGTATCGTTACTTTATATTGCATATTAAATAGTTTCCGGACTGATTCTAGAGTTCAATGAGTTGCATGTGGAAAATGATGTGTACTGTAAAAATGGTTAATAACAAAGTTGTAGAGAATTTGATAAGCTTTCCAGAAAGTCCAGGATCACTGTATTTGGATTAGTGGAACTCCAGTTATGAGTGAAACAACTAGCTACTGTTTGTGGCATGGTCGATGTATTGTAGGAGTAATTAAGTAATAATCGAGAAGAGATATGCACCTACTCAATAAATATGATGCACTTGTTAACATTTATGCATTCATAATACTTATGCCATACTCATGCATCTAGGATCGGAGGAAGAGATCACGTTGCTGGAATTCGAAGAAGCAGAGGAAGGGAACCAGCAGGAGGATCCGCAAGCCGTAGCTTCCGAAGGCGTGGAGCAGAACCCTGAAGAGCTTCCGGAGTGCCCTGACCACCGCCCTACTTCCTTTCTGCGAGGCAAGCCCCGGAGCATTATAAGTCTCCCAGTAATTTACAAATGTTTTACTTAAGTACTTATGATTGCTGCATTAGGTTATAAGAGTTGAATGAAACCACTTGATGCATATACATTCCTTGTCCAGATATTACACCTTTAACCGGTATAGGTCCAGGATCGAATATATGCTTAGCCATGCTTAGACCGGTAGAAGTCGGGTGATTTCCTGTCACCTACGAGATATAGGTGGATACCGGAGCACGGTTGGTTATAATTGCTATCGTGGAAAAGAACCATGGTTAATGTAAATGGAGACCGGGCGGGATGTCGATAGAGAAGCAACAAGACATGGAGGTCTTGGGTGTGGATCTATCCCCGTCTGTGTCGATCAAGGACCGTACCGTTGTTGGAACTTCTGACAAGATTGAACGCATGCCTCTCACTTAGCTGGCCAGATAATTCGTTCCGACCGCGAAGCCGAGTAATTCAACTCAGGCCGAGAATCGTTCTGTTGTGCGCTCCTTCCGGGGAACGATCAGACTGAGCCCAAGGGCAGGCTTGGCCTGAGCATCCTAGCATCTGGTGTTCCAGATCGTGCGGCGTAGTACGGACCCGCGAAATGTGTACCGGAGTTGTACCAAAGGTGACCTAAGGCTATCGTGGCTGGTAGACCTGGGTTTGTGTTAGGAATAAATTCCCAGCTGGTTGAAATCGATTCGAATCGCCGTCTCTCTCGGATAGTGAGAAACTTGGCTAGCTCCAACATCGTAGTAACTGTGTTATGGAACATGATGGTTCGGATGAAAATGGAATTACAATACCTGCTATGGTTACTATTGTATGCTTCTAAATGTTATACAACATGTTTGGCACAGGATAGTTGCTAATCTAGAAATGGATAGTTATAATTAACTTGGTAAAGGAATCATAATTGTACAATGGATCAGTTGCTTTTTTTCACAAAATGTTGTCAAGTTACGTCCACTTATACAGCCTTGCATAATCTTTGGAGTCATTTTATTTCTGGTTCATGATGGGTAAGTCTAGCTGAGTACCTTCTCGTACTCAGGGTTTATTTTCCCATTGTTGCAGATGGCACTGTGTATCATGGTTATTGCAAGAGTTGCTTCTATCCCGCCGTGGATGAGGAGTAAGCCTTGGGCAGGCTTCTTTAGTAATTCCTATTCTTGCTTTTGTGGACCGTGATCTATCTTGGCACTGTATCAAACTATGTTGGAAACTTTATCTTCGAACTTATTTGCTTCCGCTTTATTTATCAAACTCGGTTTGTAATAACTTTTATTCGTACTCTGATGATGAAAAGTATCTGTGAACTTTATGTAATATGTGGCATGTATGTTGAATCCTGTATGATCTTGGTTGTTGTAAATCGTTTATCGAGACCCGTCGTGGTACTCGACGGACTACCGGGTTTATATGGGTTCAAGTATGACAGTGCGACCGCGTGCGGATTGCCATTGTACTTGTATTCTTATAAATTGGTCGGTTCTGCGACACCAGGAGTTGGTGATGATCTGGTCGTCGCTTGATACTACGATGGCTGGATCTTCCAGTGGGTCGGGGGTGACCCGTGAGCTAGTGTGGCCATGCCTCGACGAGACGAGAAAGGCTCAGTTCATCCTTCACGATGAGGAGGAGGTGAAGTTGTGGCACCTGCTCAGGGAGAGAGGACTGTCGATGGAGTCCAATCTCGCCCTTACCATGGCAAGGTTCAACGAGGCCTTGGAGAGGGTTGAGCTCATCCATCAGGCCATGACTATGGACATACCACACGTTGTAGAGGTAAGTTTTCTACATTCTTGGTATTATCTTTGATTCCTTGGCATTTAAATGGTTGTCTCATCATGCCTACTTCTTGTCTCATAGGACCTAGAGATGATGTTGATCTGCAAGTCCTGGTTTCTTCGAGAGGAGCATGATCAAATGGAGCAAGAAGCGGTGGCATCGTAGTGGGTCGACGAGCTCAGGCACCAGCTAGAGTTCGCTCACCATGAGTCCCAAGATTGGGCGGCTGAGGCGACAGGAGCACGGGTGGCAGAGATGCATCCGGTCAAGCGGGCGACTACTGCTGAGCAAAAGCTCGATGCGGTGAAGGCCCACTTGGCGAAGACCGAGGTGGTGCTCCAGAAGTCCCTGGAGGCTCTGGAGACAGAGCGGAAGGCCCGGTCAGACGCCGAGTGGGAGGTTGTCACGCTCTGGAGGTAGATGCTTGGGGCAGAGGAGTCAAACACTCGGTTGCTCGAGAGGGTGACCCGGCAAGAGGAAGGGCTCTGCATTCTCGAAAGTGCCTGGCTCGGTACATACCGGTTCTACCCTTCGCTGACACCCTCGACTAGAACTGGGTGGAAGGATCGGCTCCCTAGAGAAAGAGCTGGAGATGGTCAAAGCAGCGGTCGGTTGGGGCACGGAGGCAGTAACCCAGTCCCTGGAGGAGCGACGCGCTCTCGAGGGAGAGCTCGGCCACATTCGCAACATCACATAGGTGGTGGTCTATGAGGTGTTTGGGTCAGGACCGAGCACCAGTACGCCCGCCGTCCAACTGGCGGAGGTCCCGAATGAAGTTTAGGCGCTCATCTCCGATGGCATGTTCTACGGGACATTGGGGGTGCTAATCTCGGTGGTGACCCACTACCCCAATCTGGATTTCACGGCCATCTGCAGAGGATATGCCGACGAGTGGAGCACAGACGAGATCCTTGCACTAGAGGAAAGTTTGGTGCCGCATGCACAGATGGTCGCTGAGCAGGTCACCACGCAGTTGGTGATGGAGGCTCGCCGTTCGGCCATGGCCACAGGCATGCACCGGGAATATGTCGTCCAGCCTATGGAGGCAGCGGAGGCCAGGTCAGAGGTGAGCGTCGTCCCGCCCCCAACCAAGCTGAATGTCATCTCGACCGCAGCCGAGCCGAGCACCATCATCCCGACCACAACCGAGTTGCCTTCGTCCTCGCCAACCGCACCGTCAATCTATGCCGCCGAGGGCCACAATAGAGTTAGAGTAGAAATAGTCAGCTTATGGAAAAAATGAATTCATGGGGGAGCCCCCATATGAACAGTTTATATTTGTGAATATTTGAAGTTCATTTTGTGATTAAATCACTCATGAGGGGAAGCTTGTCCCGTCTGCCCTTGTTTTTATCCTTGCATAATTTTGTCTTTTGTCCTTTGTTTTTCACACCTGCCCATTGACTCGTAGGCTACAACCTTAAGAACACGGGCGTGGTCCACGAGGATCAGCTACTCGTAACTATAGGTTGTGGCGGGGTGTGATCAGTTGGGAGGCTAAAAGCGTAGTTCCGTAGGGTAATCAAAGGAATGGAATGCTCTTTTGTTTGGGTGACACCCTTTTGTTTGGGCGAAAAGTATTACTACATGATAGTAAAAAAGGGGTAGTGGTATCATACCCCTGTGGAGCCCCTGAGCGATCCAGGCTGAGAGTGCTCAGGCTGGGGCACTGTAGGAGCAAGCATTCAATGGAAATAAATGGTAAGACCGAGCTTTAGGGAAAAAATGATGTAACTGTTCGATATTCCATGTGTTGGTGAGAACGTTGCTGCTGTCGTCCTTCAACCAGTAGGTGCCCAGTCAGATCACCTCGGCCACCGCATATGGTCCTTCCCATAGTGGAGAGAGCTTATGTTTCTCCTTGGTTGACTGGGTCCTCTAGAGTAGGAGATCACCGACCTCAAGGATCCTACCCCTGATTTTTCTTTCATGGTACCTGTAGAGAGTTTGCTGGTAATGAGCAAAGCGGATGATGGTTGTCTCACAAGCCTCCTTGAGTAGGTCGACCGCATCATGCTAAGCCTCCGTGGCTCGGTCTCGGTTGAAGGACTTTACTCTTGGGGCGCCGTGATCAAGGTCGAAGGGCAATAGTGCTTCGGTTCCATATGCGAGGAAGAAAGGGGTGAACCCCATGGACTGGTTTGGGGTCGTTCTTAGGCTCTAGAGGATCGCTGGGACCTCTACAACCCATCGTCCGACAAACTTTTTGAGTCGGTCGAATATGTGGGGCTTGAGTCCTTGGAGGATCATGTCATTAGCCCGCTTGACCTAACTGTTAGTACGCGGGTGTCCGGCCGAAGCCCAATCGACCCTGATGCCGTATCCATCATAGAAGTCTAGGAACTTCTTCCTAGTGAAGTTTATTTCATGGTCGGTGATGATACCGTTAGGGACACCAAACCGATAGATGATGTTGAGGAAGAACTTGACCGCCTCTTCTGAGCGGATATTGGTGATGGGCTTCGCCTCTATCCACTTGGTGAACTTGTCCACCATCATGAGTAGGTGAGTGAAGCCACCCAGGGCCTTTTTGAGGGGTCCGACCATGTTGAGGCCCCAGACCACGAATGGCTAGGTGATGGGGATGGTCTGAAGCTCCTGTGTTGGTAGATGAGTTTGTCGAGCATAGAACTAGCATCCTTCACACATGTGGACCACCTCCTCTGCATCTTGTAGTGCAGTGGGCCAGTAAAATCTTGGCGAAAGGCTTTCCCAACCAGCGACCTTGGGGCCATGTGATGTCCATAGATTCCAGCATGGACTTCAATGAGAAGTCGTTTCCCCTTGTCGGTCGGAATGCACTTCATGAGCACTATGGACGAACTTTGCTTGTAAAGGTCGTTACTAATGGTGACGAACGTCTTGGTGCATTGATCGATTCGTCGTGCTTTAGAACTTTCTGGTGGGAGAACCTCCTTGAGGAGGTAGGCGAGCAGTGGTGCTCTCTAGTTGTTTGGATCGAGTGCCATCAGGGCGATGTCACTGGGTGGCGTTGCCATGGAGGCACCAAGGTCAGAGCCCCCGAGCGCTTAGTCGGGGTCAGGGCACGTCAGGGGGTCAGAGACCCCGAGTGCTAGATTTGTGTTGGAGTGCGTCTGGGTTGGATCCTCTCGAACATGGGCAGACGGCTCGTGGAGGTCGTTTACAAAGACCCCATCGGCGGGGGGTTCCCGTCTGGCCACCAATATTGCAAGGAAGTCAGTGGCGTCTTTGTCTTTTCGAGGGACATGATGTAGTTCGATCTCTTAGAACTTGTCCTCCAGCTTGCACACCTCTCAGTAGTATGCCACCATGAGAGGGCATTTGCTAAAGGATTCCTTCATGACCTGGTAGATGACCAGCTCTGAGTCGTCGCGGACATAAAGCCATGTTGCACCGAGCTCGATGGCAATGCATTGCCCATTAATGAGGGCCTTGTACTCCGCGGCATTGTTCAAGGCTGAAAAATGGAGACGGATTGTGTAGCGGAGCCTGCTCCCATCTAGGGATATCAGAACCACTCCAGCCCTTGAGTCGAGCGCCATGACTAACCCGTCGAAGTACATCATCTAGTACTCGTGGCTGACGTCCACGGTCGGGAGCTGGACTTCCATCCATTCGGTGATGAAGTCAGCAAGAGCCTAAGACTTAATAGTGATGCGGGGGACATACCTGATGTCATGGCCCTTGAGCTTGAGTGCCCATTTGGAGATTTGTCCCGCAGCGTCATGGTTGCAGATGATGTCTCCCAGCGGGTATGAAGTGACGATGATAACCTCGTGATCAGTGAAGTAGTGCCGGAGCTTCTGGGTCGCCATCAAAATGGCGTATAGAAGCTTCTGGACCTAAGGTAGCGAACCTTGGCATCGATGAGTACCTCATCGACAAAGGACACAGGTCGTTGGACCTTTAGGGGGTATCCCAGCTCCAAGGGATTCTCCATGTTCAAGAGTGATGAGGATTAGGGCCGGCGTCAGCGATGCTTTGAGGCTTTCCAAAGCCTGATGTGCCTCTTTTGTCTAGATGAATGCGTCTGTATTCTTGAGAAGTTTGTAGAGAGGTATCCCCCGCTCACCTAGTCAGAAGATGAACTGGCTCATGGTGGCCAAACAGCCAGTGAGCCTCTGTACGCCCTTGATGTTGCGTATAGGGCCCAGATGGCCGTGATTTTTTCAGGGTTGGCTTCGATGCCACGCTCGGACATGAAGTATCTATGCAGCTTCCCTTTTGGAACCTCGAAAACACATTTTTTGGGATTTAATTTGATGCTAAACCTTCGGAGGTTTCACGAATGTGGTGGCCAAGTTTGTGGTCAGGTCGCTAGCTTGAGCCGTTTTCACTACTATGTCATCTACATAGATGACGATTGTTGGTTTTGGCCACTCGACTTGGTCAGGTCGGTCGAGCGGGTCGATTTGGTTAGCGAAGCATCGCTGCATGCACCATTGATAGGTGGCGCCAGCATTCTTCAGACCAAAAGGCATGGTTACGTAACAGTACAAACCATACGGGGTGATGAATGAAGTCATGACCTGGTCGGATTCTTTCTTCGTGATCTGGTGGTAGCCAGAGTAGGCGTGCAGGAAAGAGAGGATTTCACACCCTAAGGTGGAGTCAACTATCTGATCTATACGTGGTAAGGGGTAGTGGTCCTTTAGGCACGCCATGTTGAGGCTAGTATAGTCAACACACATTCTCCATTTCCCATTCTTCTTTTTCACAAGAACAGGATTAGCTAGCCAGTCGGAGTGATATACCTCTTTAATGAATCTGGCTGCTAGGAGTTTGGCAATCTCCTCGCCTATGGCCCTGCGCCTCTCATCGTTAAAGTGATGCAGGTGTTGCTTGGCGGGCTTTGAGCCTAAGACGACACGTAGTGCGTGCTCGGCAACCTACCTCGGTATGCCCGGCATGTCAGTGTAACACCCTCGGTGTTACACCATAAATCACTTACTAAATCATGTCATGAGCATCATACTTAAGTGATATTGCATATGGTGAAATGGATAGACGAAGCATTATAACTTAAACAAGTCGTAAAAACAAAAAACGAAAAGTTCTTTTGTGATTTGTACAATTATCGCGTAGGGTTGTAAACCAATTTTAATTAAGCAAAAATGCTATAAACATGTATGTGACACCAAATAAGATTTGAAGTGCAAACTTTATAGGAAGCAATGCAACTCCTGTTTTAGCAAAATAATATTGCTAGCTAGTATTGCTAATAGCTTGAAAAATTGAAATTGAATTTAAATTTGGCTTGAAACTCTAGAGTTTCTCTAAGTCTAGTAATGTAATGACTATGCTATGTTGACCATTTCATTTTGGAAAATCTAGTCAAGTTATAAGGTCATGTTTTGGCTTATCTTGGTAGCTCAACATGTCCTTTTTAGCATAATTTAGTTGGTTGTGTTTAGATCATGGTGGCATAGTTGTATTGGATTCTTTAAATTTTATGCCCACCAATAGCTCGGGCTGCTTGGCCTGCTTGGCCTGAACGTGGTCGGCCGCTGCCAGCTGCTGCGACTAGCCAGCCAGTCACCGTCGGCTGCTTGCCGGCCAGCCTAGGCCGCTGCTTCGCCACAGCCGCCTGCACGGCTGCTGCTCGGCCAGCCCTAGCCATCATAGTCCCAGCCACTGGCTACCTACTACTGTTGCCGCCTCCATCATTGCTCTGCCCTGCTCTGCCAGCCGCTATCGATGGTCGCGTCGCTGCGCGCACACTGCCACACACATGGTTGCCAGAACCGGTGCCTACCCCCTCCCTTTGCTCTAGTGGTGCTGTGTCAGTACAGGATCAAGGCCGCTGCCTTTCGCACGCGCGCCTGTCCGCGCTAGTGATCGACCCTCCCACGTGCGGCACAACATGCCAAGCCACTACTGGCCTCGCCCTGCGCTGCATGTGTAGTTGCCCGCACTCTCACCTTGTTCTTTTCTATTGAATGGCTATGCGACGTATCGAGCTATCCCCTCTCTTCATCTCTCGCGCACGCCATTGCTGCCGCCAAGGATGAGCAGGCGGGACCGAACCATGCCAAAGCCAAATCCACAGTGCCTAGTCATTTTCAACGCAATTACTCACGCCAAGTACTAGTATGGGAGTCCTACTACCGCCTAGTCCTCTCTGACCTTCAATTGAGCTCGGCCAAACTCCAATTGGTCGTTTCCCTCGCCACTGAGCTATTAAGGCCGCCTCTGGCCGAGGCAAATGGCAAACTCAACCCCTAGTGTCTATTGAGCCAACCAGCCACCCATTAGCTTCATCTCCACCTCAATGTCACCCTACACACACCACTTGCACTACCACTGCCTTTTCGGTGCCGCTAACACGGCCGCACCACCGTAGTCTGTCGTCGGGCTTGCCGTGCGCACGTGGCCAGACACGCTCGGTCCGTCCCCGGCCAAGCCACCACCATAGGTAGCTGCGGGGTGAGTTGCTGATGCTCACCCATTGTTTCTATCACCTCTGTTGTGCCTATGCTCACCGGAACACGGTTGCTACCGCCGTAGGGTGTCCGCTGATATGGAGGGAGCACCTGGATGCGTCCTCACCCATTCTACCTCCACCCGGTGACTCACGTCAACCCCTAGGTGAGTGTCGGCCTCTTATTTTGGGGAAGGGAGGTCCTAGGTGGCCAATGGGAGCGCCAATGCCACCGCTGCCACTCCGATGCTCGCGGAGGTGACCGGGGGGACCTAGCCGATGCAAAGAGGGAAGAGTGAGAGGGCCTTGTTGTAAAGTTTCTCTCTCTAGAAATAGTCATGTGGAGAGCGAATTGATTTGTTGGTAGCTCAAGGGTGTTTTTGCAAGAGTACCAGCGTGCGCGACCTCCCCACATGGGCCGTTTTGCTAGGCCAGTTGCTGGCCATGGGCCGAGCTCGGCTGTTTGCGTTTTCCTTTTTCTTACCGAATTAGTAAATGCTTTTCTAAATAAGTTTTGAGCTGATCTTTGAAAATTAATATAAAATCTTGTAGTTGCCCAAAAATTGTGAAATAAATTCTGTTGAGTTCCTAAAATAGAGATCTATCGGATGATGTGATTAGTTCATATATGTCTATTTTGTTGTTTAGGGCTATTAAATCATTTAACGTGCTTAGTTTTATTTAGATGCTTTATTGTAGCAAATTTTGTGGCAAATCGGTAATAGCTTTGACCATGAAATTTTTGCAGTAGTTTCATTGTGTTATTATATGCTTGCTATAATTTTTGCAGTACTAGAATAGGTTGAGATATAGTTTAGCCAAGTGCTCCTTGTTTATTATAAATATTAAATCATAAATAAAGTAAGAAATGCATTTTAGCTACTACGATAATACTTGAAGTTTCATACCTGTTTAGTGGAAAGGATGGGTAGTTTAGCATCTTAGTTAGTAGAGTTATCTTAGTAGCTTGGTAGATGTATTGTTAATTAAGAGTTGTTGTTGTCGTAATACTAAGTGTTGCACCATCATTGCATGCATGTATAGAACGAATCGGTGGAGTTCGTGACCGCGGGCGAGCCGAAGTATGAGGAGATAATCGGGGAGTACGAGGAGGAGGTCCTCGTCCTAGAGGGAGCCCCAGAGCCACTAGCTACTAACTTTGCTAACACCCCGCCTGCCCAAGGCAAGCCCCAATGCATAACCCTTATTTGCGAAATGGTTATTGAATATATATATATATATATGTTATGTGCATTTATGTTTCTGGAGTTATATTGAAAACTACATGCATAGATATTCCAACCTATGAGTCCTACTAGCACAGGCCATGTAGTTGCTATGCTTAGGTTTTCGGTAGCGTGGGTAACCTGCCGTTACTCATAATAGATGGTTATTACTATTACTCTCATAATAACATGATGAAAGGAAAATGGAGACCGGGCAGGGATATGGTATGGGTTTCGGTGGGTGTAACAGGTTGTGTCCCACGGCTAACGAGGCATAACTGGGTTGCACTATTTTCCCTATCCGTGTCGATTAAGGACCGTTCATTGCAGTGGATGGTAGTTAGGTCATAGACTTATTATCCTAAACACATACTTGTGTATGGGCGCGCGAAGGCTCATTGCTCTCTTGTCTTGGGTTTTGGCTCTTTCCGGACTGACTAATTAGAGGCGGGGATGGTGGAGGTCTAAGCACCGCACTGAGTCCGGGGACTCTAGAGCAGGGGCTTGGAGTCCAAGTTTGGACAGGGACTTGGACCCCGTGATAGGAGGTTAGTGGGTTGGTCTTGCTTGTGCCTAGGGTATAAGCGGGGCGTGTGTTTTAGGGTACCTAGCTAGGATACATTAGTTCGCAAATCACCGTGTGACGTGGTATGGCATGACTATGATCTAGCATCGTAGTAAGAACTAGAAGATGAAAGGTGAAGAATGGATCATATTGCTCAACTTCTGCTTGAAAGTAGAATAGGTGCTTACCTAGAATGGTTAGTTAATGGACTAATCTAGACTGCTAATAAAATGAACACATAAGTATTCATGATTATTAATGCTTTCTACTAGAAGAAAACCAGCAAACCATAAAGCCTATCATATCCTTTGGAGTTGGGAAACTATTCCCACTAGTTGGGTAAGTCTTGCGAGTATATTGTGTACTTAGGGTTTATTTACCCCTGTTGCAGGTGCAGCTTAAGGATGGCTTTTGAGTGGAGGATTCTTTTGGTGGGCACAGATGGATCCTTGTATCTTTTCGTTAGATGTTTATTTCGATTCCGCTGTTTAATTTCTGCACTCTGAACCTTGGTATTGTAATAATCTATTTATGAGAAACTCTGGCTACATGAAATGCACTAAGTATTGTAAACTCGTTCTCATTATTGGATCTTAGATGTAAAATGTGGATTATTCAGGTTCTCCCTTGGGGCGTGCCCGATAGAACTTCTTGATGCAGCTCACCTTTGGGGTGCTTAGTGTCTAGTGGAAGACGAGTGCCTCCGTAAGTATCCTCTTTTCGGGTGGTTCTACCATAGTTAGAAGGCTTCCAAGCAAAGACATCACGATTTGCGCATAGGAAGTCGGCGAGCTTGCTTTCCTATTTGGCCAGGAGCTTAGTCTTGACCTGAACCATCTTGGTCTGGTCAGTGGGGTTGATCTCCACCGCCTTGGTTTCCTTAGTCGGATGGAAGGCACTCGAGGAGCTCAGTGGAGTTGATGACGACAGTGGTGAGCTCGTCATGCTCGCGGTCGCATGTGTAGGCTTTTGAGAAGGTGCTACCTATGGTGATGATGACGTTTGGCCCTACCATCTTTAGCTTGAGGTAGGTGTAGTTGGGGATTGCCATGAACTTAGCGTAGCATGGCCACCCTAAGATGGCATGGTGGGATGCTGGAAAGTCCACTACCTTGAAGGTTAGGACCTCTGAGCGGAAGTTGGCGTGGTCACCAAACATGATGGGTAGGTCAATCTGCCCAAGTGGATACACCTGCGCCCCAAGGATCATGTCGTGGAAGGGAGAGCTCACTGAGCGGAGATCCGACCGGGGGATGCGCATGGCATCGAGGGTGTCGACGTGGAGAATGTTGAGGCCGTTGCATCCATCCATCAGCACCTTGGTGACACGCTTCTTGTGGATGATGGGGTTGATGATGAGCGGGTAGCGACCCGGTCGCACGATGTGGGAAGGATGGTCTCTCTGATCAAAAGTGATCGAGGAGTCCGCCCAGCTAAGGAAAGAGGGGATGGCCAACTCAGCGGTGCATGCCTCTCTATAGCGTACCTTGTGATGGCGCTTGGAGTGGATAGCGTCGGATCCCCCAAAGATCATGAGGCATTCTTTAGGGTCGGGGAAGCCGTCTTCATCCTTGCCCGCCGCACCTCCTTTCTGGGCCTCCTCCTCCTTGCCTTTCCCCTCCTTTGGCTTGGTGGCTTGCCACAGGAAGTGCTTGAGGAGCTCACAGTCCTTGTAGAGGTGTTTGATGGGATAGGCGTGGTTGGTGCATGGACTCTCCATGAGCTTGTCGAAGTGGTCAGGCTGGCCCTGCTGGGGCTGCTTCCCCACTCGGTCGGCCACAGCGACCAAAGCTAGGTTGGCCGGTCAGCGCCGATCCTTATTGCTCTTCTTGCCCTTTTGTGTGGGGGACACTCGCCTTGGTCCTCATGCTTGGCCTTGTCCCAGTCTCGACCACCGCTGAAGACCACCCTGACTGCCTCCTCGCTGGAGGCCTGGTTTGTGGTGATGTCGAGTAGGTCACGGGTGGTACGAGGCTTCAAACAGTCGAGCTTATGGATCAAGGACTTGCAGGTTGTCCCAGAGAGGAACACACTAATGATGTTCGTGTCGATGACGTCAGGAAGGGAGTTGTAATGCTTTGAGAACCTATGGATGTAATCCCGTAGGGACTCATTGGGCTCCTGCTGGCAGCTCTTGAGGTCCTAGGAATTCCCAGGATAGACGTATGTCCCCTAGAAATTACAGATGAAGACCCTCTTGAGATCCGCCTAGTCGTGGATGCTGTTGGGCAGAAGGAATTCGAGCCATGCTTGAACATGCTCCCCACGCAGATGGGGAGGTACTAGATGATGAAGTAGTCATCGTCCACTCCTCTGGCTTGGTAGGCGAGTCGGAAGTCTTCGAGCCATATACCAAGGTTTGTCTCCCTGGTATACCTGGCAATGTTGGTGGGCGGTTGGAAGCACTGTGGGAACAATGCTTTTTGGATGCGACGACCAAAGGCCCATGGCCTCGGGCCATCTGGGCAAGGGCTCTGGTCGTTTGATTGGCCACCATGCCTAGGGTGCATGTCCTCGCACTCAACAGTCAGGCTGGGCCCCACGCCACCTGCCCTCATCGCCATTCGATGGGCGTCATCATCGTGCTGGGTGTGGCATCGATTGTTGATGATGCTGCGAGCATCATGGTTCAGCCTGAGCCATTCACGCATAGGTGGTCGGTGAGGAGTGGGTGCTGAGTCAGGCTATGGTGTAGTCATGGCTTCCTGCTCCACGCCTAGCAACTGCTATGGTGAGTGGACGGAGCAATTCGACTGGTGCGGCCCTAGTCCCCCAGTTGGGCAAGAGGCCGTGAGCCGATGTCATGACGCGGAGCTCTTCGCCTACTGAACGGCGATGGTCTCCATCGGTGCTCAGAGGTTCCAGTGGATTGCCAGTTCCTAGGGGTCGGTAGGCTCAGGGAGGCCACGCAGAAGCATCGCTGCAGCAGCGATGTTCTGGCCAGCTCGAGCAAACTGAGGGGGGGGTCATCCTTTCCATCTAGAACGTTATGCTCGACCTGACAGGCCTGACCCTGAGCGCATGTGGCACAGCGTGATGCCCTGGGTGCTCCAGTGCAGTGGCGGCTGGTTGTGCCGCCTTTGCTGTAACTCCTCGCCGTGCTGCTACGCACACGCTAGGGCCTATGCATGGGGGTCCGGAGGGGTGTGAGTCTGTAGGGACTCCACTACCTTAGATGGCTATCCTGAGACATCTGCCATAGCGCACTCCTGGGACAGAGGGTGGCCATATGCCATGACATCGCCAATGCTGGAGCCATAGCTTTCGACCTCGTCATCTACGAAGTCGTGGAAGGAGGCAGGAGTGTATCCCACCATCCCCATGAACTCGGACATGAGAGGGGGAGGCATCAGCATCCTTCGGAGTCCCACAACGCATGCATCCATAGGGGACGTGAAGCCATCGGGGAACCGGTCGCACGGTGGTCGTGGCGGGGACAACGGGGTCCCTTAGGAGAGTTGGCGGAAGTTGTTAAATAGTGAGTAAAGAACAAAATGTACATCACTCACCGTGGGGTTTGAGCCCAGCATGGGCTTGAGGTGAAGCGCGGGTGCCATGATGTTGAGGTCGTCGAGTGGCCCAGGGCTGGTGGAGGGCACTCCTCCTCCAGTGGGTGCTGGAACAAGCTTCTCCTCGCGGAGGCAGAGTACACCGAGCTGGTCGGTGACAAAGTCCACACTCCCAAAGAGGAACATCTGGAGTGGCACGAAGACAGGAGGAGCCCACATCCCAGCAAGTGGGAGCGTAGGAAACTCTAGCGAGCCAAAGCAAATCATATCGCTCGAGCCCATCATGCCGAGGACGGTGGAAAGGTGGACCATCCGATGATCAAAAGTGTGAATGCACCGCATCCTTCCCACGAATGGCGCCAACTGTCGGTGCAAAATGTGACCAACAAGTAAATATTTGTAGTTTTGTCATGCGTTGTGATCGGATGTGGCCTAGCATGTGATGACACATGATTTATACTGGTTCAGGCAACGTGTCCTACATCTAGTTTAGTCGGTCGGTGACTCTATTCCTGACCCTAGGTGCTCAAAGTTTATTGTGGGGTTACAAACAAGTGAAGAATGAGAAGGGGGTCTTAGAGGCCTGGTCGGACTCTGAACTGAGTGGCTGAGAGTGACGGGTGCTCAAATGTGCGCTAAGTATCAGAGCTAATGCTCTGTGTGTCTGATATTATCAGCTGTTGAGAGCATGTAGACTATGTAGCTGTTGGGCTCTAGAGCTATTGAGCTATCGAGTCGACCAATCTTCAGGGAGAGAGCTTTTAGGAGAGAGCTCATCCCCTTTTATATTCGAAGGGGATGGCCTTACAAGTCAGAGAAAGAGAGAGAGTGTATACGTGCGCTGCCTAGTCTTGTTGCCCACACCACCGGGTATGAGATGGTCGTCGACACCCATAATATTGTTTATGTTTAGACACATCTGACAGGCTCTACCATGCTTGACTGGTACAGCAAACGATGGCACCCATAATACTGTTTATACTCTGATGCGTCTAGTATGCTCTATCGTGTTTGCCTGACATGCCCTGATGGCACCATCCTACAGGTGCGCAGGGCATGGTAGGGTACAGTCCTTAGTATTGCGGTTGACTTGAGCACCTTACCTTATCTGCTCCACCTACTCCTTGGGCCCACACCGAGTGGGCGTCCCTGGTCAGTTATTCCCAGTCGGTCCCGACCGTGTCGGTCAGAAAAGAGCAATGAGCAAAGGTCCGGTGTATCCTCGGTCGGAGAAGGGGGTCAGAGTCAGACTGTGGTCCCACCTTGCCCAGGCGATCTGGTTGGGGACTAGATCGTTGTCTCAACCTATCATTATGTGTCAGGTTCATAAACCCGGGGTCCCTCATGGACCTATTCCTAGCAAAAAGCTCAGCCCAAGCAGACTACATTGTGAATGACGCGCAACTCCTAGACCGGCCCAAATACCTAACGATAGGCCAGAAGGGTGATCCAATCTCCCACCAGAAGGCCTGTCCAAAGAGAAATGGTGCTCGCTTCTGACTCTGGCCCGCCTCTCTGACCGGAAGGACTCGCTTCTGACTCTGGCCTGCCTCTCTGACCGGAAGACCCATCCAAGGAGGAACACCGCTCGCTTCTGACTCTGACCCATTTTTCCATCTAGAAGGCCTGGCCAATGCCGCTTCCGACTCTGACCCATGTCTCCAACCAGGGATGCCCCAAACCTCTACTTACAGCTCTTCTCCGACTAGCACAGTCGGAGCCAACTGGGGACCAATCAACCGGGGATGCCCGCTCGGTAAGGACCCAACAACGGGCAGAGCAAGTAAGATAGGGCGCTCAAGTCAAACCACAATAGCTAGAACCATACCCTATACACCTACAGGACAGTACCGATGGGACAAGTCAGAAGGGTGCCCTGCAACCTTTCAAGCATGTCAAAACCCAAATAGTGTTGAGGGCGCCGATATTTACCCTACAGTGTTGTGGGCGCTATCAATTCCCATACCGGACAAACACGGTAAGGCCCCCCACATGCATCTGGGCATCCACAGTATTGTAGCCACCGACATTTACCGTACCTGGTAGAACACGGTAAAACCTCCCACATGCGTCTAACATCAACAGTATTGTGGGAGCCTACAATCACCTTGTACCCGGCAGTGTGAGCAACAAGACATGCCAGCATACGTACTCTCTTGCTCGCTTGTAAGGTTGTCCCCTTCATCTATAAAAGGGGATGCGCTCTCTCCCAATAGACGATCGATCCAAGAGAAGTCAGGCAATTCAACACACAACAATAGGCGATCCACCGTGGGGAAGATGCCATACGTTCACGCTTTTGGTCATCGGATGGCCCACTTTTCTGCCATCTTCGCCATGGCGGGCTCAAGCGATACGACTCGCTTCGGCTCGCTGGAGTTTCCTGCACTCCCACCTATTGGGATGTGGGTTCCACCCATCTTCCAGCCATCCCAGGCCTTCCTCTTCGGAAGCCTAGACTTCATCACCGACTGGCTCGACGTGCTCCACCTCTGCGAGGAGGCACCCATCCCGGTGCCTGTCGGAGGGGCACCCTCCGTCGGCTCCGGGACTCCCGACAACTTCAACAATGAGGCGCCTGCACTTTGTTCTGAGCATACGCTCTGCTCAAACACCGCTGTGAGTAATGTACATACTGTTATTTACTCGCTATTTACTATCTTTCACCAATTATCCGGAGGGACCCCGTTGTCCGCACCGTGACCGTCATGCAACCAGTTCCCCTATGGCCTCGCATCCCCCATGGATGCGTATGCTCGGGGGCTCCGAACGGTGCTGGCACCGCCCCCTCTCACATCCGAATTCATGGGAATGGCGAGCTATGCTCCCACCACTTTCCATGAGCTCCTAGATGATGAGGTTGAGAATGACAGCTCCAGCATCAGCGATGTGGCACCTAGCCACCGTTCGTCCTGAGAGTGCGCTATGGCGGACGCTCTAGGACGTCCGCCAGTGGTAGTAGAGTCATTGCAAACTCACACCCCTCTGAACCCTCATGCGGGGGCCCTCACGCTCGCACAAGACATGGCGAGGAGCTATGACAACGGCGGCAAAACCAGCCACCACCCATGCTGGCACGCTTGGTGCAGCACGCTACGCCCCGTGCACGTAACCCGGCAAGTATCGCCCGGGGCCGTGCTCGCCAGGTTTAGCGCAACATCATCGATGGGGGGAACGACCCCCCATAGTTTGCTTAGGCTGGCTAGAACATCGACGTGGCGACGATGCTTCTTCGCGGCCTTCTCGAGCTGGACAACCCCCAGGAATAGGCGATCCACCAGAACCTCCAGGCACTGGTGGAGACCACCACCATTAAACAGGCAGAGAGCTCCCCATCGCGACACTGACTCATGGCCTCTCTCCCCACCTAAGGAGTGGGGACGCACCAAATGAATCGCTCCGTTCGCTCACCACTACAGCCACTGAGCGCGGCACAGGAGGCCACAGCTATGCCATGGCCTGACTTGGCTCCCGCTCCACACCAGCCACCTATGCGTGAACGCCTTGGGACAAACCGAGACACTCGAAGCATCATCAGCAACCAGCGTTGGGCCTAGCATGATGATGACGTCTATCGGGCGATAGTAAGGGTAGGCGACACAGACCCTAGCCGGACCATCAAGGGGAGCGATGAAACACATCCCAGGCATGGTCACTAGCCTGATGATCGGAGTCCTAGCCCGGATGGCTAGGGAACATAGGCCTTTGGCAGATGCATCCATAGAGCGCTATTCCCACAACACTTCTGACCACCCACCAACATCGCCAAGTACACCAGGGAAACAAACCTCGATATATGGCTTGAAAATTTCTAGATTGCCTGCCAAGCCAGAGGAGTGGATGATGACCACTTTATCATTCAGTACCTCCCTATCTGTGTGGGGGAACATGTTTGAGCATGGCTTGAATTCCTCCCACATAACAGTATCCGTGACTTGGCGGACCTCAAGAGGCTTTTTGTCGGGAACTTCCAAGGGACGTATGTCCACCCTGGGAACTCCTAGGACCTCAAGAGCTACCAGTAGGAGCCCAATGAGTCCCTATAGGATTACATCCGTAGGTTCTCCAAACAATGCAACTCCCTCCCTGATGTCGTCAATGCAGACATCATCATCGCATTCCTCTCCAGAACAACCTATGAGTCCCTGATCCATAAGCTTGGCTGCCTGAAGCCCCGAACCACCTACGACCTGCTCGACATCGCCATGAACCATGCCTTCGGTGAGGAGGCCATCAGAGTGGTCTTCAACGAAGGCCAGGACAAAGGCAAGGCCAAGCGCGAGGATCAGGACGAGGGCCCCTCCACGCAGAGGGGCAAAAAGAATAAGAAGGATCGGCGCCTACCGGTCAACTCCGTGTTGGTCGCCGCGGCCGATCGCACGAGCAAGCAGCCCCAGCAGGGCCTGCCTGACCACTTTGACGAGCTCATGGAGAGCCCATGTACCAACCACGCCTACCCCGTCAAGCACCTCTACAAGGACTATGAACTCCTCAAGCGCTTTCTACGACAGGACGAAAGGCCGAAGGAAGGAAAGGGTAAGGAGGTAGCAGCCAAGAAAGGGGGCATGGTGGGCAAGGATGCGGATGACTAAAAGTCCCTATACGGTGACCAAAGTAATCCGACCGGGCGCCTACCGACTGAAGGACAACAATGGCAATGTTCTCACCAATACTTGGAACAACGAACAGCTACGTCGTTTCTTCCCCTAAAATTCTGTCTTACCGCTTTCTTTTCATTCAATGTTTGCCCATCCAAGCACCCCGGCCCAAACACTTTTGGCCTAGGTCACTCGGGGGCTCCACGAGGGTGCGATACCACCTATCTGATTTACTATCTTATGGAAAAAAAACTTTTTTGCCCGAACGAAAGGGTAATCCGTTCCTTTAATTACCTTACGTAACTTTGCTTTTAACACTCCGACCGATCGCACCCCGCCACTACCTACGGTTATGAGCAGCTGAGCCTTGCGGGCCATGCCTGGGCTCTTAAGGTTGCAGCCTATGGGACGAACGGGCAGGTGCAAAAAAGAAAGAATAAAAAACAAAACTATGCCAGGGTAAAAATAAGGAACGGATGGGACAGACTTCCCCGAACGAAGTGATCCCATCACAAAAACAAAACTGATTGTATTCATTAATACACAAAAACATTTACACCGGGGGCTCCCCCACAAACTTAACAGTTATATTTGCTGCCTACTTCAACTCTAAATGCTACTATGGTCGCCCGGCGGCATCGACTGATGCCAAAGGTGAGGCCACGGACATGCCAAAGGCGAACGCTGAAGCAACAAGCTATAGATGCTCAGCAGAAGAACATGGAGCTCTAGACTTTCTCATGTAGATGAGGCAGCTCCTGGACAAGGACACTGCTCGCCGAAGTATGGCCGCCATGGCTGGAGGGTGTCTCATCAAACTTTATGAACTGGCCAACCTGAGTAGCTGTAAGGGTGAAACCCCCCACCAGCGTACCAACGTAGTCCTAGGCGGCTTCCCCTCCAACAAGACTCGCACGAAGAAGCTTCACCGGATGGAGTCCATGTGTGGCTCCATCTTGATGAAGGCCTCGCAGTTGGTGACGAAGCCGGCGACGTGCAGTACCCTCCAGTGCGCCACCTCCTTCGGCGGAAGCAGCCCCTTCTCGGCGAAGGCGGCCAGCACCATCTCATCTACGTTGGATGACCTCCAGCTCGACATTGCACTCTAGATTCATGAACGGGTCTATGAGTTCTCCTCTCCCTCTCCCATCCCCTATTTAAGGAGGAGATGCAGCGGTTGAAGAAGGGCAAAGGATCATGACGAAAAACCCTCTCCCTTCCCCAATTCAATGCGGACAGGAATGCGATGGGTCGTGTCCTGACCGATGGTATGTGCCCTGCCCAACGAAACATCACCTGGTTGGACGGAGATGGCCTAGGCATGACCCACCACTACTGCACACCAGGCATGGGAAACAGAGTGCCGCCGCGCACAGGCGGCCCTCCGCCTTCCCAAGCAAGCCTTGGAAGAGCCCAACGATGGGATCTCCATCCAGGAGAGACCAACAGGCTTCCTGAGTCGATCGGATGGCTCAGGGGAACACCGAGAGACAGGTAAGGAGCAGAGGGATGCCCCATGTGGGCCAAGCCAACTCCATCATGAATGGTGGATGCAGATCTCGGTCGGACACATCTAACAAAAAGCTCCTCAAAACCGTCACTCGAGTCATCAAGGTAACTTTACCAAAGCTTTCTATTTCATTTAGTCACATGATCATTCATTCACCTATGCATGCATTCATTTATTCATCCCATGCATCCAAAGCTTCGCATAGGCAGTTGATGCATCACAACGCTTCATGTTGCATCACGAAGTGGTAGTTGCCTCATTCAACATGAGCAACGATCGACCGGGGTTTGAAGGCCGGCCCACAAAGGGCTTGAGGCTGCCCCGCGTTAAACAGAGCTAGGGGAGAAAATGCAGATGAGCCCCAGTGGCCCTTGCCTAGTCTACTTTGAAGCAGATAGGGTCATCTCAACCTTCTCATTTGATCCTAAACCTCAAGCCATGCCCACAAAATCTCCATCGAGGGGAGGCCAGCGGGCCACCTGGGTCGGTCTCTAGAATAACCCAGGCATCTACCGGGACACGGGTTAGGGAGCAGTGGAATGCCACATGAGGGCTATGCGGACCCCATCATAAATGATGGACCCATATTTCACTAGAACGTGCCCATTAGCGAGCTCACCGAGCGCGTCACTCGAGCCATCGAGAAAAGCGACGTTAGCTCAGCGCCTCCGGTTGTGGAAACCATAGACGGGGTAATGCACGAAACTCAACTAACCCCTACCAAAGCCCAATGGAGCTTAGGGGTTTGGGACACCTGCTCCCTCCTCTGAGTCTGTCTCGCCCGGTCCCTAAACTATCTCGGATGCGCTCGATGCCTAGATCCATGAGTCTGTCTCGCCCGATCCCTAAACTGCCTCGGCTGCGCCCGATGCCTGGATCCATGAGTTCATCTTGTCCGCTCCCTAAACTTCCTCGGCTACGCCCAACGCCAGGATCCACGAGTCCGTCTCACCCGATCCCTAAACTGCCTCGGCTACGCCCGACACTAGGATCCGTGAGTCTGTCTCGCCTGATCCCTAAACTGCCTCAGCTGTGCCCGACGTTAGGATCCATGAGTCCATCTTGCCGGGTCCCTAAACTGCCTCAGCTATGCCCAACGCCTAGATCCACGAGTCCGTCTCGCCTGGTTCCTAAACTGCCTCGGTTGTGCCCGATGCTAGGATCCTCGAGTCCGTCTCGCCTAATCCCTAAACTGCCCCAGCTGTTCCCGACGCTAAGATCCGCAAGTCCATCTCTCCCAATCCTTAAACTACCTCAGCTACGCCCGATGCTAGGATCCATGAGCCTATCTCGCTCGGTCCCTAAACTGCCTTAGCTGCGCCCTATGCCTAGATCCACGAGTCTATCTCGCCTGGTCCCTAAACTGCTTCGGCTACGCCCGATGCCAGGATCCACGAGTTTGTCTCGCCCGATCCCTAAACTTCCTCGGCTGCACCCAACGCTAGGATCCACGAGTCCATCTCGCCTGATCCCTAAACTACCTCAGCTGCGCCTAATGCCAGGATCTGCGAGTCCGTCTCGCCTAGTCCCTAAACTGCCTCGGTTATGCTCGACGCCTGGATTCGTGAGTCCATCTCGCCCGGTCCCTAAACTACCTCGGCTACGCTCGACGCCTGGATACGCGAGTCCGTCTCGCCCGGTCCCTAAACTACCTTGGCTGCACCCGACGCCAGGATCCGCAAGTCCATCTCGCCCGATCCCTAAACTGCCTCGGCTGCACCCGATGCAAGGATCCACGAGTCCATCTTGCCCGATCCCTAAACTGTCTCGGCTGCGCCTGACGCCAGGATCCGTGAGTCCATCTCGCCCGGTCCCTAAACTACCTTGGCTGTGCCCGACGCCTGGATCCGTGAGTCCATCTCGCCCGCTCCCTAAACTGCCTTGACTTCACCTAATGCTAGGATCCACGAGTCCATCCCGCCCGATCCCTAAACTGCCTTGGCTGTGCCCGATGCCTGGATCCACGAGTCCATCTCATCCGGTCCCTAAACTACCTCGGCTGTGACCAAATGCCTGGGACCATGCTCCCGGAAACAATGGGTCAGAAACTAGAAAAGAAGAGGCTACGCCCACCAAGGTGCACACACACACGCCTGTGACAAAAACCCCCTAGGTGATTCTGCCCGAATCACCCGAGGGCTCGGGGGCTACACCCATGAGTGAACTCACGTGCACCCACTGTCAAAACAAAAATTCCCCCGCTGGCAACATGGTAAAACCCCCTAGGCAATTCTACCCGAATCGCCCAGGGGCTCAGGGGCTCCTGTTGGGTTCATAAATCTGGGGTCCCTCATGGACATGCTTCCCAGCAAAAAGCTCGGCCCAAGCAGACGATGTCGCGAACAATGTGCAACTCCTGGGCTGGCCCAAATACCTAACGACAGGCCAGAAAGGGCAATCCAATCTCCCACCGAAAGGCCTGTCCAAGGAGGAACGGTGCTCGCTTCTGACTCCGACCCGTATCTCCAACCAGAAGGCCTCGCTTCCGACTCTGGCCCGCCTCTCTGACCAGAAGACCCAACCAAGGAGGAACACCGCTCGCTTCAGACTCTGACCCGCTTTTTTGACCAGAAGGCCTGGCCAACGCCGCTTCTGACTCTGACCCGTGTCTCCAACCGGGGATGCATCGAACCTCTCCTTACAGCTCTTCTCCGACTGGCGTAGTCGGAGTCGACTGGGGACCAACTAACCGGGGACGCCCACTCAGTAAGGACCCAGGCAATGGGTAGAGCAAGTAAGAAAGGGCGCTCAAGTCAAACCACAATAACAAGAATAGTACCCTATACACCTGTAGGATAGTACCGACAAGACAAGTCAGAAGAGTGCCCTACAACCTTCCAAGCATGTCAAACCCCAAACAGTGTTGAGGGCGCCGACATTTACCCTATAGTGTTGTGGGCGCTATCAATTCCCATGCCGGCAAACATGGTAAGGCCCCCCACATGCATCTAGGCATCCACAGTGTTGTAGGCGTCGATATTTACCGTACCTGGTAGAACACGGTAAAACCTCCCACATGCGTCTGACATCAACAGTATTGTGGGCACCTACAATCACCTTGTACCCGACGGCGTGAGCAACAAGACTTACCAACATATGTACTCTCTCGCGCGTGCTTGTAAGGCCGTCCCCTTCATCTATAAAAGGAGATGCGCTCTCTCCCAATAGACGATCGATCCAAGAGAAGTCAGACAATTCAACACACAACAATAGAACCACCAGGTTCAAACCATAGAGCACACGCTCAAACACTCAGCGCACGTAGGAGCTTCCGTCACTCTCGGCCCTTCAGACCAGAGTCTGACCGAACCTCTTGCACCCCCCATCTTACTCCCTCTCGTTTGTAACCCCAATACAAACTTTGAGCACCTGGGCTCAGGAATAAAGTCACCGACAGACTCAAACTGGACGTAGGGCACATTGCCTGAACCAGTATAAACCCTGTGTCATTGAGTGCTAGGCTACATCCAATCACAACGAACGGCAAAACTACAAATATTCACTTGTTTGTCACTTTCTTCATTGACATTATGTATCTGGGTTGGCCCAGGTGCGTGCTATCGCTACGCCGCCTGCTAGGCCAGGTTTTGCAGGGAAGCGGGTCCATTGGGGACCCTGAGTTTATGAACCCGACAACACGAGAGAACCCGATGGAGTCCAGAAGATAGGAACAGGAAACACAGGAATAAGAGGTTAATATAATCGTCAGCAAATGAAGGCAAATCCTAACACCCACCTAAACCCTCCCTCTATATCACATGCCACTCCTTAACCACCTTCCTTCCACAACCACTACATATTGCTAGCCACCACCATAAACCTTCCAATATTCATCTCCACTAAATAAGGATGCAACCTATACTACTTGAAACCCCTCATGACACTATAAATATGAACTTGATTATAATAATGATGATAAGGTAATGGTTACCTTGATATAATATGTGATTAATGAACTTGCTATGGAACTTAAAACTGATAAAACTTGACTAAACCCCAACATGGGGAGAGTAGGGGTAATTTATGTAGATAAATTGCCTTAGCAGGAATGCCTAAAGAGGATTCCTGTGGGAGATACTCGCCTCGGTCACATAAGGACCTGTTCGTAGTCCCTCTCACCTAGTGAGATATTACATATAGCCACATGTCTATATGGGTAGACTAGATCTCACACCCCATTAGATAGAAGTATAGTTTCTACTAGGAGGCCAGTGTAGGCAGCGAAATATCAGGAGCCGACATGGGGATAGGTTTTCTTCCGTGGTCCGGTTGGTGTGGATGCTATGTGATCTTCCATGTTAAGCTTTTGTTTTTGGCCGCCTTCGAGCTCTTGTTTTCTTGGCCATGTTCGAGCCATGTTTTTCTTTTGTGATGATTTGGTATCATCATGTTTGGGGGGATTTGGTATCTTCCCGGTTTTGTGTTTCCAACCCATGAGAAGCCATGGTAGAGATTATATGGAAATCTTGGTTAGCTTCCAAAAGGGTACGGGATCTCGTTAGACCTGTCTAAGCCATGATGATGGTGTCGGACCATGTCTATCATGTGGGATAATTTGTACACCTCTATAGAGTTAACTAAATTTATTCGAATAGCCACATCCTTGAAATGGGCAAATGCTAGGATGGGATACTATGATTAGACTTCTACAACTGTGATGATCTGGTAAAACGTATTTTGCTAAACTGGTAATTATAATGAATAACGGTAACTGGTGGAAATGGTAATACTCTACCAGGTTTCAACCTATAATTATAACTACTTCACCCTACACTTTTACCTCAACCACTAGAACCACCACCACCATTATAACCCACCTCCACAATATAGCCTCCCCCTTCCACTCCACCTCCACCCAAGTTTAGGGCTTGTTGAGTACTTTATATACTCAATCCCCCTCCAATCTATGTTTTTAGGAGCATAGCTACAGGAGTACATACCGGGATGGATCTTTTGGAGCTATGCAAGGATAGGATAACCAGAGTATACTTGAAAATGGAGCCATACGAGAGAGAGCTATGCTAGGATTACGACGTTGCGATATAGGAATACGCTTAAGGGATAAGTCTATGGTTGCGTCCACACTCCAAGTTGCCTATAGAAATAGAGCCACGTTGACATAGGACCGCTGTCTTAGAACTCTGATATATGAAAGAAGGCCAGTGGCCCAAGCTATGTAAACCCAAACCACGTACAATGTTTTCCCCATTAACAATAAAAGTATGGGTTTTGATATCAATCTTGTTGAGTTGTGCATATCAGCTATTGATCCAAGGACTGATACATGATGCACAGTGGACCGTAGTAGGGCGGGAAGGTCGATTACACTAGAAAAAAACTCAAACTCAAAATTCAAATTTACAATTTTCAACTTACTATTCATAGTTCTATTCAAATTCAACGGTTACTATTCAGATTCATGGCACTATACAAAATACTTGCTACTATTTAAATTTGGAATATGAACAGTGCACGAGCACTCACCCGAGGAATGGCTCAGGCACCCAAACTTCCTCACTATTCAAGCACTATTTGGAGCACTTGTGGTGGATGCAAGATGCATGCGTGATTATTAAGTTCGTGATTAGGTATATGCAGATTATGAGTATGCGTGTAATTCTCATGATCTTTTGCATGTTGGCGAGACCAAAGCTTCAGCCGATTGTGCGACTATGCTTGTGTTAGTCCTACTTGGTACTCACCGTATGCATCACTGACTCGCTTCAGAACCAGGCTAACCTGGTCTTCTCCCTCGCTATCCCCAACCACGCACACACATGACTCAGTCTCTATCATCTCCCCAGGCAGTTCCACCCGAAGGGAACACTTCTCTGCACACACAGGGTTCTCTACAAACGCCGCTACCAGGGCTAACACGAGAATGACACATGTAGAGGTTTCTCCTCTAGGGTCCCTAGCATAGAAACATCGCCTCATATGAACGAGCTTAAAGGAAGACAGGGATTAAAACGGGAGAGCTTAATTTAGTTTCACAGAACTAGCTTACATACGGCTTTCCCTTTCGGGAAACCCTAACCACTTAGCACAAACCTTAGGGATTACCTTTACAAGCGTAGGAAGATCATAGGGACTTCCTTTATTTTCTAATTTACAACGGTGGTGGAGTAATACAATGGTAGTGGAGGATTAGTACTAAGGGTGGACGAACTCAGAGTGCTCCTGAGATCATGGTCTTCATGGTGCATGTGGGAAAGTGGAGCGGTGGCTTCAGTGGAGGTATTGCTGGTGGTGGTGTTGCTCATGGCATTTCTCTTCGTGGTCTTGGTTGTTTTGACTGCATGCGCTCGACTTCTCCTCTTATAGAGTAGGAAGAGCTTTCTAGAGCGTCCTTCGTGCTTATCTTCTGGAGGAGCCTTTGTGCTTAAGGCAATGTCTTAAATTATTCTTCTTTACTGTTGCCTAAACAGCTGGACGGTGCTATGTTCCTCAATAATTGTCCTAGCTACAGTAGAGTCATTGTATAATGCTTTTGCGTTGTCCTCTAACACGTGTTATCTTCACGTGTATTTTTGGATTTTCCTGGGTATGGTCTTCCACGCCAGAATGATTGATGTGCAAACATCAATCCAAGAATTCTGGCATGTAGTAAAACT
The DNA here is from genome assembly GCA_904845875.1 of Miscanthus lutarioriparius. Classification (NCBI taxonomy): domain Eukaryota; kingdom Viridiplantae; phylum Streptophyta; class Magnoliopsida; order Poales; family Poaceae; genus Miscanthus; species Miscanthus lutarioriparius. Next base: position 73,386,353 of record CAJGYO010000018.1, read on the forward strand.
TTCAAGTTACTATTCACAACACTATTTAAATTCAATGGTTACTATTCACATTCGTGGTACAATTCAAAATACTTGCTACTATTCAAATTCGAAATATAAATAGTGCATAAGCACTCACCCGGGAGTGGCTCAGGCACCCAAACTTTCTCACTATTCAAGCACTATTTGAGGCACTTGTGGTGGATGCAAGATGCGTGCGTGATTATTAAGTATATACAGGGAGAGTATACTCTCTGGTCAGCCATAGAATACCTTAGTCTGTAGCCGGGCCAATCAGACCCGGCAGGTCGGCACCCATCGAACCAGCTCCCTGTAAGTGCAATCAAGCCCTATTGTGGGTTTTTGTATTGATGACCACCAAATTAGGGGACTAATGAGGTTTATCGAGATGACAAGCAGGGAATCGAAGAATGAGGATAATGTACAAGTTGCAGGTGTCCTAATTACAAAAGGTGGCTAGACCTAGCTCAAAGGAGGTTTAAATTCTTTTATGTTTTCAATTTGAGTTTAGGAAAAGCCGTACTATTAAGAGAGATTTTAGGACAGTTGGTCAACTGTTGAATCGGATGCTCAAATTCTCAGATTTACATCCTCTCACCTAGTCAAAACAACTAGCCAAATTGCATATCATATTACCTATTTTGGCTAGGGCAGAGTGCCACCTTGTTAAGAGCGGCAGTGCCGCCCTTAACTGACTGTTGGGCTCGAGGGGTATTTATACCCCTCAGGCCCGGTCCACAACGGTCATCTTCTTTACTAAGTCATTCTACTCGAAACCAGAAAGAACCAAAGCTCACCTCTCTCCTCCATTGTTGCTCCTCCATCCCTCAAGCTAATCCTTGAGTCCAACCATCAAAACTTGAGAGAAAAGGCAGCAAAACTAAATTGGAGAGAAGATCCACTGATTCCCTAAAGTCTAAGAGCATTTGGTTCATGTTTGGCCGGCGGTTCTAGGGTTTGTTACTCTTGGAGCTTGCTCCTAGCCGGCTAAGCATCGCCCTTGTGCTTGCCAACTCGTGTGGCAGCCTTGGGAGGTTTGTAACCTTATTCGAAAGCTAAGAAATCACCCCTCACTTCAAGAGTTCACTCTCTTGATTTGAGAACGAGGGTAAGGCAAGCCTTTGTGGCAAGCTCAAGCCTTTTGTGGCTTCCTCTACAACGTGGACTTAGGCAAACCTTTGTGGTGAGCTGAACCACGGGATAAATCTTATGTCTCGAGTGCTTCATCTTGTTTACTTGTTGGTTTACCTTATTGCTAGCTATTGTTAGGGTTTAGTTGCTCGATCCACTTTTGTGTGGAGTTTCTGTTGTATTCAGTCTTCGAACTAGATCTTGTCTTTCTATTGCAGGATTAAGCAGCTAGTGGGGTCAGGTTCATCTCTGTAAAATCTTAATTGTGTTAGATTTATTTTCGTAGAGCGGCAGTGCCGCCCCCAAAGGCCGGCAGTGCCACCCTCTGTTCTAACAGAGTTTAGAGTTGAATTTTTACAGGCCTATTCACCCCTCCTCTGGGCCTTCTTTATCTTCCTGTAGATCCTACAAGTGGTATCAGAGCAAGGTTGCTTCGTATACGCTTCACCGCGTGAAGTATGGAAGAAGGAGAAGGTTCGAAGACCGTTCGCGTTGTGGATGCAAGTGGTGTGCACGTCGAGGATGTTGGCAGCAGCAGCGAGTTGTCCATGTCCACAGCAAGTGATGCCACCATCAAAGAACCCAAGACCACCGATGCCGAAAGAAGAAAGGCAAGAAAAGAAAGAAAAGCCGCAAAGATCGCAACAAGAGAAGCTAGAGAAAAAAAAGAAGGAAGAGCAGCGGCTCAAAGACAAGAAGAAGAGAAAAGAAGCTAAAAGAATCACAAGAGAGGCAAGAGCTAAGAGAAGGGCAGCAAGAGCTCAAGAACAAGAGAAGAATGAGTATGATGCATCATCTAGTGAGCTCTCTAGTAGCTCGGACGATGGAGATGATGATGTGTCATACCATGCTTCAAAAGATGGCAAGGAGGTGAAGAGCAAGGACAAAAAGAAGGATAGCAAGGACAAGGGCAGCAACAACAACAAGAACAAATATGCCACCGTATCCTTTAATTATTCTTATTTGTCTAACCATAACAAAAGGTCCTTTGTCAATGTACCCATGGGTAAGTTGCCTTATTTTGATGGGACAAACTTTGCCAAGTGGAAGCACTTGATGAGTGCCTATCTTGTAGGTCTTCACCCCGGTCTTTGGGAGATTGTGGTGAATGGATTGCAGCCACCGAAAGATCCCGAAGCACCAACAAATGAAGAGCTAGCTGCTGTCCATCTCAATGGCCAAGCCACAAGTATTCTTCTTAGTGCCTTGGATGGAAATGAGTACAACCGAGTGATGAATGTCAATGTTGCAAAATAGATTTGGGACACTTTGCATCTAGCACATGAAGGTGTTGATAAAGTGAGGAAAGCAAAGATTGATTTATTGATGGCTAAGCTCAATAGGTTCGTGATTGTTGATGGAGAGGGGCCACAAGAGATGTTTGATAGATTGATGACCTTGGTGGGCAAGATTAGAGGCTATGGATGTGATGAGCTTGATGATCACAAAGTAGTGAAGGTTATGTTGAAAGCCTACTCACCAAGAAATGAGACCGTAGTTACCTTGATTAGAGATAAGAAGTTTGAGCACTTCACACCTAATGATGTGCTTGGAAGATTGTTGACATTTGACATGCAAAGAGAAGAAGCTAATGAGAGGAGAAGACTTGGTGAGTTGCAAGCCAAGCTAGAAGGCATGAAAATCAAGGAAGTAGCTCTCAAGGCCAATAAATCAAGCAATCAAGGCACCTCCAACAAGGCAAAGGGCAGCAAACAAGCATCAACAAGTCAACCCAAGGAAATCAAGTCAACTACACAAAATGATGATCCAAGTGAAGATGAAGATGATGGGGCTGATTATATGAAGATTGATGACATGGCTTTGTTCATGAAGAGCTATCACAAGGGGCTATAAAAGAATGTGTATAAAATAGTGCAAAGAAGGTTCCCAAACAAGAAAGAAAGGACTTGCTATAATTGTGGCAGCACGGAGCACTTCATTGCTAAGTGTCCCTATGACAAGAAAGAAAACAAATACAAGAGGGACAACAATGAAGGCAAGCATGAACACAAAAAGAGAAACAAGCAAATGGGAGAGGCACACATTGGGCATGAGTGGGACTCAACCAAGGAGTCAAGTGAAGAGGATGTGAAGGTTACAACCGTGGCCATTCAAAAGCCATCCTCTACACCAAGGTTCTTCAACAACATGTCCGATGATGATGACCACTACTCCACTCACGTTTGTCTTATGGCAAAGGGTGAGAAGGTAAAACGAAGAGTCAGATCTCCTCCACCTCCTAGTGACATCTCTAGTAGTGAACTTAGTGATTCTAGTGATGATGATACTAGTGATGTTGAGAAATATGCTAAATTGACTAAAAAGTTAGATTCTAAGACCAAGCTCTTCAACATGAATCTAATGGAGGAATTAGAAAGTGTCAAAGCCGAGCTAGCCGATAGAGATGAATATCTTGAGAAAACCGAAAAGATGTATATTGGCTGCAAGGAAGCTCTTGAGTTAGAGAGAAGTGAGGTGGACTCTTTGAACAATGCCTTGGCCGAAGAACAAAGAGAACATGCTCTCACAAAGAAGGCAAATATTGCACTCAATGACAAGTATTGTGTCTTAGTTGAAAAGCACAACAAACTTGAGAAGCAATATAATCTTCTATGCGAGAGCACGCCACTTCCCTCCAACACAAATGACACTTTTATTCCCTCCACTAGCCAAGGATGTGGAAAATGCTATAATCTTGACTTAAATGTTTATTCCACTAACCTTACAAACTTGGAGGTTATGAAAAAGGAGATCGCTAGGCTCAATGCTATGTTAGGAAAAAGGTGCATGGAAGGCAAGAAACCTGCTGGTGGCAAAGTTGAAAAACCAAAGAGGCCACAATACAAAGGTGGAAGAAATCCACGCATCAAAGATGGGCTTGGGCACACTCATGGAGGTAAAACCAATGGGAGAAAGGTAATCAATGGATATGAGTGTGTTCAGTTCATGAGCAAAGGGCAGGAAGGTACAGATAGGTCTACACAGATGGTGGCACAAGGCCAGCCCAGAGTAGCACTACAGCCTACGGGCGGCAGTGCCGCCCCCCACAGAAAAGGGAAGACCACCTCCTCCTCCTCTGCTCATGTCAAGCCCAAGAAGAAGGTGTCTCATCCTGAACAGATTGACCAGAAACCAAAGAAATCTATCTGGGTCACTCCAAATAGATATGCTTATCAACCAAAGGCAAAAACACCTCAACAATGTTTGAATTCTAACTTTGTTTTGCAGCACAACAGCAAGGGGGAAGTGTTTACTAAGTTTGTTGGCAATGGTCAAAATGTTTATCATAATACTTTCATTTGGGTTCCTAAAGTTCTTGTGACTACATGCAAGGCCCCAAGAATATTTGGGGACCTAAAACTAGGAACTAAACTTGTGTTGCAGGAATACTCCTCCGGTGGGTCAAGTTGGGTGCTTGACAGCGGCTGCACAAATCATATGGTCGGAGAAAGGAGTATGTTCTCATCATATTCCTCAACTACAAATTCAGATGAAAATATCATATTTGGTGACAATTCAAAAGGGGGTGTGATTGGACTTGGTAAAGTAGCTATTACACTTGATCATTCAATTACAAATATCTTACATGTTGATTCCTTGAAGTACAATCTGTTGTCCGTTTCTCAATTATGTGAGATGGACTACAATTGTCTCTTCACGGATAAGGGTGTGGAAGTCTCTAAGAGGGAGGATTCTTCTATTGTCTTTATGGGTCACCTCAAGAATAAGCTTTACCTAGTTGATTTCAGCAAAGGGAAAGCTAAGCTTGAGACCTATTTAGTGGCAAAATCTAGCATGGGTTGGCTATGGCATCGCCGACTAGCTCATGTTGGGATGAGGAACTTGGCCAAACTCCTAAAAGACAACCACATCCTTGGACTAACCAATATTCAATTTGAGAAAGATATGATTTGTAGTGCTTGCCAAGCTAGAAAGCAAGTAGGTGTACCTCACCCACCAAAGAGCATCATGACCACCACACAACCGTTGGAGTTGATTCATATGGATCTCTTTGGACCGGTCGCCTACATAAGCATCGGGGGTAACAAATATTGTCTGGTTATTGTTGATAATTATTCCCATTTCACTTGGGTGTTCTTTGTTTATGATAAGTCCCAGATGCAAGAGAAAGTCAAAATATTTGTGAAAAGGGCACAAAGGGAGTTTTGTCTTCCTATCAAGAAGATAAGAAGTGACAATGGGACCGAATTCAAGAACACTCTAGTTGAAGAGTTTCTTGATGATGAGGGCATCAAGCATGAGTTTTCAACTTCTTACACCCCTCAACAAAATGGTGTAGTAGAGAGGAAGAACCGTACACTTCTTGATATGGCAAGGACAATGCTAGATGAGTACAAGACGTCGGACCTCTTTTGGAGTGACGTCGTCAACACCGCTTTCCATGCCATCAACCGCCTCTACTTACACAAGAAACTCAAGAAGACTTCATATGAGCTTCTAACCGGTAACAAACCAAAGGTGTCATACTTTAGAGTGTTTGGGTGCAAGTGTTTTATACTTAACAAAAGACCCAAAACCTCTAAATTCGCACCTAAAGTTGATGAAGGCATTCTACTTGGTTATGGATCAAATGAGCATGCCTATCGTGTCTTCAACAAAACCATGGGTAGAGTTGAAGTCATAGTAGATGTGACATTTGATGAATCTAATGGCTCTCAAGTGGAGCAAGTTGATTCAAGTGTTGTAGGAAAGGAGGATCCACCATGTGAGGCAATCAAGCAAATGGCTATAGAAGACATTAGGCCAGAAGAAGATCGAGCCACTAATGATGAAGATCCCCAGGATGTTGCTGCACAAATCTCCGCTGACGTACTTCATCAACAAGAGTAGCACTCACCTGCTGGAAATCAGCAGGGCGGCAGTGCCGCTCCTGAGGGCGGTAGTGCCGCCCCATCCACCTCAGCAGCAGCTCCTTCAACTCCTACTCCACCACTTCAAGGGCTCAACCTGGAGCCTATCTTTGAACAAGAAGAAGCTAAAGTTCCAGAAGAAGAACAAGGAGGGGTTGAGCATCCAAGGCTACGTCAAACTATACAACGGGATCACCCCGTTGACAACATTCTTGGGAGCATTCAAAAGGGGGTAACAACTCATTCACATCTAGTGAATTTTTGTCAATATTACTCGTTTGTTTCCTCTTTGGAGACTCTCAAGGTAGAACAAGCACTTGGAGATCCAGATTGGGTCATGGCCATGCAAGAAGAGCTCAACAACTTCAAGAGAAATCAAGTGTGGAACTTGGTGGAAAGGCCCAATACCAATGTCATTGGTACCAAGTGGGTCTTTCGCAACAAGCAAGATAAAAATAGCGTGGTGATAAGGAACAAGGCAAGATTGGTGGCCCAAGGCTTCACTCAAGTAGAGGGCTTGGACTTTGAAGAAACATATGCACCGGTGGCAAGACTTGAAGCAATCCGAATGCTTCTAGCCTTTGCTGCCCATCATGACTTCAAGCTATACCAAATGGATGTCAAGAGTGCATTCCTCAACGGCCCAATACAAGAGTTAGTGTACGTGAAGCAGCCACCGAGGTTTGAAGATCCCAAGTTCCCTGACCATGTCTATAAACTCCAAAAGACGCTCTATGGGCTTAAGCAAGCACCAAGAGCATGGTATGAATGCCTTAAGCAATTCTTGCTCAAACAAGGCTTTGAAATAGGCAAAGCCAACCCTACACTCTTTACTCACAAAGTTGAAAATGATATATTTGTGTGCCAAATATATGTCGATGACATAATATTTGGTAGTACTAATCATGTGTATTGTGATGAGTTTAGTAGGATTATGACTAAGAGATTTGAGATGTCCATGATGGGTGAGCTGAAGTTCTTCCTTGGATTTCAAATCAAGCAAATGAAGGAAGAGACGTTCATTAGCCAAACCAAGTACACCCATGATATCCTTAAAAAGTTCGACATGGTGAATGCCAAGCCTATCAAAACTCCCATGCCAACCAATGGACATCTTGATCTAAATGAAGAAGGGAAAGCCATAGACATCAAGGTATATCGTTCTATGATCGGCTCTTTACTTTACTTATGTGCATCTAGGCCTGACATAATGCTTAGTGTGTGCATGTGTGCTAGATTTCAAGCCAACTCGAAAGAGTGTCATTTAGTGGCTGTTAAAAGAATCTTGAGATATTTAGTACACACTCCTAACCTTGGCTTGTGGTATCCCAAGGGCTCTAAGTTCAATCTACTTGGCTATTCGGATTCTGATTATGCCGGTTGCAAGGTAGATAGAAAAAGCACTTCGGGGACATGTCAATTCCTTGGACAGTCCCTAGTGTCTTGGAGTTCTAAGAAGCAAAATTGTGTAGCTCTTTCCACCGCCGAGGCCGAGTATGTTGCAGCCGGTGCATGTTGTGCTCAACTACTTTGGATGAGGCAAACCCTTCATGATTTTGGATGTCAATTCACCAAAATCCCACTCTTGTGTGACAATGAAAGTGCCATAAAGCTTACAAACAATCCCGTAAGCCACTCAAGAACCAAACATATAGACATCCGACATCATTTCTTGAGAGACCACGAAACCAAAGGAGATATCGAAATTCGTCATGTGAGCACCGAAAAACAACTAGCCGATATCTTCACTAAGCCTCTCGATGAGTCAAGGTTTTATGCTTTGCGTAGTGAGCTAAATATACTTGATTCTCGTAACATGGTTTGAAATATGGCACGCCTCTGTTTGACAACCTAGCAACATAGAAAAATGATCTAAAAGGATATTATATTGTGTTTCAAAATCATTTCAAAATTCTAACTAAGTGTCATGACCATTGTCTGTATTGTTGAGTGCTTACTAGTCATGATATTTAGAGAATATATATCCATATCTGAGGTGAAGAAGGTCATAGTGTTTTAGCATAATACCTGCAAAATTGGCAGGGCGGCAGTGCCGCTCTTAATGGCCGGCAGTGCCGCTCTCTGAAAACTGGGCCGTTTTCTACCAATTTTGGCTGGGTTGCGGGGCCCGTTTTCCTCTATCTATTTCTTTCTCTGGCCCCCGACTCAACTCTTCCCTTCTCTCCCAGCTAATGTCAACGCCTGTGCTCCTCTCTCCTTCTCTCTCAAGCACGCGCCACCACCGTTCATTGCGGTCTGCCACCCCGGTAGTGCCGCCCCTGCAGCTGGCCGAGAGTCCTCATCGCTGGTCACTGCAGGAAGCTCCTGGCTGAGCCGTTTCTTCTCTTCTCCCTCCACTCCATCAGTTTGGAAGCAAGGTGAAACCCTAACCCCATTCGATCTATGCAAAGTGAAGCTTTTAATTACGGATTTCAGTTTCTAGGGGGAGCATGAAGGGTTTAGAAAGGTTTTTGATGGTTGAATCGAATTGATTTTGGATTTCACCGGTTGGATGATTTTGGGGAGAGCGGCAATGCCGCCCACGGGACCATTAATGGCATCCCTAGTAGATTCTAACTGCTATACTCAATCTCACAAATCTGATGAAGTTCAGAATGGATTGGATTCATTTATCAAAAATTGTTTCTAAAGTTTTTCATACTCAATCTTTCAAATCCATGGCTAGGGTTTCATATATTTTTCATTTTAGACTGTGATTTTGAAATTGTGATGATGAATAGACACTGTTGGAAATAGGATTTAGCTAGAACGAGAAAGTTGAAAATTAAATAGTGAAGCAACTGAGGGCGGCAGTGCCGCCCTATAATGCTGAATCCAAATCCAGCAAAGCTTCCTGTGTCATTTTCAAAATTCTTTTTCTTGTTAAAATCTGCTTGTAGCTGTGTCTAACTCATTATCTTATATAATTTCTTATCAAGTCTCATTTAATTGCATAGATGAACTGAGGTAAGAGGAAGGTGATGTCAACTAAGCAAAAGGTCTAGAGAGGCAGGGGACAGGCAAGCTATACTCCCAGTGACAGAAATCTTGATGAAGACCTAGCTGAAGAAGAAAGAACTCAAAGGATGGGAATGACCATTCGTGTGTGGCCTGATTCTCCTTTGCACATTTCAGAGTTTGATAGAAGCCACATGAGAGAAAACACTGATGTGTTCAACCTCAATCCTCCCCAAAACAGTGACAATCATAAGGTCATTGATTATTCTATGAGTTGGAAGAAGACAGGTGAAGCTAGAGAGATTGATCCTTACTCCTCTGATAGATCAAATGGCATTGATTATAGATTTTGGAATGCTTTCCAATCTAATTTTTATGCCATAGCCATCCTATCCAAGTCAAAGGGCAAGATTAGCAAGATGCAGTACATTCATTTTGGTGACTTGGAGAGCAGAGATGATCATCAGTTTGCTACAGCCATCGAGACCTGTGACCGCTTTGAGATGACAGACATCATGAGTTTCAGGTATGATTGGAACATGGAGATTCTAGCACAGTTCCATGCCACTTACTATTGGAATAGGGAAGTGGATGAGCTTCATTGGATGACTGATGGGCAACACTATCGCATTGATTTTGTCACCTTCTGTCGAATTCTTGGTTTTGGACACATCCACAGGGTATATGAGAGGATTCATAATGAGCGTCGTCTTGAGCCAAAGGAAGTAAGCTTCATATGGGAGGATCAAAATCTTGCAGTTCCTGATTGGTCAAGGACAAAGCTCAAAAGCTTCTATTACATCATGAACAATCTTTTCAGGATCACTCTCAACCCCAAAGACAACGCAACAGATTTGAATGGCTATATCACTAATGTGTTGTCTAGGTTTCCCAGCAGTGAAAAGTTTAATGTTCCAAGATTTATTTGGGTTGAGCTAGCATATGCCATGGATGATGGGAGGAGATCTTTGCCCTATGTTCCTTACCTCATGTTTATGATTGAGAGAGTGACTGGCATATGGTTTCTTAAGGATTGTGAGCACACTGTTTACAAGATCAAAAAGACCCATGGTGGCTTAGGGGGACTTGAATCAGCTACTCAGCACACTGGTTCTAGAGGACTTGGAGATAGTGGGGCAGCAGGCTTTCACTCTTCTGGAGCTACACATAGAAATATTCCTGAGCCGTCCAGGGCTACGGAACAAAAGAAAAAGTCAAATTGGGGAAAGATGAGTGCATGGATGAAGGCAATCTTTGCTCATTGTGCATATGCTTCACAGACTGCTTATGAAGACAGAATGGAAAACAAGGAAGCAGTGAGGCATGCTAGGGAGATGGCAGGGCTGCCACCTCTTCCACCAGTGCAGTCGCCACCTCAGTTTCCTAACTTGCCTCGCCTTTCTTCTTCTGATGAGGAGCAGGATCAGCCACATGAGCACCATGATGAACAGCCAGATGATCAGCAGCATGGGCACTCATATGAGCCATTCAGCCAGTACTACGGGTATCCTTAGGGGCAGCATTTTGAGGAGCCCCCAAGGCAGCAAGACCTTGGTGCAGAGATTCACCCTACAGGGCCGATCCACAGGTTTAGGCAGCTTTGCTTCGCACATACTCCAGGAGACCGCGTCCTTCGACGGATCAGTCAGGGCCTTCTACTTCAGCTAGGGCAGCACCTCCGCGACATTCAGCATGCTTCACTTCCCACACCCACGTCGCCGGACGTGCCCGCATCGACTCTGACAGTGATGAGTGACTTTTCTTCTTTTTCTTCTCTTTTTGGTACTTGATGACAAAGGGAGAGAAAAATAGAGGGGTCAATAGATTTTCGACGCCATGAGTTCTCTGCAGCTGCGCTATATGTTCTGATCCGATGAGAGTAGTTGTTAAGGTGTGAGTTTGAGAGTCGCTCAAAACTCTATTTTGTGAAATTAGCTACTTTGTGACTTAATTTGCTTCGGATATGGACATGTATTCATGGTTATTATTTTAGCTTGTCATATTCCCGGTTGTAGGAATCTGATTGCTACCTGGCTGATATCGTTAGGATGGTAGTGTCGCCCTGTGCTGTATCAGCCAGGGTCTTATGTGCTTGAACTGATAAAACCTGTCATATGCATCAAGTTTATTTCTGTGACACTTTGTTCAGCACCCCACAGCAGGCATGGATGTAGGGGGAGGTTTCCATCACACCTAAAATATGAATCATGGCTTTTTATGCCAAATTGAGAATTCAAATCTCTATTCACATATTTAGGGGGAGGCTACTACACCCATGGTTCGAAAATCTCAGTTTAGATTTCATATCATTTGTAAGCTCTAATTGGGTTGTCATCAATTACCAAAAAGGAGAGATTATAAGTGCAATCAAGCCCTATCGTGGGTTTTGGTATTGATGACCACCAAATTAGGGGACTAATAAGGTTTATCGAGATGACAAGCAGGGAATCAAAGAATGAGGATGATGTACAAGTTGCAGGTGTCCTAATTATAAAAGGTGGCTAAACCTAGCTCAAAGGATGTTTAAATTCTTTTATATTTTAAATTTAAGTTTAGGAAAAGCCGTACTATTAAGAAGGATTTTAGGACAGTTGGTCAACTGTTGAATCAGATGCGCAAATTCTCAGATTTACATCCTCTCACCTAGTCAAAACAACTAGCCAAATTTCATATCATATTACCTATTTTGGCTAGGGCGGCAGTGCCGCCTTGTTAAGAGCGGCAGTACCGCCCTTAACTGACCGTTGGGCTCGAGGGATATTTATACCCCTCAGGCCCGGCCCACAACGGTCATCTTCTTCACTAAGTCATTCTGCTCGAAACCAGAAAGAACCAAAGCTCATCTCTCTCCTCCATTGTCGCCTCTCCATCCCTCAAGCTAATCCTTGAGTCCAACCATCAAAACTTGAGAGAAAAGGCAGTAAAACTCGATTGGAGAGAAGATCTACTGATTCCCCAAAGTCTAAGAGCATTTGGTTCACGTTTGGCCGGTGGTTCTAGGGTTTGTTACTCTTGGAGCTTGCTCCTAGCCGGCTAAGCGTCGCCCTTGTGCTTGCCAACTCGTGTGGCAGCCTTGGGAGGTTTGTAACCTTATTCGAAAGCTAAGAAATCACCCCTCACTTCTAGAGTTCACTCTCTTGATTTGAGAACAAGGGTAAGGCAAGCCTTTGTGGCAAGCTCAAGCCTTTTGTGGTTTCCTCTACAACGTGGACTTAGGCAAACCTTTGTGGTGAGCTGAACCACGGGATAAATCTTGTGTCTCGATTGCTTCATCTTATTTATTTGCTGGTTTACCTTATTGCTAGCTATTGTTAGGGTTTAGTTGCTCGATCTACTTTTGTGTGGAGTTTCTATGGTATTTAGTCTTCGAACTAGATCTTGTCTTTCTATTGGAGGATTAAGCAGCTAGTGGGGTCAGGTTCATCTCTGTAAAATCTTAACTGTGTTAGATTTATTTTCGTAAAGCGACAGTGCCGCCCCCAAAGGCCAGCAGCGCCGCCCTATGTTCTAACAGAGTTTAGAGTTGAATTTTTACATGCCTATTCACCCCCCTCTAGGCCTTCTTTATCTTCCTGTAGATCCTACACTCCCGCGTGTGGTGCCTATTGAATAAGAGAGAATTCCTTATTTGACACTAGAAAAATGAGTCGTTCCTTTCTTGGCCCTGAAATTTTCTTCGTTCCTTATTTAACACTCACTTTAACTTTCATCCCTAATATGACACCGCAGTCAAATCCGTTAGCTAACGGTATTAAGTGGCTGTTAAAAAGACATTTTTGTCCCTGGGCGCTGGTGCATGCATGCAGCGCATGCAGAGGCGGCGTCCGCGCCTCTGCATGCGCTGCATGCATGCGCCAGCGCCTAAGGGCAAAAATGTATTTTTAACAGCCACTTAACACCGTTAGCTAACGGATTTGACTACGGTGTCATATTATGGATGAAATGTTTAAGTGAGTGTCAAATAAGAAACGAAAAAAATTTCAGGGCCAAGCAACGACTCATTTTCCCAGTGTCGAGTAACGAATTCTCTCATTGAATAACGCTCAGCTGTTTTGCCATTGATGATGGCTCGTTTACTTTTTTGGCTAATGAGCCGAGCCGAGGTGAGGCTAGTAAGCCAGCTGGATTAGGTGCGTTTGATTAATTTCAGGAATAAGTGCTTGATTATATATTCGTGCTCAACGCTTGCATGTTTCTAGCCTGGATCGTTGCATGATTGATAAAATTTATACCGTAAATATTTATGAGAACTTTGCGTTATGAACATTACTCTGGATATTTACAAGAATTTTATACTCTAAATTTTATACTGTAAATATTTATGAGAATTTTATACTATATATATCTTGTACTAGGAAATTTACGAGAACTTTCACCAGGAATATTTACGAGAACTTTGTACTATGAATGAATACAAATATTTACGAGAAGTTTGAACTATGATCAAATTTAATTTACTATAACATCAGTATAAGCTACGTCATATTTCAAACTACGATAATCTGTAGCTTATTTTCTGTAGCCAAGCCATTCGATGCACCAACCTGGCGCGGCCAACTGCTATTTGCGTCCAATCCGGCCTGGTGCTTTTAATACGCGTAGTCTTTTATGGGTCACGAGATATCCTGATCCATGATTAGCTCCACGATACACGGTGCATGCAAGTGCACTACGTGTCAGGAGAATATATGAACACGTGCACGGAAGTGTTACGAGAATGCAAGGTGTACATCTACGCGGCGTCCATGCAAAGGGTACAGAAATGCACATGTACGTGTTACGAGAATGCAAAGTGAACCTAGCTACATGTTGAACCAATGCTGGAAAACTCTGGTAATTTTACCATAATTCTTATTGTTCCAACTACACTTTGAGTAGGATGTTACCACAATTTTACGCTGTGAGTATTTGGTTATACTTATAATAATAAGGCCAATGTGTCATGATAAATTTACGATAATTTGAATAGCTACATGTTGAACTCATGCTCGGAAACTATGGTAATTACCATAATTCCTATTGCTCGGACTATAATTGAGTAGGAAGTTACCACAATTTTATGCCTTGTTGAGTATTTGATTACTATAATGTTGCTCGCGCCAAACCAGATCAATGAAATGACGCTGAAAAAGAAATAGAATAGATATATAATGGAACCAACAGTGACATGCAAAGGTAGCATAAAAATCGCTGATAGTAACGGATTGGATGAGTACGTGAGCCATGTTCGTTTGGACTTGTTTAGCTGATAAGCCATGACTGAAAATACTATAGACTGATTTGATATTGAAAAAGCATAGCTTATAGGCTAAACACGACCAAACGAACGTACCGATGGATTTTGGCACATCTCATCTCGAGAAGCCGCCTCGCTTGCCTCTAAGCCTGGATGGGCGGCTGGGACACCGCTGGCCAAGACTTGACGGAGTTGGTTGATCGGTACAGAACCTTCTCGGCTTCTCCACTGCCAGGATGGGGATGGCCGTGCACGCACGTCGCCGGTGGAAGATCAGGACGACAGGACCGCTCCATTGTCGAAAAGCAGTAGGCTGCACCGGAGGTCTGGAGTAGAGGGCAGCGTCGGAGATAACCTGAACACAGCGAGGTCCCATCAATGAATCAGCTCGAGATTGGATGAGTCACGCAGATTTTACCTGGAGATCCTATGTCTGCTCGCATCGATGGGGATCGCTCACCTAAAGATCCTCTCTCTGCTGGCATGGACGGCCAGTCCAATTTGAAGCTGTGATGTGGCCGAGACGAATCTTCTCCCGCGGCGCGTCTGGTGCCGAACAAAGGACACGATTATTATGATTCCGAGTAAATCCAGGGTGTAAAGTAAGTTTTGGTGTATCACAACGGGTGTTACATAGGTGTTCGAATACTAATAAAAAAATAAATTACAGAATCCGTCAGTAAACCACGAGATAAATTTATTAAGCCTAATTAATCCGTTATTAACACATGTATTACTGTGGAACGAGATCCTCTGCAGTCATGGCAGCGACTGCTCTCTACAGTCAGGCCAGCATCCGACCGTTCACTGAGATCCAACAGCAACCGGCTCCCACCAGGCTTCTTTTGCGCCTGAGTCGTCGAAGCACTGGGCCTTGGCCCAACAAGCATAACGTTGTTGCTGGCGTTTTTGGCGTGAGGGTAAGCCTTGAGCGACGATTTTCTTGAGACCGGTGGTCACTGCAAAGAGAGATTCAGGAAGGATAATTTAGCCGTCTTTCAAATTCCGAGTGCCAGCATAGGCTTCTCCTCTAGCTCGGCCTCGTCAACCGGCACCACCTTCCTGTCGTCGGCCTTCGGCGGTGGTGCCGAGATGGTGACAAGCCAGAGACGAGCGGCGGCGGCGACGATAAACAATCCAGCCTCCAACCGAGGTGAAGCGTGCGGCGAGCGTGGTGGCCAGTGCGGGGCCGGCATTACGCCGTTGCTGTCCTCGTCGTCATGCAGCTCATTGTCACAAACCTGTGGTTCCGTCTGTGCAGGAATTTGAGTAGAATTAGAGTCACAAGCTAGTTCCAGGAAGAACACAGCATATAGGATTGAAGTTTTAGTTATTCATCTTGCACAGCTCATATGAATGCTTCACATTTTTGTGTAGTTTCAGGAAGAAACAATTTGAACAAATTCCAAGCACTTGTGCTTCCTGTCTAATTTCCTATACAAACAGCCATCGGAGGACGTGCAGCTTTCCTGCACAGCCACCTGGAGCTCGATCATCAGGGACAGCACCTGGAGGTGTGCGTATCTCATCACCGAGCAGAGACCGAACATGGCACGGAGGGCAGGCGCGCTGCCGGCATCCACGAGACCAGCAGGCTATGCGAGGAACGCCCCTACGAGGCTGCGGCTACGACAGCGTATGAGCGCCAAAGCAACATGAAGGGGAGGAAGCCAGATTCACGGGCTCACATGAGGGATTTAGCTCGGGGACGTGTGACAACAGCCGTGGTGAACGAACGAGTGACCGAGCAAGATACACAAGACGCCAGCGGCGGCGAAGAAGACAGCGTGCTCAAGCGTCGCTCGTGGGCTTTAGATGGGCTGCTAGACTGCCTGTGTGGTAACTGGCTAATATGGTCCTTCGGATGGCAGCCAACGGCACAGATACGCCGACTGCAGGGGATCTCGTTCCGTTAATGTAGCACCACATTGTCAAATTATGGATTACTTAGGTTTAAAAGATTCGTCTCGTAAAGTAGTCACAATCTATGCAATTAATTATTTTTTAGTCTATATTTAATACTCCATACATATGTCCAAATATTCGATGAGATAGGGTGTAAACTTTTGAGAATGAACTAAACAAGGCCTAAATACATGGGATTTTGTCAGCTATAGTCACCTAGGTAGCTAGTTTCTTCCACGGGCCTGTGTGGAGATATGGCCGGATCGCACAAGCGCCAAGACCTGCGGCAGCTACGACGTGGCGAGGCCGTTGCCCACCGATGGATGGAACCAGGACAACGGCAGTGGATGATCATACCTGCGGCAAACTGCAGCGCACTGCAGGGATATAAGGGCGGCGGACGGAGCGAGTTCTACAGCGGTCGGTGACAGTGGCAGATGGAGCGAGTTTTGCGCCATGTTTCTTGTACGCTGAAACTGAAAAGAAGGAAACGCGATTAGGGGATTCGATGCCAAGCCGAGACGCATGTGAGATTGGAGGCGAGCCGAGCCGCATGGAACGGGAGTACCATGCCACGGTGGGACTGGGTGAGTGAGGGGACCGTTCGCTGGCTAGCTAGGCTGTCTCCGAGAGTCTGTCTACCCAACAACTATGTGTTTCAGTAAAAAGTAGCACATGGTTGTTTGATGGCTATAGAACACATAATTTGTAACGGAGAAAAAACCATATGTTTTAGCACAAGCTAGCACATGGTTGTTGGTTGCTTGCATAACACATGATTTTCAACAGAAAAGAAACCATGTGTTTTAACACAAGGTAGCATACATTTTTAAAAAAGGCCCACTTAGAGAAAATATGTTATAATTTCTGTGCAACCAAAGTTGACCCATTAACTAAAATGACAAAATGGCTCATTTAACAGCAACAACCCATAAGAGAAGTCCAAAACCATGAATACATGAATATAACTAAAATTATAAATTGGCTCATTTAACAGCAGCAGCCTATAACAAAAGTCCAAAACCATAAATACATAGGAATATAAAGATTTGGGAGAGAAGCCAACCAAAAACAGATCTACGTGGGGAAAGCCTTTGCTCTGCTCACGTAGGGCAGGGAAAAGGGGGAGACATCATATTGCAAAGAAGAACAGGAAATTTCAAGAAGAACTAGAAGACCGGTCCATACCTCATTAGCAAAGGTTAGTATCCCAATCTTTTGAATTTACTTTCTGAAAAAGCAAAAAAAAAACAATAGCAACTCAAATAAAAGACTAGAAAAATGTATATCCATGGAAAACTAGTGTTGAATCTCATGAAACGAGACGGCGACATGAGTGTGACAGAGACCTCTCTTCGATTTTCTGTCTCCTGGCTTTTTTTGAGAGTCTGTCTCCTGACTGACTAGTGCTGAATCAGATGGCCATGCATGCATTACCCATTAGCACTGCAATTAGTGGCAGCCAGGCCCATCAACAAGCCACTCTAAATCCTGTCCTTGTTCATCAGAGAACTACTAGCTAGCTAGCTCTAGTTGCATAAGAGATGGAAAATTGCAACTAAGGTACTGGTACACACCTGAAAACCGAACAAGCAACTCCTTAGGAAAATCGAAGATGCAGAGCAGTAGCTTCTAGAACTCAGGGCGAAATTGAAAACAGCAGCCAAGCTGCTGCTGGGACTGCTGTGCTGTTCCTGTGCAAGACAAGCATAGCCACACCACTCAGCAATCCTCAACTAAAATTACAAATATATCTCTTATGCATTTGCTATATTCCTATTGTAATTAAATTACAGAACAAAAATAAGAAAATTGTATATTTGACACAGTGCAACTTGTACTTGCTGCTAATGCAATTATACTGTATATATATACAATTTAAAGATCTGGCTCATGCAACTTGTACACGCAAAGTAGGGCAAAGGGGCAGAGATCAGATCGAAGAGGAACCACAAACCTCAACAGCCAAGGTTAGTACACCGATCATTTGAATCCAATCTCCTTGTGTGTGTTAGATGTATAGAATATGTAATGATGAGAAACCTTCTAACTGTCAAAACATGAAATCTGGATGTTATAACAGAACATAAATCTAGAAAGAACAACGCAGTAGGAAATGTCAGAGGCACGATATCAAATTCAGAATTATGAGAAAATGATTCGCCAAGAAGAAAGCAACAATGATGTAAAATTACTCCTAATTCAAAACAGTTGACACAAACAATAAATAAATCAAAACTAATGGCTTCTTCATTTTCTTACAAGTTTCAATTGCTTCCCTTATGCAACTAATACAAGCACCAGTCGAGTTTGATCAACTACTTGAGGTAAGAAACACAATTCAATGATGCAATAAAAAAGAAGAAGAATCTGATAAAAAGCTATATAAGTACCCTGTTGCTTGTTTTTTTTATGAAGCAGAATAATATGTATGTCACAAAAAGTAGATGTAGTGATTATCCAACATTAGTGAACTCACAAGAAGCAATTAAGGAAGTATAGTCAACTCCTTACCAAATATTTGCAGGCACAAATTGTTCCAGTGACCTTTCAAATACCTACAGATACAAAAAGGTGAGCAAAATCATTACTTAGAATCAAAAAATACCAACATAAGAAGGTTGTTTTTCGACTAAAATATATTTCAATGCAGGGAGGCTATACTGAACTTATGATGGAACAGATCAGGAACTCTCAGGAAGATAATCAGACTGACTGGAATACGCAGGTAAAATTTATAATACCAGTACACAAAAATTACAATTCAAACATATGTAAATTACACACATATGTGCAATGTAATTTCAGCATAACAGCACTTTAATTTCAATGCTTCATTATAAACTGTGCAGCAACATGAAGAGATGCAAGGATCATTAACAAAGATGATACTTGGAAATGACAGAAATGAGGTAAAACTATATTATATATGTTTGCCAAACTAGTTGTGTTATATTATAAATGGTAACCATTCTCATTATCAAACATATAAAACAGAATATGAGATTTGAAGATCTGGATGGAATCTTTGGACCACAAACTGACTGGTCAATATCAGAGTCAAGGATGTCATATGAGGTAGATACAGACAGCTAAGCCAATTTGATTATATTTATAAGCAATACAAATATGTACTGGCATCAAAGTAAAACTTGTCTTTACAAAAATAGGATAGAGAAATGGCAATCATCGCTAATGATGATGGAGCAACGACAAGCATATCTGATGATGGTAGATTTGAAATTCAACAATACCATTGGCAAACTGATGTATTCAATAATATGGACATTGATAAGGTACATAAAAAATGATCTCTTCAACTATTTCAGTCCACACTAAAAAAAATATTTGTATTATAAATGACATTACTCAGAAACTAAGACTGCTGCTAATATATTTACAGGTGCAGCATGAAAATCAAGAAGACCAACCAACAATAGGAGAAAATGACTTGAGGATCATAGCAACAGAACCAACAAGTTCAGATATTACATCAGCTGTAACAGATGATAATGAGCATGTAAATGGCAGCTAGGAACTAACAGAGGAAGAGATTGAAGAATTCATAAAAAATGAGCAGGTTGAAGCATCTGAAGGCAACAATGCACCAATCAACAACAAGTACACCCCACAGCTATCATTGGAATTTAAGACTAGGGATGATGCTCACCATTTCTTCAACTTCTATGCGCTCCTAGCCGGATTTCAAGTTGCCATAACACATACGACAAGAACTCAAAGTAAGAAGAGAAATAATGAGGTAGTCAAAGTGACAATGAGATGCACTCGTCAAGGAAAAGAAAAGGAACCAAAGTGTTTAGAGCAAGAAGAAGCTGAAGTAGACAAGGATGTTGGAAACAAACCGGTAAGGAGAAGAAAAACAAATGTTCAGCAGAAGTCAGATTGTCCTTGTGTTATGATGGTGAAAGAAGGTGTATGGAAGATTAAAACTCTTAATTTGGAGCATAATCATGAGCTATGCCCTGGAGACAGGGATCAACTATTTTCTAGTCACAAGTATATGACATAAATGGAAAAAGGACTTATCAAGACTCTGAACGATAACAATATCCCGACTAGGAAGATGGTTTCTATTCTATTGTATTTGAGAGGGGGGCTTACAGCTCTACCGATGAAAAATAAAGATATCAGCAACTACAGGACAAGGCTGAACAGAGAAGTTAAAGGATCAGATATGACACAAGTACTGGATTATTTCAGAAAGAAACAAACTGAGGATCCATTTTTCTTTTACAAGTTTGATTTAGATGAGGACAAAAGAGTGAGAAACTTATTCTGGACGGACTGTTCTTCTATGAAATATTATGCAGATTATGGAGAATGCGTAAGTTTTGACACGTCATATATGACCAACCGATACAACTTACCATTTGCACCATTTGTTGGAATCATAGGACATGGGCAAAGTTTTCTTTTCGGATGTGCTTTCCTGCATAATGAGATAGTGGAGACTTTTAAGTGGTTATTTCAAACTTTCCTTGAAGCAATGGGAGGAAAACACCCTCAAACGATCATCACAGACCAAGACATGGCGATGAAATCAGCAATAGAGCAAGTCTTCATAAACACAAAGCACATAAATTGCTTGTTCCACATAAAGACCAAATGTTATAATAAGAATGTCAAGGTCTTTGTAGCAAACGAAGGACTATATAAAGACTTCGAAGATATAGTGAACAATAGTCTAACAGTGGAAGAATTTGAGCGACTTTGGAAGAGAATGATTGAGGAAAGAAACCTTCAAGGGAATCACTACTTTTCAAAAATGTGGGAAATGAGAAAAAGGTTTATCCCGGTCTACTACAAAAATGACTTCTTTCCTTTAATACAGACCACATCTAGGAGTGAGGCAACAAATGCGAGGTTCAAAGACAATGTAGGGCCAATCTATAATATCATTAGCTTTCTGAAAGAGTACAATCGGATTGTTGATACCATAAATCGAGCAGAAAGGCTAGAGGACAGCTATAGCAAGCAGAAAAGGCCAATGGAATTTATATTCGGCTATAGAATAGAGCAGCGGGCACAACACCTATACAACAGAAACATATTCAAAAAGTTCTAGCTACAACTGAAGGCAACATCAAGGCTGAACTATAGGGAAACCAAAGATAGGAAAACATTTGAGGTGTGGCAAAAAAGTAACCAGAATCAGGAGATTCATAGGTTCAGGAGATATACAGTAAACACTAACCTAACAGAAGACGAAGAAGAATTTACCTGCATATGTGCAAAATTCAGCAAAGATAGGATACTCTGCTCTCATATCCTAAAAATAGTCATTGAAAAGGAAATCAGCACAATTCCAAACAAATACTTCTTAGACAGGTGAAGACAAAAGGATATGAAGGTACATGTTGAAAGACAAAAAGAAGAAACAGTGCAACAAGCTCATTGTTGAGATTCAACATATTATCCAGAAGATCAACAATACTAAATTTAAAAGGATCAAAAAATGAGAAAACCATGGAATACCTTATGGCAGAATTTGACAAGATGGAAATCAATTTAGATAGAATGTTATCTGCTCAGCAAACAGGTGAAGCACAAAATGACCAGCAAGGAAATAAAGAAGGAGAAACTATAGCAGCATAAGCCGGAGATGCACAGACTGAAATAGATGATCCAGAAAGAATTCAGAGAAAAGGAAGGCCACCTAAACCTGTCAGAATGAAGACACATATAAAAGAAATAAAGAAGAAACTGGTGGCAGTAGAAAAGAAGGAAAAGAAGAAAACAAATGGCACAGACAGTGTAGGTATAATATTTCAGGACATACAAATAGAATTTCAGTACATACAAAATAGAATTTGAATCCAAATACAAAAATTCTTATTTATGTGAACTAATAATGTTTTATGGGCTCTCCGGTGAAACCAAAAAGAAAGAAGAGAAAGGAAACATTAAATGGTAACACTGATCCCGAAGCCACAACACACTAAGGACACGGTGATCAAAGACATGCAGCAATTGACGATGATCAGCAGATAGAAGCAAAATTTAAGTAGCCAATATATATATGTAATTTATGTAATGATTAGGATGTTACAAACCTTAAATTAAATTATGCCTAGATCTAAAATTACATATGCTAAGGACTACAATTGCAGTACCCAATATCTGCAATTTACATTATCGGTGATTGCAATTGTGTAACCGAATTTTATATTTGTCTTGTTTTCATTAGCAGCAGGTAATAATAGTAACAAAGCACTTGAAAAATTCAGTAGTACGCTGCTCCTGCAGGCACCAACATGTCTGCCAGGGCATTTACTGACCTTATTGTTGAAGTTCCATCTACCGTTGTGTGTTAAATTGTCTTCACCATTCCCAGCTTTAAGCTGAACAAAAAAAAGACAGTTATAAGGTTTATGCCTTCAAAATTCCATGAGCATTGTCAAAGGCTGACAGGCCTCCAGAAATTGATTGCAATTTTGGTAATGGTGAGAAGAGGTGTGTGTTGACACTCGAAGTTAAAGGCTGATAGGCCTTCAGACCTACACTGTTTGCACACACACATGTAAATGAAAAGATAGTAGCTAGTACCTTGACAATATTGTCTGCATACTTCATCACCATTGATACAGCAATTCCACTGCAAAACAAATATAAATACTCGATTTGATTGGGAAGAAAATAAGAAGGATGCAGCTAAGACCAACAGGGCAATAGTGAAAACAACTAATATGATCCAACTGTCAGTACCTCAGAGCATGGTTAAGAATCATCAAAACTGTAATAAACGAGTAGCCATGAAAAAAGCCTCTGCACCAGATGGCACATTCAAATGGAATGGTCAATCTCATGAACTGTAACAGGTAACATTAATGAAGCACTTGTAAAAAAATTCTGCACTAACTTGTTCATCACAGCATCGAAGTCCTGGACACAAATTACAACCAAATTGAAGAGCATCCCAAATATGTACAGCCAAAAATTCTGTGCATTTATATTTCTTGAAGGATGTTTCTTGATGATAACCTGGATTGTTAAAAACATAAAGGAATATATTACATTCCTAAAGAAATCCATTGACATTTCATATCAAATGTATTTAAAAAAAAAACAAGAATACAAATGATGAAAAGAGGAGTAGTAGTAGTAGGGAGTCACAAACTTCTGTATATACTCCTGCAAAACCACTTAGAAGAGCCATCACCTGCAAAAAGGGAAAAAGAGCATTCAGGTAGTTGTTAAGCACTTCCTCTAGTATGTCCAAAAGACAGGATCGATTATTTTTTCTGCTTCACTCACAATTGCCATCACCCAACCTTGAATAGGGGTCTGAAGAACATGGTCTGACCTGGAAAAGGACAGATAAGAAAAGAATGAGGGGGAAAATGTTGAACAAACAAGAAAAAGAATGAGGGGGAAAACAGGCATACGAGGGACTGAGCTGAGCAGTAGTGTAGCAAGCACATAAAAGAATAAATGCAGCCCACTGAATTTCACTTAACCTGCATTAGTTCAACCATCCTAAATTAACAATGGAAAGAGGTTACTGGGGAAGAAAATATTAAAATAACTAGAAGGAATGAAATGGAAAACAAAGAGGTTTTGTTATGATGGCCAGTTAAGAGGGTAGCAAGGTATTAGATTCAACAAATGCGCCAGTTTCAGATATCAGAGTTAGGATTTGCATAGTCCATTAAACAACCAGTTTCTCAAGTTCAACAGTTCAATAGAGTACGGATTCAAACCTAATGATGACAATTTATTTTACAGATTGAAGTTCACCACAACTCTTTCATTACAGGACTATAATTCATGTCTTCCAGTTTTAGCATCCAGCGTTGCATCGAAGATTTCAAGTGAAAGCGAACCCAATGACATAGTGGATGTCACTTGTTACCAAAGAAAACTGATAAAAAAGAACAAGCTCATTAGACTTACTTTTTCTTGAGAATTATACGGTACAGGGCACCAGTCCTGATAATATTCAAGTTCTTCAGAATTTGGTAAGCTGGCGCATCCACATATGCAAAGATATAATACTGACAACCATAGAAGCAGGGAAAACATGGTTATGTTTTGTTCATTTTTTCTTTTTTTAAATAAAAAAAATCCTACGTCAGAAGGACTGGGCAACTGGGCATACCTGCAATAAGTTCTTCACCAGGTAAAACATTGCAGGAATGGGCTAAACTCTAACTTCATCAAACGATGTAGTTAACCTAAAAATAATAAAACCAAAGGTCTAGAAGGTGGAAGAAGACAACACACCCCTAATATGTACTATCGAGAACGACAAGCATGGTAAAATCATCACCTATTATCTTCCGTAACACCTTGACTGTTCCATGTCCTGTACAAGGCTACAAGTGACAGTAGACATTTCAAAGCTTCCACCTAGACATTGAGAAAACAGAATACATAACCACATCCACAATACTGAAAACTCCTGAAGATATAGTCACTGAGAGAATTCAAGCATTTTGCTCACCGAAAAATTTGCTGTTGTGATACTATATTCATACTTTCCAGCTCTTTTCGACCATACAATCAATATTGCCTGGGAACTTGTTAGCAATGTCAATGCAAGTGTAACAATGGACCTGAAAACCACATTGCCGATACAACAAATGATTTTCAGAAAGAATGAAATTTAGTAAAAATATTGCAAGAAATAAGCCTTACTTTGGCTTCCAACTATCCTTGCCCTTCGGCCCTCCTGCAGTGCTAAGAGTCGAAGTTGCTGTATCTGTAAATGGTATAGGTATTAATGCTAAGAATATCCCATATACAGCCCATCCGGAAAAAGAACATCTGCATGATGAATCAAGAGCTTACTGCTAGAAAGAGATCTCCTATCAAAGCTCTCTATGTCCTTCTTGGATACGTCATCGCTCTCCTTTTAGACGAGCCGGGTCAGACAAAAGACAGCTTGTCAGTGCATGCTCTGTTATTGAAACACAAGATTATTGTAAGCCCATTTTTCTCGAAAAGGAAAGCAACTATTGCCAGCGTTTAACTTTACGTATGACCAATGACAAACATCAGCAAGATAAAACAGTACAGGACAATTTTAAGTTGAATTTAATGTCTAAACCATACTGGTCACTGCTAACACATAATAGCAGGCACAAATTATTTCCCAAATTATGTTTACAAAAACAAAGGATGAATCAGATGGCTTGTGTATCAGAAAAGGTCCGATTGCAAGTGCATGGATGGATAGAAATGCTGCACTCACAAACTCAGCCGTTAAATAGCCAAATGTAAATTTAACAAATAAATTTGTAAATTACAAGAATTAATGTCAGCATAACGTTAACGACTTGTAGTCAGCCATGAGCAATATACACTGATCGAATAATCACTCACCTGCTAATGCCTACATGGGTACATACAATCTACCAGACTCAACAGTAAATGGGAGTGAAGCAGGCAACTGTGCCTAGATGAGAAATATGAGATTGAGACTTCAAATCAAACAAAAACGAACCAAAAATGCCTAGATGAGAAATCGGACAAGGATAAAAAAGAGGTGTGTGTTGACACAAATCACAATTACCAGATTTTAAGATGTGTTAGCACAAATCACAAGAGACATTTTTTCTATAGAAGGACAAGGACAAAAAAGAGGTGTGTGTTGGCACAAATCACAACTAACAAAGTTCAAGATGTGTTAGCACAAATCACAAGAGATATTTTTTCTATGAAAAAATACGGACAAATAAGAGGTGTGTGTTAACCTTGCTGATTTCCTCCTTGATGGCACTGACATACTCCTCCTCAGAGATCCTGCAATGTGAATTTCCAATAAGAAATACAGCCAAAATACAGACAAGTGAAGTATAAGTATTAAATGTTACTCACTTTTTCGCCTTGTACTCACGGCGGACCCTCCTGAGCTCCACAGTCTGCGGGAACGAACCAATTGTAGTCGTGGGAAGGACGGGGAGGTTGAGCTCCTTCTGCTGGGCATCCAATCTAGCACTAATGGTGGTTGCACGGCGGTGGTCAGAGCCCTTGAGAGCAGCAGCCTGTAACAGTATACAGAAAGAGGTTGGTACACGTTAAAATTGGACTAGCAGGTGTAAGCTTTTAAGCCTCAGGCAAGGTGCTCACAGCCTTCTGGACTTCTTCATTGGTCACACGGGGAGAGGATTTCCTCGATGCCTAAGCAGCAGCATTTGCTGCAAAGTAAGCCTGTAGATGACATTTGCAGAAATGAATAGGCCAGTATAAGTTTGTATGCAGGAAAAAGAAACACCAAGGACTAGTTAAGACAGCAGAGAATGAGAACAAAACTGCCATACCTTATCCTTTTGACCAGCCAATGCCTTCGCAAGAGCATCAACCTCAACAACCTTCTGGGCAGCAAAAGCAAGCCAAGACTTAATCTCGCTGTCAAGGTTAGTCTCGTTCACAAGATCCACAGCGGTGTGCATGAGTGAGCAGGAAGTTGATACAACAAGCTTGTCTGAGCAAATGGTAGGCATTATCAGATATTGCCAACTGTAACCAAATCTAATCTAACGACAGATAAACAGTGAAAGTATGATTACCCTTCCCAACAACAGCCTCAAGAGACTGGAGAGTGCTGAGAGATGTAGCAACATCATCAGCCCAGATGTTGCGTCCATCCACAACACCAGCAAAGAGGTACTTTCCAGCAGGGAAACCAGCACTCATGACAAGCCCAAGAGTTTGGGTTCCATAGACAAGATCAAAACACACCGCTCAGAGATGTTAGGGTCCTGCATTCAAAGAACAGTGAGTATGCTATCATTACAAAAGGGTCTGGGAGGAACAATGGTTGCAAAAAGGGTGAACTAGCGACATGAATAACATACTTGTATGATTCAGCAGGAACATCAGCAAAATAAGTCTCGACAAGCATATTCAATCCAGAAAGTGGGCTCATCAAACTGAATCCATGAAGCCCCGGCTGCCTTCAACTCAGCAATGACTTCCCTACAATCATCATGCATCAAATTATCAACTGAAAACTCAAGGGTGTTAGCTAATCTACTGCCACCTTGTGAGAACACAGCAGAGGAAGGCGGCGCCGACTTAGCTGCCTACTGTGTGTGAACACAGCAAGGGAAGGCGGCGCCGACTTTGCCCCCTGCTGTGATACAGTAGCCGCTGCAGGTGCAGGCGCCGCACGGCTTACCTGCAGCACTATAGGAATAGGCAGTGGCCGGCGCAGAGTCAGCCCTGTCAGGTTATCTAGTTACTGTGCCAGCATGGGCGCTGCACATGGACTAGATAGTTAGAGTTGTATAAATAGACATGTATGGCAACTCAGTAAAGAGAGCTCAGATTTGTCATCACACAGACAAGGCTTCGGCCAACGCTGTTGTCTTGTATTGTGCGTGCTTGCTCTGTTCTCCCTTCCTCTTCTAGCTCGATCCGTAGTGTGTGGGTACGGACAACGCCGGTACGTGGTCTGCACGGCTAGTGGGTGCTCGGCAACACTAGCGCGTGCTCAGCGAGACCGACAAGTGCTCCACTCGCCTGAGCCGGTGGTCGGCAAGATCGGCTGCAGTGGCACTGTCGTGAGCCGGTGATCCTGTGAGACCAACGGAGTGGTCTGGAGGCTATCGCGGTGGTTTGGAGGCTATCAGGTAGTGGTCTGGAGGCCTGGTCGGTGGTCTGGAGGCTATCTGTAGTGGTCTGGAGATCATCTCGGTGGTCGGGAGGCTAACTGTGGGCCAACAAAGGGCCAGCAGTAGCTAGTAACTTGTTTATAATCTTACTTGTAGACAGGGAGGATACTGCTAAGAAGGGAAAGAAGAGGGAATCCCTTCTCCACACCCTTGGCAGGATTTGAGAGCAACAGGTATGAGACTGGTCCAATAAGTACTGGCACGGTATCAACACCAAGCTGCATGAGGCAACAACATATAAGCCATACAAGCAAGTAGATGAAATCCTTGCAAGAAAAGGCACCTGTTTTATATTTTAGAGTAAACAACACAAAAGAAATAATGCAACCACTCTGTGTGCCCCACTGCTTATGACACAGGAAAAATGAAAATACACTAAACTCAGAATCCTTTTTAGACAATCTCCAACAGAGCAAAATAAGAAAAACAAAACAACAAAAGCAAGATCAGACCAACTTGTCAGAGGCACAATACAACTCAGGAAACATTCTTACTGTAGCCTGAAATTGTCATTTTCATGAAGAAAGCCATTTTTGGTCAATGCGTCAACGCTCAAGTTCAAACAATGATCTAGAAAGCTCAAAAGTACCAAGTTTCTTTGCAACCAATTTGATCTGACAATATCATAATAACAAGCTTCCAAAATATTACACCAATTAGGTATCTGGATGTACATCCCAGTTTCTGTGTTAATCCAAAATTACTAATTAAGTGCAGGATTAAAAATGAATGATCACTACTAGTTTGAGGTTCAATTAGCTAAAGGCAGCATGCTAAACTATCAAATGACTTTATCGGATAATTATGATGTCAAAAGAAATAGGAATGTATTAGCAACCATCAGACAATCAAGTACACAAGTAGGAAATTAACATTAGGAGAATAGGTTAGCACATTAAACTGAGATAACAGAAATATAATGAGTGTATCGTACCGCCTTAGCCTCCTTGTATTCGTTAACAGCCTTGTGAGAAGTGTAGAAGAACTTGGTGTTAGGGCCCAATTCAGGGACAATAAAATGGCTGTAAAAGTAGAACAAAGTTTGTCAGCAAAAATATTCAATACAAAATCTGAAACTAAAATTACCATTAGTACTTACTAGTTGGTGTCGAACCACTTGGTCATCTCCATAGCAGGGACAGTGGTATTGCCCCTGGCCATGGAGAAGTAGGTGTCAAACCCAATCTCTCCTCCAGTCCATGAGTAGCGCTCTAGGACAGCGCCAAGCATGGCGGTGTGTGTTGACACAAATCATAATTAACAGATTTCAAGATGTGTTAGCACAAACAAGTCACAAGAGACAATTTGGAGCACACAATAACAGAGAAAGCACACACTAACCGGATTAGACGTCATCTTTGCAAGAACAAGAGGGACCTCCACAACCCTCAAGCTTGTCCTTGTCTTCGCTATCAAAGGTTACTATACTGACACATAGTGGACAAAAAAGATAAACTAACACAGAAGGACATAAACTTAGAATAATGGTTCAAAAAACGTTAACATCAAGCATCCAAACAAACCATCCAACCAAATATTATCATCCACTTTAGTTTAGCCTCTTGACTGTAGATTAATATTTACAACCATTTAGCACCAACTATTCTCATCAACGTAGTTGCTTCTTTACAAAGTACCATGCACTCATAGCATGAACCTACACACTACATGACAGGAACCTAAACACAAGATCCAAACACAACACGCAGGTCATGCTCTCTTATAGTACTGTTCATAGACCTAAGAAAAAAATATTAGAAAAAAAATCAATTGAGTACATGATGGAACAATACACAAAGTGACATTGCAACTAGTACTACCTCAGCATCATATTTCATCACTTTAGATCGACCATCATCAGAACTATTGTATTTATTGAAAATCATGTCATTGACGTACTTGATACGAAGATGCCCAATATCAGCTTTAGAAAACTTGTCCATCAAATATACATTTAGCTCCCAAAGCTCTAGATTCTTCATCGCAAAGATACCACTATCATTGCTAAAGCTGAAACAAGATATGAGAAAGACAAGATAGAATATTATAAGCACCACACAAAATGATATGGTCTAAAAAAATAAAAAAGACTATACACTACCTACTTCTCAGTCTGCTAAGGTACATCTGCATAGATAACTTCATATCCATAGAACCCAAAGTCAATTTGAACAACTTCACTCCAGATTGTGGTCAAGTTTGGTATCTAAAAGCAGCTAGAGAAAATAATTAGAGTGCAAGTATATATTTTTTCTTATTTGAACAAAATTTCACATTGCATTCAAATAAAATGATGTGAATCCATGTGCTGCTGCTACTTATAAATTGATCACGGACAGCTTTATGGAAATGTGAGTCTGCTCCAAAATGTAGAGTACAGGAATCCAAGATTACAATCAATCTTCGAGTGATATACACAACAACCACATACCATCGATCATGAAAGAGAATTGGAAAATAAAGCTAACAAAATAACATAAAATGAAAAAGAAGGGATTATTAGCACAACTGCAATGCACACAACATATGTGCTAAAGCTTAAAAAATTAAAAGGATGTGTTACTCACATATTGGTTGTATGCTAATGACCTTGCACGACCAGCACCCTTAAAGCATTTCACTGTATTATCATATAGCTTCTTCTCCTTGCTATCATTAGGACCGTGATTTCCAATAAAATAGTCCTACAAAAACAGATTGGTCAATATTATTTTATTTGATATAGTTACCATATGTAATTGAGAAAAAAAACAGAAACAAATGACACTTACACCAACTTTAGAGAAGAAATAATGCTTGTAAGAATTCTTAGGGTGTTTCCTATGGAATAACAATCTACACAAAGCATTTACTACAAAGTAATGGACCTTTTCTTTGGCTTAAGAGAACTTACAAGTGCACTTAATTTCACAACCACTTTCCCATAATCGATTACTGCAAGACTGAAACAAATGAAAACATTTCATAATTACTTGATTCAAGTGTACTCAAGAGTGGTGAAAACGCTAAGGACATTGTAAACATTGAAAACTTACTTGGAATGTTCAGTTTCTGCCATCTTCAAAACAACCTCATATACGTCAGTTTCAAGTCTGGAGACTGTTATCTTCGAATGAGGCATCATATAAGGGCTCAACTTGTATTTGCTTGGGATCACCGTCCTCCTAGGACGATGAACAGCCAACTTTGCACTAGAAGAGTACTAAGGACCTTGGTTTGAAAATGACTCAGAGTCGTCTGATAAACCATTGCTTCCCATACTTTTTGCAGAAATAGAAGTCCCACCTTGATGGGATGGAAGAGGTGTAGGTGCCTGCAAAATCAAGAAAAAAACATAAAGTTGTTCGAAAATCATAAACTAAAAATTGACATAATATGGTTCAAACTATTTCATTCTATTCTCCAAATACCTAACAAACAAGCACACAAACAAACACGGCTGAGAGGTATAAAGAAGGGGACAACAGAAATGCTTCTATTGCCTTTATTGTCAATATATACAGCACTAGTACCTCTAAGGTACACTAGAGTATGGATACTACTACAACTACTTGTACTAGCTATTACATGACTGAGAGCAGCCCCAACTACTAACAATTGTCCTTCCACTACCATGGCTGCACCAAAAGCAAAATTAGCAGGTTATCTCACAAGACAATTGTTCCAAATTGATAAAACTAAAAATGTCAATTTACAATGTCATAGTGTTCTCTAGAAGGGCTGATTGCAGCTAGAGGAACGGGAGCAGTTGGATCTTCATCAGTCTCAGAATAATCAGTAAAAGGTAAAGACTCCATATGGACAAGGTCCTAATCAAGAAATACTACCATATTAGTTATAGAAAAGAGACAAAAGAGAACACAAGATATGTCACAATACAAAATTGATCCAATCTAATAAACAAGCTTACATTTTCAACATTGTCATTTCTCTCGGTCTCAATAGTTTCATGATTGCTCACGCTACCGCTTGGACCAAATGGATTAGAACTCATCCGATCAATAAAAGTCCAATTTTATGATCCAGGGCTAAATCGGAAGTAGAAGCTGCTCTCAGATTGAACCTATCAAAAAGTGAAAATAAATCATGTGCTATAGTACAGTGAATAAGACAAACATATTACAACCATGATTTTACAAAAAGAACACGTTACAAACATATTACCACAGAATTGACTTTTTCATGCATGTCATTGGATACAGCACGTCGAATCCCAGATATCACTCGATCAATAGGACAAGCTGTACTAGCACCTGATAATGGACCAACAGGACGCCACAGTTTAGGGTCTTCAACATAATTTCCCAAATCATCCTCAGATTCAAATATTCTAAAACATGGAATGCTAGGACTATTAAAGTAAGGAGCCTTATTCTTTATACAAGGTGACACCAACAGGACAACTGCTTTCCCTGGTTAATAAAAAAGAAAATGGTAAAGAAGATTGAAAATTACAGGTGACAACAACGTATATTGCACATGTCAAATACCATAATTGCTTTACTTCAAATGTGCAATTTATTGCTAATAAAAGTGCAATCTAAAAAGTGCTAACCGTTAAGAATTTCATAAGTGCAATTTACTGCTAAAGAGAATGCAATCTACAAAATAGGTACTAACCGTTAAGATCCATAGCAGGAGCTGTATTTTCACCCAATTCAATTTCTTTTGAACTATAGGGATACTATTTTGATCTGAAACATGAGGAATAGCACTTGAAGCAGCTTGGGCATTCTTCACTCCACAAATACCATGACCATTCAGATAACCAATAGGATTCTTTGGACTGGGCACTTCTCCTGTTTGTCCTACACAGAGACCATGCTCAAACATGTGCCCAGTTCATATATCATAGATTTGTTAAGCATTTTTTCATCAGCAAAACAAACCTGGGGCCTTCTCAACCATACTCATCGAGGGGGCAGCAGCTGCTGCACTAGTTGCTTCGCCTTCCTGAACCATAGGAATCGAGGGGGGAGCACCACCTCCACTAGTTGTTTTGCCTTCCTGAACAATGGAAAACAGATGTAACAAGTCCAGTCAGTAGGATATTTCCTTTACTTGATCACTGCCTTAGTACTATCTAGCAGGATAAGACACAAGAGAAGACCAGAGCACACTATCACATGGATAAGCATTTAGCTTCCAGTGTCATCCATCAAAAATAAAAACAACATTGACAAACACATACTCACTTTTAGATGAAGCTTTTGATGTTTACTTGCACCTTTAGAAGTTTGCACTAGGACTTCCTCAACAATTACATGATTGTCTGTCGTACCTCCAATTCCAGCATTATCAACATTTGTGCGACTGAGGGGGGATTTGCGAAGCCTTGTAGAGAGTCTTCGTCGAGTCATAGAGCCTACACTGTCGGGACTCAGAGATTGAGATGCTTTGCTTTTCCTCTTGCTACTCCTTGTACCTGAAGCTGTACCTGAAAATATACAAAAATATATATATGAGCAAGAGATACAAAAGTTAACTGAATGCTGAAATAATGTTACAGAACACTTCATCTACCTAAAACTGGTGAGTCATTGGAAGGAAGAATTTCAGTTGACTAGGATGATACATTTTTTTCCTCTTCCGATTCGTTGCACCTGATTCTGCACATGAAAAATATGCATGAAGAGTATGAACAAGATATACAAAAGTTAATTCAATGCTGAAACAAATGAAACAGAACACTTCATCTACCATGAGCAGATGAGTTACTCGAAGGAAGAATCTTAGTTGGCTAAGAAGCAGCACAATACTCAGTACCAGAAGCATTGTATAAGCCATCTGATTCCATTTTCTCAGTCACAGAAGCTTCTTCCTTGGGATGGACATCTTCCACAATGCCATCTATACCAGCAGCAGCATCAACTTCTTTCACAGTTGTTTTACCTCTAACAGCAGTCATTCTCGGATCCAAGACATCTTTCGGAACAATACCATCTGCTGGAGAAGGCAGTGGGGCTTCATCTTCAGCAGGCACAGCATCAACACCTCCATCATCAGCATTATCATGTGCTGGAGAAGCCACTCTGGCATTAGAATTCTGAGCCTCAGCAGGTCAGTCGGTGGCATGACAATAACGTTCATACATGTACTTGAACATTTTGGCAACAAGTGTGATGGGACTCCTATAGCCAAGTCTTGTCAAGTGGTTTTCGAAAAGCTCACACATAGCATCTTTGTCCTGTAATGTCAAGTTAATAGTACCATATGAATCATGTATTTTTCAATATTGAAGAATACTCATAAACATACTGGACAATGTTTATCCAGAGTATTCCTAAAGGAATCACGAGCATCTGTCGGTAGGTATGCTTCTGCATAGCAAGTGTCCTCAATGGATTTCACCTACACAAAATGTATTCAAGTCAGCCAGTGATCTCAAAAACAACAAGAGATGTATGTGTCATGTAATACAACAAGAGGTCTCAAAAACACTGAAATCATCACATAGTTTGGTGGTGATATAACAAACAACACTTACCTGGTGATTTCCATACTTCTCACCAGACACACGATCATAAGAAGCATATTTGTTAATCATCGAGCGCTTCCAACAGAGGATCCTTGGTAGATTTGGGGGGAGCTCATTACATTTTCCAAAGTTGACAAAATCAAGATAATAAGCCTACAAAAGATTTCAAAGACATCACTAAAATAAGGTACATATCCAAGACAAACAACATAATACATAGAAGAAAGGAGCAACACAGAAACACTTACAGCAAGAAAGTATCTACAGCCATCAATAGTGCTTCTATTCTTCTTTCTGTAGTTTGAAATTGAAGCAAACAGCCAATCAAACACAAACTTGGACCAATCCCATTCTTTCACCTTAGATACATCAATCAAAGCACCAAGGTACTGCGGGCTAGGAAGAGTACTAGAGTTTGCACATAGAAAAGTGGACAAAGCAACAACCATAAAGTACTAAAACACATCATCATCTGACAAAGTGTCACCTAACAACTTCTCGCCAAAGGTCTTGATCAGGGGTAGAGAAGCCTCATCGATTTCAGAAAGAAACTTGGTCTTTGCAGAGTCATTATGATTTTCCCTAATGTCTTCACCACCTATTGGAAGGCCTAAGAAAAGATGAACTGCCTCTGCAGAAAATGGGATCATTTCCCTCCAACAACTATGTCACAGCAATTCAAATCAACTGGATCTGTTATCCACTGCACAAAGCCTCTAGGTGCAAAACAACCATCATACTCCAGCAAGATACCGAAACTCTGATCCCGAATAATCTTCTTCTTATGCTCATCCAATTTGACAATTATCTCTCCAAAATACTTACTATTGAACCTAGAGGATGCTCTCTCTGATGTACTTGCAGCAGCACTTGATTTCCCTTTACCCCTGCCTCCGACAGTTCTGTTAATCTGAAAACCGATGCAAAAAAATAATATAAAAATTCTAGTTAAGCTACTGAATTCAGTAAACATGGTGACAAACAAAAAAGAGGATTAGTTAGGTACTGAATTTACCTTTCTAGAACGCGTCCGGACGCCAGACCGTCTTGATTTCCCTTTGTTGCCAACAAATTTAGCAAATTGTAAGAAAAAAACCAAATAAATGGCTTGCATCACACTACAAAAGATAGGGTGTAAATATATTATCATTCTTTCAATTGTTCTGGCTTAAAGAGAACAATAGTACCTAGATAACTAGACGTCAAGGAATACACAAAATATTAACATAAAAATGATTTCCCTGTCTTAAGAATTTTGTAACTAGTCTATATCAGACAACTGCGCTACAATTTAAATACAGGAATCTTCACCACACAAATTTTAGAACATACTCCAGATAAGGCTTCCTGCACATACTTGAAAGTCTTCAGCATCTCAGCAGTATCAATATCATCATCTGTGGGATTTCGATCTAAAAAAGGCAACAACATATATCATATTATTATAATACACAAGTGCACAAACAAAACAAAATCAAGTGAACTTAGTACCTCGCCAACATTCATAGAATCAGAGTTGTTGTCTTCTTCAGAGTTCATAGCAAAGTCATCCTCACTCTCACCATTTCCAGAATCAGCATCAGAAAGAAACTCATCATCATCCATGGCTACATAACATAACAAAAAAAATTGGTTAATGACCTCATTGCTAGCTGCAGCCAATAAAAGAAGAAGCAAAACAACTAGCTCGAAAAGTAATTGGACGCTTACAGAACAAATAAAAAAAAATAACTGAGAGCCTTCCTGAAAAAATAACTTGAAACTCCAAATAACTTAATGACATGAATTTTAGGACAAAAATGAACTAAGATCACTGGAATAACTAGAGCCAAATATATTATATATCATAGTTCAATATAATAATTACAAGCCAGCAATAGCTGGTATTCATAAAAAAACCAATACTTATAATATCAACTAGCCAAACTACAACTCAACATCATCACCATCGTTTACACTAGGATACCTATATCAGCACAGAGCCTCAAAAATGCATATATTGTGGAAGACATGCATACAAGGCAGCACCCTCAGTGTCTCCATGGTAGCCTCTAAAGTAGCTTCATCATCGTCCTCTTTTCTAATATCTAAGACACCCAAGAAGATAGCACAGACATCATCGTCTTTCAAAGGCAACTCTACTAAAATAGGTTCCCTTTCAATGCGAGGAGCTGACGATTGAATAACAGGGGGACATGAAGAGCTCCGCATGCGCCTGTCCATCTAAACTCAAACGATCAAAGATGAAAATATTAAAGCTACAATCAACATATTGGAAGCTTACAGAACAAATAAAGAAATAACATAAGTACGGATTACAACTAAACTAGCTCTACACTGCTTTGTGCTAACACTACAGGTTCAGACTAGAAAAAACTACCTCACAGAATCATCACAAATCTCCCCATGTCCTCTATTCCTATTACTACTCATAGTGAACTAATGAGAAGGTAAGTGTAGCTATTACAACTGAGTTAGTAATACCATGGCAGCCTATAGACAGATCATCTATACAAAACTATCGTCAGACAAAATCTTATGTTACCATAGACATTGAGTAAAAATAAAATAAACAGTGAACATGGAGTTGACTTAGAATTACTTCAATGCAACTATTAGGTTATAGTTGAGTTTCCTGAAAAAAACATTAGTGTAGCAGAACCATCACGGCCACATTCGCAGACCATAAATAAATGCACATAACAAGCAAAAACATTCATGTGAAAAATGAAAAGAATCAATTGTGATGATATAGGAACTGAGCAAAGCCACTAAGGCATGGACTACCTGTTTTAGTTTTCAATCTTTATTTCCAACTACTGAAACTACGTCGGCAATTCATTCAGGTTCACGCTTCTAAATTCCAGACATGTGTTATGCAAGCAACCAACAACCATGTGCTAGCTTGTGCTAAAACACATTTAACAGCAAATCTTTGGCGAGTGCAGAGGTATGCAGGTGGCATAGTTTCTAGCGCACACATCCTAATGTCACTGACTCATTCACACAGATTGCAATAAGCTAATAGTCTTGGAAGCACAACCTCAAATGAGCACTGAGTGGCAAAGTAAAAGGAAGTCTAGGAATGAAATCCATATAGGCAAAAGGTGAGCAGAAGTATGCATTTTGTCCACCATAGAGCGTCATCTACTGGTCGTGTCCAACAAACTGTCCTCGTAGGCCAACAAATTTTCAGTGCTCCAGTCCCAAATTGAATCACCATGGTTATCAGCCATGTCTGATCCACAGATCAAGCCATCGTACCCCACAACTAAGAGAAAGTGAAGAATTGGATTGCAAGGGACCGGGCCAGGCTCAGGAGGTAATTCAAAATAAACCAATCAATTAAGGATGTTTTAGGGTCGGTTCTAATTTTTGAGAAGGGATTACTGGAGCACTTTTCTTAAAATAATTATTCTGACGGTACATACAAACATACAAGAGACAGAAATGATAGGACTCGCTATAATAATTACTAGATATCCACATGAAATCCATCCTCTAAAAAAGTTCACCATATTCAGGGGAATATTAAGCTACGACGAGATAGGACTCGCTACTAATAAAATTAGACTATGACCAACATTACAGTAATATACATGAAAATTGAACTACTCCTACCAAGTACCAGCCAGAAGAATTAAACTACTACAAACCAATAAGCATCAACTGATCATCAGCAACAAAAGAGAAAAACACAAGCAGAGCCAAAAACTTAACTGCAACATGGGATCAGAAACAATGAAATAAAAATAAAGTTTCACTATTTTGACTTCAATATGGGATCAGAAACAATGAAATCAAAATAAAAACTTCACTCGAGCACACAACATGCAGGCTTAACAATATTATTACCTTGCTTACAGCCTTGAGTGGGTACCCTCCTCCAAGCCTTGGATCTTTGCACCTGAATTCAGTTAAAAATCATGATGTCAACTAGCCATCAAAAAGCTTGATGTACAACAATGAAACCAATCACAGATATAAACAAGCGTAGGAAAATCACACGACAACAAACGCCTGATCCACACACCAGAAATGATAGGGATTAAGCAGAATCGACAAAACCTAGCACACATCGCCATCACATCGCCCCCTCCGCCGCACCCGCTCCCCTCCCTCCTTCAACATCAAATCCACTGAACCGCACGGAACGGGACAAATGCGGCAGAAAGCAGGATCTATATTCCACGGAAAATCCACAAAAATGTCGCGCAAAAATCACCAACAGATCACAGGGGTGTGAATACGAGACGGAGAAATGAATCGCAATGCGCAAATATTAGGAGCTAAATAAACAACTTGCAAATCACAGGTGGCCATGCACACCAAGCTGCTGCTTCGTCAATCCAAACTTGCAAATCACACACACACATTCTATCGACTCAAGCACCAGGCACTGGCCAGGCCTAAACACAACACAAGCACAGGCACAAAAAACCAGGAGGGAATTTATTGGACACACCAACTAATAAAATCAAACTAGGGCATCTAACTAAGTTACCTGAAACAACTTTAACAACTATCCACATGGTCAAGTAAATCCGCACTAAAAAAACAAAAGCCAAATGAAAAAAATTACAAAAGATGCAGCTACAACAGATACAACTACAACTTTGCCTCCTAGTACACATGCAGCTAGACCTCATCATTACAGAAAAAAAGCAAACAATTTAGCAAAACTACATCAAAGATAACTATGAATTAAACTAAATCAATAACTGTAAGTATAGTTGAACTCTGCTGTAAACTACGAGCAATCACAACTGAGCATGATAGCTACGAGCTACTACAGATAAAGTATGGAAGGACCGAAAATCAATTCAGATCAATAGAGAAGACTAAACATAAACTGGATCTACGAAAATTAGAAAACAAACACTACAATCATTCAGGATCCATCTATATAGATTCAAAAACAACTACAGAAAGATCACATGGTTTTACCAACCAATGACTAAATATAAACCATATCTGCAAAAAAATAGAAAACAGACTAAATAAACAACTCACCAAACAAACTAA
This sequence comes from Miscanthus lutarioriparius, assembly GCA_904845875.1. Classification (NCBI taxonomy): domain Eukaryota; kingdom Viridiplantae; phylum Streptophyta; class Magnoliopsida; order Poales; family Poaceae; genus Miscanthus; species Miscanthus lutarioriparius. The sequence goes on from CAJGYO010000018.1 coordinate 73,425,596, forward strand.
TGAGCAATGCAGAAGAACTACACTCCAGCTCAGGCCCGGACTCCGCCTCCGCCTCCACCTCCGAATCAGGCACGGGCAACTCAGGATCAACCACGGGGTCGACCTCCCTACTACACTTCGACTTCAGCCAGCGCCTCTGCCTATATGCAAATAATAGGGAAATTTGAAAAAATAAGAACAAAAAATGGGGGAAAACTAATCGAACGGGTCAACATCTAAATCATTAACAAAGCTCAAAAAAGTAGTCACCAATGACGGCGAAACAATGACGGCAAGCAAATCCGACGCGGGTCTTCACAGAAAGGGCGAATCGCCGAAACACCGATGAAAATCCAGTCAGAAACAAGTACAGAACGATGAGATCTACAAATAAACAACGTGGGTCTTCCGCCGCTTGAAGAAGTTAGGGGATCGGGATTGGGGCAGTTTTTGTGGAGGCGGAGGGTCGCCGCTGCCGAGAGCGCGAGGCTGAGAACCAGCAGCCTGTCGCGGCAACCGACAGTGGGCCAAATCGCCGCGCGCGGTCGCGAGTCCGCCAGGGAGGGTGAGATGCGCGTACAAATTTCTGTGCGGCGCAGGGACGAACTGGGCGGAGAGCACCGTCGAGATCCGACGGGTTCTGCCGGTGGAGCCCGAGGGGACGGCCTGGGTGGAGAGCGTCGACGGGATCCGGTGGATTTCGTCGGTGTAGCCCAGGGGGACGGCCTGGGTAGAGAGTGCCGACAGGATCCGGGCGATTCCACCGGTGGAGGCTAGGGTCCAGGGGCTGGAACAGCGCCGAGGTCCGAGGGCTTCCGCCGGTGGAGCCAGGCGGGTGCTGGGACAGCATTCTCGCGAGCGGCGGAGTCGCGGCGCGGCGCGGCGCCGCAGGGCGAGAAAGAGCGCGGCAGCGGCGTACTCTCAGTAGGACGCTCATCGGAGACGGCTGGGAAAACAACATTCAGAAGAAAGGGGACAAACCAAAAGGCACTAGAAATCGCCGGTCGGCCCTAGCATCCATGGAAGACAAGAAGGGGACAGAGAGAACTTACCTCGACGAACCCTAGAAATTGCCGGTCGGCTGCCCAAGGAGAGCGGCGTGTCGCCTGGAGTCGCCTGGAAGAAGCCGAAACGAAATGGAAATGGAAGGTGTGGGGTGGGGGGGGGGGACGGACGCCACTGAATCGGGCGCGACTCCCAAAAAATCAAAACTAGCGCCGACATCTAGGTCCACATGTCAGAGAAACAAAGACAGCAGACCACATCCAACGCCTAGCAGATGCGCGTGAGACGGATCCGTCGGACAGAAAATCCATGTGCCAACGAAGGAACAAACACACATGTGTTGTATAGCATTCCTGGTCTCCAATGGATATGACGCATATAGAGACCCAAATCTAAAATGGGTTGTGGATAGCACTGTATCAGTCTCAATGGAATACTTGTATGCGAGACCCATTTTGGGTTACAACAGAGGCACAACCCAAATATGAGTATCCTCTCTCCTGGAGACTCATTTGTAGAAATGGTTTTCTTTTGGATTCTGCTGCTGGAGAAGGCCAAAAATAGGTATTGAACCATTTACTTATAGCACTACCCAAACATAAAATATGTCTTGTATTCAGGGTGATGTTATTGGAGATAGTCTTAGACCGGGTCGGATGCGTACGTCGGATCTGGCTATGGAATTAGATATTCTGTGGCCAGCTACAGTACAACACCTCTCTCTATATATATATATATTATCTTTTATAAATATAGTTAAACTTAAGATTAATTTCATTCTTTTTAGAGGAAATATAGAGTATAAGTATATCCCCTTTTGGCAGGGCTTAATCTTCTCCAAAATGAAAAAGGCTAGAAAAGTGACGGTCCGATGGCTTCAACTTTCGCCCTAAAACAGCTTCAACTTTAGTTTTTGGTTACTTTTGGCTTCATCGTTCTCATATGTGTTTGTTTGATACGGTTTTTAATTAAATCGGCAAAAAAATATCAACAAAAAGTACTGCAAAAAGGACCTACAGTGGAAGCGTGACCCAGAGACGCTGCCTCTATCTCAAAGGCCACAAACTTCATGTTTACCTCTGTCTCAAGATAAGTGTACTTTTCATTTATCGAGGAGTTAGATTTTTTTAAAGTTTGACGAATTTATGATATATAATAAATGTCATTAGATTGAGCATGGAGTATATTTTCATAATAAACTTATTTAAAGATATAGATATTGATATTATTTTCTATATTACTAGTCACCTCGAGAAATGAAATGTGCATTTATTTTGAGACGGATGAAGTACTTGCTTTATCGCAGCAGCTCCCCTATCCCCAATCCAACCACCATATTGGTGTAGTCGGTTCAAAAATCTTGCTCCGGCAGCTATCTCATCCCATCCCAATTAATTGGTGATCATAAAAAATCACCCAACCCCTCCGGCCGTATAAGCTACTAAAATATTTTTTTCTGAAAGCAAGTCCCCCTCCACTGTAGCTGCTCCCTCCGCTAAAATTCCCACCCCCCCCACCATACAGGAGGAGATGGGTGCTAGAGGATTTTCTTCCCCGCGCCTTTCCGACGAGCAATGGACCGAGATGGGTACCAGAGGAGATAGGAACGAGGGCCAGGGAGGGGAAGGACAGCGCGACGACGGACGGGGATGAATCCAGCGAGGAGGTCCACGTTGGAGGGGCGTCCATGGCGTGAGGCGCGACGGTGGAGACGCTCGAGCTCGCAGCACCGGTCGCCTCTCCTCCATCCCGTCGCCACTAGGAGAGGTGGTGGAGGAGGAGCCGGAAACGGCCACCGTGGAGGCCGTGTCCACGGGGAGGAAGAGGAGCAGCGTCTGGCGGGGGAGACAACCACCGTGGACAAGTGGGGCCTATCTTTACTGAGATAAATTATTGGTGGTCTGTTGAAGCATCTTTACTGATAATAAAGAATAGTATAGATGGCAACTAATATTATTATATTGAGGATGAATTATTGGTGAGCTGCTGCACTTAGGAAAGCGCCTCGCCGACCGCCGCTTCCCTCCCCACCAACAGTCCAACACCAAGCCCGGCCACCCTTGCAACTGCGGCATGCCTTCCTCCTCCGCCTCCCATTCCTTGTCCTCCGTCCAAACCATTGATCCCAAACCCGCTAGCGCCCAGGACACCACCGCCGACTCTAGCGACCGCGACGATGACGGCGGCGGTGGTGGAAACGCGCGCTCATGGCCCGCGACGGAGCGCGTCGCCTCGTACCTCCGGAGCCAGAAGTCGGTCCACGCCCTCTGCGAGAAGTTCGGCGTCAACACGAAGGCGTTCACGCCGATCCCCGCCGGCGACCGACGCGCGTGCTCGCCTCCACCCGCAGGCTCCATCTGCTTGTACGCGGACGCGCTGGAGGCCGGGATGCGCGTCCCGCTCGACCCCTTCTTCTGCGAGGTGCTCTCGCACTTCGGCGTGGCCCCGAGCCAGCTGTCGCCCAACTGCTGGCGCATCTTGGCGGCCTTCCTCGCGCTCTCCCGCGCCGCCGGCGTGCAGCTGCCGTCGGTCCCCGTGTTCCTGCACTTCTTCGCGCTGCGCGTGCTGAAGGTTAAGGGCCTGTACTGCTTCTCGCCAAAGGACGCGGCCGGCGTGGTCTTCACGGGGCTGCCGGATAAAATCAAGAGATGGAATGAGCGCTTTTTCTTCCTCAAGTCGTCGGCGCAGTGGCCGTGCCCCGTGCTCTGGGGCGAGCCGACCAAGAAATCCACTGCTGATCCGGTGCTCACCAATGAGGAGAAGAGCGCGGTGGCGAAGCTGCTGAGTGTGCGTGGCGCCGCGCCAATTGATGTCCTGATTTACCTCAGCGAGGGCGATTTGGCCGCGGCAAGGATGACCCCTCGTGCGCCAAAACCACCTACACCATCGCCTTCCGATCGTGCTACTGGCGCCAAAGGTAAAATGTCGTACACCATCCTTGAGCTTTGAGCTTGACTCCCGGTGGAGCAAATGATTCACTGCTGTGTCACTGTGAGCTAGGGATGGATCCATCAACCTATGCCATGATGCAGAACATGCGGGCAGAGAAGGCGGCTGCCGAGGCGGCGGCAGCGGCGAAGGTCGCCGTGAAGAGTGAGCCCGGCTGCAGTGCCCCGCCGGACTGGACGCCGTTCTCCGGGAAGAAGAGGCCGGCGGAGGACGACAGAAAGGAGGCCACTAGTCACGGGTCGGCGTCTGTCCCGCCCGGCTTGTGCACGCGCCAAAGACGGAAGCTGCAGCACGCCCCGGACAGACATGACGGCGACACGGTCGGGTGGGAGGCGGCGCGGCAGCTTCTGCAGGGCGTCATCACGCCGGCGCGGGAGCGCGCGTTCTTGGTGGCGGATCCTTTCACCGTCATCGCGACAAGCTACGTCGCGACGCTCCAGGTTCGATCCTGATCCCTGGCGGCGCATCGCGGCGTGCGTGCACGTAGTAATGTCACTCGTGACGTCGGCGCGCAATGCAGGCGGCGGACTACGCGACGTTCTCGTTGGGGCACGCGCTGAAGCTCCAGGAGGAGCTGGAGAAAGCCAAGGCGGCGGCGGTGGAGGAGGCACTCAAGGGGTATGAGCGGGGTATGGAGGACATGAAGCGCGTCGCGCTGCGGCTCCGCCCTGACATCGACGCGGCTCAGCTGTTCGTGCCTCCTGGCGGGTTTCAGTAGCTGAGCCGTTTGCACGAACTATTTTGCAGCGGAACTTCTGTAAATTTCTGCAGTAGCTAGCAGGCTCCCTGCCAGGATTAGCTCGTCTTTTGGATCCGCCTTGACATGGTGATGATCTGTTTTCAACCAAATGCCCGTTCAGTAGGTTGAATTCCAAACGGTGTGGATCCAGCTTTTGTTGTCGAAATTGTTCTGTTCGATGAGCACCGACTGCTGCATCGTTAAAATACCTGGTCTATGTTTCTCATATGTTAAACTTCTCAAACTTTTTAGAGTTTTAATAGAAAATTTATACTTTTATGCTGAATTTAGTAGAACTAAGTTGATGTTGCGCAAAGTTACATAAATGTGAACAAAAACAGCCTGCACTTCATAACAAATGAAGTAGATCGTTGTCTTCTCTTTTATTTCTAGGGGATTCCTTCAATTTGTTGCTATCTAAATTCTGAACTCCAAGAGGAAGCAGATCGTTGTCTTCTCTTCTATTTCTTGCCCTTCAGTGAATTGAGGTTAAGCTGCAGAATGCAGGGGGTAATAATGTCTTTTCAATCTCTTCAGTCTCTTATAAGTTGATTATAGTCAACGGTTGGATATAAGGGTAGAAATCACATAAATGTGAACAAAAACAGCCTGCACTTCAGAACAAATGAAGTAGATCGTTGTCTTCTCTTTTATTTCTAGGGGATTCCTTCAATTTGTTGCTATCTGAATTCTGAACTCCAAGAGGAAGCAGATCGTTGTCTTCTCTTCTATTTCTTGCCCTTCAGTGAATTGAGGTTAAGCTGCAGAATGTAGGGGGTAATAATGTCTTTTCAATCTCTTCAGTCTCTTATAAGTTGATTATAGTCAACGGTTGGATATAAGGGTAGAAATCCCCCCCCCCCAAATGTTATGTATAGGGTATTCGATTTTGTGATGGCAAATCAGAGATATGAAGATTTTTGCAATGGCATGAGGACAATTTCCTGTTCTGTGATGAAGAAATTTCAGGAACAAACAACGATACCAACACATGAAACATTGTATGCAACATCTTTTCTTTTAGGAAAAAGTCCGTTTTTGGCCCTCCAACTATGGCAGCAGTTTGGTTTTAGCCCTCCAACTCCAAAACCAGACAACCGCAGTCTATCAACTCTGTAAACCAGATAGAAATGGCCATCGCGCCAGCGCAACGGCGGTTTCCGCCCGATCAACCCGCGACGACCGCGGTATTGGGCCTTCTTCCTTTTCTCGCGGCCCACTTACTCGCACTCTCTCCTCTCACTCTCTTCCGTTCGTTCCCCAACCCCGACCCCGAACCCTAACTCCTGACGGCGGCGATGGCGGAGGGTGCTAGTGCGGGTGCGGATCGACAGCTCCAGTCGCCGACTTGCTCACTCTCTTCCGGTCCTTCCCCAACCCCGAACCATAACTCCCGACGGCGACGACAGCATGGCGAGCTCGAGCAGCGCGAGTAGCTGGAGGGGAGGAGGAAGGTCCGACCGTGGTGGCTTTCGGTCGTCCCCCTTGCTGTGTCGCCGAGGCCCTCTTGATTATTGGTCGCCCGTGATTTGCGATTGCGGAGCGAAGGCGGCAAAGTGGACGTCGTGGACCAATGATAATCCGAGCCGCAGGTTCTACAATTGCTTTGGATCTTAGGTGAGTTCGATCGATGACTTGTTTAGGGTTTGGTTCTTGTCCTTGGTTCTTTGTTGGATTTGATGATTGAAGTTGTCTTGGTTTTGGTTGTAATCACGGTTGCAGAGCAATATGCGGCCATGCCAATTTTATCGCTGGATTGATCCACCAACCCCGGAGCACCTTGTACCCGTTCTTATTGAGCTCCGTGACCAAGTGCGAGCAATGAGGACGACTAACAGACAGGGAAATGGCCACATGGATCTAGCATTAGTTGATGCAGAAGCATCAAGGCAGCAAGAAAGAGCCATGGTGGAAGCAGGGTTTGCAGGCACAGATGTTGTGGCACCAACGGTGCAAACAGCTAGAACAGATGCAGATGATGTTCAGTTGAAATGCAGGATGGTAGAGAAGGAACTAGGTTTGTTGAAGTTTGTATTGGCGGCCTGTGTGATTGTAGTGCTTGCTGTACTTTTTAGGAAGTAGATGTTTGTTGCTTTTTTAGCTGTGAATGGTAGTAGTTGGATGCTTGTTAGTTTGTGGTGTACAAGTATGGAAGATGTATTGAATTGAAGATGTATTTTGCTATCTTTGACTCGATTATGAATTCGAAGATAAGGCTTTCAGGTATCTAGTGACATGAAGTCTTATTGCTTTTCTTGCTTCTACCAAATTTGATTTCATATCCTATTGCTCTTTCATGTGAACTGAGGAACTCAAATTGGCTGTCATCCAGGATGACTTGCTCTCTGATGGAGAAATACCCTTTTCTTCTATTTTGCCTTTACTTGGGTTCTGTGATTCTGTGATCCATAGGCAATAACAGCTTCTTTACCTATAGGCTATAGTCAGGAGGCCAGCACCCACTATCCCATGACCTAGGGAAGAAATTGATGTCTACATATTTTCATTGTTCAATGAGAATAGGAAACCTGGCATTGAGTCGGAGAGGAACTGGGGACTGTTCTTTCCTAATAGGAAACCTGGTGTATTGCTTCAACTAATGCATCGGAAACAGATCTGTAGAATGCCCTCAACTGGGCATGTGGTCCAGGCATCGTAGATTGCTCTGCCATTCAACCAAGCCAACGTTGCTACCAGCCGGACACTTTAGCTTCCAATGCTTCGTATGCATTCAATAGCTACTACCAGCAAAATGGAGCCAACGTTGTGGCCTGTCAGGACAGGAACCATAAGTTGTCAGGACTCAGGACTTAATAACCATGTATTTGCACAGCTTCGACAACTTAAAAGTGTAGCATTACATTACAAGACATTAAAGTCTGGCATTATAATTTGCACACCAGCACAGCTTCGAGCACTTATAGTCTCGCATTACATTACAAGTTCAACCAAGAAGTGATAGAAACGACTGAACATTACATTACAAATGCCTTAAAAGTCTGGCATTACACTACAAGGTAACATCACAATATGGCAATACATGATCTTAGGGATCAGCATGGTCTTTGAGAAGCAACAGTTGGCTTGGATGTGTGTGCTTCTTCACTACTTGCTTCTTCCTTGGAGGTTCCTCAACAGTGACTGTAACACATGCTTTTCCACCATTAAAACTCAAGTTGACAGAAGAACTTGCCTGTGACAATGGAACATTGGCTTATAAATGCATGGTAGCTTGCCTAGGTGTTTGCACTCTAGCTGTTGCAGTGCACTTGATATTTTTCTACATGTGAGTTAAAATATAAGCAATTGGAGGCAAAATATAAGCAAGGTGAGGCAAAATATAAGCAGTAGCACATACAGTTACTTGGCTTCGCTGAGATGCTCTTCTTTTCCCTCTTCCTCTACTGCTTTCATTAGAGGTAGCAGTGGGTACAAAGCCGCCATGTGTAGAAGCAACAGCTGATACATTACTTGGTTGTGGAGCAGCATGACCTGTGCCTCTTGGAGTTTCACTGCTAGATGGAACCCCATGCCACTTGTCACAAGTGGACCTATTGTGGCCTATTCCCTTACATTTCCTGCATCTGATGATTGTCCCTACCTTAGGAAGTCTCTTTACCTTTGGTTGTTCTTGTGGCTCCCTCTTCCTTTCTTTCTTAGGTCTGCCTGGCATTCTCACATATGCAGGTGCCTTCAAGGGTGGGAGATGAGACTCTGGCCAACTCTGCATACCCTCCAATGGGTTTAGGCAGTGAGAGTAAGTCTTGTTGAACTCATTAATATGATAACAAGATGCAATGTAATCATCTAGCACATTTGTGTTGTAAAAGATGCATGAAATAGCATGGCAGCATGGCAACCCAGACAACTGCCAATACCTACAAGAGCACTCTCTAGCCTGTAGGTCAACTGTGAACCTGTTGTCCCACTGATTGACTTCAAATCTATCAGCTCCATTGCTAATAGCATGGCATACCCCTGAAAGGGTCATACTTGTATTTAGCTTTTTAAGGATGTTGGGACACACTGTTCATGTCCATGTTTGTGACTTAGACCTATTCTGTTAGATTCTCACCATCACCTTCCTTCTAATTGTCTCCAGCATAGTTACAATAGGAAAGAACCTAGCTTCCACAATCCATTTGTAAAATGTTTCACACATGTTGTTGTCAACAGAATCACAATTTGATCCTATCTTAAACCAGGCCCTGCTCCAATGAGCTGGATCAGTGTTCATCAAGGCTTGTGCACCATCTGGTGTATACCTTGCTAGTCTGGCCCTTGCAAGATTGAAAATGATGGACAGGGTGCCTTTGCACAATGCCAGAATTTCTTTTGCCACTCCTTGTTCTTGAATTTCCTTCTCCAGTTGGCATATATATGTCTGGCACAGTTTCTGTGTTCAGCACTGGGAGCCCATTTCTGTACTGTATTGAGGATACCCTTCTGTTGATCAGATATGATAACCCACCCCTTCCCATCTCCCACTCCAACATCTCTGAACAAAATGTCACAAAACCAGTCACATGATTCATTGTTTTCCTTCTCTACTACTGCCCATGCTATGGGATACATCTGGCTATTGGCATCCCTTCCTATTGCACACAGAAGCTCCCCATTCGTTGCACCCTTAAAGAAGCAACCATCTAGACCTAACACTTTTCTACACCCTACTATGAATCCTTTTTTATATGCATCCAGGCAAATATACATTCTCTGGAATACTGGTGGTTCCAACTGAAGTTCTTTTTTAATAATGACTATGCTGCCAGGATTACTTCTCAACAATTCAAGCTGATATCTGTATAGAAGTTGGTACTGGCCTTTGGTTGCATCTAGTTCTTTCTGCATGACAATTGTCTTTGCTCTTTTCAGTTTTGAGATGCTTACCATAGCAAACATCTCCTCTTGAATTGTGGTTCTCATTCTTTCCAAACTCCATGTTGGGTTGGCCTTTATGAACTTCTCATACTTCTCTACAATCCTACTAGCAGTTACTAACTTGTTGTCCCTCCTTGAGGGGCATGTGTGCAAATTATTTAGACTAGCCACATGTCAGTTGTCTGTCCTTGAATTGGTTGACAACAAACATCTCCAGGTACATGTGGCCCAATCACATAGAGCTAACATCCTATGTGACTCATTCCTCCTAAACCTGATCACCCTCCTCTCTAGCAAACTTTACCTGATAACTGCTTTCTTGAACTGTTTTTTCCCAGTGAACTTCATACCAATCACAAACCTAGGACTAGGTACACTCTTGTTGAACCTTGGGTAATAGCTATGCTTGGTCTTTAAGTGTCCCTCACTTGCTTCCTCCTTTGACTCATCCTCTGCACTGTTGTTAGCATATGGGGTGTCATTTGCATCATCATCAAGCTCAAACTTGGTTGGCACAGAATTTGGCCTATCCAAGATGACATCATCCAGATTTGCTACTTGTCCACTCTTCATGCTCTTCTTGAATTCCTTGAACTTCTTTTGAATTTATACAACTTCTTCATCTTCCTCAGATGAATTGTCATTTCCCGGCAAAAACTCACTGTCACTGCTGTCCTCTAAAATCTCTTTGTCATTCAAAACACTTGAAACTGGCTGACTCCCTTGGTCATCAGCCACCTGCTTCCCCTTGTCCATCTTGTTAGGGCTGTACCACTCCCTTACAAATTTGATTTGTTTCTCTACATCTTCCCTACTTTCTTGCTTATTATGAGAAACCAAGACATCTTCACCTAGATCTGTCAGTTCCTCATATCCACCTTCAAACTCACTGTCATCATGTTCTTCTTGCTCACCTTCAATCTCATCTTCATAGTTGCTGTCCTCATCATCCTCTTCCTCTTCATCATCAACTGTATGTCCTTCAACATATATCTTTGCTACATCTCCTTCCTCAATGTTGTTTGCCATTTCAATGCAAGTCTGATCATCCATCAGAACACGTAGGCCATTAGAAAGCTGCCTTCCAGGACCAAGCCAGTGCAACAATGCTCCTTCTTCAACAGTGCAATGATCCTTAAGGTGCCCCATAACCTCAGGGAGCGAGACTTTATCACGGCCAATTTATGACACCCCCACTTCTCCTCCCAAGTAATACACATTATTTCCTCTTCTCAAGAATTCTCCTCCATAATGAAACCGAATAGGAAGAGTCTCCAGAGGGTCCATGGCGCATAAAATGTCCTACACTACATGCAACAGGAACCAAAAACTTTCAGACTATCACTCTGAATGGACAACATATAACCTAGTAACAATAGAAGTACACTGTACATTGCTGATCACAAAATATCACGCAAAATCACAAAAAATCTAAATATCAATTAGAGGCATTGCAAAATACAGACCAAACCAATTCCTATCAAGTTAACATATCATACACAATGACTTAGTGCTACGAGTTGCCAAAGCAGAATATGAACGAAGAATTCCTAAGAACGATGACCATACTTGTTGAGCAGCGACGCGCACTTGGCCCAGAAGAAGACGATGGCGACGAGGAGCAAGGCGTTGGACAGAAGGGGAAGCTGTAGCCCGCGCGCTCGAACACGAACCAGACCGCGGTGGCGCCCACCGCTGAGGCGTTCGTCGGCCTCCACAGCAGCAGGTCGGCGACTAGAACGGGTCCCCGCGCGAGGAATGTTAGGAGCTGTCGATCCGCACCCGCACCAACACCCTCCGCCGTCGCCGTCGCCGCCATCAGGAGTTAGGGTTCGGGGTGGGGGTTGGGGAACGAACGGAAGAGTGAGAGGAGAGAGCGCGAGTAAGTGGGCCACGAGAAAAGGAAGAAGGCCCAATACCACGGTCGTCGCGGGTTGACTGGGTGGAAACCACCGTCGCGCCGGCGCGAGGACCATTTCTATCTGGTTTACAGAGTTGATAGACTGCGGTTGTCTGGTTTTGGAGTTGGAGGGCTAAAATCAAACTGCTGCCATAGTTGGAGGGCCAAAAACGGACTTTTTCCTAGTTTTTAACAACATGGCATACCTCTTCCCTATAACCAGAGCACAATCTCGTAACCTGATTTCCACAGTCTGCATCGGACTTGGGAGACATTACTTCAGGGATTTCTGGAATCAACACTTCATCATCATGAATTACTTCAGAACAGCTCAGAACATTTGGTGTTTGTTTCTGCAGCAAGGGCATTTCAGTTTCCAGATGACAGGAGGTAACAAGCCTATCTCTCATTGGAAGGCAAAATCTTCTTGTTTTCACAATCTTCATCATGGCCGGGCAAGAAATCCATGGTTTCAGATTTTCCCAGGAGCAATATTTTATCACCATTAACCACTCTATGGCAGCTCCTAATGCTTTGTGTTTCTTTCTGTTGGAAGGATGCTCCAGTGCCCAAATAATCAGCAGCCACATGACTCTGAGTTTCATCACTCAATAAAGTTTTCCTAACTCCAAAACTCTGCTCAGCCAACGTCTCCATAGTTTTAGAACCTTCAAGAATCAATGATGAATCACATGTGACATCTTCACTGTATTCAAAGCAGCCTTGAAAGCTTTGCTGTTGTTCATCTTGCAGGAGCACCTTGGCATCAGGATAGGGTATAGCCAACTGAGTATGTGTGTCCTTAGATGACAAAGTGATGCTCTTCTCTTTAAAGTTTTCATCAGGTACTGCAAGCATAGCCATGGTTTTGGTGCCTTTAGGAATCAATGCAGTGTCACTTGGACACTCTTGATGGAAGGATGCTGTTGCTTGCTTCTTCTTCTTCCTTCCTTCTCCCTCCTCGCTGCAAACCACCTTAGCATGCTACTTACAATTCAACAAAGGGGTTCTCATTTCTTTATCATTGTCCTCATTGCAGTCAGGTACTCCAGCAAATACTGTGGACATATTTAATCCTTTGTCACAGGAGACTATCAATTTTGGACAACCTTGATGAACAAATGACTTTTTACAAGTGTTGTATCTGGCAGGTTGTTTGCTAGATACATCCCGTTTATTTCCATCCTCACATAGAAATGGACCCAGGCCTGTCTGAATTCCACTCTGCTTTCCCCCAGAAGACTTGGTGGATCTTCTCCAGACAAATGAACGATTAGATGCTGGAGCTCTGTTCAGCCTATCAGCTGAAGGCATATCCAGCATTTCATCGTTATGGCATGGAAATGGCCTGTTATGCTGTGTCTTCCGCTGTTTTTTCCTCTGGGAAAGGGCATTGCTAAACTCAGCACTCCTTGGTGGAAATGCTTTGGTCTTGAACCTTTTTCTTTCTATGGTTGTAGATTTCATTCTTTCTCAGTAACCGAGAAAACACACTTGTTCGCCCTTCACTGTCAGCACGGAGTTTGGAATCTAAGATGGGTGGATACCATTCATCTTCCTTCCTAATAAAAACTTGGTGGAAAGTAGTATGGTTTTCAGAGTCACTGCTACCCTTAGATTCAGAAGAGTGGCTCTCATCTTTTAGCAACGCAAATAGATCATCAACACCTTCAAAAGTATCTTCCTCCTGGGGAAGAGGTATATAGTCATCAGTAGATTGGTCATGCATTGCTTCTTGGTTGCCAGGTACGGTGACAGTGGCCATATCTGCTCCAGATTGCAGGGGAGATTTTGAGCTCTTAGACTTAGCCACATCAGAGATGTCTGATTGTATACCTCTGTGCACTAATGCCACGGGATCAATTAATTTTTCACCCGGCGATGCTGTATGCTCCCCAAGAGTGATGGAGGAATCCCGTTCAAAAAGAGTGGTGGAGGAACATGTTTGACAGGTGCTTCTGAATGAACCACATGAACTGCTGTTTGGGCTGGACTGCACATCAGTTACTTTAGCCAGAGAAGAAGTCTCAAGGTCCCCGGGGAGATCATCTTGTAATCTTGGATTCTGAGGAAGCTGCAACCTGTTCTGTGAAGAAAACAAATGGAGAAGCTTTGCAACCTGTATAACAGAAGCACCCTGAGGTCAGTAGATAAGCATATTGACAGAACACCAGAAAATTGTGGAGCAGACCTGTTGGTGTGACAAACCATAACTAAACTTGTTTTTAACAGAATAGTTCTGAACAGCATCTTGAAATTCACTAAGCATCAAAGGCTTGCAAAACCAAATCCTCTTGAAACGTATCTGGATTCAGTGAAACAGAACAGGAATAGGATTATTATGACATAATATCTCAGGAAGAGCAGTATGAGAATTATCGGGAATATTGTATCATGGGAGAGCTACAAAATTAGTTGGAAAAGGTAAAATATAGGGAAGCAGGTGTTTCAAGTGGGTTATCATAATTTATAACTCCTAGTAAATTTACATGGTAGCACTGGAGTAGATGACCTATAAGACAGTACTTAGTATTTAGTAAATCTCAAAAGTATTCATGCCTGAGAAGGATACCCCTTTCCTGATGTGACATATGCATCAGGAATAATGTTCACAGCCCCATCTGAAGTTGCTTCAAAAACACCATGAAGCTTGCACTGATCAACATCATATAAGAATAAAGTTGTGCCAGCTTTAACTTTCTCTACAAAATCAGCACAGAAACGAGGGAGGCCAAAAATTTTCTTGTCAAAGCACTCCTTCCTCGTCAGATGGTTGCACAGAAAAACTGCACCACCAAAGGTTGCACACTCTTTACTCTGTGCCTTCACCATTCCAAAATCCTCTGAATTCCTTGATAACATGAAGATGGACAATGAAAACGATAAGAAAATCAATAATTACACTAAAAACAAGAAGAATAACACATGCTTCTTTGGCTGCTGCAGATATTACAAGAAAGAATGGCGAGCAATATAATCAATATATAAAACAAGGTGTGATACAAAGCATATCATGTCCAAAGTTCTTTTTTCTTCCTCTGAGCAAGTGCCACAGGGAGGCACAACCTTAAATTTCATTGATGAAACAGTTTACAGTTTCTGACAAGGTTTTTCAGCAAGGGGTGATATGAACGTGCCTTAGAACGTTTTTCAATAAGAGGAGAAAGCAAGGAACAAGTTACACACTACCAATGGTAAGCCTACGCTAACCATGGAGCACCAACCACACATAACAAAGGTTTATATTTGACACAAATAATTGGCGATCACATGAAGCTAAACCACCCAACAAGAACTAAGAGATCCATAGAAGATGAGTGAGTGACTGCAATTGCTGTGTGCTGTTGTGAAATTCTCCAGGTTGAGACCAACAACACATAACTAGGGGCTCATGTTGGGTTTCAACTCTAGCCTACCCCCAACTTGTTTGGGACTAAAAGGCTTTGTTGTTGTTGTTGTTGTTGTTGTTGAGAGCAGCTGTGAGCTGTTGCACGAAGATCTGTATCTCGAGCTGTGAGCTGTTGCACGAAGATCTGTATCTCGAGAACTACCAAGTTCAAACAAGATAAAGGAACACAGTCGATCTGCCAATCAATGACTGGGTAGATCTGGTTTCCAATTTTACTTGCAACTTAGAACAGAAAAACTGCAAGGAAAACCTTTTTAAAGTTAAAACCCCCCACAGTCCACAGATGTGGACACAATTGCCCTTGTTTTTGCTGTTCCCTTCCATAGCCCCCCACACAAAGAGGAACAATTCAACTACATTCCAAGGAACCGCAATTCTTAGAAAAATGTACGAAACGAACTATTAATAGGGGCGGGTTTTTGCCGTGCTGCATGGGGGGTTGGTGGAATCACAAACATTTTCGCAAAGTAAACTTTACCCGCACCAAGAGTTCTCAGCCTTATGACACGAATCTAGACCGATCGATCCTGCGCGCGCTGATGAGGGAGAAGCGCCAATCAAACAGGACCAGACCCACGGATGGATGATCAGACCAGCACTCTACTACGCGGCAAACAAATCCACCACTAACTGATGGACTAAAGAAAGCTTCGGGTTTGGTTTCTCGGAGCAGCTAAAACAAACCGCAGAAAACGAGGAACTTCTCGCAAAATTCATCCGGAAGCACGGAGGCAAGGTAGGGTTCCTTACCACCTAGTACCAACGGAGGGAATCGATCAATGCTGCTTGCCGCGTCAGGATGGGCTCGCCGTCCCCGCGCCAACCCAGTATCAGCAGAGGGCGCGGGGGGAGGAGGACGTCGACAACTACTCCGAGCGCAAGGTAGCCCGAGGTGGCCGGCGTGGGGGCGGTTTCGTGCTTTCGGCGCGGCGGCGTAGTGGGTGCTGGGGCTGACGCGGAGAGGGCGATGGCGTGGCCGTTGTGCGTGAGCGAGTGCCTCGAGGTTGAGTGCTGGCTGCTGGGCCGTGGTTGTTACCCTGAAGTCCGGCCAATCAGAATATCAGAACACTTTCATTTTTTCAGAGTAAATATGGTGTTTGTAAATAGATCATGGGCATAGTAAAATACTAGAAGCATAGGTTGCTGCAGAAATTTATGAATAAATTAGAATAATATTAGACTAAATTACTTATTTGATGGAATAAACTATTATAAATTAATGGTAGTGGATGGCGTGGCGTACTAATGACGACAATTAAATGCATGTGATAGTGGACTGTTAAAGTGAATTGCTTGCATGTTGAGATAGAATGGCTAGTAGGGTTTAGGATTATAAGATGATATGGATATGGATATGGAATATAAGGAATATGGAATAAACTATTATAAATCAATGGTAGTGGATGACGTAGCGTACTAATGACTTACAATTAAATGTATGTGATAGTGGGCTGCTGAGTGGATTGCTTGCACGTCGAGATAGAATGACTAGTGGGGTTTATGATTATAAGATATATAGATATAAATATATATATAGATATAAAAATTATTAATAATAATATCAATCGGATGTCTTTTCTCAAAAAGTAGCAATTTGGAAATAAATACTATATTTTTGATGCATACAGTGGGATATTTTGTTGAGAGTATATGAATAAGGAAATGAAAGGCTTTGTTGTTGTTGTTGTTGTTGTTGTTGTTGTTGTTGAATAAGGAAATGACTGTGGCACATGTGTCTGTAAAATCTTGGAACTGGATGGCATTCTTATGTCTTGGTTTTAGTTGTTCTACCACTTATGCTATATGCCCATATGTCAATATGTGTCAAACTGTCTTGGACCAAATTCTAATTTTGACGGCAGAGATTATCTTGCATGGAGGCAGCATGAAGCTGTAGAGGCTGTTTGGTTGTGTCATAAATCCCAAGCGTCCTCGATTGCCCGGGATCAAGATCGTTGCCTGGTCGGCGAGCTGCCAAGGCACGATACAAGTTGGTCCGTACATGAACATCTGAAGGACAAAGCCTTCACATCTGAGCGTAACAAGCTCGCCATGGATCATTTTATCCATATCTGAACATTAACACGAGAACAATGGCAGTAAATCAACAATCAATTTCACTGAAAAGGATATTCCCGGACAGTCTCCAAGTAATGGAGATAGTAATCTTATCAACAAAGTGCCCACAGAATCTCAGCCAAACATAAGTCAGAAGCATATTAAGATCGCCTTACAGAATCATAGCTCAGAACACTGAATTCAGGTCTCAATGTAACCAACTGAAAGATAACAATGCGATGATTGAAACAGCCTATTTACAACAGCTCAGGTACTGCGAGACAAAAGCATAATGGAACCATCCTAAGCTATGCTAATCGTGGAGTTATCAACAGAAATTCCACCAAGGCCAAAAAGCAATTCTACCAGAAATTCCACCGAGGCAAAAAGCGTTAGTGCTACGTGCTGTCATCATCAGCTCCTATCTTGCTACCTGGACTAAAATGTGATCTTCTGCCTCCATTCCTCATCAGAAAGAAGTGTGCATGCATGATCGAGTCACCTGTGAACTGTTATTTCTGGAGCGCCACTGGGCATGCTGATTCCTATATCGCTCTGCAAATGAAGGTCTCGTTAGCTTACTCCTCTTTGCTGAAGCATCTCTCTCACTCTGAATATCTCGGGCCGAAAAGCCAATGTGTTCCTTCCTTTCTTTCAAAACTGCTTCTCTGTTCTGTTGTATTCCAGCAAGTGTAGGGATGCATGATGATTTATCAGAAGTAACAGAAATCCCATTGCCACCAAAGCTAAATGATACCTTTTTTGCCAAACTGCAAGCTCTCGTTGGGGGTAAGACATCTGAGAGTTCAAGTTGAATGATTCCCTTTTGTTTGCACCCCTTGGCCTGCAACTCTGATTCGCTCCCTTTCATAATGTGCAGAGTTACATTGTTCTGACCAGTTTCACTTTCAGAAACGAACCTTTGGTTCAGCACAGGTGAACAACACCTATCGTCCTCAGTGTGTTTTCCATTAAATGGTTTGGGAACTTGATCTTCACAGCTGATGTTATTCTCCATTGTTGAATGGAAGCTTACAGTCCCCATCAAAGCTGACTGATTTCCATCACTATCAGAGTTGCAATCATCTAGCTCAAGCGGTATATAATCAGCATCGTCTGGCTTGTTTTTTTCTATGATATCTGGTGACTTGAAGACCACAGGCTTAGGGCAAGGGTGTAGAGGGGACTCATGTTTGTGAGCAGGATGCTGGCCATTGTGTTTGGCATGCATGAATGGAATGTGTGGTAAAGAGATTCTGTTGTTGCAGAACATAGAAGGCGGACGACTAAAACCATTGCTATGAGTGTATAACCTGAATTCTCGACCAGTACGAGCCAGAGAGATTTTGTAGTCCCATAAAACTTTTGATTTTGGTTTTTGGTAGGGTTGAAGCCTGATCATTCTTGAAGAAAATAAGTCCACAAGATTCAGAACCTGTACATGACAAAATCCTAAGGTCAGTAGCAAGTAATTTCTAATTAACGGCAATAGCTGAATTACATCACACATAAGAAACAGCGAACCTGTTGGTATGATATACCAAAGAAGGACCTTTGAGGCTGGAGACAATGTCCTTTAATGGCATCAGAAAATTCAGCTTCAGTTAGGGGCTTACAAAACCAAACTCTTCTGAAAAGAACCTGAATTTCAGAGACCAGGTATGCAAAATAAAAGAAACCTTTATCAGAATGTTCACACATGATAAACCAAAACAAAGCAACAACTAAGTCAATGATTCACAAAAAAAAAAAAAAGATTCATAGAAAGGTAACATGAAGCAATGAATAATTGAGCCTGCCAAAGAACATGAAGCACTAGACTGGTAAAACCATGAGAAAAAAGCCAAAAGCAAAAGCATAATTACCTGAGCTGGTCGAAGCTTGCACAATGAAGCACATGCATCAGGAAGAATGTTCAGTGCTCCATCTGAAGTTGCCTCAAACACTCCATAGAGTTTTCTCTCCTCATGCTCAAACAGAAAGAGAAGCATACCAGCTCTGATCTTCTTTATAAAAGTTGCAGCATAACCAGGTAGGGCAAAATGTTTCTGTTCGAAGAATTGCCGCTTAATCTCATGATTGCAGATGATAACTGCACCACCATATACTCCAGGATTGTTAGAGATGTCTGATTTTTGGTGCCGCTGATTCCTTCAAAATGAAAGAAAAGACAATAACAGTACATAAACACAGCATTCAAAGATGAAATACAAGTCCCCATGCTAATAATGGTGGCATTGTATACTACAGGCTCGTTAAAGGTGTTTCATTTTTGCATTGCAGATTCCATTAAAATGGTAGAAAAGATAGTAATATGCAAAGAAGACATTCGGTAGCTAACTTCTGAAGATTTGGCAGCGACTGAACTCATAGTAAGTCTTGACATTTTCAATCATGCTAACAATGATCAAGATCTACACGTACACCAACAATGACAGAATTATAACAAGATAAAAGCACAACATTACTACGGACACCAAAAATTGGTTAGCCTTCTCCATTGCAAAAAACAGTTCGACGCAGCCTCTCTGCAAATGCAGCGGTAATGTTTGCTCGGTTATTCCTTCCCCAAACCCCACTCATGAGGGAGCTGCCAGCACTGGGTCTGTCCTTTTTTTTCCTCCATTGCAAGAAACAGTTCAATAATGCTAATAGAACAAGCATAGATCAAATAATAAAAGCTTCCAAAATTCCAAAACCATGGATGTTCAAAGAAAGCAATCATGAACACTGAACAGCTACTATAACTCTGGGGGAACAATGGGCAATCTGCTATGTAGTATTTCTTGTAGAGCTGGAACCAAACATGCATCATTCTGAATTTGTAATAACAACAGCAAAATCATCCATATAACAGGAACACGGATTGAACCCTCAAGGCCCCTGAACCAGGTGTTATCCTCTCTTCCATAATTGTACCAAGAAACTTAAGTATAAAAAACCACACATGCATCTGAAACAAGTATGTGTTGTTAGAATTTGCAACAAAGCATTGGCACCCTACAGGCAACATCTCATGCCCATGGCACAGGTACCAAAAAAGAATTAACAGCCCACCGCTGCACTATATAGTGAAGATCGCCCTAAACCCCACCACATTCACATCCAGGTAGCAAGAACTAAGAAGCAATTAAACAAGGTGAAATGCCAACAATTTTTCCCCAGCAAGAACAGGCAAGAAATGCATCACCAGTAAAGAATCGCACACCAAGCACAACTACACGTATCACCAAGAACCCTAACCAAGCATGCCCAAGACCGTGTTAGATGCAAGGACCGAGGAGAAGGCAGGGAGGAGGCATTTACACGGCGCCGTACCAAGGGTGGCGCTGAAACTGAAACCCTCCTCTCCCGCCTCCCCTCCCGCTCCAGCCTCCGCCTCTCGGCCTCCAGAACGGGCGGTGCCCCGCCTCGAACGGCTGCCTCTGGTGCCCCTGCATCTGCATCCTCCAGTTCCGATCGATCGCTCCGCCCTCCTCCCACTTGTACACGTCTCCCCCGCCCCCGTCCGCCACCTCCTCCTCCGCTTCCGCGCCTCCCCTCCAGACCTTACCCTCCCCACTGGTTTCCTTCTCCACCTCCATCTTCTCGGTGCGCCTCGCCGCCTCCCGCTCCTTCCGCCGCCATTCCTCCGCCGCCGAATCCATCTCCATCGCCGTCTCCCTCCCTCGGTGCGTGCGCGTTCGCGCGTGTTAAAGCAAAGCGAGCCGCTTTGCGGAGTGGTGGTTTAGGGGAGAGTGCGCGTGTCTTTGAGAAGAAAAAATGGAATAGTTAATCAATTGGGCCCGACTAAACGATAGCGAAGTTGCGATCACGGCCCAAACTCCATACTGGGCTACAGCTACAAGCATCTTCCTTTTTCTAGACCCAGTTTCCTATCGGGACCTAATTTTTTCTTAATCATTTATTAGACCCTTCTTGTCCACTGATAAAATTGACCCTTTCAATTGAGTGTCCAAAATTTGTAATAACTGATAAGAATGCTAGCTTCAACTGAAACGCTCTATTTATACGCGCATAAACAACATAAATTTAACCCATTTATCAGCTAAAAAAACATCATTCTTATTCTTATACCCCTATTGGAACGTAGGAATTTCACAAAATCATGTAGAAATGGAATGATCTACTGAGTGGGTGCTACTCATCCATCCAACCTCAAATTACATCAGCTACTCATCCAGTCGTGCTACCCCATGTAAATGGAAGATCCACTGATCGAAAAGAATGTTGTTGGCAGAATTAACATTTCCTTTTGCTGCTGAGTACAGAAGTACTATTCACCACTCTGTTTGCGTAACATTTACAGGTATGGAGAATTACAGACGATGACAAGACCATGGAAGGTTCTGTTTAAGCTCTAGATACACAGATCACTTTGTAGCTGAAGTAGCCAGCCATCAATAACATCCAACTCATCGCATATGGTGCCTGAAAGAACAGACTGAAGTTCAGCAAATCAAGTAATTTTCGAAATGGAATGAATCATCCAAGCTGAAGCAAGATGCTCTCACCTCAGTGTTTCTTTTGTTCCACGACGAACTTTGCAGCGAATGGTCGGGAGACCAAGGCGCTGGTGAGCCTCATAGCGGTGGCATCCAGAGAAGCCTGAAGATCACACAGGAGAATATTCAGCGCAGCGAAAATGGATCTAGACCTCCAAATAGTGAGATCATGAATGACAAATTGGTTCTGGAATCTTGGACTACACACCATAGTAGATCCCATCGACCTCCAGCACATCAATCTGCAGTAGTCAAGAAACTGAGCCAAGTAAGAATCATAGCAGCCAGAAAGTCCAGCAATGTGCTCCATAATGTTGCTCAGCTGGAGGAAACAGATGTCTACAGATCCTAGCAAAGCTCAATCTAATTAAATTGGTGTTTTTCTACTCTTTGTGAGTTTATAAGAGTTTACCATGACTAATGCATAGATTTTTTTTCATCATTAATAATGCATTTTTTTCATTATGTGTCCCAATTTCCAGATAACTGAGATGAAAAATAAATGTGCACAGCTCTTATTGGATTGTGAGGAACAAATGGTCATACTTATCTCATGTTGTACCTATAGTTCTAAACGATAATAAACAGCATTTTTGAAAAAAAAAAGTACGTCCACACATATTTAAGAGATCTGACAACTTTGGCATAATGTCATATCATGGAGGGAGTACATATTACTCCCTCCGTTCTAAATTATAAGTCGGCTTTGACTTTTTTGGTTCATTCATTTTGCTATGTATCTAGACATATTATTATATCTAGATGCATAGCAAAATAGATGTACCAAAAAAGTCAAAGCGACTTATAATTTGGGACAGAGGGAGTAAGTATTAACACGAACTTCAATGAAACATTGAGCAAATAAAAAATCTGCTTTGCTTGTGAAAAAACATATTTGTTGCAATTCAATGGATTCAGTAATGTGAAACATATATATGCATTGCCTCAGAATTTAATCACAAGTTGATTCATATGTGCTATTCCTAAGAAGAGTGCTCGAATCTGATAGAAATCCCATCTACGTAGATCAGGACTGACCAATAATTGTACTCATGGATGAAGAAATATAAAAGGAAAAGATACAGATATAGATAGATACCCACAGGTACTTGGAGGCCGATGACACGGATACTGTCCATGAGTTCTTGCACCTTGACTGGATCATTGGCACGCGTTCGCATCAGTGGCCTCCGGATTTGGTCCAGTGGAATTTCCATTATCACTGGGCCCTTCTTCTCTGAGTCAGTTGTCAGGGATGGCACAGCTGCACCTGCATAGTGAAAATTTAGACCCGCTTATACATTCAGCACCATGGACTCCACTGGTAATCATTTCCCACTTCCCACAAAAGAAAAGAAGCCGATTTGGAGATTTACACACCACAGGGAGACATATGTTAGCATGCTGAAACAGTTGGTGTGCCAACATATGTCGCGTGTCCAGGGAAATTAAGAAGTGAAATTAGTATCTCTATATCAGGAGACATGTGTTCTGCAAAAAACTCATTCTCTGACGTTTTTTTTCTTAATTTCTTTGTAGCTACTTCTGTATCAGGTAGTGTGGATTTGCTGAAAAAACTAAAATGGACTTCCAATGAGTTTGAAGCGAACTATGGAATCAAGAACCCACAATTCATTTTCTTGAATGAATCAACACACATGGGCACGCCTGCGCAGTGCACACCCTAGAGACTACAGAAAGGAAGGATACAGTGTTTGACCAAGATTAAATTCTCTACATCAATTCTTCAGCTCAAGATATACCAACTTCGTGGACTGAACTCAAGCACATACACTGATACACTCCACTAATTCAAAAAATAGAACCTATTTCAGTACAAGAAGGGATCGAACAAAGGGGATCATGCGGGTACCGTTAGAGAAGGAAGCGGAGAGCGCCAGATTCCTGCTCCTCCCGCTCGCGCTCCTTCCCCTTCCTCGAGCGAAGGAGGCGTATGGGACCGCGCTGCGGGGGAGGAGGACGCCGGGGCCCATCGCCAAATCCATGGTCGAACTCGACGCCATTGCTGCAGTGCTGCTGCCCGGTTTGTTGCCGGCCCCCCCGCCGAGAGGCCGTAGCGTGTCGGAGTGTCGCGTCGATGTGTACCACAAGAGTTCCCTGGGCTAGATGTTAGGACTGGTTTAGTTACAAAAAAATTTCAAAAAAAATATCACATCGAATCTTATGGTATATATATGGAGTATTAAATATAGACGAAAAAAAACTAATTACACAGTTTTGATTAAAAATTACAAGACGAATGTTTTAAGACTAATTAGTTCATGATTATCCATAAGTGCTACAGTGACTAACATGCGCCAATGATGGATTAGTTAGGCTTAATAAATTCGTCTCGTAGTTTTCAGATGAGCTATGTAATTAATCTTTTTTATTAGTATCCGAAAACTTCTTCCAACATTCCAAAATATTCTATGTGACATCCAAAAATTTTCATTTTGCAAACTAAACACAGCTTTAGAGGGCCGATAAGACAAGAAAAGGCTCATTCGAGGGTCACGTCGTCTTTAGTCTGATCTGTCGAATGTGGGTATCGAAGAATGGCGACTGTAACGATTGCATTTTCACTTTCATCAGGACATAAACGTGCATGTACGTGTCAGTTTCGATCTGCCATTTTGGACTCTGTAATTCCTTCTAGGGCCGTTTGGATCCTTTTTATTAGAGGGAATTAGAATCGGCTAGGCTATTTGATTTAAAATTTGATATTTCATAAATTTCTAAAGTTCACATGTAAGTCTATTTCAAATTTGTAGGGTGAAAGATAAAATTTAATTCTATAGATCACTATGTTATGTTTTTACTTTTGATAATGATATATAGCGGGCGTCTGTTCCGTTCAGACGGACCCACCGCACACGGAACGACTCAATGCCCTCATCCGCTCTCGCTCCGCGCTCCCTCATCCTCATCCCCACTCTACTGCTCGATCCCCCATCCCCACACCTCGGCTCACAACTGCGACGCGCTCGACAGACGCCGCGTTCGCCCCGCCCGCCCGTCGGTGCTTCCTCCCTGCCTCCCTCCCTTCCTCCCCTCCTCTCCCCCCTCCGCGGCCTCCATTGCTACCCCGCGCTCCCTAGTGACCCGATTCCTGCTCCCTCCACCGGACGATGGCGGCGGCTCTGACAAGGTATGTTAGTCCTTCTCTAGATCTGAGCCCTCCTCCTCCTCTTGATCTAAGGGACGCGGCGGTGGCTAGGGTTTTGGTGAGCCTTGGGTCCTATTCCCTCCTCCCTTCGACATACTAGAAGGTGATGGGGCCAGGGGCTGGAGCAGCCTGCACCTCGAACCCATCCCTTTCGTTGTTTGTACGTTTTTGTTGTTTTTCTCCTGTGTTGCAATGAGTTTTTTTGGAATGTTGCAATAGATGATTTTCAAATGTTGCAATGGAATTTTTGGGTTGTTGCAACAGATGTTTTTCGAGTGTTCCCATTTCCATGTTTCATGGTTGATTTTGCGGTGTTGCAGTACTACTGCTTGAAATGTTGCAGTACATAATTTTCGATGTTGCAGTATATATTTTTTCGATGTTGCAGTACATGTTTATCAATGTCGCACTACATATTTTTTCGATGTTGCAGTATATAATTTTTTATGTTACAGTACATATTTTTTTTGATGTTGTAGTACATGTTTTTCAATGTTGCACTACGTATTTTTGCGATATTGCAGTATTTATATCTCATTGTTACACTACATAGTTTTCTATATGTTTTGCAATGTTGCACTTGAAGTGTTTCGTGCTCTTTTGAGATAAGGGCGTAGTGGGGAGCGGAGGACAGGGACGGGTTCCGTTCTATAAAGGGGGCGAGCGGTTCCGTTCTATTCGGCGCGGGAGACGATCAAGTTTCAGAAGGGGAGCGGCGTCCGAACGCACTTGCGCGCCGTTCGTCCAGGCACTAGAATCGCCGTTTTACATTGCAACTTATAACACTCTCTTCAACTTGCTCCTATACAATGAAAATGCAACACATAAGTATCTATCTTATATGACCTATAGTAATATACAAATATATTCCATATACAATCATATTAGCTTAATTAATCTATCTAAATTATGACTATTAAAATAAATTTAATTCCAAGCATCCAAACGCCCCCGGAGAAATGCATGCAAGTAGCCAATCTACAAGACTACAACAGCTCTTCAAAATAACAGGGAAAAATGTTCACCCGCTGCTCAAATATTCAAGTATATTTTGTACATCTTCAACTAAAAAAACATAGGAGCTGGCTTTTCGCTTGGACAAGTTTCTCGTGATCATGCGTGCAACATAATCAGGGTCATCAGTGAAATATTTTCGACCTCTGTGGCGCGATGCCAGTTCAAAATTCCTGAGGGAGCAGGGGTCGCCTGTTACCTTTTCAGCATTAACCCTCTTTCCACACATTATCATCTTCAACATCGCCAGATTCGTGGGCCTCCGCATTCAAATCTGCCAATTTGCATGTTTCGGTTGCATTCCCTACACATTTTTAAACAGATTAGGCAGAATAGTGGATGCAAAATCTACATGGGTATATTAACTGCACAAGTGGAGGTTCAAACATTACACATAACTGAAACAGATGATGAAATTAAAATTGGAATTTGAAGTAGGGGCAGAAACACCAAATTTCCAAATTAAAAAAAATCATCACCAGAGGTTAAAGTAGACGGAAAATAATCACAACGCAGACCCAAGGTAGTCTCTGTCAAGGTCTGGTATCATACAGCCTGTTCGCTTGCTCGTAAACGATCGTAAATTTCCAGCCGGGAATAGTCTTTTTCTCTCACACCAAACCAGCCAGCAGTAAATAATACACGATACGATACGGCCTCCCGAACAGGCTGATAATTAGGGTAGCTGATAATCAGACATCGACATCCTTCATAAAACTGTTATAGCTACTCCCTCCTTCCATGAATGATGAACATATTTTGATCAGCAAAAGGCATACAAAATATATTTTGACCCTTAATTTCTTACAATATGTTGCCATTTGCTGAAGTATCAATATCATCTTAAAGGCACTTTAAATACAAATGTATTGATACAAGTTTTATGTCCTAAACTTTTATATAATTTGAATAATTGTTGGTCACAGTTTGTAAATTTTGACTTTTCCCTATACAAAATGCTTGTCATTCAGGAATGGAAGAAGTAAAAGGTAGTGGATGTTTGATTTTCATTTTTGCTCCCTTCCCCTCTCCTTCAAACGGATGCGCATCTGACTGGATTGGGAGGAGGGAGGACCGGAGGAGGCTGCCCGGCAATGGATCCGGAGGCGCAGCTCCCTCCCTCAGGCGGCGCGGCTCTGGATCTGGTGGCACGGCGACTATTCTCCGCTTATCCCCCTAGACGAGGCGTTACCCCTCCGCCCAGCGCTGAAGCGCGCCTGGGCGAGCGCCTAGTACCGCCTTTTTGAACATTGGTTGAAAGGGATTTGAAAGATAAGCACCTCATCCAACTGTTAGTGTACATCCTCCTTCTCCGCTTCTTGCTGTTAGCTCTCGTTATTCTTGCTTTCTAGCTCTATTTTGGCCGCTCTTTGCTTGCCTTAAAACTTGAATACGGAGTTTTGGACACTTCAGAAATCAAACCTCGCCAGTAAGTGATCAAGTGACTATACATTCTATCTTAAAATTTGGTTCATATAGCCTTT
Source organism: Miscanthus lutarioriparius (assembly GCA_904845875.1). NCBI lineage: Eukaryota > Viridiplantae > Streptophyta > Magnoliopsida > Poales > Poaceae > Miscanthus > Miscanthus lutarioriparius. The sequence continues at coordinate 73,452,688 of CAJGYO010000018.1, forward strand.
ATACTACATGCTATATAGTATATCGGTCCTGGTACATAGAGGACGACTAGGCTCGACTAATCGAGCTTATCAACAACTAGTCACCTTATCGGTGCCATGGCGACAGGGTTTGATTAGATGATTTGAAAACACAGATACATATCTTCCGAGTATCTGTTTTTTTAATTAATTTTGCGAATATTGAGTATGTCAGCTGAAACGTATCTGCAATGTTTTATTGTTACCAGTTTTAATATGTGTTATTATCTTTATATTTTAAAAGGGTAAAAAGTATCCAGATTTTTTGGGAAACTGCCGCATACATGCTACATAGCAGAAAACAAATCAAGCATCCAAAAGATATAGCATGAGTGCGATGTCACTGGACCAGCAGGTGAGGTGCGTTGATGGCATATGAAGGTAAGGTGCTCGTGCAAACTTGAAGACTAGCAGCAAATTATTGAGAAGACAGACGGTTCAACAGAAATAGTTCGCATCTGGTACCTGGTGACCGCGTCCAGGATGACGACGGCCATGCCACGGTTGTCGAAGTCTTGGGCCGGCTGTCGCCCTTCATGGAGACGTCGTCGTAGAAGGCGCGGGCCGCCAGCCTCACCAGCTTGCAAGAAAACCAACCCACCCGATCCCACGCGGAGGTTAGCAACGGCTGCAGCTAGGGTTTCGAAAATGGAGTAGGATGGGGGCTCACCGGTTGAAGGGCTCGATGGAGCTCATGGTGGCGAAGACGACACCGGCGCGCCGGCGTGCGGGTGATCGGGGTTCTGATTGCCCGCTTAAGGCATAGGGGGGCGGGAGGAGGGGTGCCGGATCGCGCCGACCGCAGCCCACACCGGTCGGATCGGAGGGGAAAGGGCGAGCGAGAGATATGGCCCTGTTTGGGACAGCTTATTTCAACCCCGCTTTGAATCAAAGCTAGATTCATCTCACAATTGGCTTATGCAAGAATCCAATGGCAAAAGTCGCACCGTTTGGGGGATTCGCGGCCACGGCTTCGTCTTCTTTGCCGGGGTGACGCGCTGCTCGAATCGTTCCGTCTCCTCCGGCGAGTCCCGGGTGGGTACAACCACCAGCGCAGGGATGAAGACGGCCGGCGGAGCGAGGAAGGGGAGCTCCACGGCGGCGCGAGGAGGAAGACGCCGCCGGCACGAGGAAGCGGAGCTCCGCGGCGGCGCAGAGACGAAGACGACCGCCGGAACAAGGGGGGAGCCGACTTCAACGTGGAGGACAGCAACGACAATCAACAAGGCGGAGGCGGGGGCGGGGGCGGAGGACAGGACGATGACGAGGGAGATTTCAGGGCTGTTTGTTAGTATTTGAGAATCACTTTGAATAAGCAGAGTAAGAATCAGCTCTAGAGCTTTGCCATCACTTCACGAATCGTTGGGCCAGGTCAGTCTTAACCCAAAATTACTCGACAATTTCCATATCTCTATCTAGGCACTACGAGGGCTCTTTGGAGGGGTGGCTTAAGGACTAAGTCTCTTAGTGTTTGGATGCATGTCTAACTCCTAAGCCAGGCTCGTAGCCGTTAGCATCAAAGTAAAAAGTGTGGAGGCCTATGAGTATCCATCCTTCCCACTGTAATTGGCTTAACGACGTTGAAATCAAAGATCCAAATTGAGCCAACCAGCTCTTATACTGCTTGAAGAGACCGTGACGCTTAAGAGCGGGTGAATTAGGCAACTTGAAAATTGTTTCTAACTATTGGCCTCTAATTTTCTCCTAAGCAAAACCTATGCAAAGATAAACTATCTAGATGTGCAACTAAGGTTTTGCTAGATGTGTTGCTATCTCTACCACAAAAGAGTTATGCAGCATAGGTTTCAATCCTATCAACTAGCATATCCACTAAGTTAGGAAGGTAAAGCACACAACCAAGGTACACAATATAAATACGGAAGATAAAAGGCGATAGAGATACAAACTCCCGTTCGACGATGCTGGTATTTTTATTGAGGTATCAAGAAGCACGCAAGCTTTCCCCTAGTCCTCGTTGGAGCCCCTTGTAAGGATGCCCTCGCAAGGGCCAAGCTCCCGATCGAGTAACTCTGTGAATACCCTTGGTCCTTTCTGGGTCTCCAGAATAGCCTCTCCCGGACCGCTCCCCGCCGTCTTCACTATCGAGCTTCCATTCGAACCGCTGTAGGCCACGTTCCCTCTGGTAGATGGTGGTGGCCACACCACAAACACAGTTGGTATGATCTCGCAAGACTACAAACCCAACCGGTGCATAATAATGGTGCGCGCAAGCACCGAGTGGTAAGATGTATGCAAACCTCACTAAACACTAGGTCTAACCCTAGAGCAAGCGCAATTAAGCGAGTCTAACTAGCCTTAGCACTTCGCAAAATACTATGCTAATCATCTAATCTTCTCTTAAGCACTTGTGGTGGTTAGAGCACTTGGTGAAGTGTCTCAACACTCCTATATATTTAGCACACTCCAACTCCCTCCATTTGACCAGCCATGGGGATATAAATAGCCTCCCAAAAAACTAGCCATTGGGAACCTACTGTCGGCCCCTGAATTTGAGAGTCCTTAGTGCATCCATATTTGCATCAGGATCACGTACAAATACACACTAATCACAGGGATGGTACACACACACACACACACATATATATATATATGTTAAAAGGTTTCGAGCTTTGTTGATATCTAGAAATAGGGTCTTACAACAGTAGCCCAAAGGGGCATGGTCATAGACTACATATCTAGCGGAAGGCTACGGCCGTGAAACGGCATTATTGGTGGTTTCTAAAGTGAAATTATTATACAACGAAGTGGCATCCTATTCCAGTGGTAGCTTGAGCGTGGTCAAAACCCTAGCCTCGATATCACATTTCTACGATCGTATCTCCTTACGGGAAACCTAATCCTCGTGGTACGCTTCATCTTCGAAGTCATAATCTTCTTCTGTGCCGAGGTCTGTGAGTCAACAACGGGTGAGTACATACGTACTCAGCAAGCTCTAACCATAGGGTGGAAATAGAAGTGTAGTGGTGATTATAATTAAGGATAGGGTCCTAGCGGAGTATTACCATTCCCACTAGTGCCTGGGTTAACATTGATTCTATTACCAGTTTTATTACACATAAAAGTAAAACTAATCATAGTATCCCATCCTAGCATTTGCCCATTCCAAGGACGTGGCTATTCGAATAGATTTAATAAACTCTGTAGAGGTGTACAAATTTTCCCACATGATAGGTGCAAGCTCATCCATGATCAGTGGACAAAATAGACCTAATGAGACCTCGTACCAGAATGTACACAACCTTAGATGTCCATATAACTCTACTACGGCTTCTCAGGGGTTGGAACACAAAACCAGGAAGATACCAAATCCCCCCAAACATGATGATACCAAATCACCACAAAAGATAAACATGGCTCGAACACGGCCAAGAAAGCAATGGCTCGAACGCGGCCTAAAAACCAAAAGTTTAACGTGGAAGATCACATAGCATCCACGCCAACCAAACACAGAAGAAAACCTATCCCCCATATCGGCTCCTGACAAATCCGCTGCCTACACCGGCCTCCTAGTAGATATTATATCTCTATCTAACGGGGTGTGAGATCAAGCCTACCCATATAGACATGTGGCTATATGAAATAACTCACTAGGCAAGAGGGACTATGAACTGGTCCTTATGTGACCGAGGCGAGTATCTCCCATAGGAATCCTCTCCAGGCATCCCTGCCATGGCTCCGTAGTTTACCACTACTCGCCCCATGTCGAAGTTTAGTTTCAAGTTTAACATGTTTTAGATTCCATTATTATCCCTAAATCTAGTCATGGTACGGAGCTCATAAAATAACAAGATATCCATTTATCTTGTCATATCGCATTAACCGAGCTCATTCTCTAGGGTAATAATCTCATAGTCATGTTTTAGCATTTCAATGGTTTAAAGCAAGATGGTAGGGAGGGGAGCTAGGACTTGCCTTCGTCGTTGTCACCTTCCGGCACGTCTATGAAATTCGGGTCTTCGTCCTCCTGACGATTACCGTTGTCTGTCGGACGTATTGGTCGAATAAGGCTACCGCTATATGTGAAAGAAAAGGCAAAAGCAAACATAGAACTATATGGTGGCACTAGGTGCAAATGGTAGGGTTTGATTTTAGATGAATTTTAGAAGTGGTTTCATGCAAAAAGAAGGTAGGGTTTAAAAGTTATGTATTTGAGAAGTTTATTCTATAGCTAATTACCTAGGGGGAATTTTATATGTATTTTCTGGTGCATAAAAATAGGTGCAAACTACATGGTTAATTTTCTGAATGCATCTAGTTTATTTACAAATTTTCTGGGAATTTTTCTAAGCTAGGAGAATGCATTTTTAACTCGACGGAGCGGGGCTCACGCGGGCAGCGCTACACAGAGACCTAAGCTACCTACTAGCTACAGCAAAAGGAAGAGGAGGAGCTTGGGGACTCACCGGTCGCTCTAATCGGCCAGAGACGTAGCGGAGAAGGAGGAGAGAGGGGGCGGCGCTGATGGCGCCAGCGAACTCCCGAATTGGAGAAAGGTGGAAGAAGAGGAAAAGAGGAGGGGGAGATGGGGTGTTCCCGCCCTCGGCGGAGCTGGTGGTGGAGAGGGCGAGGCGAGAGCGTCACCGGCTGGGCCTATTTATAGGCCGGCTAGCCGGTGTCCTGACGGCGAGATATTTCTCATGGTCGTCCTTATCTAGCACGCGGGCGTGCCGCTGACCTCATTTGGTCACATCGCCATGGCTGGCACTTGCCCATGCACACGTCGGAGTGCCTTGGCGGCTACTCTGGTGGCTTAGCATGGCGTCGACCGTTGACGCATTCACAGTGAGGGCGGAGAGGGAGAAGAGAGGAAAAAGGAGGGCCCCATGGGGTCCCGTTCTCGCCGTGCCTCCGCTGGCACCGGGGTGGCGCTGGCAGGCGTTGACGCCACGGCTATGCTGCGTACGACTGCCGGCCGCGAGGAGGACGATGAAGCCGATAGGCGGGGCCCGAGCATCAGTGAGAGAGAGGGAGGAGAAGGGGAGCGGGTGGCTCGCGCTGGAGGAAGGGAGGGAGGAAGAGAAGGGCTGGGCTACTACTGTGGGCCGAAGGGAGGGAGAGGGGAGAATGAGCCCGTGAAGCTTTTCTCCTTTTCTATTTCCTAACTCAAATATGCATATGTTTAAATGATTTCAAATTTAAATTTGTATGCATGAGTGTGTAAAAGGGTGCCACCATAAGTTCAACAAGTCAAGGAATCATTCACACACAAGGTTGCAAACATATATTTTTATGTTACTTTGTTATTTTATTTGTAAAAATTATCTAGGTTAGCTATATATGTTATCTCCTATGTAATTTTTTTAAAGTTCAAATTTTTAGTGATTTTCTAAATCTAGGTCAAATTTTTAGGGTGTTACAAACCTACCCCCTTAAAAAGAATCTCATCCTCGAGATTCGAGCTGAACCTCGAATAGGTAGGGAAATTCCTTTTTAAGATCGTCTTCTCTTTTCCATGTGGCTTCTGCCTCTGTATGATTACTCCATTGTACCCGACAAAATCTTGTTGCTGTCTTTCTGGTCTGTCGACTGACTGTATCCAATATTTTAACTGGTCTTTCATAATACTATAAATATGGTTGTAAGTCCATGGTTTCCATGGGTGCTTGTTCCTCTGGTACTCTCAGGCATCTCCTTAGTTGTGACACGTGGAACACATCATGTATGTCTGACATCTCTGGGGTAACTCCAAGCGATAAGCTACTGCTCCAATCTTCTCAATGATCTGGTATGGTCTAATATACCACGGGGCTAACTTCCCTCTAACTTGAAATCTTCGAGTACCCTTGATGGGTGAAACCTTTAAGTAGACGAAATCTCTGGGTTGGAGTTCTAACGGTCTTCTCCAGGTATTCGCGTAGCTCTTTTGTCTACTCTGTGCTGCCTGCAAATTCTCTCGGACCTTGGCCACTTGTTCCTCAGCTTTCTTGATCATGTCGGGGCCAAACATGCTTCTTTCTCTGACTTCGGACCATATTAATGGGGTTTGACATTTCCTTCCACACAAGGCTTCCAATGGTGACATTTTTAGGCTGACTTGATAACTGTTGTCGTAAGAGAATTCTGCGAACGATAGGCTCTTTTTCCAGTGTTTACACCAAAATTTGGAAAGAAGAACACGGGAACTTGAAGCTTCTAAGATTGTATCATCAAGAAATCGATCAGATGTGAATCAATATCGGCTGGTTTTGATGCAGTATTGGAATCGGCTATTGTATAGATGATGTCAGCAGACAACGTCAATGGACTACGTACGGATGGCGTCGGGGAAAAATATGTCGGACTCTACAAAAAGAAAAAGATTAGGGTTCAAGTTATTTTTAAGTTAGGAATGTTTCTTTTATTCTTAGAATTATAATGAGTCGTATTTGAGTAGGATTCATGTTTAGATTCTGGGTATAAATATTGGACCCCGGTTATTGTAAAAAAAAGATGAACAATCAATCAACACAATCTTTTCTGGCTTTCGCCATCGCATTAGAAGGAGTACTATAGATCTCGACGAGTTCTTCAACAAGCAGGGCTGCATCGACTGATCGACCTCCGCCTTGTCTATGAGTACCGTCATGACTTTTATTATTACTTGTAAGGCTACATCAGCTGATTAATCACTTACGAGTTATAATATAAGTTAGTTATCGATCTGTATCGTAATTTGTAAGGTTGCATCAGCTGATTGATCTCTTATGAATCATAATATAGATCAAAGTTATCGATCTTGTGTTAAATAACTTATTGTTTAATACAATATCACCAGTTATCAAATCTGCTAAGATTAGTAAGACTTTCCTTGCTGTTTTGGATTGATTCACTAGTTATCGATTTTGCTATAATTGATTTTTTTTATTAATTATAACAAAATCACCCGATTGAGATAGAGATAGATCGGCATCATATCATCTTAATTGGTCGTCCTTTGATCTAGTCACACTTTAAATCTTATAATTGATGGCTTAATTTCGCTAGATCGACTGTTTTATCTCTATTCCAGTCAAACATAGTATGCATCCAAAGACATGTTCCAATCTTGAATAAACTCACTAGTTAATGAGATCTAATCTAATGACACTACCATAACTGCATCGACCTGGTTGAACCTCACTGGCAAGACTTTGAATTAGAGATTATCGATTAGTGGTTTTGTTCATGATCGAGATATGTACTCTATTTGTTTGCTATGCATGCATCGGTTATTTTAGCCGATTCGCCTATACTTTCACATATATAGCACGTTTTTCATAAACCTGTCAATATATAGATGGTTTTATAGATTCTTTGGCTTTAGTTTGTTATTATTATCATAGCTGTATCGATCCGATCGAACCTCACTGTTGATGGTAACATATTAGATTCAGAATGTTTATAGATTCATTTGTACTAGACAGTCGATTTGTCCGCATGTTATATCCTTTCTCGCTAAACTTATCGGCTCAATGCTTTACATCGGTTATATCCATCTTGCTGATGATGTTTCTTTATATTACTTATATCTGGGTGTATTGTACTTGCTATTATAAATCAATCATGACCCAACGAGCATCACAGTCCTTAACAGTCGATTTCTCCTCGTATCGGCTATCTAGTCGATTTCCTCATTTAGCTGCTCTTGGAGCAGCATACTTGTAACTGCCTGGGCAACATCGGCATGTTCCACCCTAAATTACTGATAAAACTTTTTCTCCTTGTCAATTGCAGGTCAAATTGACTGGCATGCTTTTTTAGGATTTTTAGGATCGACTGGTCCTATTTTAAAGCCAAGCAGATCTCTGGGTTGACTTTGCTCAGATCGTCCGGCTTGCTGCGTGTCAGGCGCATCGCCACATTTTTGCACCGACACGTGTTTTGGCACGACTGGTGAGACCACAGTCATCATGGCAGCTCACAACAACAGGGACATTCTTATAGTGCCTTATGAAGACTTACCTGATGAGGATAAAGATGTCATTGGTAAAGCTATAGAAGAGTTTCAGAACAAGTGTTTGTTGTCCTACACCAAGACACGTGACAATAAAGTTGTTGAGAAATATCCACTACCAAGAGTTTTGATACATGGGCAGTCAGATACAGATAAAACTGAAGATAGACGTTTCTTTATGGATGTTGTCAATAAATCTGTTCATGATGCCATGTTGAATCATAATACAGCTTTCTTGAATACATTCCACAATACCATGAAGGAGGTGTTTCATGGATATCCAATTGATCAGATTAGACCGGCTTATTACAACATTCCACATTCGTCGACTCAGAGGACTAATCAAGCCGGTTGTCGGGTTCATAAACCCAGGGTCCCTAATGGGCCTGCTCCCCAACAAAAGCTTGGCCCAGCAGACGACATTACGAACGACACACGACTCCTAGGCCAGCCTAGATACCTAAATGATAGGCCAAAAGAGCGATCCAGTCTCCAACTGGAAGGCCTGGCCAAGGAGGTGGTGACCCTCGCTTCCGACTCCGACCCATGGCTCCAACCAGATAGCCTGGCCAAGGAGGGGAGGACGTTCGCTTCCAACTCCGACCCGCTTCTCCGACCGGATGGCCTAGCAAAGGAGGGGAGGACGTTCACTTCCAACTCTGATCCGCTTCTCCGATCGGAAGGCCTGGCCAACACTGCTTTTGACTCCGACCCACGTCTCTGATCGGGGATGCACCGAACCTCTGCTTACAGCTCTTCTCCGACTGGCGCAGTCAGAGCCGACTGGGACCAACCAACCAGGGACGCCCGCTCGGTGAAGACCCAGGAAACGGGCGGAGCAAGTAAGGCAGGGCGCTCAAGTCCACCGCAATACCAAGGACCGTACCCTGTACACCTACAGGACAGTACCAATAGGACATGTTAGAAGGGTGCCCTGCAACCTTCCAGGCATGTCAGAACCCAAGCAGTGTTATGGGCGCCGACGTTTGCCCTACAGTGTTGTGGGCACCATCAATTCCCATACTAGGCGAACATGGTAAAACCCCCCACATGCGTCTGGGCATCAACAGTGTTGTGGGCGTCGTCATTTGCCATACCTGGTGAACACGGTAAAACCTCCCACACGCGTCTGACATAAACAGTATTGTGGGCGCCTACAACCATCTTGTACCCGACGGCGTGGGCAACAAGGCTTAGTAGCATACGCGCACACACTCTCTCTCACACACACTTGTAAGGTCATCCCCTTCATCTATAAAAGGGGATGCACTCTCTTCCAACAAGAGGACGATCAATTTGAACAACAATAGATGGATCACTCCGATTCACTCTCTGCTAGCTTTAGACACTCTAAAGCTACATAGAGCACACACTCAAATACTCAGCGCACATAGGAGCTCCCGTCACTCTTGGCCCTTCAGTCTCTGCTAGCTTTAGACACTCTAAAGCTACACAGAGCACACACTCAAATACTCAGTGCACATAGGAGCTCCCTTCACTCTTGGCCCTTCAGTCCAGAGTCCGACCAGACCTCTTGCACCCCCATCTTACTCCTACTCATTTGTAACCCCACTGCAAACTTTGAGCACCTGGGCTCAGGAATAAAGTCTCCAACGAACTCAAACTGGACGTAGGGCACATTGCCTAAACTAGTATAAACCCTATGTCATTGAGTGCTAGGCCACATCCGATCACAACGTACGGCAAAACTATAAATATTTACATGTTGGTCACTTTTTGCACCGATAGTTGGCGCCGTCCGTGGGGAAGACGCTGTACGTTCACGCTTTAGGTCATCGGATGGCCCACTTTTCTGCCATCTTTGCCATGGCGGGCTAAAGCGATACGACTCGCATTGGCTCGCTGGAGTTTCCTGCACTCCCACTTGTTGGGATGTGGGGTCCTCCTATCTTCGAGCCGTCCCATACCTTCCTCTTTGGGAGCCTGGACTTTGTCGCCGACTAGCTCGGTGTGCTTCGCCTTCGCGAGAAGGCACTTGTCTCGGTGCCCATCGGAGGAGAAGCGCCCTCCGCCGGCTCTGGGCCACCCGGCGACCTTGACGACGAGACACCTGCGCTTCGCTCTAAGCCCACGCTGGTCTCAAGCCCCACTGTGAGTAACATACATAATGTTCTTTATTCGCTATTTACTATCTTTCACCGATTCTTCAGAGGGACCCCGTTGTCCGCACCGCAACCACCACACGACCGATTCCCAACGGCCTCGCGTCCCCATGGACGCGTATGCACAGGGGCTCCAAAATATGCTAACACCACCCCTTCTCACGTCCAAATTCGTGGGGATGGCGAGCTACGCTCCCGCCTCTTTCCACAACCTCGTGGATGACGAGGTTGAGAGGGACGGCTCCAGCATAGGTGACGTGGCACCTAGCCATCGGCTATCCTGGGAGTGCGCTATGGCAGATGCTCCGGGGCAGCCGCCGGTGGTTGTAGAGATCCTACAGACTCACGCGCGCTCCGGACCCTCGTGTGGAGGCCCTCGCGCGTGCGTAGGAGCACGGTGAGGAGCTACGATAAAGACGGCAGAACCAGCCGCCACCTACGCCAGCGCACTCTGCGCAGCATGTTGTGCAACGCACACATAACCCTGTGAGCGGTGCCTGGGGGCGCACCCGTCAGGTCCAGCGCGACATCATGGATGGGGGGGGGACGATCCCCCATAGTTCACTCGGGCTAGCCAGAATATCGCCGCTGCGGCGATGCTTGTGCGCGGCCTTCCCGAGCCGGATGACCCCTAGGAACAGGTGATCCACCAAAACCTCTGAGCGTTGGTGGAGATCGCCGCCATTCAATAGGCAGAGAGCTCTGTGTCATGACACCGACTCGCAGCCTGTTTCCCCATCAGGGAATGGTAGCACACCAGTCCGGTCGCTCCATCTGCTCACCACTACAGTCACCGAGCGTGGCATGGGAGGCCACAACTGCACCATGGCCTGACTCGGCATCTACTCTACACCGACTACCTATTCGTGAATGGCTCGGACTGAATCGAGATGCTCGCAGCGTCATTAACAACCGGCGTCAAGTCTTGCGTGATGATGACGTCCACCATGGAGCGATGAGAGCAGGTGGCGTGGCCGCGTGGGCCCTAGCTGGACCATCGAGGGGAGTAGAGACACGCACCCTAGGCATAATCGCTGACCGAACGACCGGAGTCCTAGCCCGGACGGCCCAGAACCACGGGCTTTTGGCCGCCGCATCCAGAGAGTGTTGTTCCCACAGCGCTTCCGACCACCCACCAACATCGCCAAGTATACCACTAAGACAGATCCCAGTATATGGCTCGAAGACTTCTGGCTCACCTGCCAAGCCGAGGGAGTGGATGATGACTATTTCATCATTCAATACCTCCCCATATGCGTAGGGGAGCATGTTCGAGCATGGCTTGAATTCCTCCCGCCTGACAGCATCCGTGACTGGGCGGATCTCAAGAGGATCTTCATCGAGAATTTCTAGGGGACCTATGTCCATCCTGGGAACTCCTGGGACCTCAAGAGCTACCAACAGGAGCCCAACGAGTCCCTGCGGGATTACATCCGTTGGTTCTCAAAACGGTGCAACTCCCTTCCTGATGTCATTGATGCGAACGTCATTAGCGCATTCCTCTCCAGGACAACCTGCGAGTCCTTAATCCACAAGCTTGGCTGTCTGAAGCCCCATACCACCAGTGACCTGCTCAATGTCGCCACGAACCACACCTCTAGCGAGGAGGCGGTCGGAGCGGTCTTCAATGGAGGTCAGGACAAGGGCAAGGCGAAGTGCGAGGACCAAGACGAAGGCCCCTCAACACAGAGGGGCAAAAAGAACAAAAAGGATCGGCGTCGACCGACCAACTCCACGTTGGTCGCCGTGGCTGATCGTGCTAGCAAGCAGCCCTAGCAGGGCCTATCTGACCCTTCAACAAGCTCATGGAGAGCCCATGCACCAACCATGCCTACCCCATCAAGCACCACTACAAGGACTGCGAGCTCCTCAAGCGCTTTCTGCGATAGGCCAGCATTCAAGAAAGGAGGCATGGTGGACAAGGATGGGGACGGCTTTCCTAATCCCAAGGAATGCATCATGATCTTCGGGGGATCTGATGCCATCTACTCCAAGTGCCAGCACAAAGTGCGCTACAGAGAGGCATGAGTCACCGAAATAACCATCCCCTCCTTCCTTAGCTAGTCGGAATCTCCGATCACTTTTCATCAGAGGGACCATCCATCCCACGTCACCAGACCAGGGTGCTACCCGCTCGTTGTCGACCCCATTGTCTGCAAGAAGCGCCTCACCAAGGTGTTGATGGACGGAGGTAGCGGCCTCAACATTCTCTACGTCGACACCCTCGACGCCATGCGCATCCCCCGATCAAAACTCCGCCCAGTGAGCTCTCCCTTCCACGGTGTGATCCCAAGGATGCAGGCGTACCCACTCGGGCAGATCGACCTACCCATCACGTTTGGCGACCGAGCCAACTTTTGCTCAGAGGTCCTCACCTTTGAGGTGGTTGACTTCCTAGGGTCCTACCATGCCATCTTGGGGCGGCCATGCTACGCCAAGTTCATGGCGATCCCCAACTACACCTATCTCAAGATGAAGATGCCAGGGCCGAATGGCGTCATCACTGTGGGCAGCACCTTTTCGCACGCCTACACGTGCGACCACGAGCATTTTGAGCTCGCCACTACCGTCATCAACTCTACAGAGCTCCCTTAGCTCGGAGAATCATCGACTCCAGCAGTCCCAGACTGTAACAAACCAACCTCCTCCGCCTTCCCCCAATCGAGGGAACCAAGGCAGTGGAGATTGACCCCACCGACCCAACCAAGGCGGTGCGGATCGGGGCCCAGCTCTCGACCAAATAGGAATGCGAGCTCGTCGACTTCCTACGCGCCAATCATGATGTCTTCGTAGGGAAACCTTCTGACATCCTGGGCATACCGCGGGAGGTCACCGAGCACGCACTGCGCCTCATCCTGGGCTCAAAGCCCGCCAAGCAGCACCTGCGTCACTTTGACGACGAGAGGCGTAGGACCATAGGCGAGGAGATCGCCAAACTCCTGGAGGCTAGATTCATCAAGGAGGTATACCACTCCGACTGGCTTGCCAATCCTATTCTTGTTAAAATGAAGACCGGGAAATAGAGAATGTGCATTGATTATACTGGCCTCAACAAGGCATGTCCAAAGGATCATTTTCCTTTGCCACGCATAGACCAGATAGTCGATTCCACCTCGGGATGCGAAATCGTCTCCTTTCTGGATGGCTACTCAGGCTATCACCAAATCACGATGAAAGAGTCCGACTAGCTCGCAACCTCATTCATCACCCCGTATGGTTCGTACTGTTATGTAACCATGCCCTTCGGTCTGAAGAATGCTGGCGCCACCTATCAACGGTGCATGCAGCAATGCTTCGCCAACCAAATCGACCCGCTCAACCAGCCTGATCAGATCGACTAGCCAAAACCAACCATCATAGTCTATGTTGATGACATAGTGGTCAAAACAGCTCAAGCTTGCGACCTGCTCACAAACTTGGCTGTGACGTTCACGAACCTCCGAAGGTTCAATATCAAATTGAATTCCAAAAAATATGTTTTTGGAGTTTCGAAGGGGAAGCTGCTTGGATACATCGTCTCCCGGCTCAGCAACCGGGGGATGCCACTCTACAAGCTCCTCGAAAAGACGGACGCCTTCATCTGGACTGAGGAAGCTCAGCAGGCTTTGGAGAACCTTAAAGCGTCACTGATGTCGGCCCCAATCTTCGTCGCTCTGGAATGGGGAGAACATCTCCTCTACGTTGCGGCAAGCAACCACGTGGTGAGCGCCTCCCTAGTCATCGAAAGGGAGGAGCCAGGACACCACCTTAAGGTCCAGCGACCCGTATACTTCATCGGGGAGGTACTCACCGACCCCAAGATCCGGTACCCCCAAGTGCAAAAACTCCTATACACCTCAAACAATGCCACAGAATACGAGACCCTTATCAACGGACTGCGTATCGCCATCGAGCTCGGCGCTACGCGGCTCTATGTTCGCGGCGACTTAGAGTTGGTCGTCGACCAGGTCATGAAGGAGTCCTCTTGCAAAAGCCCCCTCATGGCAGCATACTGCCAGGAGGTGCGCAAGCTTGAGGACACATTCTAGGGGATCGAGCTACATCATGTCCCCCGAAAGGACAATGACGCTGCCGATTTTCTTGCAAAATTGGCCGCCAGGCGGGATCCGTCTCCGAGCGGGGTCTTCATCAATGACCTCCATGAGCCGTCCGCCCGCATCTTGGAAGGTGCGATCCGGACACACCCTGACGCCAAACCGGTGCTCGGGGGCTCCGACCCCGACGCCAAACCGATGCTCAGGGGCTCCGACCCTAGTGCCTCCATGACAACGTCGCCGTGTGGGCACTTGATCAAACCGATTGGGGAGCGTCGCTACTCACCTACCTCCTCAAGGAGGTTCTCCCACCTGAAAGGACTGAAGCTCGATGGATCGCTCGATGCGCCAAGACATTCGTTGCCATCGATGATGAACTCTACAAGCGAAGTCCATTGGGGGTACTCATGAAGTGCATCCCTACCAACCAAGGGAAACAACTCCTCCTTGAGGTCCATGCCAAAATCTACGGACATCACGCGGCCCCGAGGTCGCTGGTCAGAAAAGCCTTTCACCAAGGTTTTTACTAGCCCACCGCACTACAAGATGTAGAGGAGGTCGTCCATAGGTGCGAGGGATGCCAGTTCTACGCTCGGCAAACTCATTTGCCGACACAGGAGCTCCAAACCATCCCCATCACCTGGTCATTCGCGGTTTGGGGCCTCAACATGGTAGGACCCCTCAAAAAGGGCCCGGACGGCTTCACTCACCTTCTCGTAGCAGTGGACAAATTCACCAAGTGGATAGAGGCGAAGCCCATCACCAACATCCGCTCGGAAGAGGCAGTCAAATTCTTCCTCGACATCATCTACTGGTTTGGCGTTCCTAACTGTATCATCGCTGACCATGGAACTAACTTCACCGAGAAGAAGTTCCTAGACTTCAGTGATGGATACGGCATCAGGATCGACTGGGCCTCAGTCGGACATCCACATACTAACGGTCAGGTCGAGAGTGCTAATGGCATGGTCCTCCAAGGACTTAAGCCACGCATCTTCGACCGACTCAACAAGTACGTCGGGTGATGGGTCACAGAGGTCTTAGTGATCCTCTAGAGCCTAAGAACGACCCCAAACCGATCCACAGGGTTCACACCCTTCTTCCTAGCCTACGGAGCTAAAGCAGTGCTGCCCTCCGACCTCAACCACGGCGCCCCATGAGTGAAGGCTTTCGACCACGACTGAGCCACGGAGGCTCAGCAAGACGTAGTCGACCTACTCGAGGAGGCCCACGAGATGACCGTCATCTGCTCCGCTCGCTACTAGCAGCCTCTCCGCAGGTACCACGAGAGGAAAATCAGAGGAAGGAGCCTCTAGGTCGGAGACCTCGTGCTTCGAAGGACCCAATCGACCAAGGAGAAGCACAAATTCTCTCCGCCTTGGGAATGACCCTATACGGTGACCGAAGTGATCCAACCGGGCACCTACTGACTGAAGGACGACAATGGCGACGTTCTCACCAACACTTGGAACATCGAACAGTTACATCGTTTCTTCCCCTGAAATTCGGTCTTTACCGTTTTTCTTTCATTCAGCGTTTGCTCATGCAAAGCACCCTGGCCCGAACACTTTTAGCCCAGGTCGCTAGGGGGCTCCACGGGAGTACGGTACTCCCTCTCTTTTTTTACTATCATATGGTAAATACATTTTTACCCAAACGAAAGGGTAGTCGGTTCCTTTAAATTACCTTACATAACTTTGCTTTAAATTTTCCGACCGATCGCACCCCGCCTCTACCTATGGTTATAAGCAGCTGAGCCTCGTAGACCATGCCTAGGCTCTTAAGGTTGCAGCCTATGGGACGAACGGGCAGGTGCAAAAAAGAAAGAAGAAAAAACAAAATTATGCTAAGGTAAAAATAAGGAACGGATGGGACAAGCTTCTCCGAACGAAGTGATTCCATCACAAAAGCGAAACTGATTGTATTCATTAATACACAAAAACGTTTACACTGGGGCTCCCCCATGAACTTATCCTTTACATGTGCTAAGTACTTCGACTCTAAATTTTTTACTACGGCCGCCTGGCGGCATCAGCTGACGGCGCGACCGACGAGGGTAGGGGCTGCTCATCCTCTGGCTGGGCGATGTTCGGCTCGGTCGAAGGCGGGGCGACGTTCGCTTCCGACCCAAGCTCCACTCCATCCACAGGTTGGGTGACGTCCTCCTAGCGTGCGCCTTCGGCCGCGTTCGCGTGGCGAGCATCCATCACCCACTGCGTGGAGACTTGCTCAGCCACCAACTATGCGTGTGGCAGCAAGCTCTCCCTGAGCACGTGGATGTCCTCCACGCTCCAGCCATCGGCATACCCGCCGTAGATGGCGGTGAAGTCCAGATCTGGGTGGTGCGTCGCCACTGAGGTCAGCACCCCCGATGTCCCATAGAACATCCCATTGGTGATGAGGGCCCGAACTTTATCCGGGACCTCCGCCAGTCGAATGGTGGGCGTGCTGGTGCTCGGCGCTGACCCGAAGACCTCCGAGACAACGACCTAGGTGACATTACGCATCTGGTCAAGTTCCCCCTTGAGAGCACATTGCTCCTCTAGGGTCTTGGCCAGCGCCTCCGCATTCCAACCAATCGTCGCCTTGGCTGTCTCCAGGTCCCACTCCAACGACTCCACCTTTTCGCCTAGCTTTGGAAGAAGGGTGATGAGCTCAGAAGCAAGAGGAAAAACAAGACATCAACCAGAAACAGAACAGGTACATACCAAGGCAGGTGTTCTTGAGGATAGAGAGTCCCTCCTCCTACCGAGTCACCTGCTCGCGCAGCTGGGCGTTTGCCTCCTCTGTCCCGAGCACCCGGCCTCAGAGCGCGAGCACTTCCTGGTTGACCTCTAACCGGGCCTTCTGCTCCAACTCCAGGGAACTCTAGAGCATTGCCTCGGTGTCCGCTAGAGACTTCCACAGCACCACCTCGGTCTCTGCCTGGTGGACCTTCGCCGTGTCGAGCCCCCACTCGGCGGCGGTCGCTCTCTCCGCCACGAGTAGTTCCGCCGCCCGCGCCTCGGTCGCCTCCACCGCCCGGTCTTGGGACTAGCGGTTGGTGAACTCTAGCTGGCGCTCGATCTCAGCAACCTGCCATGACGCTGTGGCTTCCTGCTCCATCCGGGCGTGCTCCGTCCAGAGGAAACGGGACTCGCGACTCGTCATCTCCTCCAGACCCTGCAAAACGAGAAGCAAGCATGCTGAGGCAACCAACGAAAGACCAAGGAGTCATGAACAAACACAGAAAACTCACCTCTACGACATAGGGTAGGTCGACCATGACCGCCTGCTGAACAGACTTGACCCGCTCTAGGGCCTCCTCCAGCTTCACCCTAGTTTGGGCGAGATTAGACTCCATCGCAAGTCCTCTCCCCCAAGCACTTCCTAGACCTGATCCTCCTGCTCATCCCGAAGGATGAACAAAACCTTCCCCGGGTCCTCGGGGCAGGGCCACACCAAGTCGGTCGCCCCTAGCCTGCTAGAAGGCCCAGCCAGCGATTGGACCACCACCAGCTCCTACGACGGCGCCGACAGCTCCACCTTGTCACCCGCTTCGCCGTCGGAGGAGACCTCCACTACCTCGATTTCGTGGCCCACCAGTGAACTCTCCGCCTCCGGCTTGGCCGCATCCTCCCCCGACACCTTTGGCTCCAACTAGGAGGGTGAGCCGTGTGGCCCTCCGCCCGGCGAGGCAGGGAGCCCGGTCTCCCTCTCCTCTTCCACCGCAGCTGGTGCGGGAGGGATCGCGAGGGTCACCTCTAACGCAGCCTCTGCCGCCACCAGGATCGCCACCATTACCTCCGCCACCGCCGCCATACTTGCGACCGGCTATGAAGGTACCACCCCCGAAGGGGAAGGATGCGCTGCCACCACCCTACTCTCCCCACCACTCGTCACGGTGCGCTGCAAGGTGGGCCTTCACTCCTCCCGTATGGAAGTTGGGGCGACGCTCAGTCCCGTCAGCATTGGGCCACTGTCAAAAAGAACAGGTCAGTCGCACTCCAAAAACTCAACTATGAGATCAAAAGGAAACAAAGAATACATACCGGGACGCAAGCGGCAGGGCTCTGAAGCCCCGACCCGACGGCAACGGGCCCACCGGATGGGGACCACTCATGGGTTACGACCCGTGCCCCCTCACTTCAACCAGGGGGGAGTCGATCTGGCCGGCTCTCGATCGGCCCACGAATCACCGTGACCTTTGGCTCAGGGTGCACCGACCGGAGGAGCTGGCGGGGCATCCCCCTGTTGTGGGTCACGCGCCGGCGTCGACCCCGACGACGTGCGGGTGCGAGCCTGCTCCTCCGACCACCTGGCTTGCCCTGCTGCACCCAAAGCAGGTAGGGACAAGGCCGGCGATGCCTCTGAAGAGCACGGCGACCGCGCCCGCTTCGCCTCCCGCTCGCCGACGGTGTCCGAGCTCGCAGCGTGCTTCCTTGGCATGGGAACATCACCGCGCCTCTCCGCCTCATGCCCACCACCGGTAGACATGACCATAGGCTCGCGACGCACCACCAAAGTCATGACCTCCCAGCCTCCCTCCTCCTCAAAGGAGATCATGTCGTCATCCATCCCTGTGGGATCCTCTGACTCGAGATCCGCCTCGACGTCGCTCCTGTTCTCCCTGGCCCGCACGCGCCAGGCGATATCCTGCTCCTTCTAGTGCCTCCTCTAAGCTCAGCTCTCTTCTTCTTTCGGCCATCCGCCGCCTCCTTTAGGGCGGCCTGCCAAGCCATGCCCTCCTGCCCTTTCGGAAGATGTGGCCGGGACCTGTAGCGCTCGAGTCCCTACGACATGAACGACTCGAAATCAAGATCATAGGAGAGCAAGATCAAAAGGGACACGAAATAAGGAGAGGAGAACGTACCAGGTTGGACAACTTCAAAGCGTGCAGAGCTCCGGGCTTTCCATCGAGGGTCTCTTTGGCCCTCAGTCGCAGCACCCGGTCGAGTCGGCTCCAGACTTCATCGCTCGCCAACTCCTCCGGCCGCGTCCTTTCCGCCAACGGAGCGACCCTTTGGTGGAAGAAGGTGTGGAACACCCGCACCCCTTCAAGGTCCTGCTTCACCAGCTTCTGGAGCTCCGCCCCAATGATCTCTAGCTTCTTCTCCCGGCTGGAAGGGCCCCACAACCAACTATCCCACCTCTCCAGCCTTATGCCGGTGAACGATGGGAAACCACTCCCCGTGCCACCCCTGGTTAGACTCGCAGGGGGTGTACGCGGGGTAGGCGCCCGACGCACTCGGCTTCTTCTACAGCGTGAAGCCCCCACCAGTGCGATTCTAGGCGGGTCCCCCTCCGACAAGGCTCGCCCAGAGAAGAGCCGCCGTAAGAAGTCCACATACGGCTCCATCCCGAGGGAGGCCTCACAGACGGTGATGAAGCCAGTGATGTGCGGCACCCCAGTCGGGTTGAGGTGCTGTAGCTCTAGGCCCCACTCATTGAGGAGCCCGCGCAGGAACCAGTGCGCGGGGTATCCTAGCCCACGCTCGTGGAAGGTGAGGAAGGAGACGACCTCACCGGCCCAAGGCCGTGGAAAAGCCTCCCCCGCGGGAGCCCTCCAGTGCGCCACCTCCTTCGGTGGCAGCATCCCCTTCTTAGCGAAGGCGGCCAACATCGACTCACTCACAACGGATGACCTCTAGCTCAACATTGCGGTCTAGATTCACGAATAGATCTGTGAGTTTCTCCTCTCCCTCGCTCTACCCTTTCTCTCCTAGGAACAGTCGTGGCACACAAGCACTCTTGGCGAGAAGGAAGAAGGAGGAGAGGCGGCAGATGGGGAATAGGCGAAAGAACGGGATAAAAGCCCTCTCCCTTCCCCTATTTAACAAGGAGGCGCAGCGGTTGAGGAAAGGCAAAGGATTGGGGCAAAAAACCCTCTCCCTTTCCCCATTCAATGTGGATGGGATACGGTGGGACGCGTCCTGACTGATAGGATGCACCCTGCCCGACGAGACGACGCCTGGTTAGATGGGACATGGCCTGGGCATGGCCCACCACTATAGCACGTCGGGCATGGGAAACAAGGCGTAGCTGTGCGTAGGCGGCTCTCCGCCTTCCTAGGCAAGACTTGGAACGGCCCAACCACGGGATCTCCACCCAGGGGAGACCAACGGGCCTCCTGAGTCGATCAGACGGCTCAGGCGAATACCGAGAGACAGGTAGGGAGCAGAGGGACGCCCCATGTGGGCCATGCTGACTCCGTCATGAACGACAAGCGTGGATCCCGGTCGAACATATCCGATAGGAGCTCCTCAAACCCCATTGCTCGAGTCATCAAGGTAACTATATCAATCCCCCTTACTTTATTTGATTTTCTAAATGCATAAACATTCATTCATCCATTCTCATACGAGCATTCACACATTCATCCATGCACGCATTCATTCATCCCATACATCCAAAGCATCGCATATGCAGTTAAATGCATCACAACGCTCCGTGTTGTGTCATGAAGCGGCAGTTGCCTCATTCAACATGAGCAACGACCGACCGGGGTTCGAAGGCCGGCCCACGAAGGGCTCGAGGCAGCCTCGTGTCAAACAGAGCCAGGGGAGAAAACACAGATGAGCCCCAGCGGCCCTCGCCTAGTTTGCTCCGAAGCAGACAGGGTCATCTCAACCTTATCGTTCGATCCTAACCTTGATCCATGCCCACATAATCTCCATCGAGTTGAGGCCAGCGGGCCACCCGGGTCGATCTTCGGAACCACCCAGGCATCTGCCGAGATGCGGGTTAAGGAGCAGTGGAATGCCACATGAGGGCTATGCCAACCCCGTCACGAATGATGGACCCGGATTCCACTCGAACATGCCAGTTAGCGAGCTCACCGAGCACGTCACTTGAGCCATCGAGGAAAGCGACGTTAGCTCAGCCCCTCCGGTTGCGAAAACCTAGGATAGGGTAACACACGAAACTCAACCGACCCCTACTAAGCCTAACGGGGCTCAGGACACTCTGACTCGCCCGATCCCTCGGCTCGCTCGACGCCTGGATCCGTGACTCCGACTTGCCCGATCCCTTGGCTCACTCGATGCCCGAATCCGTGACTCCAACTCGCTCGATCCCTGGCTCGACCGACGCCTAGATCCATGACTCCGACTCACCCGATCCCTTGGCTCGCCCGACACCTAGATATGTGACTCTGACTCGCCCGATCCCTTGGCTCGCCCGACGCCTGGATCCGCGACTCCAACTCGCCTGATCCCTCAGCACACCCGACGTCTGGATCCATGACTTCGACTCGCCCGATCCCTCGGCTACGCCCGGCGGCTGGATCTATGAGTCCATCTCGCCCGATCCCTCAGCTGTCCCTCGACTGCACCCGACACCTGGATCCGTGACTCCGACTCGGCCAAACCCTCGGCGCACTCGACGCCCTCGTTGATGACTCCGTCTTGCCCAGCCCCTCAGCCACGCCCAAATTCCTAGGACCACGCTCTCGGTAACGATGGGTCAAAAACTGGAAAGAGGAGCCTACGCCCACCGAAAAGCACACATACACGCTCGCTGACAAAACCCCCCAGGCGATTCTGCCCGAATCACCCAGGGGCTACACCCGCGGGTGCGCTCGCGCGCACCAGCTATTGAAATGAAAAATTCCCTCGCTGGCGACACGAAAACCCCCCGGACGATTCTACCCGAATCACCCGGGGGCTCGGGGGCTACACCCGCGGGTGCGCTCGCGCGCACCCGTCGTCAAACCAAAAATCCCCCAAATGATTCTACCTGAATTGCCCGGGGGCTCGGGGGCTCCTGTCGGGCATAAACCGGGGGTCCCTCATGGACCTGCTTCCCAGCAAAAGCTCGGCCCAGCAAATAACGTTGTGAACGACGCGCAACTCCTGGGCCGGCCCAAAATACCTAAACGATAGGCCAGAAGGGCGATCCGGTCTCTGACTCCGGCCCATCTCTTCGACCGGAAGGCCTGGCTAAGGAGGAATGACGCTCGCTTCCGACTCTGGCCCGCCTCTCTGACCGGAAGGTCTCGCTTCCGACTCCGGTCCGCCTTTTCGACCAGAAGGCCTGGCCGAGGAGGAACGGCGCTCGCTTCCAACTCCGGCCCGCCTCTCCGACCGGGAGGCCTGGCCGAAGAGGAACGACGCTCGCTTCCGACTCCGACCCGCTTCAACGACTGGAAGGCCTGGCCAACGCCGCTTCCGACTCCGACCCGCATCTCCAACCAGGAATGCACCGAACCTCTGCTTACAGCTCTTCTCCGACTGGCGCAGTCGGAGCCGACTGGGACCAGCCGACCGGGGACGCCCGCTCGGTGAGGACCTAGGAAACGGGCGAAGCAAGTAAGGCAGGGCGCTCAAGTCAACCGTAATACCAAGAACGGCTATACACATGCAGGACAGTACCGACAGGGCATGTCAGAAGGGTGCCCTGCAACCTTCCAGGCATGTCAGAACCCAAGCAGTGTTATAGACGCCGACGTTTGCCACTACAGTGTTGTGGACGCCATCAATTCCCATACTAGGCGGACACGGTAAAACCCCCCACATGCCTCTGGGCATCGACGGTGTTGTGGGCGCCGTCATTTGCCATACATGTTGAATTCGATAAAACCTCCCACATGCATCCGACATCAACAGAATTGTGGGCGCCTACAATCATCTTGTACCCGACGGCGTGTGCAACAAGACTTAGTAGCGTACGTACTCTCTCTCACACTTGTAAGGCCATCCCCTTCATCTATAAAAGGGGATGCGCTCTCCCCCAAGACAATATAGAGAACTCAAACACACACGAACGATTCGAACAACCAACGATCGATTCACTCGCTGCTAGCTTTAGACACTCTAAAGCTACACAGAGCACCCGCTCGAACACTTAGCGCACATAGGAGCTCCCGTCACTCTCGGTCCTTCGACCCGGAGTCCGACCGGACCTCTTGCACCCCCCATCTTTCTCCCTCTCGTTTGTAACCCCACTGCAAACTTCGAGCACCTGGGCTCAAGAATAAAGTCATTGACCGACTCAGACTGGACGTAGGACACGTTGCCTGAACCAGTATAAACCCTGTATCATTGAGTGCTAGGCCACATCCGATCACAACGTATGGCAAAATTACAAATATTTACGTGTTGGTCACTTTCTGCACCGACATTACTATTACATATATTAGAATGATGTACGGGGTATTGATTATGATGAGGGGTTTGAGAATTCGTCGCTGATAATGAGTGTGTATATTATGCAATTTTTCATTCTGAACCCTGTCTCAATGTAGGAATTTCCTCTATGGTTTGCGTGCGTTTGGTCGAAGCGACTGGAAGAACATCTCCAAGCACTTCGTTACCACAAGGACACCAGTGCAAATCTCTAGCCACGCCCAAAAGTATTTCTGCAGGATGGAGAACACTACCAGGAGGCAGCGCAGCAGCATCAACGACGTTGGCCTCTGCGATGATGAGCCCAGGGTGCAAACTAATCCTTCAAGCCTAGAGGGGTTCACCTTCACCGGTGGAACCTACAACTCAAACCACTATGGCTCCAGCAGCCAATTTGTTGCCATGAGTAACCTGGGCAAGCAGATGTGGTTTCCATCCTTATGTTGTACTGGCCAGGCAAGCAGCAGCAGTAACCAAGCCACTACCTTAAACAGAGGTGGGGCTGGTGGTTCTTGTGTGGCTCCAAAGGTGGAGGGGGGTGGGAGCAAGACAAAACTGACTAGTGATCAAGAGGGAGGTTTTCTTGTTTAGTCCATCATATACATGCGGATTAAGTGCTATGTTCTATAGTAGGGATGGAACAATTTCATCAGTGAAACTTTTGTGTTACTATTATATGTATGTGGTCGTGTTATAGTGTGATGCTTTTGCTTTGTGCTCTTTGCTTCGTACATCGTCTGTCTCTATGAGGATTAAAAATAAAGATATGTTTCGATATTTAAGGGCTCATTTGGATCAATCATTTTTTATGGGGATTGGAGGGAATTAAAGACGAAATGGACGTATTGTAAAGCAGGTTAGTGTACTTCATCATCGAACAAGAAGAAAATGTTAATAAAATGTAGTAGGCAAACGACATATATTCATGTGTAAAACCTTGATTAAGAACTATATATATATACACGCATGCATGCAGTCAGCGTAATAATTGCATAACCGAGCATGGTAAGGAGATTTTCAATTGCCACATATTGACTAATGTCGTCTATAACTCTATATACGATGAGCCAATTAATAAGCTTAGAAAAAGAAAAAAAGTATGCCAATCTACCGTAATGGCCATCTTCGACCCCAACAAATTTAAAACGTGACCACGGCAGCGACAGCCCAGCCCACAAGTTGCACAGGCCAGCAAGCGGGCAAGGCACAAGCCCAGTACGTGGACGTGGTGTCTTGGACTACAGTAAGGGTTGTCCATTCCGTTCGTATGAGATTTCTTTTGATTATATGAGATCTAAGAGTTTTCTTTTGATTTTTTTTTCATATTTTTTCATATGGTTAGCATGTATATATTCTGAATGCAAAAGATTGTGGTAGTGTTTCTACTTCTCATTGGCCCAAAGCCTAATTATTGATTGGCTTCCAAAATTTGCCAAACCAAAGATTTAGTAAACCATAATTTTAACTATTATTTGGTTGACCACAAAAACTTACCAACCTCTCACGGCTCGCCAAATCCATAACAACTTTTTTACCTAACTGACTAGCCAAATCTTTGGCATTGGCAAATTTTGATCACGAACCAGACCCTCATTGCAGTAAGTCGTCGGGACCCTCAAGAACATATGGAAGTGTATCAAACACCAACTCTCTAGGTATGGTGTTATCGAATGATATGTTGCACCACACCTAGAATGCGCCAATACATCATATCATTCGATTCATAAACTCACGCTCACAACACAGATGGTAAGCAAACAGTTTTCTGGGGGGCCTGAGGCTGAATAAAAATCTGAGATAATGTTAAAAACTTGCATCTCAAAGCAAACGTAAAAACGTAGCTTCGATCATCCATACAGTAGTGTTACAAACAACTTGTATTCATATATTTTTGCATATAGCTTAAGCATAGTAGTTCAAGCTTGACTTTTTCTTCGCCTGGACCTGTACGATTCCTTCATTGAAGTCCTCGTGAGTTACCTGTGCAAGCAAACATCAGGTTAGGAAATCACAATCATCACAAAAACATAAATAAATAAATAAATAAGTCAACAATCAACCTACAGATGTCATCCTCCATCTATCGATGCAAGGGATTGTGGTGTTACCACATTCGCAAAGCAAATATAATGGAATTGTGCATATGGAGGAGCGGAAGGCTCACCTCTGTAGCATCGCGCCGTAGAGCGAGCATACCAGCTTCTACACAAACTGCCTTTAGCTGTGCTCCGTTAAAGTCATCTGTTGAGCGAGCCAATTCTTCAAAGTTGACATCGGGATTTACATTCATTTTTCTTGAATGAATCTACAGAGCACCATGCAGAACACATTAGTTGTGGTAAATGGCCTACTGAGTAAAGCAAAAACACCATTCACTGTCAAACTTCAGCAAATTGAACATAAGTTGTGGAGACCAACTTGCAAGATTCTAGCTCTTGCTTCTTCAGATGGGTGAGGGAACTCAATCTTTCGGTCCAACCGTCCAGATCGCATCAGAGCAGGGTCAAGGATGTCGGCACGGTTCGTTGCAGCTATGACCTTTATTCTCTCATCGCTGCTGAATCCATCCAGTTGATTCAGTAATTCCAACATAGTTCGCTGAACTTCTCTATCACCACTAACTTCACTGTACCAAGAGAACAAAATTATGGAGCATACATCAGATATGCTTCTTCGCAATAAGAATGATTTGTTTACACTAAATTGAAACACAAAAAGCGTCCTACTTTATGTGATCCTGTACAGGCGATTAACATTTTCATCTCATAAAGAGTATCATCAGCCAAAATAAGAATAAAACCGTGCAAGAGCTGAAAATGTCATAAAAGACATACCTATCAAAACGCTTGGTACCAATAGCATCTATCTCATCAATAAATATAATACAAGGAGCTTTCTCTTTGGCAAGCTGGAATGCATCCCGGACAAGCTTTGCTCCATCGCCAATAAACATCTGAACCACCAAGAACATCATTACTACTGTACTCGAATGTATAAACTATGCTCAAGATAACATCAGAGTAAAACAGATTTTGGATGGCAGAGCAATATCTCCAATGTGTCTTGAATGAAAATGGACCAGATGGTCAGTGTTAGTCATGCAATCAGAACAATATTTTAGTTAAACCGCTAAACCATTCAACTTTTATTTCCAAATCCAATTATTCAATATACAGATAACAAATGATATACAAAATCCTGACAATTTATAAGTGTGTCGCATAACTGACTGAACTTCAACAGAGAAACTTTGGACTGACAAACTCCATAATAACAGAAAGATGAAATCCGTAGATCCATTTCCTCAACTGTAAAAATATGGTATGAACAAAAAATTTACTAAGACATTCAGGAACACACTAGCCCTAGACGTAACGAAAAACTATGTTCAGAAGGTAGAAAGCACCAAGACATTCCAAACTTGCTTCTGAGAACCTTGGCATAAGGAAATATTGCTTTAAGACCAATGCTACGGTACAGGTGACAACTGACACAAAACAAAATAACAGCACTTTCTGAAATTTAAACTGAAAAGAAGAAACAGAAAAATTATTCATGTACATAAAAAAAGGATATTAACCAGGATGATGCGATGAAAAAATGAAGCTATGGCAGAAAGGCAACAATAACTCGAGGAAGGAACAAAGAGCAACAGAAGTTGCAGTATAAATATGGTAACATGAAATGGAGCAGCAATGTACCACAGGATTCAAATCAGAAAAAATTATCTTATCATTGAAAAGACACACAGCGATATAACAAACACAAAAAAAGGAAAACAAAGCTTCTCAGGTAAACTGATTACCTGCACAAGTTGTGGACCAGCTAATTTCAGAAACGTTGCATTCGTCTGTGCAGCACATGCACGAGCCATGAGTGTCTTGCCAGTTCCTGGTGGTCCATACAAAAGAACTCCTTTTGGAGGTCGGATGCCCAACTTCTGGAACCGGTCTTTATGTGTCATGGGCAGTACAATTGCCTCCACAAGCTCTTGAATCTAAATTCAATCAAATAAGATTCAAAGGATACAAGTAACAGATAAGCAACCGGACATTATTCATCTCTTATATGGAAGACTGATGGAACTTGCTCAGCTATTCCCTAAAAAGCAAAATTGACTCCATTTGATATATAGGGAACTAACAAAGTTTCAGCATTCACTCGGTACAATACCTGCTTTTCAAGACCTCCAATGTCATTATAATCTTCGGTGGGCTTTTCATCCACCTCCATTGCCTTCACTCGAGAATCATACTCTGATGGCAATGTATCTAATATAAGGTAGCTATCTTTATTTACTCCAACCAGATCACCCGGCTTTAGCTTGTCAGGGTCCACTAGCCCAACAACAGGAAGGAATATAGTCTGCAATCATCAAGGCCATAAACAAAGATTTTGCAGCAGTGAGTTTGATTCCCTAAACTCAAGACCATACATAAAAGGTAGTTCATAAAATGTTTCATTGCTTTAAATTTTAAGTATCGAACATGATTCGACATGAGATGTGGAAGAATGAGAATTAAGACTCCCACACCTGCAAGGCCAGGCAGGTGAACACAGAAGAAAAGATATTGAATTACTGATTTGGAGCACAATGTGACAGCAGGACAAGCATATTACAGAACTGTTAAAAAAATTAGCCAATTATGACTGCTTCAACATATTTCTGCTTTGCAGTTATATACAATTCATTACTCGCTTTGCAGTTATATACGATTTGTTACTAGAATAATCTGTACATCAGAACCATTACAACATAAAGTTGTTACTAGGGTCAGACATGGCAATCCATCTATACCTAATAAGTTATGATTTTTAAAGAAAATTTGACTATCTGGATCAAAAGTAGTACAAACATAACCAAATGTCTTATATGACTAATTGTCTTGGGTAGCCAACACATACCTTTGAGGCCTTGACTACCTTTTTTTCAGATGTGTTAGCAAAAACAAAATGTTGGAAGTACTTATGATATAGAATCTAATCCCATTATATTTTCATGTGATAAATCTTCATACTGTGTGCATATTAGTGGTCAAATATTTAGAAGGTGGACTGCACACAGCATATGGACATACACAGAAAAAAAAAGAACAGCAAAAGAAATGACCCTGATGATCAGAGAATAGATTGCTCACTTGTCTTGTGGAGGTCTTCAGTACAACACATTTTCCTTTCCTTTGTGAGTCTAAATCAATGTTAGCACCATCCTCCTCAGCTTCATCCTCAGGGTTCATTTCCAAGATCTAAAACAGTTGAGAAAAAGGACAAACCATATGAGTAACCCATAAACAAAAGAAACAATGTACATACACCCTGCCTAACAAGTACCGAATGACAAGGAAATAAAATTTTAGTTATCATCATCTCCAAAGGATGAGGAGTGCAGCACAGTAATCTACTAGAATACATGTCACAGTTCATTTAAGACGTGAGATACTTGAATGCTCCATAGATCACATATCTATAAAACCATGAAGTCTTCAAAATTTATTATTGTACAGGGATTAATAGACTTTGGAAATTTTGAAAGCTTAGGTAGATGAAACAAACCAGTTATCAAGTTCCAAGTTTCTGAATGTCTAGATTCCTAACCAGATCACAGTTACTCAAATTAAAGAATCAATCACCGCTATACTGCTACTACCCTAACTAATTTGAAGTGGCTGAGCAAGAGGCATGTGTGTTCTGTTCCGAATTAAGTGCAGTGCAGCCTTGGTGAATATAAAGATTTAATCTAACATGAATTATACGGGGACAAACACAATATAATAGCACAAGCAGTTCTATAAGTATGCTATCACACCAAATCATGTGATAATAGACCAAATCATTTTCACTCATTCACTTCCCTGGCCTCAAATTAATCCAAGATAACAACCACTTGCAGGGTATTTACAGAAGGGAATTTATAGAATGGAAGGAAACTGAACCTCAACGATGTTGCCGACGAGGTAGGGCAGCTGCTTGTTGAGCTTAATTTTCTCCTGGTTTTCCTTAATCTTCTCCTTGAACGACTCCAACTCCAGGTTCGTCCGCTGCAACTCGTCCTGGGTGCCGCCGGAGAAAAAACAAACAAACCCCACGAATCAGACGCAAAACCCTAACGCCGAACGAACGAGGATTACGAAGCCGCGGGGACAGACCACGGGGATCTGATCTAGGACTGGGCTCGCTCACCTTGAGGACGCGGATCTCGTTGTCGAGGAGGCGGGAGGCCCGGATGATGTCCTCCGTGGACATGGAGGTGAGCTGGTCGTCCTCCGCGTCGTCCACGGCCATCGCCGCCGCCGGGGCCGGGGCGCCGGATGACGACATCGCCGGCGGAGTAGGGTTTCGGAGTTGGACCTGTCGACGAGAAGACGGGAGTAGCGAGAAGGAGGGAGTTTGGTTTGTTCTGCGTTTTTCTTTCGCGAGCCAAAGTGTGGCTGTCTACTCCTCCGTATATAACAAGTTTTTTTTTTTACAACAAGCACTTTTATTACGGGGAATTTTTTTGCGTGTCATTAAAAAAAGATCTCAATGCTCTTGTCTCCCTAAAAAAGTTCAGCGGTCTTTAGCGTCACTGTTTCAACTTTTTTTCCCTCCATGCTTTTGGACTATAACGTCGTCAAACTGCAGGTGTGAAAAGTCGAAAATACCCTTAAGTCTAAATATGTCATTAATTTTTTTTGAGCATCTTAACGATTTCAAATAAAAAAACTCAAAACTAGAAAGTTGTAGATCTCGTCGAGATCTATAATTTTCATATAAAATTATCTTCATTTAATTTCGCAAAAAAATATAATTTGATATAATTAATATATCTTAGAAGATTAATCATCTTATCCCGCAAAAACATCTCGAAGCGTGTTCTCTGTCTTCCTTGCAGATCGGCGCTCCTCTCCACGCTAGGCCACCACAGCTCGCCGGCGCTCCGCTTCCCGCTACCGCAACATCTTATTATTTGTAGTAAATGGAATACGGAGTACTATTTATGATAGTTCCAAATAAATAATATTAGATCTCATTAAATGTATTTTTATAATATGTTTATTAAAGTTATACATGTTGATAGTATTTTAATTTAGTAATTTAAAATGGTTTGGTTTAGACCAAACATAGATTAATTGTATTTTTTTAGAATGGAGGTAGTACTCTATTTTCTTTCTTTTTATCTTTATTAGATATATATACCTGTGCGTTGCACCGGAGTCACGAATTTTTGTCCAGTCTACAACGAGGCATGTGGCTTACGACTTAGACAAACATTTTATCTACACATCTAATTACATACAAAATATAAAGCTCATTTAATGATCTTTATCACCTATATCATGTAGATCTAGTTTGTAAGGAAAATGGACCATTGGCCCATTTACTTTGGATTTTGGTGTTTGATGTTCAACACAACCAAATTGGACTAATAAATTTGCAAGTGGTTGTTTTGTAGTTCAATAGGGTGCAAGACGTGACTTGGACGAAGGCGACGTGATGATCCGATGATCAACACCTCAAGCAAGACCTTTGGAGCATAAGAGAAGATCCAAGATATCAAGCAAAGTCCAAACACGAAGATAGGAACCAAGCCGTACGCAAGATCGCGAAGAGACGAGCTCGCAGAGGCGACTGGACTCTGGACCGGACGCTGGAAGCGCGACCGGACACCGGACCGGTGGCTCAGCAGACAGGCGACCGGACGCAGGGCATCGGCGTCCGATCGAGTACAGAGAGGTTCCAGGCGCGCGAAACTACGACCGGACGCGTCCGGTGGCAGGCGACCGGACGCTGGCAACGTCCGATCGGTAGTTCGCGGCTGCAACGGTCGGGACGACCGGACGCGTCCGGTCAGGACGATTCAGCGTCCGGTCAGTAGCAGTTTCACGGGAATTCGACCCCAACGGCTACTTTCTCAGTGGGGCTTATAAATACAACCCCAACCGGCCATTTGAAATAAGTGGAGCTGAGGAAACATATCTAGGGTGTTGATACACCATTTTAGTGATCTCCACTTGTATAGTGCTTAGTGTTTCATCAGGTGATTAGCATAAGTGCTTTGCGAAGTGCTTAGGTTGATTAGACCACCGCTTATGCGCTTGCTCTAGGTGTATGCCTAGTGTTTAGTGAGGTTTGCATACCTCTTACCACCCCGTGCTTGCGAGCACAAGAGTTGTACATCGGAGGGGCTTGAAGTCTTGCGAGATCGCACCAACCGCGTTTGTGGTGCGGCCGCCACCGTGTACCGAAGGGAACAAGGCTCGTAGTGTTTCGGCCGAAAGATTGACAGTGAAGACGGTGGGGAGCATCCGGGAGAGGCTTGCCGGAAGGCACGTCGGAGACCCACTTGCGCTTGGGGAAGGCCCGAGGCTATCCACGGAGTTACCCGACCGGGAGCTTGGCCCTTGCGAGGAATTCCTTGCAAGGGGCTCCAACGAGGATTAGGGAGAAGCTTGCGCGCTTCTCGATACCTCGGTAAAAATACCGGAGTCGTCGACGGGAGTTTGCATATCTCTACCTTGCTCTTTAAGCTTCCGCATTTACATTGATCATATTATTATCATCTGCGGTAGAGATAGCAACACACTAGCAAAACCGTAGTTGCACATCTAGATAGATTATCTTTTGCATAGGTTTTGCTAGAAGTAGAAAAAGAGACCATAGTCTAGAGTTAGATTTTTAAGTTGCCTAATTCACCCCCCCTCTTAGGCGTCCACGTGTCCTTCATAGTTTATATAAACATAATATTTGTGACTTATTATTGATTTTATAAGTTTATAAACTGATTTGGTCATATTTTTTTTAAAACAATAAAAAGGCTATTAAATAATTTTTCATTGCAATCATAACTATTTTCAAATGTATTTATTCAGGTCTTTCCTATTTTTTATTTTAGTGCCCGCCCTGGAGACGTTGTTCTAGGCCCAAAATCAAATGAGCCCGTCCCTAGACATGATACTGTATACTACTACAATTCTTAACTGCTAATAATAGTGTGGCCCAAAAATGCAACACAGAAGACGTTCGCATGATTCTATATTTCTGCCTTAGTACCAGACTCGGAGTTCGGATTTTTCACGTGGGGGCGCGCGCTCGGAGTTTCACGGAGTTTGCAGAGGGGCGCGCACACGAAATTTCGTTTGATGAAAGTGCTCCATATTTTTTAGGTGGTACTAGACTAGATTATTGCTTAGACGTGTCAATGCAATGGAGCTCCGTCACAATTCTTACCATGAATTCTCTATAGAATATGGTTGAGAGAAAGTCTAAACTTTCAAATAGCCAAATGCAACCCTTTGGCCCACAATCACCGCCATGCTAGCAACCAGAGGGGTGGGAACAATCGAGGGCTAACTAATTTAGTGTCATACCTATACCTATACAGGTGCACATGTTTACTAAAAAAAAGATTATACTACTAGACAAAAGACTTATTCAGCAACATGTATAGAGATGCATATATGATGATCATGCATGAAAATCACCTTCGCCTCCACTCTGATTCCACCTCCGCTCACAATGAACCTACACCTAAGCATATAAGCATCTCAAAAAATATACCTCTATTTGATTCTTTGTTTATATCCATAATACCAAGAATAAATTCAAAGAAACTCCCCAGGATCTCCTTTATTTCGAATAGTTTTTCTAGAACGTGTTCCCTATGATGTAGCCAACTTGATATGCTTGATTGTTCGAGTGTGTGGCAGAACCACCCGAAATAGCGTACTTACGAAGGCGCTTGTCTTCCATCAGACACTAAGCACCTCGAAAGTAACTACAGCGAGCGGTGTCCGTCGAGCACACCCCAAGGGAGAACCCGAAAGATCCACATTTTTCCAAGGATCCAATAATGAAAACGAGTTACAACACAAGTCTATCTCATACATTAGAGTTTCTTGAAAAGTACATTATTACAATACCAAATATAGAGTACGGAATGATAAACAATGAATATTAAAAGATAACATCTAGCGATAAGATAACGAGGATTCCGTCAGAGCCCACCAGATGGATCCTCCACACAAGGAACTCCTCAAGCGTCACACCTGTGCAGGGTAAATAAACCACAGTACACAATGTACTCATAAGACTTATCCGACGGTGGGAATACTTTCCCGACTCCAAGGAATATGCTAGGCTTTATGGTTTGCTTTGGTTCTCTTTTAGCAAAAAGCAATACTAATAGTGAGTCCTTATTGATACATTATTATCATCGGCCGTATTAAGTTTTCATCTAATCAATCTATATAAGCTGTTCTACTTTCAAGCAAGAGTTGAGCAATCGGTTCCATTTCTTCTCCTTTCAACTTTCGGTTCTTACTACGATTAAAACCGCAGACAAGCCGTCACCGGGATAACCCGGCGATTCAGAATCAATGTGCCCACTTGGGGGTGCCCGAAGACCTACGCCCGCTTGTACCCCGAGCACAAGCAGGACTAACCCACCACTCTCTGTCCCGGTGTCCAGGTCCCGTCAAACTTGGACTCAAGCCCCCACATCCCGAGTCCCGGACTCGGTCTTGTGCAAGGACCTCCACCACCTCCTCTTCCCATCGATCGGTCCGGAAAGAGCCGGATCCGCGACAAGAGAGAGCAACAAGCCTTCCCTCGCCCATACCCAAGTATGTGCTCGGGACAATAATCTGTGACTTGCCTAGAGTCATATGCAACGACCGGTCCTTAATCGACACAGAGGCGGGGAAAAAGTGTAACAGGGCTATGCCACTGTTGGCATGAGACACAACCCCTCACACCCACCAAGCCAAATCCACATCCCCGTCCGGTCACCATTTTCCTTTCCATTATTTCATCATGATATCATAGTTTAATCACCTATTTGCGAGTAACGACAAAGTTACTCACGCTACTGACATCCCCGAGCATAGCGACTACTCGACACTGTACTAGTAGGACTCATGGTGGATATATTTATGCATGTAGCTTCCATAAAATGCCCGTAACGTAAATGCATATCATATAAATATATTCGAGATCATTTAAAAATAGGGGTTATGCACCGGGGCTTGCCTTTTGGGCGGTAGCGGTGTCGACAAAAAAGTCGATGACGGGTGGCTCGGGCGCGTCTCCTCGCACGAGGATCTCCTCGTACTCTTCGATGACTTCGTCGTACTCACCTTTCGCCCGAATGTCACGATCTCCAATGGCTCGTCCTCTATATGCATGCAAAGATGATGATGCAATAATTAATATATAGGCAACATAACTCTTAAAATAAGAATACATCTACCAAGCTACTAAGCTAACTCTAATGACTAATACATAAAGTTACCTATTATTCCCACTAAACAAGTATGAAACATTTCATGTATTATCTTAGCAACTAAAGGCATCCTTATTGTTAATATCAATTTACTATATATATAATAAAACAAGGTGCACTAGCTACCATGCATCATAAAAAATTTATTCTCTAAATAACCATAACGAGCATTTCAAAATAATAAAGTAATCCTAAAGGTATCAACTTGAACTATACTGAACTAATTACACTAACAGTAGGTCATGAATTTAGGAATCTAACAAAATTTATTTCACAATCAATAAATAAATTCAAATGAGCTCTAGAGATGAAGAAAATGATATTATTGGAGGAGGCTAATCACGCAATTGAACTTGCTGACTTGCACATGACTGTGGGTCTAGAATTACTAGATGAGACCGCGAGTCAAGAAAATAAGAAGAAGAATGAAGGAATTCTTACATGCTAGCTACCTTAGAATTGAATGAAGTGCCACCTACGGTGATCGATGTGCGGAGGCAATGCAAGAGGAGAGACACCAGGGAGCTTAGCAAATGCACCCCCTCGTGGGAGTGGAGTAGAGCCATATATAGCACTGATCGTGGGTGGTCATGAGTAGTCAGGAAGCATGAAACGAGTTGGCAGGGTTGTCCTCTGGCTCCGTGCCGTGTGCGGTGGTGAGGTCTTGGTCATGAGAGAATTAATTCAAGGATTGAACTTTGAGTGGTCTTGGACTTACGAGCATGTCAGGACTGGAGTGGGCTTTGGGCTAAACGTGCTTGGCGGTGGCTGGCAACTTTCGTAAAAAAACAGTGGCGACTTGTGTGCAAATTACTACATGATAGTAATTCCGAATGACGGTGCTTACAAGTTCATTCGTGGATAAACATTGAACCCACATCAAATTATTTTTATCTTGTGCTCTCTAATAATTTATTTATAT
Source organism: Miscanthus lutarioriparius (assembly GCA_904845875.1). Taxonomy (NCBI): domain Eukaryota; kingdom Viridiplantae; phylum Streptophyta; class Magnoliopsida; order Poales; family Poaceae; genus Miscanthus; species Miscanthus lutarioriparius. Next base: position 73,488,082 of record CAJGYO010000018.1, read on the forward strand.
TCTAACAATACTCATAGATATTTATGTTTATCCTATTCATTATAATAAAGTTCATTTCCTTGATCATCAAAGATTATCGACATGCATACTAAAAAAAAAACGGCGTTCGTTGGGGCATGCGAGAGGCAACGGCGGTCAAAAAAAAAATCAATGGAGGAGACCACATGTCAAAAGCAGCTGCTGTGGCTGGTGTATTTTCTCGGATGAACAGTGTTTCTGCGCGCTACAGTGTTTCTACGTGTCCGCCTCGATGAACGTGTTTGCTGCGCTGTGAACAGTGCATTCGTGCTACAGTGCGGCGTGTGGAAAAGTTGAAACCATCAGAACCGTGTTTCTGCCGTGAACAGATGTTCCGTCTTGCTACAGTAATCCGTGTAGAAGGGGTGCCCATCGATTTCCACGAGTGAACAGTACTTTCTACGGGTGGGCGATAATTTCTGCGCGTGACCGGTGTTTCTGCTGCAGACCTACCGTGTGGAAAATTTGTATGTCCTTCATTTGCAAAGCAAGCGAAATTGCGAGCAAGCGGAGTGCTCGGCGGGGCTAAGCTTGTGAGTGATATAAATGCGTGGCGTGTGCGACACACTATGGCGGTGGTAGCGCGTCGTGCCTTGATAATTTTGTAAGGTGATTAGCAAGCGAAATGCAGTAAGGGGTAATTAGAACAACGATAGATGGCGATGGCGCGTCGTCGAGATTTGATGGAGATATAAATCTTGCCAAGTGGTATGCTAATAATTAGTGAATGACAATAATTTATCATTTGACTTTGTGGCTATGGACCTCTCCGTGAAAGAGAGATGACGTCTTTGGAAGGATAACTTGGACAAGGATTAAATTAGAGCTCAATTTGAGAATTAGTGCAATAAAATTTAATTTCTCATTTACCACATGCAATAATACATAAACATGATGCTCATGACATGGTTTAGTATTTTGATTAAAGCGTAACACCGAGGGTGTTACAAATCTACCCCCCTAAAACAAAATCTCGACCCGAGATTTCATGTGCCTAGTGTGAGAAGAAGGTAGGAAATACATTTCGATGCAGCAACTAACTATCAGAACCAGAGAGGAGATGGGGGTAATGCTTCAATAGGTAACTCTCTTGTTCCCACGTGGCTTCAGCCTCAGAATGATTTTGCCATTGTACCTTGTAAAACTTTATCACCCTGTTCCTGGTCACTCTCTCCTTCTCATCCAAAATTTTTATAGGATGCTCCACATAAGACAGATCGGGTTGGGCGGAAGTCCTTCTATTTCTATAGATTCTTCAGAACTCGTAGGCATTTCTTGATTCTAGACGTGAAATACATTGTGAATCTGAGAGAATTTCGGGGAGTTGGAGACGATAAGCAACGGGACCACACTGCTGCAACACCTTGTATGGACCCACATACCGAGGGGCTAACTTGCCATGGACACCAAACCGATGTACCCCTCTCAAAGGAGATATCTTGAGATACACATAATCTCCAGCTGCAAATTCCAAAGGTCTTCTTCGTTTGTCTGCGTAAGCCTTCTGTCGACTCTGAGCTGACTTCAAGTGTTCACGAATTATATTTACTTTCTCTCGAGCCTCCTTTATGAAATCCGGCCTGAAGTACCCACGGTCTCCTACCTCAACCCAGTTTAGTGGCGTCCTACACTTTTGTCCATATAAAGCTTCAAATGGTGCCATACGGATACTCTCATGATAGCTGTTATTATAAGAAAATTCGGCTAGCTTCAAACACTGATCCCACTTCTCGGGAAAAGAGATGGTACAAGCCCGCAACATATCCTCGAGCACCTGGTTCACCCTTTCAGTTTGACCATCAGTCTGGGGATGGTATGCCGAGCTTCTGAGAAGACGAGTACCCAAACATTCTTGGAGTTTCTCCCAGAAACGAGAGACAAAAACTGACCCTCTATCAGAGATGATGGTGCGAGGAACTCCATGTAGGGTCACAATCCGATCAAAGTATAACTCCGCATACTTCTTGGCATTATATCTAGTGTCCACCGGGAAGGAAGTGGGCGGAACTTGGTGAGACGGTCCACAATGACCCAAATAGAATCAAAGCCGAGGAGGTGCGGGTAAACCCACAATGAAATCCAGAGAAATATCCTCCCATTTCCAAGCAGGAATGGTCAAGGGTCGCAAATATCCGAGAGTACGCATGTGATCTCGCTTGACTCTACCACAAGTGTCACACTCAATAATCGAATCGGGTGATATCTTGCTTCATGTAAGACCACCGATCACAGTTAGGCGTAGATCATGGTACATCTTGTTGCTACCGGGGTGGATAGACGACTTGGAATGATGGGCTTCTTTTAAAATCTTTCTTTTCACTCTTCATTGGATGGAACCACCACCTATCCTTGTATCTCACGACTCCCACTCATCAATGCTAAAATGAGGTCCACGTCCTTCACTAGCAACTCCTTAATGTGAGGAATCTCTTGAGGTCTTCCTTTTGTTCCCGAATAATTTGCTCCAGCAGCTCTGAGGTCAAAGCAATCTGAGCTAGCACCTCCGTGTGGTGAAGTGACAAGGGTATATCCTCAACTTGATGCGACTTACGACTTAAGGCATCAGGCTACCACATTGGCTTTTCCCGGATGATAGTGGACTTCCAGATTATAATCCTTGATCAACTCTAACCACCTCCTTTGCCTCATGTTCAACTCGGTGAGTGAAAATATACTTAAGGCTCTTGTGGTCGGTGAAGATATGCACTTTGTTGCCCAACAAATAATGCCTCCAAATCTTGAGAGAGTGAACTACAATGAGCTAGCTCTAAATCATGGGTAGGGTAGTTCACCTCGTGCTTCTTTAGTTGGCGCGCTGAAGCATAAGCTATCACACGCCCCTCTTGCATAAGCACACACCCCAATCCCATCTTTGAGGCATCGCGATAAACATCAAAGGGCCTCTCAATATCGAGTTGAGCCAATCAGAGGCGGTGGTCGGAAAAAGTCTTGAGGGGATGAAAAGCTTCTTCACAAGCTGGACCCCAAACAAACTTAGCTTCTTTTTGGGCAAATTTTAGTCATGGGTTGGGCTATCTTAGAGAAATCGGGGATGAAACGTCGATAGTATCCAGCTAGCCCAAGGAACCCAGCGGATCTGGTGCACGGACCCTAGGAGACTTCCAATCTAACACATCTTGCACCTTGCTGGGATCTACAGAAACGCCCTCAGGTGTCAACACATGTCCCAAAAACTGCACTCGATCTAACCAAAACTCGCACTTGCTGAATTTAGCATACAGCTGGTGCTCTCGGAGTCGAGTCAGGACTATCCGGAGGTGACATGTATGCTCTTCATCATTCTTGGAGTAGATCAAAATATCATCAATGAACACTACCACAAACTTATCCAACTCCGGCATGAAGACTGAGTTCATTAGGTACATGAAGAAAGCCGGGGCATTGGTGAGACCGAAAGACATCACTAGGTACTCATACAACCCATACCTAGTAGAGAAAGCATCCTTGGTATATCCTGTGGCTGATCTTGATCTCGATGGTAGCCCGATCGGAGATCTATCTTTGAGAACACCTTGGCACCAGCTAACTGATCAAACAAAGTATCTATGCGGGGCAAAGGATACTTGTTCTTAACTGTTACCGCATTGAGGGGGCGGTAATCCACACACATCCGCAGAGTACCATCCTTCTTCTTCACGAAAATCGCTGGACAACCCCATGGTGAAGAACTTGGGCGGATGAAACCCTTGTCCATCAACTCCTCCAGTTGCTTCTTCATTTCTGCTAGTTCTCTCGGAGCCATGCGGTACGGACGCCTGGAGATAGGAGCAGTTCCAGGCTCAAGCTCAATGGAGAATTCTACCTCACGCTCCGGTGGCAATCCAGGAAGATCTTGTGGAAAACATCCGAAACTCACGTACTCTTTGGAATGGAGGTAAGATCGAGGCAACTTGGCATCAAAGATGGCGCAATAATAGGTAAGACCGGTTCTGAGGGTATGATGAGAGACATCCTATCCTCAGAAAATGGAAGCCGTAACTCTACACTTCTTCTCTTCATATCCAATACTACCCCATACAACCGCAACCATTCATTCCAAGAATAGCATCAATGCCTTGCCCAGGCATTATCATGAACTGTGAGACGGTAAGTGTGGGTGGCTAATACCAAACTTACTGTATCCGTGCGGGTATTGATGAACATCTGAGAACCCGCAGTATGGATCTTATAGGCATACGGTATAGCCAATAGTGATAAGTTGTGCCGCTCTACAAACCCCATGCTCATAAAGGAATGCGATGCACCAGAATCAAACAACACCAAAGCTGGATGGGATTCGATGGTAAACATACCAGCCATAACTGTCTCCTGCTGCATAGCTTGCTGAGCATCCGTGAAGTGCACCTGACCAGATCTGCTGGGCACCTTCCTCTTGATGAAAGTCCTCTTAATCAGCCTAGAATTTGCAGACCAATTTGAGACAATTTGAGCTGTTGTCTGTTCTTGAGGACACTCCACAGCATAGTGGCCATCCTTGCCACACTTGAAACAAGCACCAGGCTTGTTCCCGAATCCCTGACGAGGTGGAACCAGCTGTCCCTGAGTCTGCTGGGGCTGCACCTGCTGCTGAGGTGCCTTGTACTGAGTAGCAGAAGTCTGTGATGTCTGCTGGGGTGACCGGTACGGAGGCCCACCGGATGGTTGATAGGGCCCCCGCCTAACAATCTGCACCTTCGAGTATGGGGATGGTGGAGGATCCAAATGCCACCCGCTTCCGCTTCAATCCTTTGGGATGCCCAGCCGAAACCCTCAAGAGCAATGGCGGCGTTCATCGAGCCCCAAAGGTCGATAGTTCCCGGTATAGTTTCTCCCAAGAGTAGGAGTGAGACCGCGAAAGAAGCGATCCCTCTTCTTGTCATCCGTGTCCACGACTACCAAAGACATCTTGAGCCAAGTGGTTAAACCGGGTCACATACTCCATCTTGTCCTGCTCCCCGACGTAGCTCCATGAACTCGGTCACCTTACGGTGGATAACACCAGCCAGTATGAAACTTCTCATGGAAGGCGGTGGAGAACTCTGCCACGTCGCCGGGTGATCCGGCAGCTCCGCGGCTGGAAAGTCTCCCACCAGGCACCTGCGGACCCCAAAAGCAGTTGGGACGCAAAGTGCATCTTCTGCTCGTTGGCCACTCCGAGCAGCCGAAACTTCTGCTCCAACGTGCGAAGCCAGTGCTCCGCCTCCAACGGATCGTCCGACGGTGTGAATGTGGGTGGGTGGGTTTTGAGGAAGTCCTGGTAAGAGGACTGTCCCTCAGGACGACGAGCACCACCCCCATTCCCACCATTGCCTCCGGGGCCTCCACGGGCGAGACCCGCGAGGGCCTGTGCCATAATCTCCATGGCACGAGCTGTCTCCTGACGAGCAGCGGCTGACTCCTGGCGAGCAGCCAACAACTCCACCATGACCTCCGCGGCGGACAGCGGCGGAGGCGGTGGCGGAAAAGGCTGAGGAACCAAGGGTGGAACCTCTCGAGCTCCCTCGTTGCCACGCTCAAAGGCCTGAGCACTGTCACCATGGCCCTCGTTGGCCGCTCCCGAACTGGTGCTCCCACGTCCGGACCTCAGATTCATCTATAAGAGAGACGAACCATCCATTAGAACACCTTCCCGATCAGGATCCAGGGATTAAAGAAATGGCAGCACATTTTTTTAAGACATTCATTAAGTTAATCCTACCAATTTACTACTTTCATTATACGTGAAGGGGGATTCCTAGTTCAAGTAAGATGCTATTATATGATGCATGCTTCGACCTATACGTTCACTCAAGCCGGAATATAGCGGCGTTCGTAAAATTTTCGGCACATCGCATACTCACTTTCCGTATACTAAGCGATTTCTTACGTCATGTAAGTCAGTGTACCTGCAGAAACTGATTAGATAAAACCAGTGCCGCTATTCTAGATATACCATATAGCTAGGGCTTATACTTAACTTAATCGCATCCTACTTTTCGCAAAACTTTTGTTGGTCCACTTTTAGTTTTGTAAAAGAGTGAGGAACTCGTGACCATTATTGGCTCTGGTACCAACTGTGGCAGAACCACCCGAAATAGCGTACTTACGAAGGCGCTTGTCTTCCATCAGACACTAAGCACCTCGAAAGTAACTTCTGATGACGGTGTCCGTCGAGCACACCCCAAGGAGAACCCGAAAAGATCCACATTTTCCCAAGGATCCAATAATGAAAACGAGTTACAACACAAGTCTATCTCATACATTAGAGTTTCTTGAAAAGTACATTATTACAATACCAAATATAGAGTGCGGAATGATAAGCAATGGAATATTAAAAGATAACATCTAGCGATAAGATAACGAGGATTCCGTCTGCAGGCCCACCAGATGGATCCTCCACACAAGGAACTCCTCAAGCGTCACCTGCAGAGGGGTAAATAAACCACAGTACACAATGTACTCATAAGACTTATCCGACGGTGGGAATACTTTCCCGACTCCAAGGAATATGCTAGGCTTTATGGTTTGCTTTGGTTCTCTTTTAGCAAAAAGCAATACTAATAGTGAGTCCTTATTGATACATTATTATCATCACCGTATTAAGTTTTCATCTAATCAATCTATATAAGCTGTTTCTACTTTCAAGCAAGAGTTGAGCAATCGGTTCCATTTCTTCTCCTTTCAACTTTCGCCTTACTATACTACGATTGCTAAACCGCAGACAAGCCGTCTTCGGATAACCCGGCGATTCAGCGAATCAATGTGCCCACTGGGTGCCCGAAGACCTGCGCCCGCTTGTACCCCTGAGCACAAGCAGGGACTAACCCACCACTCTCCCTGTCCCCGGGTGTCCGGTCCCCGTCCAAACTTGGACTCAAGCCCCACATCCCGAGTCCGGACTCGGTGCGGTGCAAGGACCTCCACCACCTCCTCTTCCCATCGACCGGTCCGGAAGAGCCGGATCCGCGACAAGAGAGCAACAAGCCTTCCTCTGCGCCCCATACCCAAGTATGTGCTCGGGACAATAATCTGTGACTTGCCTAGAGTCATATGCAACGACCGGTCCTTAATCGACACAGGCGGGGAAAAAAGTGTAACCGGGCTATGCCACATTGGCATGAGGACACAACCCTCACACCCACCAATTACCAAATCCACATCCTGTCCGGTCACCATTTTCCTTTCCATTATTTCATCATGATATCATAGTTTAATCACCTATTTGCGAGTAACGACAGGGTTACTCACGCTACTGACAATCCCCGAGCATAGCACTACTCGACACATACTAGTAGGACTCATGGTGGATATATTTATGCATGTAGCTTCCATAAAATGCCTCGTAACGTAAATGCATATCATATAAATATATTCGAGATCATTTAAAAATAGGGGTTATGCACCGGGCTTGCCTTGGGCGGTAGCGGTGTCGACAAAAATCGATGACGGGTGGCTCGGGCGTCCTCCTGCATGACGAGGATCTCCTCGTACTCTTGATGACTTCGTCGTACTCCTCTTTCGCCGAATGTCACGATCTCCAATGGCTCATCCTCTATATGCATGCAAAGATGATGATGCAATAATTAATATATAGGCAACCGCAACTCTTAAAATAAGAATACATCTACCAAGCTACTAAGCTAACTCTAATGACTAATACATAAAGTTACCTATTATTCCCACTAAACAAGTATGAAACATTTCATGTATTATCTTAGCAACTAAAGGCATCCTTATTGTTAATATCAATTTACTATATATATAATAAAACAAGGTGCACTAGCTACCATGCATCATAAAAATTTATTCTCTAAATAACCATAACGAGCATTTCAAAATAATAAAGTAATCCTAAAGGTATCACTTTGAACTATACTGAACTAATTACACTAACAGTAGGTCATGAATTTAGGAATCTAACAAAATTTATTTCACAATCAATAAATAAATTCAAATGAGCTCTAGAGATGAAGAAAATGATATTATTGGAGGAGGCTAATCACGCAATTGAACTTGTTTGACTTGCACATGACCGTGGGTCTAGAATTACTAGATGAGACCATGAGTCAAGAAAATAAGAAGAAGAATGAAGGAATTCTTACATGCTAGCTACCTTAGAATTGAATGAAGTGCCACCTACGGTGATCGATGTGCGGAGGCAATGCAAGAGGAGAGACACCGAGGAGCTTAGCAAATGCACCCCCCTCGTGGAGTGGAGTAGAGCCATATATAGCACCTGATCGTGGGTGGTCATGAGTAGTCGAGAAGCATGAAACGAGTTGGCGGGGTTGTCCTCCTCGGCTCCGTGCAAAGTGTCTTGTGGTGAGGTCTTGGTCATGAGAGAAATTAATTCAAGGATTGAACTTTGAGTGGTCTTGGACTTACGAGCATGTCGGGACTGGAGTGGGCTTTGGGCTAAACGTGCTTGGCGGTGGTGGCAACTTTCGTAAGCAAAAGCAATGGCGGCTTGTTGTGCGAATTACTACATGATAGTAATTCCGAAGAAAGAGCAGTGCTTACAAGTTCATTCGTGGATAAACATTGAACCCACATCGAATTATTTTTATACTTGTGCTCTCTAATAATTTATTTATATTCTAACAATACTCATAGATATTTATGTTTATCCTATTCATTATAATAAAGTTCATTTCCTTGGATCATCAAAGATTATCCGACATGCATACTAAAAAAAAACGGCGTTCGTTGGGGCATGCGAGAGGCAACGAGCGGTCAAAAAAATCAATGGAGGAGACCACATGTCAAAAGCATTGCTGCGTGGCTGGTGTATTTTCTCGGATGAACGGTGTTTCTGCGCGCTACTTGTTTCTCGTGTCCGGCTCGATGAACGTGTTTGCTGCTACGCTGTGAGAATGCATTCGTGCTACATGCTGGCGCTGCGTGTGGAAAAGTTGAAACCATCGAGAACCGTGTTTTGCCGTGAACAGTGTTCCGTCTTGCTACAGTAATCCGTGTAGAAGGGGTGCCCATCGATTTCCACGAGTGAACAGTACTTTCTCTGGGGTGGGCGATAATTTCTGCGTGACCGGTGTTTCTGCTGCAGACCTACCGTGTGGAAAATTTGTATGTCCTTCATTTGCAAAAAGCAAGCGAAATTGCGAGAGCAAGCGGAGTGCTCGGCGGGCTAAGCTTGTGAGTGATATAAATCGTAGTGGCGTGTGCGACACACTATGGCGGTGGTAGCGCGTCGTGCACTCGATAATTTTGTAAGGTGATTAGCAAGCGAAATGCAGTAGGGGTAATTAGAACAACGATAGATGACGGTGGCGCGTCATGAGAGTTTGATGGAGATATAAATCTTGCCAAGTGGTATGCTAATAATTAGTGAATGACAATAATTTATCATTTGACTTTGTGGCTATGGACCTCTCACGTGAAGAGAGATGACGTCGTCTTTGGAAGGATAACTTGGACAAGGATTAAATTAGAGCTCAATTTGAGAATTAGTGCAATAAAATTTAATTTCTCATTTACCACATGCAATAATACATAAACATGATGCTCATGACATGGTTTAGTATTTTGATTAAAGCGTAACACCGAGGGTGTTACAAATCTACCCCTAAAACAAAATCTCGGCCAGAGATTTCATGTGCCTAGTGTGAGAAGAAGGTAGGAAATACATTTCGATGCGAAGAACTAACTATCGTAACCGAGAGAGGAGATGGGGTAATGCTTCAATAGGTAACTCTCTTGTTCCCACGTGGCTTCAAATTTCGAATGATTTTGCCATTGTACCTTGTAAAACTTTATCACCCTGTTCTCCTGGTCACTCTCTCCTTCTCATCCAAAATTTTTATAGGATGCTCCACATAAGATGATCAGGTTGGAGCGGAAGTCCTTCTATTTCTATAGATTCTTGAGAACTCGTAGGCATTTTTCTTCGATTCATAGAGACGTGAAATACATTGTGAACTGCCGAGAGAATTTCGTGGAGTTGGAGACGATAAGCAACGGGACCACACTTCTTTGCAACACCTTGTATGGACCCACATACCGAGGGGCTAACTTGCCATGGACACCAAACCGATGTACCCCTCTCAAAGGAGATATCTTGAGATACACATAATCTCCAAATTGCAAATTCCAAAGGTCTTCTTCGTTGTCTGCGTAAGCCTTCTGTCATCGACTCGAAATGACTTCAAGTGTTCACGAATTATATTTACTTTCTCTCTCGAGCCTCCTTTATGAAATCCGGCTGAAGTACCCACGGTCTCCTACCTCAACCCAGGTTTAGTGGCGTCCTACACTTTTGTCCATATAAAGCTTCAAATGGTGCCATACGGATACTCTCATGATAGTTGTTATTATAAGAAAATTCGCTAGCTTCAAACACCGATCCCACTTCTCGGGAAAAGAGATGGTACAAGCCCGCAACATATCCTCGAGCACCGGTTCACCCTTTCGGTTTGACCATCGATGCGGGGATGGTATGCCGAGCTTCGAGAAGACGAGTACCCAAACATTCTTGGAGTTTCTCCCGAAACGAGAGACAAAAACCGACCCTCTATCGAGAGATGATGGTGCGAGGAACTCCATGTAGGGTCACAATCCGATCAAAGTATAACTCCGCATACTTCTTGGCATTATATCTAGTGTCCACCGGGAAGGAAGTGGGCGACTTGGTGAGACGGTCCACAATGACCCAAATAGAATCAAAGCCCGAGGAGGTGCGGGGTAAACCCACAATGAAATCCAGAAATATCCTCCCATTTCCAAACAGAATGGTCAAGGGCTGCAAATATCCGAGAGTACGCATGTGATCCGCCTTGACTCTACCACAAGTGTCACACTCAAGAACTAACTGGGTGATATCTTGCTTCATGTAAGACCACCAATGATAGTTATGTAGATCATGGTACATCTTGTTGCTACGTGGGGTGGATAGACAACTTGGAATGATGGGCTTCTTTTAAAATCTTTCTTTTCAGCTCTTCATTAGATGGAACCACCACCTATCCTTGTATCTCACGACTCCACTCATCAATGCTAAAATGAGGTCCACGTCCTTCAGCTAGCAACTCCTTAATGTGAGGAATCTCTTCGAGGTCTTCCTTTTGTTCCCGAATAATTTGCTCCAGCAGCTCTGAGGTCAAAGCAATCTGAGCTAGCACCTCCGTGTGGTGAAGTGACAAGGGTATATCCTCAACTTGATGCGACTTTTACGACTTAAGGCATCGGCTACCACATTGGCTTTTCTGGATGATAGTGGACTTCAGTTATAATCCTTGATCAACTCTAACCACCTCCTTTGCCTCATGTTCAACTCGGAAAGTGAAAATATACTTAAGGCTCTTGTGGTCGGTGAAGATATGCACTTTGTTGCCCAACAAATAATGCCTCCAAATCTTGAGAGAGTGAACTACAAGCAGACTAGCTCTAAATCATGGGTAGGGTAGTTCACCTCGTGCTTCTTTAGTTGGCGCTGAAGCATAAGCTATCACACGCCCTCTTGCATAAGCACACACCCCAATCCCATCTTTGAGGCATCGCATAAACATCAAAGGGCCTCTCAATATCGAGTTGAGCCAATACAGAGCGGTGGTCGGAAAAGTCTTCGTGGATCTGAAAAGCTTCTTCACAAGTGGACCCCAAACAAACTTAGCTTCTTTCTCGAGCAAGCTTAGTCATGGGTTGGGCTATCTTAGAGAAATCGGGGATGAAACGTCGATAGTATCCAGCTAGCCCAAGGAACTGGATCTGGTGCATGACCTAGGAGACTTCAATCTAACACATCTTGCACCTTCTTTGGGATCTCTGAAAACGCCTCCTCGTGTCAACACATGTCCCAAAAACTGCACTCGATCTAACCAAAACTCACACTTGCTGAATTTAGCATACAAATTGGTGCTCTCGAGTCGAGTCGGGACTATCCGGAGGTGACATGTATGCTCTTCATCATTCTTGGAGTAGATCAAAATATCATCAATGAACACTACCACAAACTTATCCAACTCCGGCATGAAGACCGAGTTCATTAGGTACATGAAGAAAGCCGGGGCATTGGTGAGACCGAAAGACATCACTAGGTACTCATACAACCCATACCTAGTAGAGAAAGCATCCTTGGTATATCCTGTGGCTGATCTTGATCTCGATGGTAGCCCGATCGGAGATCTATCTTTGAGAACACCTTGGCACCAACTAATCGATCAAACAAAGTATCTATGCGGGGCAAAGGATACTTGTTCTTAATCATTACCGCATTGAGGGGCGGTAATCCACACACATCCGCAGAGTACCATCCTTCTTCTTCACGAAAATCATTGGACAACCCCATGGTGAAGAACTTGGGCGGATGAAACCCTTGTCCATCAACTCCTCCAGCTGCTTCTTCATTTCGCTAGTTCTCTCGGAGCCATGCGATGCGGACGCTTTGGAGATAGGAGCGCCTTCGAGCTCAAGCTCAATGGAGAATTCTACCTCACGCTCCGGTGGCAATCCAGGGAAGATCTTGAGGAAAACATCCGAAACTCACGTACTCTTCGAATGGAGGTAAGATCAGGAACGGCTTCAGCATGGGCAGCAATAGGTAAGATCGGTTCTGAGGGTATGATGAGAGACATCCTATCCTCAGAAAATGGAAGCCGTAACTCTACACTTCTTCTCTTCATATCCAATACTACCCCATACAACCGCAACAGTTCATTCCAAGAATAGCATCAATGCCTTGCCCAGGGCATTATCATGAATCTATGCAGACGGTAAGTGTGGGTGGCTAATACCAAACTTATCAGATCCGTCCGTGCGGGTATTGATGAACATCTGAGAACCCGCAGTATGGATCTTATAGGCATACGGTATAGCCAATAGTGATAAGTTGTGCCGCTCTACAAACCCCATGCTCATAAAGGAATGCGATGCACCAGAATCAAACAACACCAAAGTCGGATGGGATTCGATGGTAAACATACCAGCCATAATCGCTCCTCTTTGCATAGCTTGCGAGCATCCGTGAAGTGCACTGACCGGATCTGCTGGGCACCTTCCTCTTGATGAAAGTCCTCTTAATCAGCCTAGAATTTGCAGAGGGCCGAGAGAGACGGCCGAGCTGTCTCTCTTCTTGAGGACACTCCACAGCATAGTGGCCATCCTTGCCACACTTGAAACAAGCACCGGGCTTGTTCCCGAATCCTGACGAGGTGGAACCACCGTCCACTCGAGTTCTGCTGGGGCTGCACTTCTTCTTTGAGGTGCCTTGTCTTGAGTAGCGTAATCTGTGATGTATCTTTGGGGTGGCCACGGAGCCCCCACCGGATGGTTGATAGGGCCCCGCCTAACAATCTGCACCTTACGAGTATGGGGATGGCCGGAGGATCCAGTGCCACCCGCTTCGCTTCAATCCGCGCTTTGGGATGCCCGCTGAAACCCTCAAGAGCAATGGCGGCGTTCATCGAGCCCCAAAGGTCCGATAGTTCCCGGTATAGTTTCTCTGAAGAGTAGGAGTGAGACCGTGAAAGAAAGCGATCCCTCTTCTTGTCATCCGTGTCCACCGACTACCAAAGATATCTTGAGCCAAGTGGTTAAACCGGGTCACATACTCCATTACTTGTCTGCTCCCCCGACGTAGCTCCATGAACTTCGGTCACCTTCCGTGGATAACACCAGCAGGTATGAAGAACTCATGCGGAAGGCGGTGGAAACTCCTGCCACGTCGCCGGGTGATCCGGCACTCCGCTGCCCGGAAAGTCTCCCACCGTGCACTGCGGACCCCAAAAGCGGTTGGGACGCAAAGTGCATCTTCGCTCGTTAGCCCCGAGCGGCCAAACTTCTGCTCCAACGTGCGGGCCGGTGCTCGCCTCAACGGATCGTCCGACGGTGTGAATGTGGGTGGGTGGGTTTGAGGAAGTCTGGTAAGAGGACTGTCCCTCAGGACGACGAGCACCACCCCCATTCCCACCATTGCCTCCGGGGCCTCCACGGGCGAGACCCTCGAGGGCCTGTGCCATAATCTCCATGGCACGAGCTGTCTCCTGACGAGCAGCGGCTGACTCCTGGCGAGCAGCCAACAACTCCATCATGACCTCCGCGGCGGACAGCGGCGGAGGCGGTGGCGGAAAAGGCTGAGGAACCAAGGGTGGAACCTCTCGAGCTCCCTCGTTGCCACGCTCAAAGGCTCGAGCACTCGCCACCATGGCCCTCGTTGGCGCTCCCGAACCGGGTGCTCCCACGTCCGGGACCTCAGATTCATCTATAAGAGAGACGAACCATCCATTAGAACACCTTCCCGATCGGGATCCGTGGATTAAAGAAATGGCGACATTTTTTTTAAGACATTCATTAAGTTAATCCTACCAATTTACTACTTTCATTATCGTGAAGAGGGGGATTCCTAGTTCAAGTAAGATGCTATTATATGATGCATGCTTCGACCTATACGTTCACTCAAGCCGAATATAGCGGCGTTAAGTAAAATTTTTACACACATCGCATACTCACTTTCCGTATACTAAGCGATTTCTTACGTCATGTAAGTCAGTGTACTGCAGAAACTGATTAGATAAAACCAGTGCCGCTATTCTAGATATACCATATAGCTAGGGCTTATACTTAACTTAATCGCATCCTACTTTTCGCAAAACTTTTGTTGGTCCACTTTTAGTTTTGTAAAAGAGTGAGGAACTCGTGACCATTATTGGCTCTGGTACCAACTGTGGCAGAACCACCCGAAATAGCGTACTTACGAAGGCGCTTGTCTTCCATCAGACACTAAGCACCTCGAAAGTAACTACATCGAGCGGTGTCCGTCGAGCACACCCCAAGGAGAACCCGAAAGATCCACATTTTTCCCAAGGATCCAATAATGAAAACGAGTTACAACACAAGTCTATCTCATTACATTAGAGTTTCTTGAAAAGTACATTATTACAATACCAAATATAGAGTACGGAATGATAAACACGGAATATTAAAAGATAACATCTAGCGATAAGATAACGAGGATTCCGTCTGAGCCCACCAGATGGATCCTCCACACAAGGAACTCCTCAAGCGTCACCTGCAAAAGGGGTAAATAAACCCTGAGTACACAATGTACTCGCAAGACTTATCCGACAGTGGGAATACTTTCCCGACTCCAAGGAATATGCTAGGCTTTATGGTTTGCTGGTTCTCTTTTAGCAAAAAGCAATACTAATAGTGAGTCCTTATTGATACATTATTATCATCAGCCGTATTAAGTTTTCATCTAATCAATCTATATAAGCTGTTCTACTTTCAAGCAAGAGTTGAGCAATCGGTTCCATTTCTTCTCCTTTCAACTTTCGGTTCTTACTACGATTGCTAAACCGCAGACAAGCCGTCTTAGGATAACCCAAGATTCATGCGAATCAATGTGCCCAATTGGGTGCCCCGAAGACACGCCCGCTTGTACCCCAGGCACAAGCAGGACTAACCACCACTCTCCCCGTCCGGGTGTCCGGTCCCCGTCCAAACTTGGACTCAAGCCCCCACATCCCGAGTCCCGGACTCGGTGCGGTGCAAGGACCTCCACCACCTCCTCTTCCCATCGGTCCGGTCCGGAAAGAGCCGGATCCGCGACAAGAGAGAGCAACAAGCCTTCCTGCGCCCCATACCCAAGTATGTGCTCGGGACAATAATCTGTGACTTGCCTAGAGTCATATGCAACGACCGGTCCTTAATCGACACGAGCGGGGAAAAAGTGTAACCGGGCTATGCCACATTGGCGCAGGACACAACCCCTCACACCCACCAGTACCAAATCCACATCCTGTCCGGTCACCATTTTCCTTTCCATTATTTCATCATGATATCATAGTTTAATCACCTATTTGCGAGTAACGACGGGTTACTCACGCTTCTGACATCCCGAGCATGAGCGACTACTCGACCTGCACTAGTAGGACTCATGGTGGATATATTTATGCATGTAGCTTCCATAAAATGCCTCATAACGTAAATGCATATCATATAAATATATTCCGTGATCATTTAAAAATAGGGTTATGCACTGGGCTTGCCTTGGGCAAAAGCGCGGTGTCGACAAAAATCGATGACGGTGGCTCGGGCGTCCTCCTCGCACGAGGATCTCCTCGTACTCTTCGATGACTTCGTCGTACTCTCCTTTCACCGAATGTCACGATCTCCAATGGCTCGTCCTCTATATGCATGCAAAGATGATGATGCAATAATTAATATATAGGCAACCGCAACTCTTAAAATAAGAATACATCTACCAAGCTACTAAGCTAACTCTAATGACTAATACATAAAGTTACCTATTATTCCCACTAAACAAGTATGAAACATTTCATGTATTATCTTAGCAACTAAAGGCATCCTTATTGTTAATATCAATTTACTATATATATAATAAAACAAGGTGCACTAGCTACCATGCATCATAAAATTTATTCTCTAAATAACCATAACGAGCATTTCAAAATAATAAAGTAATCCTAAAGGTATCACTTTGAACTATACTGAACTAATTACACTAACAGTGTAGGTCATGAATTTAGGAATCTAACAAAATTTATTTCACAATCAATAAATAAATTCAAATGAGCTCTAGAGATGAAGAAAATGATATTATTGGAGGAGGCTAATCACGCAATTGAACTTGTCGACTTGCACATGACCTGTGGGTCTAGAATTACTAGATGAGACCATGAGTCAAGAAAATAAGAAGAAGAATGAAGGAATTCTTACATGCTAGCTACCTTAGAATTGAATGAAGTGCCACCTCGGGTGATCGATGTGCGGAGGCAATGCAAGAGGAGAGACACCGGGAGCTTAGCAAATGCCCCGCCTCTACGTGGAGTGGAGTAGAGCCATATATAGCATCGATCGTGGGTGGTCATGAGTAGTCGTGAAGCATGCGAAACGAGTTGGCGGGGTTGTCCTCTGCGGCTCCGTGCCGTGTCTTGGTGGTGAGTCTTGGTCATGAGAGAATTAATTCAAGGATTGAACTTTGAGTGGTCTTGGACTTACGAGCATGTCGGGACTGGAGGTGGGCTTTGGGCTAAACGTGCTTGGCGGTGGTAGGCAACTTTCGTAAGCAAAAATAATGGCAGCTTGTGTGCGAATTACTACATGATAGTAATTCCGAAGGACAAGTGCTTACAAGTTCATTCGTGGATAAACATTGAACCCACATCGAATTATTTTTTATCTGTGTGCTCTCTAATAATTTATTTATATTCTAACAATACTCATAGATATTTATGTTTATCCTATTCATTATAATAAAGTTTATTTCCTTGGATCATCAAAGATTATCGACATGCATACTAAAAAAAAAACGGCGTTCGTTGGGGCATGCGAGAGGCAACGAGCGGTCAAAAAAAATCAATGGAGGAGACCACATGTCAAAAGCAGCTGCTGTGGCTGGTGTATTTTCTCGGATGAACAGTGTTTCTGCGCGCTACAGTGTTTCTACGTGTCTGGCTCAGTGAACGTGTTTGCTGCGCTGTGAACAGTGCATTCGTGCTACAGTGCGCGTGTGGAAAAGTTGAAACCATCAGGAACCGTGTTTCTGCCGTGAACAGTGTTCCGTCTTGCTACAGTAATCCGTGTAGAAGGGGTGCCCATCGATTTCCACGAGTGAACAGTACTTTCTACGGGTGGGCAGTAATTTCTGCGTGACCAGTGTTTCTGCTGCAGCCTACCGTGTGGAAAATTTGTATGTCCTTCATTTGCAAAGCAACTGAGCTGCGAGCAAACGGAGTGCTCGGCGGGCTAAGCTTGTGAGTGATATAAATGCGTAGCGTGTGCGACACACTATGGCAGTGGTAGCGCGTCGTGCACTGATAATTTTGTAAGGTGATTAGCAAGCGAAGTACAGGCGGGGTAATTAGAACAACGATAGATGACAGTGGCGCGTCGCGAGTTTGATGGAGATATAAATCTTGCCAAGTGGTATGCTAATAATTAGTGAATGACAATAATTTATCATTTGACTTTGTGGCTATGGACCTCTCACGTGAAGAGAGATGACGTGCTGGAAGGATAACTTGGACAAGGATTAAATTAGAGCTCAATTTGAGAATTAGTGTAATAAAATTTAATTTCTCATTTACCACATGCAATAATACATAAACATGATGCTCATGACATGGTTTAGTATTTTGATTAAAGCGTAACACCGAGGGTGTTACAGAGTGGTCCCAACATCGACTGGTCCTATAGGAATATCTTGAGCTCAAGTGGAGGTTTTATGTCCTAGTTTTCATGGATCTAATGTGTTCTAAATAGCGTGGACTGGTTTCATCCTCGTGAAACTCTTTTTACTCACATGAAACTTTGATCCTCTCTCATTTCATCAATATTGTGCCATGTCATCACATTTCTGAAGTTGGTAGTTGATTTAATACTCATGAAACTCTCGTGACATCTCTAATACTAGTCTAAAGATTCGTTTAGGCCTTATTTAGATGCACGTGTATCTATCTCAATCCACATGTGTTGGAGTGGAATGGAATGGAATTTAATTTAATTCTATTCTAATCTATTTCAACATATGTGGATTGAGACGAATACATGCGCATCCAAACAAAGGCTTAGCTCGATGAGCACGAGCTCCTGGTACATTGACCACCTGCATGTCTCTCTGCTTATCCAACTATCCTTTTTGGTCCACAAAGAACATACAACCATGCAATAGTCTTTTTTTTAATCGAACCAGACAATAGTCACAATACTTCATGAAAGATAAGTAACCAAATAAACCTAACTGAAAGTAAAAAACCTAAAGATCAATCGGTGTTTTGCAGCCGTAACCATATCCCTACACATAAAAATTGTGGAAGGTAAGAGTGAGCATCGAACGTACATAAAACTAGTGGAAATTTACTGTAGATACTATAAGCAACAATGCATGAAATCAAAAGGTTAAATATCGAACAGCAAGACACGATCTATACTTTTTTTATGTCCCATCTTCTCTATTTACTTCCTGCTATACTTATTTTTGCTTTCTACCAAGATGGCAAAAAGAAACAGGAATTCTACCTGTGCGAGGCAAATGTTGTCGTGACCCCATAGGATTAGGAGAGTCCTCCCACTGCACACGAGTCTATTTTGTAATTCTACTAAAAGGACCATTTTATCCAACCAAATCTAGGTTTCAAGGATGATATCACAAAGTTGTAAACCCTAATATAAGATTTAAATTCAGACTCAATAAGCAATCAAACTTCTAAATATACTAACTCAAAATAAAATAAACTAACCAATGGGCCCCACATGGCAATGAGTGGGAGAGAGGTGAAGCACGACTAATGTTGTTTTTTTTAGCAACGCGCGACTAATGCTGTTGAATTGGCCTACCATGCTGAAAATGGACCCTAGCCCAGGAAGAAAAAGGAAAAAGTCCATTTTACCTACCTGAACTATTCTCAAAGTCTAGTTTTCCTCACTGACTCCAAAACTAGATAAACCACCTTCCTCAACTTTTAAAACCGTTCATTTTATCTCTCTACATTTCAAAAGCGGTTTTGTGTTTTCTTTTTATTTATTTTGGATGAATTTTGAAAAATCATAGTAAATCATAAAATAGAAAATTCAATCTTTTGGACTTCATATGAGTAGATCTACATAGTGACTATATAATATGTATGATTTAGTACAAAGTTTTTGTTGTAGCTTTAGATCTATGTTTTTCTATAATTAATTCAAAGCTGCAGTTTCTATGGTCCAATTATGGTAAAAAATTTATGATGTGCTAATTATTATATCATTGAATTGTAGTAAAAATTTCATGCTCATTGGATCATGTATAACTGAGTTATAGATTTATTTAGTTTTATGCTTGTTAAATAGTTTTAAAATAGTTAAAAGTGTGTTAAATAGAAACGAGTATGAAATTTTTACTTCAGTTAAAGCATACAATAATTAAACCACCATAAAAATTTTACCACAATTGGACCATACAAACTGCAGCTATGAATTAATTACAAAAAAGTATAGATCTAAAGCTCCAGCAAAAAGTTTATACTAAAGCATGCCATATTATATGTTTACTGTGTAGATCTACTCATACGGAGTCCAAAAAAATTGAATTTTCCATTTTATGATTTTTCAAATATTCAGCCAAAATAAATAAAAAAGAAAAAGACAAAACCGTCTTTAAAACCACCTATAATTAGGTCGGGAGATAAAATAAATGATTTTAAAAGTTGAGGGAAATAATTTACCCTTTTCGAGTTAAGGGAGGAAAACTAAGCTTCGAGGATAGTTTAGGGAGGTAAAATGAACTTTCAAAAAGAAAAAAATGCAGGGGGCGGGGGTGGAAATGGGTTTACCAAAAATTCAGCCCGAGAGAGAAGTGGGCTAAAAAGAAAATAGGGGAAGAAAAAGGAAAAGAAATGTGATGGGCTAAGATAGATGGGTTTTTAGCCCACGGTAGAAAGAAGGGGTTTAAAACCTTTTGAATTTTGTAACTCACTTTGAGGTTTTAACGTTCAAACCTTTTGAACCAACCAAATAACTTTTAAAACTATTTATAATAGTTAAATTATGAATATTAACCTAAGTTTCTGAAATAAGTTTTAAACTTGTTTTCAAATAAACTTTAATATTTTATTTTAGAAATAGAACAAAATCTAATCGTGGCTTAACCAAAATTTTTATAAACTCATTTTTAAATCATAAAAATTAATTCAAGCAGCATGAATACAAAAAAATTATAACCTATGTCATTGTTTATTTAATTTACAAAATATTTTTATTTTGTTAAAAGTTTAACCATAACTCTAATTTTGTTCTGAAATTTTTGAAATTTGGAAAATTAAAAATTTGGGTGTTACAATTGCCGAAAAAGGCAACAAAATGCATGTTATGTGAGTTTTGCATTGTTGGCGTGTTCTCTAGAGAATACAAATGGCCACAATTTTCAAACCCTAAAATATTTCTTTTGTTCTAAGAGTATAATCTGATTTGCTTACAGAACTTACCGTAGAATTTAAAAAGCATTCTCAAACTTGAATAGTGGATAACCTACCACTCATAACTTTCAAAACCGGATAAATTGCCTAAATAGTTCATAGTGGTTTCAATGGTTGTTTTTGGCTGATGTGGCATGTGGGCCCCACATGTCTTTAGATTTTTTTGCCATGCCATTTTATTGAATATTTGAGCTCATAAATGATCTCAAATGAAAAATCAACTATAAATGTTTAGATCTCTTCATGCACTACAAATCTGGTACTTCTTTCACAGGAGGACTAAAATACCCATGGCCAAATGACGTGACCCCTTCTCCCCTCGTGAACACGTAGTCTCTTCTCCGCTCGTAGTTTGCGGTCGCGTTCCTCTGAAAAAGCACTCTCAAAACTGAGCTCCATGGAGGTCGATCTCATGGGGTGGGGATGGTGGGGGAGGCGAGAAGATGGAGGCGGTGTTCGGGAGTGCTCACACAAGAAGCAAAAAGAAGATCGATCTGAGTTTGTGATTCTTTTGTGTAGATGTGCATGGGAATATGTAAGAGATCCAGACTTTAACGTAGTGCAACTAATGTGTGTATGAACTCACAGCAATGTGAACTTAAACTTATGTGTGTATGAATCTTACGTGTGTTTATGAGCGTGGCAATATATACATATGTGGACTCTTTGTATGGATTTGTGAAGCTAATTTGAGGTGTCAAATTTGTGGTACCTCTTTTAGTATCTTGACAATGTGATGAGATTTGTGAACCTTGTGCATGCAACTAATGTGTAGCTATTCTTACCTTAGTATCTCAAATTGCAATCTTCATTTGTCAAAAGCCCATGTTTTAGTTGACAAGTATATTTTTAATACTCATGTTTTCCTTATTTAACAACATGCCCATTCGTGGTTTTTCTATTTGGCACCATAGACTTCTAATATAGAGAGGGGCATATGTGTCATTTTGGCAACCAGTTGACTCCGTTAGTGGAGCAAATGGATGATAGTGCCAAATAGGGAAAGAAATTTTAACTTGATGCCAGATAAAGAAGTTTGATTTCACGAGTGCCATAGAAGGAAGACTGTTTTTTCAGTGCCAAATATGTTTTTTCTATAATTTTGGTATAGACCATGTTAATGTTCGAGGCCATTTAATTTATTTTTAAAAATATTAAATTTTAAAATACGAGAAACTAAAATGAATATGGGTGTCTAAAGAACCTCATATAAAAAATGTAATCGACTACAAAGTTTTAGATCACATTTGGAGCTACAATGCTAGCATAGGCCATGTCAACATTGAACCATTTGAAAAAATCAAGAAAATGAATTTCAAAATCCACTAACTTAAAATAAATATTTGGGTCTCTAGATGATCTCAAATAAAAAAGTATTCAACAACAAAGTTGTATATCGTATTGAGAGCTATAAACTTGGTATAGAACATGTCAACAACTTAGAGCATTCAAAAAATTCAAAAAATTGATTTTCAAAATATGATAACTTAAAACAAATATTTGAGCCTCTAAAACCACCAAGAAACCATTTTGAAAATGGTCAAAGGGGTATTTTATCTAGTTTTAAAAGTTGAGGGATGTAAACTATTTGGTATTTGAGTTCAAGGATTCTTTTTTTATTCAGCGACAAGTTTAGGGGTAAATCATACATTAGTTAGATAAGAAATGAGCAAGTTTTTTTTCATTTAAAAAGAACGTGAATTATATGTACAATGACCAACAACTTTGATATTTAGGCCCCGTTTGGCAATCAGAAACGTTTCACTCGAGAATCACTAGAAACGTTTCTTGTTTTTATGCCTAGCAAGGAGAAACACCTATTAGCTTGTTTCGCGTGATTCTGATTCTTGTCCCCCTTCTATATTAGCAACCATAATTTTTTATTTAGTTTTTTAAGCGAAATCAGTTAAAGTAGGTTGTATTTAAGTTATTCTTTGCTCACAAAAAATTCTGATTTTTTGAATAATATTTTTATTTATATGTTTTTTATTAAAAATATTCTTTTAAATCAAAATCCAGCCTAACAGCCAAACCGATTAATGAAACGATTCTAATTCATCGTTAGAAACATTTCTTTAGAGAATCTAGATCCAAAACGTTTCTACAAGAATTTGAATCCTACGAAATGCACCCTTAATAAGAACCACAAAAGTAGACTAACGAGAGAAAACCTTTGAGGTTTTTTTTTCATTGACTTCAGATGAATATATTGATTACCTAAGTCTCGTATAATCTACACTTTGATTTACCTCACTCTAGCTTCCTTTACCTTTCTTGGTTTACTGAACAACTCCTTAAATTACCATGGCCCCAAGGTCTAAGACGAGGGGGCTTTCTTGAGATCCACATCCACATCCCCATTGCTGCTTGCAGTCTTCAGGACTCGTGGGAATTCCACGAGCGCCGAGCGGTCACAATGGAAGCGCGCCGCAACGCGCTTCTCAATGAGCTTCGCCAGCCAGAGCCGTATCCTTCTGGTGTCCACGTCTGCGGCAGGCTGATGCAGTCTTTGGCGGCCCGTCCGAGAAAGCGGGAGGAGGAGAGGCGATGCACCGTCTCGGCTCCACGCTCCCGAGGAGCGCCACGATCGTCGACGGCCCGGGTCGTCGTAGCGTCACCAACCGTGGCATGCTCCGTGACTCGAGTCTGGCGACGCGATGGTGAGAGGCCACTGCGTCCTCGACACCGTCGGTCCGGTAATACGACCCGAGGAGGAGACCGGCGGGAAGAAGATGACAGCGACAAGGAGGTGGTTCCAGCGTTTGCCTCGTCCATATTCGACCCGATAAAGCGTGCCGGTGCCGGTCGTCGTCGGAGACCACCACGCCACGCCCGGCCCGGCCCGCGGGAGGACACCTCTCTCCGGTACCGCAGCGGATGGTTCAGTAGCACAGAGGCCATCCTCGCCCGACGCCAAGGAGTGGCCGTGTTCTGACGGCCTGCCCACCCGTGTCATGCCGCTTGACCTTCGAACGCCCATCTGTTCTGGACAAGTGCATGTTTGGCCGACACACGGAGAGGGACGAGTTCTTGAATTCTTGTTGCAAAGTGAGCCGCCCGGTGCCGATGGCTATCTGCAAGCAAACCCGGGGCGGGCGTTCTTCCGATCGTCGGCCCTGCTCATTGGGAAGAGCGGTCTTGTGGAGCATGTCTGCAGCAACGACGAGAGTCTGCGACCATTTCTCCCCGATCTTGTTGCACGCTCTTGCCGGAAGTCTTTGGCGTTGAGGTCTTGGAACCATGGGCGACAAGGGACAAGCTGCGCGACCAAGCATCGAGCAATCGGGAGGGCGAAAGATGGTTGCTTGTGATTGAGCTCTTAGGGGCGTGGACGACGAGGCATGGAACAACCTCTTCTACTATCGTGGAAGAAGATGTTAGGATCGAATTAGTGTACCTGTGTAACCGTAGATACATAGTGAGGCTTCTCGCCTTTGTTGAGTTTCACCATAGCAACGTGGACACCGGTGCCGCGGTGTAGTAGGCCTCCAGCGTGGTGGAGATGAAGTCCAGTGGCACTGGTGATCCTGCAGAGGCGACGGCGGTGGTGGGGCATCCTGTCGCTGGCAGCACACCGTAGATCGGTTTAGGGTTTCTATCGTGGTGGATCAACAGCGGCTCAGACCAACCTCGTAGTGCGAGCCGTGATCCCCACCTCTCTTTTATATGTGCTGTGCGATAGGACCCACCAACCATATTAGGGTTGAGCTCCCCCGATCAGGGAGCAGAGATATGGGCCCAATAGACCGTTGGGCCTATTGGTGGAGATCAACTAACATTCTTCCCCTTGATCTCACTACCATCTTTCAATTTCATTTACTTTTGTTCATTCCATTATAGATTAGCGCAGAGAGCATGTCTCATCGTCACGGTCCATTGCCGATAGACTTAAAAGATACAACACACTACTCTGTTCTGAAATAGATACTTATCTTTGAGTCTTCTTTTGTCCAGAAATTTTAGGCTTTCCCTTAAATCCATGCTAGCTACATGTTCTCTGAACATGTTGGGTGGTAAGTCTTTTATAAGTGGATCCGCGAGCATCTTTTCTGTACTTATATGCTCAAGACTTATGACTTGATCTCGGACTTTATCTATCACAACATAATACTCTATGTCAATGTGTTTGGCAGCACCACTTGACTTATGTTGTGAGCATCTTTATCTTGCCAGATTATAATCGTAGTATAACTTAAGTGGTCTATAGATGTAAATCAACCACCTTCAAACGGGTATGAACTTCTTTAGTCAGTTCACACATCCGTTGCCTCATAACACGCTACAAAAGCGTCATATATTGTGGACGATATAGTGACGGTTTGCTTTGAACTTTCCATGAAATAGCTCCCCCTTTTTTTGCGAGAGTGAATAGATATCCGTTCTTAATTTTCTATCATCTCTCGCATAATTAGAATCTAAATATCCTACTATGTGGAGTGAATCAGATCTTCTATATATCATCATGAAGCCTTTTGTTCCTTGCAAATAACGAAAGACTTTCTTTACTAATTTCAGTGTTCTATTCGAGTTACTCTAGAATCATTAAGTAAAACCAAGAAACAAATGCCAAGTCGTATGCGTACATACTTGAGCATGTTGCAAGCTTCCGACAGTTGAAGCATATGGAACCACTTTCATTTGTTTGAGCTCATATTGGTTCCTAGGGCATAAAAATCCCATATCTGTCGCCCTTGACTATAGGAGCAGGTGAGGGACTACATTTGTGCACATCTGAATTTCTTTAAGATTCTTTTTATGTATGCCTTTTGTGACAAGTCCTAATACCCTTTTCTTTTATCTCGGTGAATCTCGATCCCTAGAGCGAGCGAGACTTCACCAAGATCTTTCATATCAAGTTTTGAGGACAAAATTTCTTTGTCTCCTGTGGTAGGCCGACATCACTACTAGCAAGTAAGATATCATCCACATACAGGGACAAGGAAGATAAACTTTCTATTCTTAAACTTTACATAGACACAATTGTCCTCTACATTCTCTTTAAAACCCAAAATTCTTTATTGTTCCGATCAAACTTCAAGTACCAATCGCTTGAAGCTTGTTTTAATCCATAAATGGATTTCTTTAGGCGGCATCCCATTCATTCTTTTCCTTCCATGACAAAACCTTTCGGTTGTGCCACGTAAACATTTTCCTCCAAGTTTCCAAGTGAGAAATGCCGTCTTTACATCCATCGATGTAATTCTAAATCGTAATGTGCCATTAATGCCATTATGATTACGAATGAAACTTTGCATGAGGCCGGAGAAAAGGTCTCATTGTAATCAATCCCTTCTCTTTGCATAAAGCCTTTTTGCACAAGTCGCGCTTTATATCTCTCTATATTCACAATCGATGCAGGGACCCACGGGGTACCACAGGAAGGGAGAAGAACTAGCTTTGACTAGGATTCTTCCCCATAATCTTAGTAGTAGTATTATTCTCAATCCTACTAGAAACTCTCACTTGTAAACCGACTAGGACTCGGCCTTACGACTATATAAAGGAGGGCGAGCTCCTTGAATCGAGAGTTCAAGACAACAATTGTACAACACAACTCTTCACAATCAATCCAACATAAAGGCAAACGGCCCGGGCGTAGGGCTATTACTCGATCCACGATCGAGGGCACTGAACTAGGATAAATCGATTGTCTCTTTACGTTAACCATCGAGTTACGCATACTGCTTTGAAGCCTAAACATACTACCCGGGTACCCCCATGGCGAGGCTATCGGTGGTAAAACATCGACACGGTGGCCAGCGCCCGTAGGGGGATTTCGCGACTTTGCATCCAAGAGCTCGATGGACCTCGACAACATGATCTTCTCGAAGGATCAATCTTCATCTTGGTTCATGGATCTGCGAAAAGGCGGCGACGATGGCAAACTCAAGGCCATCTCCTCGAAGATTCAGATCATCATCGAGGACTTTTCCATTTCGGCGACAACGGCCAGATCAAACTTTAATCGGAAGATTCGCATGACTCATAATGTCCAACCCGACTCAGATTCCACGACTTCACGCATCCGATTCAAACTCAAGCTCCGCTTCCGAGACGAAGTCTGGTCCGAGTTCTTTCAGAAAACCGAGTTCTTTTCTGACAAAACTCCGGAACATGACATCAACCTATCAAGAATACTACTCGGAGTACACCCAGAGTACTTCAAAGAAGTCGGGTCCTCTTCCATTCGGATTCCACAACATGACAACATCTTATCAGACATGGCCCGAAGGATCCACTTATCCCATGCTTAGAATGCTGCTGAAGGGAGCCTAGGAAGGTCTCGTTTTAACCATAACATCTCAAGATTGCATCATTCACTGGCCAGGTACCGTTCCTGAGAATGACGGCACCCAACTAGTCAACGATACGACAACAACAATTCTACCCTACTAAGAAGGAGATTCGATCTATGACTTTGAAACCTCTACTGAAGTTATCAACAGCTCGGCAAGATGAGAAATCAACGCGATGATAGAACAACTCACGCTGAGAAGTATTCATGATTCGCGCCCTCGATCACCATTGATCCCCGGAAGCACCGGACGTAAGATCTTGAGATGAGTCCGAATCAACATATCACCATTTATCCGAGGAGCACGATGGTGAGGCCGGAAGTAAGAGGCAGCGAGAGAAAGAAAGAACAAATTGAAACAAGGGCGTCAACGCTGCAGTGCTAAGCAAAATAAAACGACACTTGGATCAAATATGAATCGAACCTAACCGAGTACAATAGAAGGAAATTAGAACAAGAGGTCGAAGAAGGAATGACAGCGGAATACACCCTACGATAAGATCCGAGAAACACTAGAAGAACTCAGGGCGACCTCATATCCCAATGAAAAACAAGAACAGCTCCGAAATTTTCTCCGATCAATAGTCTTTAGGACAAACGACGGAAGGGCAACATCTCATGAACAGAAAGATCAAAATCAAAGGAAGTCTGCTTTCGAAAGACTTGGACCAAGTGGAAGTCACAACGGAGAGAGCCGAAGAAATCTCAGTCAAAACAACAGAGTCGAGCAACCAAGAAAGCCCAGAAGTAAAGCACCTACTTAGACAGCCACGTAGAACTACTCTCACCAAGACGACAGTTGATAAGAAGGGGGCGTAGAATCAGAATATACGGAAGCCAGAACGCACGATAGATTCCCCTGTTTTTGCGAACAGACTTGCTTCAATACGACTACCTCACAAGTTAAAGCCATCCAACCACTCCAAGTATGATGATAAGACCAAACCAAAGCAATGGCTCAGGATTTGCTCACAATCGATTGAATTGGCAGGAGGAGATGATGACATCAAAACCTTGTTCTTTCCCATGGCCCTAGAAATCATGCCACTCCAATGGTTTGACAAATTAAATCCAGGATCAATCAGAAATTGGGAAGACTTGCAAAGAGCTTTTTGTGAAAACTTCGTAGAAATTATTACACATCCAATCACCCATGCAGAGTTAAAAGGACTCAAGCAGAAAGGGGGTGAAAGTCTCAGAAATTACTATCGACGATTTGGTGAACTACGAGCTCAAGTACATGACATCACACAACGAGAAGTAATCGAAGCCTTCTCTCACGGAATGGCTAGGTGGCAATTTCAAGACTTCTACAAAGAAAACCAAGAAACAATGAAGAATTTAGAAGAAAATTGGAAAAAATGATTCTGCCGCAGAGGAGAAGACACGAGAAAGATTCTAGATAGAAACAACAGAGACAACCTTGGGACGGGCAAATTCCTCAAAATAGCGAGACATCGGGAGAGAAAGCGTGGTCTGCACAACACGGTAGCAATGGGCGACAAATCAAAAGAAATTTACCAAGCCGGAAGATATGGCGACATTGAGAACATCGTTGTCCTTTGCACCCCAATGGAAAGCACACTATCGGAAATTGCTACACCTTCAACGAAAGATACACTAGAAAAGATAGTAAGGAAACAATAAAGAAGACAATCGGGAAAAAGAAGGAGACAACCTTGAAGACAAGGGATTCCAAAATCTAGGGGAACAATTAAGCGGTAATCTTTCTTTGGGGTTCCAGATTCGAAGCAAACATCAAGAAAAACTAAGCGTTATGAACCATCATGGCAGCCGAACCTGCTACACCAAGATATCTCAATTGGTTAGAGTATCCAATCCAATTTTCAAGAGAAGACCAATGGACCAGCGTAGGAAACGCAGGCCATTACCCATTGGTTCTAGATCCAACCATTGCCGGTATGACTGTTACGAAAGTACTAATCGACGGAGGAGCCGGACTCAACATCATTTTTTCAGAAACTCTAAGGAAGATTGGACACAACTTCGCCGGGATGATCACACCAACAAGCACACCTTTTATGGCATAGTACCCTGCAAGACAAAGAATGCCACTTGGATAAATCACTCTACTAGGTTACTTTTTGGACTCCCTCGAACTACCGCACAGAGTTCATCAAGTTTGAAGTCGCAGATTTCGATTCATCATATCATGCAATCCTCGGGCGCCCAGCACTAGCGAAATTCATGGCAATACCGCATTATCCGTGCACTGTTGCTTAAGATGCTAGGGCCTAAGCGTGTTCTTTTTCTCTTGGAGTGATTTAAAGCGCATTTGACTATGACGTCTGTGCAATCCAAATTGTAGCAAAGGCACAAGCAAACAATGGAAGAAAAGAAATAGCCACTATCGCCGTAGAAATAAGCCAAGAAGAACTAGAGATACCGGCTAAAAGACCAAGCATCCTAGCACCACCTCAAAAATAGCAAATCGACCTAGGCATCGGTGATCCTCAAAATGCAGCAACCATCGCCCACCTATCGAGTAAAATAGAACTTCGCTCACCAACTTTCTTTGGGACAACAAGGATATCTTTGCTTTGAAGCCGACCGACATGCTAGGGGTCCAAAGAGAGTTGGTGAGCACGGAATTGATGTCAATAGAGGCTCCAAGCCTATGAAGCAACGACTATGATGATTCTCTCCCGACAAGAAGGCAGCAATTAAAAGGAAATTACAAAACTAATGGCAGCAGGATTCATCGTGAAATTTCTTCATCCAGTTGGCTAGCAAATCCAGCCTACAAAGTATAGAAAAAGAACACGGACCCAGTGGTGCATGTGTATTGACTACACAGATCTCAACAAACAACGCTCCAAAGGATCCGTTTGGGCTACCACGCATTGATCAGATAGTTGATTCAACAGCGGATCTGCCCTATTATCCTTTCTTGATTGCTATTCGAATATCACCGGATTGCATTATAAGAACGGGACCAAAGCAAGACATCTTTCATCACTCCGTTCTAGCGCCTCATCTTGCTCTGAGACCATATCGTTTGGACTTAAGAATGCTTTGAGCCACTTACCAAAGAGCCATCCAAACATGCCTTGGTGATCAGATCGGTGAAAACATAGAAGCATATGTGGATGACGTGGTTGTAAAAACAAAGAACCCGGATACACTGATTGAAGACTTAAAACAAACCTTTGAGAATCTAAAAAGGTGGAGGTGGAAATTGAACCCAAACAAGTGTGTATTCGGAGTTCCTTCAGGACAACTACTCGGATTCTTGGCCAGTCATCGCGGAATAGAGGCAAGCACCAAGCAAATTCGAGCCATAACGTAGATGGACCCTCCTCAAAGCGTCAAAGATGTACAAAAACTAACGAGGTCGCATGGCGGCACTCAACCGCTTCATATCAAGACTCGGTGAAAAAGGGTTGCCTTTCTTTAAACTACTAAAGAAGACAGACAAGTTCGAGTGGACAGAAGAAGCCAATGAAGCTTTTAAGAAACTTAAGGCATACCTCACTTCCTCACCAGTCCTCACACCTCCAAAGAAAGACAAAGACATGATGCTATACATTGCAGCAACTTCTACTATAGTTAGCACGGCGATAGTAGTGGAAAGGGAAGAAGAAGGGCGCGTGTATAAAGTACAATGCCCAGTATACTACATCGGCGATGCTTTGTAATCAAAAATCTGCACCGTGCATGTGCAAAAACTACTCTCGCCCTCTTGATCACTTCACGCAAGCTTACGTCACTATTTTGAAAGCCACAAGATTATCGTGGTAGATGATTTCCCACTAGGAGACATCTTACACAACAAAGACATAGCAGGGGCCTTTATATATCCAAGTGGGCGGTTGAACTCGGTGCTCTCAACATCGATTTCACCCCGCGGAAAGCAATTAAATCTCAAGCCCTTACTGATTTTGTTGCCGAATGGACAGAAATTCAACAACCCGTGTCAAGCGCCATACTTGATCATTGGAAGTTGTACTTTGATGGATCACTCAAGCTAGATGGAGCCGGTGCAGGCGTCCTCCTAATCTCTCTAGACGAAAAACAACTAAAGTATGTCCTTCAGATATTATGGCAAGCTACCAACAATGAAGTAGAATACGAAGCTAAGAGTGGCTATTACCCTCGGAATCAGCGATTACTGCATGATCTTGGGCGACTTCGACGATGATTATCAACCAAGTCAACAAAGATTAGGATTGCACCAAAGAAAACATGGGTGCTTACTGTGCTGAAATCCGAAAACTCGAAAAACATTTCCAAGGATTAGAAATTCTACATGTCCTGCAAGGATTCCAACATTGCAGTGGATGTCCTTGCAAGCTTGGATCGAGATAGGGTAGAGGTACCACCGGTGTTTTCATAGAGGAGTTATCGACTCCTCTATCAAACAACACGGAGAAATAACCCCTCAAATCTCGACAAAAGGCACCGGATCTGAGTAATCACCACTTCATGGACCCGGAGTTTTTATTGATTACATCAAAGAGAATAAGTTGCCAAATGAAAAAATAGGAAGCCACATGAGTCGATTCGAAGCAAGAATTACGTTCTAATAGGAGACAAGCTATCTGGAAGAGCCGCATCATCGAGTACTCTAAAATGCGTCTCATTTGAAGAAAACAAACAAATCCTAGACGAGAAAATACACTCAAGTTCTTTGTGGAAATCACGCCGCTTCAAGAACACTAGTCGGCAAAGCATTTCACACTCGGTTTCTACCGGTCAACCGCTTTGAAAGACGCAGAAGAACTCGTTAGAAGATGCAAAGTTGTTAGATGTTTGCAAGATGTGCTCAGGCTCATACCTTGACCCACAACCTCATCTGCATCCCACCAGCAGCCTTTCTCCTGGCGAGGGTTTGGATCAAGTAGGACCTCTCAAAAAGCAAAGGGCGTTTCGGTACATCTTTGTAGCAATTGACAAGTTCACCAAGTAGATCGAATACAAACCACTTTCGTAAAATACAGCCCATTAGCGATCAAGTTCATCCAAGACATTATGCACCGCTTTGGCATGCCCAATCGAATCATCACTGCAGACTTGGGTTCTCCCTTCACGCTATAGAATTCAAAAGTTGGGCATGTGGATTGTGGCTTCAAAGATTGATTATGCATCAATTCGCATCCATAAGCCAACAGACGGTAGAAAGGGCTAATGGACTCATACTAGGTGGATTGAAACCAAGGCATGTATGAAGAACTAGTAGACTATGGATCAAAATGGATTGAAGAATTACCCAAGGTTGTATGGGGCTATGGACTCAAGTAAAGCGAGAGCCACCGGATACTCACCTTTCTTTTCGGTGTATGGATCGGAAGTCCGTACTACCCATAGACTTGATCCGGGCGTCACCAAGGATAGAGCAATACGGACGAAGAAGAAGTTGTACACACACAAAAGATTAGAACTCGACGAAGATGTAAGAAGTCGAGTAAACAGCTACCGCAATCAAACAAGATAGCTCCGAGGACTAAGGCGCCACTACAACAAGAATACCCGTCCTCGATCATTACAAGTTGGAGACCTAGTACTAAGAAGAGTACAAAAAAACCGACGGACGCCACAAACTACTCACCAATGGGAAGGTCCTTTTATAGTCACAAAAATCATCGGACCAGGCACATACAAGCTCATAACTAAAGACGGAAAAGAAGTCAACAATACATGGCACATCAGTCAGCTACGAAGATTCTACGCATAAAAACAACTCAAGGGAAAATATGTATACAAGACAAAAGAGATCAATGTTCATGATCAACAAAGATAACGCTCACCAAAAACATATGTACCTATCAGTGACATCAATATTCATGATCAATAAAGATGATTCTTTCTCGACAAACATATGTCTCATCATGGCTTCCTCCGAAGTTGTTTCCTAAATGCAAAATGGCTGAAAATACGTCTCAGCATCCTTACCGAGAGCAAAATAGCTAAAAAGGACGCAGAGCAAATACCGATGAGGAGTAGCTAACAAGCTAACACCGAAATAAAATGCAAAATGGCTGAAAAGACGCCTTTGAGCATCTCGCCAAGAGCAAAATAAGTGAAAAAGACGCTTGAGCCCGCCAATGAGGGTAGCTAACAAGCCAACACCAAATAAATGCAAAATGGCTAAAAATGACCGAAGCATCCGGCCGAGGAAACAAAATAGTGAAAAGACGCTGAGCTCGCTGGATGAGGGTAGCTAACAAGCTAACACCCAAAATAAAATGCAAAATGGTTGAAAAGACGTCGAAAGCATCCTTAGAAAGCAAATAGTCAAAAAGACGCTTGAGCCGCCGATAAGGATAGCTAACAAGCTAGCACCAAATAAAAGCATAAAATGGTGAAAAGACGCTCGAGCATCCCGACCAAGAGCAAAATAGCCTGAAAGACGCTTGAGCACCGATGAGGGTAGCTAACAAGCTAACACCGAAATAAAATGCAAAATGGTAAAATACATCTGAGCATCCCGTAGAGCAAAATAGTGAAAAAGACGCTTGAGCTCGCCGATGAGGTTGCTAACAAGCTAACACCCAAAATAAAATGCAAAATGGCTAAAAAGACGCCTTTGAGCATCGGTAAAGAGCAAAATAGCCGAAAAAGACACTTGAGCACGCCGATGAGGGTAGCTAACAAGCTAACACCGAAACAAAAAGAAAACGCGTAAAACTAAGCCTTAGCATGTATCGAGAGCAATTTCAAGACAA